>CM075688.1:104322318-105580651 GCA_037954015.1 Psophocarpus tetragonolobus
CATAATTAAAAAAAGGTTTTAGACTGAAATGTACACTTATATATACTTCGATTAAAGAAAATAAATGTTAAACAATGTTCCTACAATTGATAGAAAAAATTACAAAAATAATATATTCAATACACGTTTTTCTACGAATATAATTAGTATGAATTATAATAATTATTTAAGAGAATAAAAATAAAGAAAATTATTATTAATTTTAAAATTAAATAAATAATAAATATATAATAGGTAGTTTGGATCGGATATTGTGGTTGTAAAAACCAAACCCGTACATGCTTGTTGCAATGATTCAACATTATGTTTTAACCAATTTTAAGTCCTTCAGTCACTGAAACTGATCAAATATCAAATTTTTATTATGAGTTTATTGGGTTAGAATGATTAGAGTTTTGTGCTCATACCTAAACAAAATTGATTATCAAGATAAGAAATTTAAATTATCATTAGTATATAGCTATAGTAAATAATTTTTCAGTAAAAAAATAAATATGGAAATTGTTATTACAACTATATAAGTATTTGAATTTAAATAGACCTGGAACAAGAATAAAATTTACCTTTTATTGAGGTCGTAAAAATATCAACATGATTATGTTAGAACTTGAAAAAATTTTAGGTGATAAAAAAGAGTTTAATTAGTATGTACTGACATTTAAACACAACTATTTATTTAAATGACTCTTACCATATTAATTGATAAAATAAACTTTATTGTGATTTAACGTCGGTGTAACTTTATATTGTCAATGTATAATAATTAAACTCTAAAAAAATTATATTCTTTAATTTACTACTTTAATTCTAAATGACTCTAAAGCATTTTTTACGGCAATAGTATTAGTAATTAAAAACTACTAATTACATGTATGCATCACTAAGATCCTGTTTATTCTAATTATGTATTAAAATCTATAAGTTAATGTTAAATAATAATAATAATAATAGTAACATAAATTTTCATAGACAAATCAAACACTTTTAATTATTATAACATAACAATTTTCGGTTAACAAGTAAAAATTAATGGGCATAGTTATAATTTTAGATATTTATTTTACATGTTTTTTTATTGTAGGAATTATTATAACAATGCTTCGAAAATTCAGTAATCAATTTACTCTTTTATTAAATTGATATGATAATTATTTTAACATGGCATTTTAATCAATTTAACGATATTAACTTATGTAATATTGTTAAAATATTGTTTTCGTCATCTTTATTATGAACTTTATCAAGTACATATAGATACTACGATGATAAGTCCTTCATTTACTACTTTTATATTTTTATAATCATTGGATTCCTCAAACATATATTTGATAAATAAAGTAGTCAATAATATTTAAAAACATTTATTTAAATGAATCTATTTTATCATCAATTTTAATATAAGATTATATATTCATATTAATTTATTATGTTGTAACAAACATAGTTCGATGTATATATATTGTTATTAATTATTATCATGAATTATTATTTTAAATTAAAAAATATTGATAAATTTTTATTTTATTTTAATTTTCAGAAGAATATATTTTATAGTAAATAAAATAAAGTATAAAATTGTATATATAAAATTTTTTAAAATTTATATTTTTCTTATTAATTCAAATAAAATATTACAACTCATTCTGAATTTAACTATATATTTATAAAATTTTCAGTTTAAAAACCATTTTTTTAACACATGTAATTTTTACTTAACATTGTAATATTTAATATTAGTATAATATTTAACTTTGATATGCAATTTAAGTTATATAATATTGAAAATATCTATAAATATAAAACATAATTTATAAAGGAAGGGAATCCTCTTATTTCAAAAGTAAGTACTATAAATTATCTTAAAATAATAAGTTTGAATTTAAATATTGATATCATATGTAATATTTTTAAAAACTATTTGTATATGTATCTTATAATACCACATATATATGTATATAATATTTAATAGCAATGAAATTGTTCAAGAATTAATTTTGATTTAATAATATATTTTATTTAATTACCAATACTGATAAATTTATATTTCAATTATTAAAATAAAATATTATATGTAATTAATATAATTATTAATAATATTTGAAATAATTAATATCTAGTATTTAATTGTCTAATAAATTTCTAGTATTTAAAAAATATATAGTATAAAATAATTATTTTATATTAAAATATTTCTTAAAATTATTAAATATAATGTGCTCTTGATTTTACGTTTGAAAAAGAACTCAAAATTGATTTCAAATATGCCTGATTTCATTTAAAGAAAAATTAAAAATTGATTATTGATTGAAGTATTTTAAATTAACTTTTAAGTTGGATGAAAAATGTTAGAGGGAGTTTTACATTAAATTTGATTTTATAATAAAAACATTTAAACATAAACCATATCGTTTCAAAATTAATTATCCAAAATAAATTTTATCAATGTCCAATCAGATATATAATATAGTATTAAAAATTTATTAATTTAAATTTTATTCATTAAATAAATATATTTTTAATAATAAATATAATAATTAATGCTACTAAATAATACTAATATGTAGTATTTAAATGTTTATTTAAATATATTATTTAAAGTATCACATATATTTAATAAATATAATAATTAATTTTGTTTAAATAAATATATTGGCAATAAGTATTTATTAAAATATTATATTAATTGATTGAATAATGTTAAATGATTCATTATTGTGTATAAAATAAATGTTATTAATTAGGTGAAGTTAATATACATAAGCGCATTAATTGTTATTAAATTAAGCTATTAAAGTTCAACCTTTCTTTTATATTCTCTTTTGACTATTTTCTTTTTGAAATAATTCCTAGAATGAGGCATAAACGTGTAGACCGAAGTGTCCACAAAGAAACGAAAGTGTTAGAGAAGAAGAAGAAGGTATTGATAATCGATAAAGCTAAACATAGGTTGCAATATTCTGGTTATTGAGAAGAAGGATCTCAACAGAAAACCGTTTTCTTGGTGTTTATTTTCCCTTTTAAAATGTTAATATGGCTGTTTCTTTTTAATATGTAGTAAGAGACATTTCTTATTTTGGGTTTAACAAATTTTGGGAAGAGGTTTTGCCAACTTGTATGGAATTTGAATCTCCGACTTCTAGCCCTATCCAAAGTGACTTCATTTCGGACCCTCCGCCATTTCCGATCGTTCTGCCGCCCTACACCGTGGCGTTTCCCTCACCTATCCACCCATCACTTCTCTTTTCAATGGACAATCAAAGGTCTATTTCTCTTCTTCAGGTAAACCTTTTTTCTTCGCTTTTCAAATCTTTTTTCTACTTTTTTACTCTCTTTTTTTTATGACTTTTTTTGGATATGCAGTTCATGATTAACGAAGGACTTGTTCCTTCAGCAGAAGAAGAAGAGAAAAGGAAAAAAGTTATTCACAAGCTCAAACAGGTTTTCTTCTGCAACATTTCCGTATTTGTTAATAACTTCTTTTGGTTTTTGCTGTGCCATTTTCAATCTTAATTTGTTTTCTATTTGAATATGCGTCAGTTGCGATTTCGATACATTCTTTCTTTTCTCTCTCTATATATCAGCAATTTATTTGCATTTTTTTTTTCACGTGTATGACTGAAAGGTGTTTATTGCGTATGACAATATTGTCCTTATTAATTACTTCAATAAGGTTTTGTTCTAAAAAGAAGTTTTATTATTAATAAATAAATATATAAATAGACAAGTTTAATACTTAAAAAAGAAGTATATATAATTAATTATGTAAATGAGAAGACTTCAACAAAAAATTTCACATTAATTTTCACGACAATTATAACCTTTTACATTTCTCGTGCCTCCTAGAATAAAATTCATGTTTTTTATATTTAGTAAATTGATGTATTTGTTTGTTTTACTAGATTTAGTTTTCTGAATTTGCATCACAATATTTGTTGATGCGCTTTGCAGTAAAGCCTTGAAGGTATTGCTATTAATTACAAATCTTGCATTTCTATTTTATTATTACCTTATTTTTCGTGTTATTCACTTTGTAGATAGTTTCATCATGGATTAAGAAGGTTGCATGGCAACATCAATTACCAAAGCACCAAATTGAGAGTACTTCTGCCACAATATTGACTTATGGATCTTATGGACTTGGAGTAAGTGACGTTCTTTTTAGTTGTTCATGTTTTTCGTGGTCTATAAAATTAGAGCTAAATAATTTGTGGAGTTAGGTTTTTTGTTAATTTACTGGCATTTGATTGTTAAGTTTTTTCACATATATCCGAAGCTTGTTTTCTCTTTTAAACTTTCAATAATGTTCAGGTTCACAACTCAGAGTCTGACATTGATGCTTTGTGTGTTGCTCCTTTCTTTGCCTCAATTGCAGTGAGTTAATTGGGTTTTCTGTTGTTTTTCATTCCCTTTAGGCTCTACAATATTTGTCTTAATTTTTACAAGTATGATTTATACAGGAAGACTTTTTTGTTGTGTTGCATGACATGCTTAAAAAGAGGCCTGAAGTATCATATATTCATTGCGTCAAAAGTGCAAAAGTCCCTCTAATGCGATTTAAATTTGATGGAATTTCCATTGATCTTCCATACGCTCGGCTTAATTTACTATATGTTCCAGAGGTTAGTATAAGGAAACATAATGAAGCTATCAAATTATGAAAATACATTAGAAAATGTTAGACGTATTGCATTTGTGGAGACCTTTTAAATTTGTGAACATTTATGCTCCATTCGTCTTTAAATTATTGTCATCACCTCTTTGGATAACGCATAAACCATAATGCTTTTTATATTTAATATTATTTTAAATTTGGTTTGTTAAATAACCAATTGCTTCACTAATAATGTTAATTATATACAGAATATTGACATATTAAATCCATTTTTCATGAGGAATATTGATGATACTAGCTGGAAAAGTTTGTCTGGGGTACGTGTAAATAAACTCATTCTCCACCTAGTTCCAACTAATGTTGAGGTAAGATGTATACCAATCATTTCCTTTCTCAATGATAGAAAATATAATCATATATTCATAGATATTAAACTTTTGAATTAACACTTTAACTCTTATGACTTTATGAGTGCATTTACCTTCTGCAAGTTAACTCGTGGGTAAACTCTTTTTTTAATAAACTTAGTAGATTTTATACTAATTCAGTAAACTCAAGAGTTTACTACTAATTTATCAAGTTAACAAATTAAGTTATTTTTATATGTGTTTAGAGTTCGACATACTTTCATTTAGTATATTATTCTTAAATCGAAGAACATTCGTCTCTAAGAATATCAAACTTTTACTGTTTTAACAATATTAAGCATCAACGAGAAGATTGTATCATTATTATCACCTTTACAATTTATTACCTGATAGTAATGCATTGTTAAACTTAACTATTTAAGTATTGTGAAACGTATAATTTACTATTTTTACTTATTATGTTGTTGAAATATTTAATTGTATATTATATATATTTATTATTTTTATATAAAGTAAACTTTTACCATCTACCAATCTACATAAGCTTTTATATAAAGTAAACTTTTACTATTTACTATATAAAGTTTATCAAACTTCCATACAAATTTACATAAAATCTCGAATTTAATAACTAATTATATTTATAAGCAATTCCACAATTATTATTCCAATGATGCAAAAGGATATGAAATCTTATATGAAATGAAACAGAAAGAAATGAAATTTTATTATCCCAAAAATTACAAGGAAAGACTCTCTCTATATATGGAGAGAGCTAAAGACTAAAAAAACGAGATAGACCGTTATGTAGTTATAACAAACAAACAAATTAGAAATGTAAAATCACATTATAACAAAAATAACCCTTATATCTAATATCTCCTAAAACTCATTGTAGAGATTTTCCATGAGAGAAATCCTTTGCCGTGAGTTTGGATTTAAGAAGGAGAAACCGGATAGTAGGAATATGAACAATTTTGAGGTGCTGAGACAGAACTTGTTCATGCACAAAAAAATACACCAATTTCCATATCTTGATTTTTGTTGACATTCTTTTAGTTAAGGATTTGTACTACTTTCCTTTTCTCTTTAATGCAAGTCTCATGTCTTTCAGAAATTTCAATCCATGCTACGATGTCTAAAACTATGGGCAAAAAGACGAGGAGTTTATGGAACTGTGAGTGCATTAATTTGTACATTTAAGTAATGTCTAGTGTAATAAGTTTGTGTTTGAACTAAAGTTTTATGGTTAATGTGAAGTAATATATTCCTTTGCAGTTGCTTGGTTATCTGGGAGGAATTCATATGACTGTTCTTGCAGCATATGTTTTTCAAAGATATCGTGGTGCCACCTTAAATGCTTTAATAATGATATTTTTTCAAACATTTGCATTTTGGCCCTGGCCTACTCCAGTGGTGCTGCAAGAAGGAATGTTGCTAACAATTATTACTGCAATACAAACACGGTCCTTAATGCCTATCATACTTCCATCACACCCTTACGAGTACTGTCAGAGTAGTATAACCACAAGCACTTTCTTTCGGATCAAGACTGAGTTTCTTCGTGCTCATAATATGACAAGGGTATGTTGTGTTTGGTATACATTTTGCTTACCTGTGTTATTATATACTATCTTTTCTTTTTATTATAAGATAAAATTTTAAAAAATTGGTGGTTTTTATTATCTTTATTAAACACTTTTTGTATTGATAGTATATATTTTTTTTTTTCTGTGAAGAGTATTGATTTTAGTATATTTGTAAAGGCAAAAATTAACAAATTAGTAATATATGTATTTTGTATTGAGAGTAGTATATTAGTAAAGATAAAAATTAACAAATTAGTAATATATGTATTTTGTATTGAGAGTAGTATATTAGTAAAGATAAAAATTAACGAATTAGTAATATTTATTTAATTTAAAAATCAATAAAATTATTATTATTAATTCTTTGGTATCTAAACTTATATTCAAGTATCTCATAATAAGGAGCAAATAAATGACAATTTTTTTTAAGTGACTTAAAGAGTTTTTGATTCGAAAAAATGTTTTCTTTTTTTTTATTTTCATTTTTAAAAATAGTTTTTATTTTAAGTTTTTAACATTTAAAAATATATTTGTTGTCACTTGATATTTCTATTTTTTTAAAAAAAAGTTGTTAAGTTTAATCAATTTTAATAAAAAATATTATAAAATATTTATATATAATTTAAATATATTTATATATAGCATTTGTTATAATTTCAATATTATTATTAAGTGTTTACATAATTTTGATTAACATTTATTTTTTGTTTTCAATTTTTTATTCTTTTTTGAAAATATTCCTAAAAAAAATTTTTTAAGTTGTAACTAAATATATTTTTATTACTATTTTCTATTTTTTCTAAAATTAAAAAAATACTCAAAACAAATTAAACCTTATAATGTTTTGTATGGTACAAATTCATAAGGTATGATGGCAGTAGTTATCCTATATGTAGCCATATGCCTATACTGTTGTCTTCTTGACCTTGTGGATTTTGCTGTACAGAGCTAACTAAAAGCCCTTTCTATTGGATCATGATTGAGTTTTGACGTGAACATAATATGATATAGGTATGTTGTGTAACTTAAACTAAGTTCCTTTGATATATATTTTAGAATTTAATTAATATATATTGAAAGTGTAAAAGAGTTTTAATTGATGAAGTTTAATCATAATTTTTAGTTTATATAACTTTTAAATTAACTATCAATATATAAAGTTAATAAACTTACCATAAATAAAAAGTTGTGATTAAATATTAGTAAAAAACTTGTTATACTAATCGTGTATACTAATTATATTTTATATTTTATTTTTATTATTTTTGTTTGTTGAATCACATGTAAGTGTATAGTCGTAAATTTTTTCTATGAAGAAAACTATATAAGCTTTGATTGCTTTGTATATGAGCTTACTTTCTTTTTCTTAGACAACCATAATTGAACTTGATATGCTCCTATTTTAATTCTTGATTATTTCCATGGGTAGTTAGTTAAAAAAATAGCTCTTTGCAATAGGTCATTTTTTCATTTCTTTAATATATTGAGTTTTTTTGTTGACTGTAACAAACGTATGTTTGGTTACTTACCTATGTCATTATATATTTTTATCTAGAGTGACTTAATTAATCATAATTATCTGTACATCAAAGTTGTTTTTTGCTTGGACTATCATTATTGAAGATGATGTTCGTTATTTTAATTCCTTTTCATTTCCATGGGTACTTAGTATAAAAAAAGCCCTTTAAGCAAGTTTTTTTTTTTTTCATTTTCTTTATAAGGTAGGAAGTTATTTTTATTTATGTTTCATGCCTAATTAATCAGGATTGAGTTTCTTCATGGCATTACGTGACGGCTATAGATGTTGTATTTCTTAACCTAGATCTATTTTTGGTATACATTTTGCTTACCTTCGTTATCATATATTTTTATCCTAAGTGACTTGATCATAATACTCTACATATCAAACCTATTTTCTTTTGCTCGGATAATCATAATTGAATTTGATGCTTCTATTTTAGTTTCTGGTCAGTTTGATGGGTACTTACAAGAACTAGGCCCTTTAACTGAGTTTCTTTCTTATTTTCTTTATTTGTTTGAATTGAAGGATATTTTGAAGCCAGATTTCATTTGGGATAATGTATTTGAGCCTTTTCCATACTCAAAAGTATACTCCAATTTTGTCAAGATTTACCTTTCTTATCCTAACAATTTTGCGCTTGGAGATTGGGTTGGTTGGGTCAAGTCACGCTTTCGAAGCCTTCTACAAATTGTAAGTAGCTCGACTGTTATATTTACTTTGACATTAAAGATTTGTGGGTTATTATAGAAATGACAATGATCCATGTTATTCGTTGCAATCACAGTAGAGGAGTTTTCGATATTTATTTCTAAATATTATACTACGTAGTACTATTTAACATGATGATTTCATTTGAACTATAACTACATTAATGTTATTACTTTATGGACTTGGAATAAATATTTATGCAGTAAAAATATCCTCTTCTGTTGTTAAAAATAATTTTATGTTTGGCACTTAAGATAATGAAACATGTTATGGATTTATTGCATATAATTTATTATCGTCTCCTTATATGGTTTAATTTGTTTGTTGTAGTTGGAGAGAATTCAAGGATTTTGTGATCCTAACCCTACAGAATATGTTGATAGTGAGAAAATGGAGCCAAATGTAGCTTTCTACTGGGGTTTGCGACCTTGTAAGTATAACTTTATGGACATTGGTTTGGTAAGAGGGGAGTTCATGAAGATTATCAACTATGGCTACGAAGGATCTCCCGGGAGGATAGAGTTGTCTATTTTGTTAGCTTCTCAACTGCCTAATTAAGAATACATTGATGATGGAGTATAAAAGTTAGAAAAGTTTGATGGAAAATAATTTATGATAAAAGAAAAGGGACACAATCTTTGCTGGAAAAGGAACTCAATGTCTTCCATATTTGCCTTGTCGATAGGCAAGCCAAGATTTGATTTTCTGCCAACTTATGTACTATACTCCTTTCCCCCTATCTCTTTTTGGGCTTCTAACTTCAATAGGATCATAGGTTTATATAGGATTGGCTAAATGTGTAGTATTAATTCTTGCCGTTATAGAGGAAATTTTTGAAAAATAAAAAAAAGTTACGAGAGTTTGGGACACATGTAAAGTGAATAAACCTCATCTTACCTTTCAAACAATAGAGTTTAGACAAATCAATGACTAGTTGGAACTTGGAAAGATAGCATTTATTTGTTATGGCACAATAAATAATAGAGTTTAATTGGTATACACGGTCAATTTAAAATATTCAATCACAACTCTTTATTTATGGTAAATTTGTTAACTTTACTCATTACTACTTTAAAAATCATTATAAATAAAAAATTATGATTGAATATCGGTGTAAAAATATTTTAAACTGACTGTGTATATCAATTAAACTCTAAATAATATAGCTTATAAAAAACTTAAAAACACATGTTTTTTAAGTGTTTTGGTATGTATAGTCCTTAATATAAAGTTTGACATGTGAGTTATTTAATGGGTGTGTTAGTAATATGAAATTGTCTTGGAAGGTAACATTATGTACTATGCTGATTTGTTAGGTTATTAATTAATTAATAATTCCTCTTAATAGAAGTTATATATCTTTTAAAATTGTGAAAATTGTTTGAAGTACTACTAATTTGAAAGTATTATTTGAATTATTATTTTATTTATGTATGTAATCTTAATTATTCAACTCTCAGGCCAATATTTTAATCATTCAAATCCTAATTATATGTAAGTAAAAGTGTAAAACGAATGCAATTTTTCTACCGTGATCCAAACTCAATAATTAAATAATACATGCTTAAGGTGGGGTCCTTATTAAATGAACACTTCCAGGAGTAGATTAGTGCCCATATATGTCACAAACAGGGAAGACTAATTTGATATCTCCTATATAGGCATTGTCAATAAATTGATAGTGCCAAGGAAAAAGATTGATAAGAGATTATCTCTTATGCATGATGGGAGTAAAAAACTTACCTCTTTTATTCAATACTGTTGTTTGTTAGATTTTTTGTTTTTCTCGTAAGCGTAATCCTTGAGGCAGAAGCTAGGAAGACTAATACGCACTTAACTATGAACAACTCGCATGGAAGATACTTTATCGGTGTTTAAATTGAAAAATGATTTTTTATGTACAAAAACCTTTTATTGAAGTACATGCACGTGACATTAGAGTTTTTTTCCCTTTATTTTTAGGTTTTTTATATAAGAAATTCTTTCTTAATAATAAAATACTATTATTTTACCATTATTCACTTTATTGTGATGGAGAAAAAGTACTTTGTGAAAATAAAAAACAAAAAAGTAAGGGTTTGATTGATTTGGTTTTGTTTTTTAGTTTTTGAAAAGAGTTTTCAAGAATTGTTTTAAAAAATTGTTTTCGGGAAGAAAAGAAGAAAAAAAACTTGTTTGACAAGTGTTATTTGAAAACTATTTTGAAGATATAAAAATAAAAAAATTTGTTCATATTTATCAAATTTCATTAATGAAGCATAAGACAATATATTCTGATTGTGTTTTATGTTTTCAAAACAAAAACAGAAAAAACTGAAAAGCAAAACTACTTTTAATTGTTTCTGTTTTTTAGGGTTTGATTGGTTTAGTTTTGGTTTTTAGTTTTTGAAAAGAGTTTTTAAGAATGGTTTTCAAAAGTTGTTTTTAGGAAGAAAAAAAAAAAACTTGTTTGCCAAGTTTTATTTGAAAACTGTTTTGAAGATGTAAAAATGGAAAAACTTGTTCATATTTATTAGAATTTCATTAATAAAAAGCAAAAAACAACATATTCTGATTGTATTTTGAGTTTTCAAAACAAAAATAGAAAATTGAAAAACAAAATTACTTTTAGTTGTTCCTGTTCTTAGTTTCTAAAGACTAAAAAACCAGAACTGTTTTTGAAAACTGTTTTCAAAAAACACTACCCAAACAAGTATTTCAGTTTTTAAAAACTAAAATACTAAAAATAGTTTTATAAAACTGTTGCTAGACAAACACTTAGGGTTTGATTGGTTTTGTTTTGTTTTTTAGTTTTTAAAAAGAGTTTTCAAAAATAGTTTTCAAAAACTGTTTTCAAAAAGAAAAAAAAAACTTGTTTGGTAAGTGATATTTGAAAATTGTTTTTAAGATGTAAAAATGGAAACATTTGTTAATGTTTATTAGAATTTCATTAATGAAAAGTAAAAAATAATATATTCTAATTGTATTTTGAGTTTTCAAAACAAAAACTGAGAACTGAAAAGCAAAACTACTTTCAGTTGTTCCATTTTTTTAGTTTTTAAAAACTAAAAAACCAGAATTGTTTTTTAAAACTGTTTTCAAAAAACATTACCCAAACAAGTTTTTTAGTTTTTAAAAACTAAAATACTGAAAACAGTTTTATAAAACTGTTGCAAACAAACATTTAGTTTTTAAAAACTAAAAAACCAGAACTATTTTTAGAAAAACACTACCCAAATGAGTTTTTTAGTGCTTGTTTGGCAACAATTTTAACTGTTTTCAGTATTTTAGTTTTTAAAAACTAAAAAATTTGTTTGGATAGTGTTTTCTGAAAACAGTTTTCGAAAACAGTTCTGGTTTTTTAGTTTTTAAAAACTAAAAAACTAGAACAGGTAAAAGTAGTTTCGTTTTTCAGTTTTCGGCTTTTGTTTTGAAAACTCAAAATATAATTAGTATATGTTGTTTTTTGCTTTTCATTAATGAAATTCTAATAAACATGAACAAATTTTTCTATTTTTACATCTTCAAAACAGTTTTCAAATATCACTTGCCAAACATGATTTTTTTTTTCTTCCTGAAAACAGTTTTTGAAAACTCTTTTCAAAAAATTAAAAACAAAATCAAATCAATCAAGCCCTTAGTTTTTAAATACTAAAAATATTGAAAACAGTTTTATAAAACTGTTTTCAGTATTTTAGTTTTTAAAAACTAAAAAACTTGCTTGGGTAGTGTTTTCTGAAAACAATTCTGGTTTTAAAAACTAAAAAACGGGAACAACTGAAAGTAGTTTTGCTTTTCAGTTTTCTGATTTTGTTTTGAAAACTCAAATACAATTAAAATATGTTGTTTTTTGCTTTTCATTAATGCAATTCTAATAAATATTAACAAGTTTTTCCATTTTTACATCTTCAAAGTTTTCAGGCCAAACACGTTTTTTTTCTTTTCTTTCTGAAAACAGTTTTTGAAAACTCTTTTTAAAAACTAAAAAACAAAACCAAACCAATCAAGTCTTAAGTGTTTGTTTGACAACAGTTTTATAAAATTATTTTTAGTATTTAAAAACTAAAAATCTTGTTTGAGTAATGTTTTTTGAAAACAGGTTTCGAAAACAGCTGAAAGTAGTTTTGCTTTTCAGTTTTCTTATTTTGTTTTCAAAACTCAAAATACAATCAGAATATGTTTTTTTTATTAATGAAATTTAAATAAATATAAACAATTTTTTCCATTTTTATTTCTTTAAAATAGTTTTCAAATAACACTTATCAAACAGGTTTTTTTTTTTTCTTTTCTTCCAGAAAACGGTTTTTGAAAATTATTTTTAAAAATTCTTTTCAAAAACTAAAACAAAATCAAACCAATCAAAACCTAAGTTTCTTAAAGTTTTTTATTATTGGAATAAAATCTTTATTTTTGAATGAGTTTCTTGAAAATGACGTGATACTATGAGATTTGAAAAAGTAATTTTTTTTAGTTAAGAAACCCACAATACTAAAAAAAGGATTTAAAAATGGTTTTTTTCCTTTAAAATAACGGTTCAAAAATAATTCTAAAACCCATTCTTAAAAGTCTTTTTTTTTTCTTAAACGGTTTTTTAAGTGTTTAAAAATATCATTTTTTTTAAAACCATTTTAAAAAACCAGATTCTAACAACTTTTTTTTTTACAAAAAATCGTTTTAAAACCCATTTTTTAAAACATCTTTTAAATTTAAAATAATCGATTTAAAAAGTTAGTTTCTTTTATTATTTTCTGTATTTATATTGCATATCCCCAAAAATTTGTAAATAATAATTATATACTTATGCAATAGATTATACAAAGCTTTTAATAAATTATATTAAATGAATTTAACATATGAATAAATAAAGAATACTCATATATTGAAATTATACACCTTGTTAAAAAATACACACACATATATATACCAAAATATTAAAAAAAGGACCAAAATGTTCTAAGTACAAAAGTGTCAAAATATTCAAAAAGTACAAAAGGGTCAAAATATTCAAAAAGCACAAAAGGGTCAAAATGTTCTAAAATATATTTTAAAGTAATATTACACTATTTATAATATTTTGTGCTTAGAACATTTGTGCTTAGAACATTTTGGTCCTTTTGTGCTTAGAACATATTTTAAAGTAATATTTCACTATTTATAATATCAGCAAAATATGTAGCTTACATTTATGCGAATCCTTTCAATTGTCTTTGTAGACAGTGTTTCAGTGTCATTAAATACCTATAACAAATGTAAGAAAATATTATGTTAGTAAGTGCTCATATTAAAGAGAATTAAAACATCATCAAATGTCATGCTATTTCAAATAAGTTACATTGCAAAGAAAAAAAATTGCTATATTTATAAATTTGGTCATCAATATTCCTACTAAAATGAATTATAATGATTTTCATCTTTAAGATAAGAAATAAATTTGATTTCCAATATTCTTAGATAAACCAATTTTATGTATAGTTTGCTAAGAACAAAACAATCATATGAGCAACAACAACAACAACCAGATGTTCAAGAAGTGAGGACCTAAAGGATTATTATAACAATCATATGAATAAAAATAGCGTAAATTATTACTTGCCCCTATTTCCTTTTAATACTGCTTGAATGATAGTGGACATTCAATGCATGACATAATATCCACACTCATGACCTCCGCTTTGTCAATTACACTAAAGATGATTAACTAATTATAATAATAGTTCTATAACATAGTTAATTTAGAAATTCTAAGATTGTAAATTACTTACTTTAGGTTTAATCTATTTAATTGTCTTTTGTTTACTAGTGTGCTTTCCACTCGGCACATACTAGTGTGCTTTCCACTCGGCACTTAGAACCCTTTGTAAACACTATGTTATAAACAAAAATATATTATATAAAAAATACTTATATGACGCATAAAAAAGTAAATATGTTACAAATTAAACATTACTTATTTCCTAGTTGCTTTATTTCATTTCCAGGTGGCCTCCTTAGGCACGAGTACTAGTAGTAGTCAATGATGTTTCCAATTAATTAGAATTCAAAAATAAATAAAACACACGTACATGCAAACAAGAGTTGTTATTAAGTGATATTTATTCATTATAGTAAGGTGGCAAGTAATTTTTTTTAACGATCAAACTCTTTTAAAATATATTGTCTCATTTCTTCAAATTTATTTCTTGACTTTTGTATGCTCAACAATTCAAGAAATCCATACACTTTATCTTTCCTTACATTCATGGATAATTAATTACAAAACCTAACATGTTATAAAATATCAATACTAATTCAACAATGTAATTGTGCAATCAAATTAAAAATAATGTGTACTTACAAGATCCACAATTATAGTCACATACATCCACCATATATTTCAAAAACATCAGCATGGTTTATGTAAATTGGTCCATCACTATGAACATCAAATACATTCGTATCCCATGGAATCTTCAATGGCTTCATTTGTAGTATTGGTGTAAATTTCAATAATTTTCCAATTGGATTTTCCATAGGTTGTATTGGTTTTGATTTTGTTGTGCCAACAACTAGAACTTGTTCCTTCGATTGTTTAATATCTTAAACATTCAACATGATAGAATAGTAGTGAACAAAGTATTTTTGTAATGTTAATTTTTGACACATAAAAGATGACAAATGAATTACATTGGTTGATAAAGGTTTCACCAAATCTTTGACCAAGCAATGAAACCACCAATGACTTCTCTCATTAATTGAACTTTTTCAATGGGCATAGGGACAAGAGCTACAGAATCCAATACCTTCTCAATTGTCACCTTCACCAAATCATTAGATAAAAGCTGATAATGTATAGTGAAACTATATTTATATATTCTCTTAATTGCTATTAATCAAATAGGATTCTTTTAAATGTATAAACCACATCAGTTAGAAGTATCAAAGGTATTTGAGGTAGTAATAATGAGATCCATCTCGACTGAATAGTCAATGGCCAAAGCAACAACATCCATCTCCTTTCTGTGAATGATCAATTGTAGTAGCAACATGGTCCTTTTCTACGAACAAGATTCGAATGATTCACTAGGCCATACATAATTTTAAAGTTATCCAGGGTACTCAATTCAATTGATTCATCAATGTAAAGATATATCTCTATGAATAAGCATATACCATGAAGCTAACGTGTAGGTTGTTAATTATAACCACCCATTTCTTTCTAATGATAGTTAAAATTAAACATATTTACACAAAAAATAGTTACTGTAAATTCAATGACCTTAGGGATGCAAAAAAATTAATTGTAGGAGTTAAAATAACTTATATGAATTAAGTGAGAATGATAATAGTTAGAAAATTTTTTAATTACATTTTAAATTATGAAGATAATTTTTAATAAATCCTTGTCAATCAAGCTTCTTTGGGTTAAAACATGAAGAGAAAAAAACACCTAGAAAGTTGACAATGTGAATGAGATATGTGTCGTGTCTTTTCACTCAAAGATAGATTGTATATTACTTGTCTAAACTAAGAAATTAATTCCTAAAAAAATTGAGTAATTATAGTTTATAGGTACATTACATAATGGAGAATGTTCACACCTCTCACTCAATGCAACACAATAAGTATCCATACTATATCCTTTTACAACATGCAGAATCATTCAATTAAACATTTAAACATGAAGAAAGGCAACAATTAAGGCAACAATATAAATATAAATGGGGAATGAATAAATATTGGGTAGTGGATTGATTGCAATAATTTGTACACATAGTGAGTGGAGGTAGAAACTGATTCTATTATTGAAACCGGGTAAGAAGACATTCAAGGAGGAGAAGCAAGGTTTTGAATTTACATGTAGATAAGACAATTAAAAAGTAAAGACAAGAAATTTACCTTACAATCAGAGGAACAGAGAAGAAGAATAAAGAATGTTCAATTTGATTTTGTACCTATCTTTACTTCCCCAACTTCAAGGAAAAGCATAAAAGCCTAACAATACTATGTTGTGTTACCTTGAAGCTTTATAAAAAAAATTAAGTTCCTAGTGATGATACAATTTAGTTACCAAAACAAAATAAATTAAGAAGAAAATTAGTTTTGTCCCAAGAGATAAAATTTAGTCACCGAAGTCCTTAATCAACAGACATTCACCTACTTCAAATTGAGAAAAGTTTTTCATTGAAGTTCCATCTATATTGATATCAAGTGATTGACAAGTCAAATAAAATATTGAAGCAGAAACAATGGAAAGAAACAAAGTAAATAAGCGCATAGAGTCATACATATGATTTTGAATGTACGAAATGAAATGGGAACTAAATTAGGGAAGTAAAACCATAGAAAGGAGAGAAAGTAATACTTGTGAAGAGCAGCAAATAGAGACGCAGCGGATCCCGTTAAAAAATGCAACCGCTTTGGACACAGTGGGGGAGATGAGATAAATGGGGTTTCTAGTGTAGAAACCAAAGAAGAGAGTATATAAAGAAAAAATAAAAAATTCACAAAAGGCTTCCTAGTGTCACCAATGAAGAGCTTAAGCTTTGTCGAGACAATGGTGTCCCTCAATAGCGTTGGTGAAGAAGACGAAGACCAACAACACTGTCCACATCATAACGACACAAATGAAGGAGTTGTTTGTCAAAGGAGTGCATCAAGAATGGAGAGACACATGTGACAACGTGAGAGGAGTGGTGAACTAGGGTTATTCAATGGAGGGAAAAAAGGTTTATTCAGTTGGAAGGTGCAAGCACCAACGCAAAAATAGTCATATGAGAATTTTTTATTTTTTTAAAATGAATTTAAAGTAAGTATCCAAACGGCTAGTGCTTAACACGAACACTATTAAATATATATACAAAAACTTTTAATTTAGAACTGTTTTATGAAACTTCTAAAAAATTATAACTCCACCACCACGTTTTTTTCAAAAATATATTTGGAATAGCCGCTTCAAATTAGTGTTTGAAGAAATGAATTTTGTAGTAATGCCAATTAAGGAATCATTATTGAAAATGACCTAAGAACCAATAGTTTGAGAGAGACAAAAGGAAGACTAAAAATCTTTTGGTAAAAGTTGTTTCTAAAAACAAAAACAACACTAACTGCTCCTTTTGTTTGCAAGAAAAGTAGTAAGTAAAAAGTTTTATATGCATGAAAATGAGATGAAAATTGACTCTTCCAATAATTTAATAACTTTAATTTATAATTTTTTATTATTTTCACATCATTTTCTATACAATCAAACAATTTCAATTTTCAGTTTATTTTATCTCTCTTTGTTACCTTTTCTTTTTCTAACACTTTCTTTCCTTGCAACACATAAGAAGGTAAGTGTGTGCTTACTTGGTTTTCCGTTTTAGAATTGATTTCAAATAAATTTGACATTATATTCTAAATTAATTCTGGGTAAAAAATTGGTTCTGTATTGAAGCAATTCAGAGTAGCGAAATAATTTTATACTAGATTTTACTCTTAATTTATTTTTATAATAAAAATATTCAAACATAAATAATATCATTTCAAAATCAATTTTAACTGTGATCAATTTTGCAAAATCAATCATGTCATGTTTATCCAAACACACACTAAAAGTTTCAATAAAAGCAAGTGCTGATATATTAAAGACCCTTAAGGTCCCTAAAAATAATACAAATGATGCTTAAGATTTCTAAAAAATTCTCAATATATTAAATACATCATTCAATTTTTTTTATTATTTTGGTTTCTTTATCTTTAAAATATATTACTTTGGGTTCTCCGACACTATCTAAATTATTTTTTTATTTCTCTAAAAAGATCTATATAAAACACTTAAAAGACAAAAAAAGTTCTATTTTAAAATTAGAGAAATAAAATAAATATGAAAAAATTTTGAGTGACATATATTAATATTTCAAGAATTTTTTTGGAACCTAAACCTATTTTATCCCAAAATTAATCATTATAAATTAAGTAATAAACATATATATATATATATATATATATATATATATATAAAAGAACAAAAAATGACGATCACGAAATTAAAATACTTTAATTCATCAACCCGTACAATGCAAGAGTTGTATGTAATATGAATGCACAAATGAACATAAGCAAGTCATTTTGTAATTTATCCATTTTGAAAACATGAATGACACGTCTAAGTAAAATTTCTCAAAAAATAATTTATATATTTCCCCGTATATGAAACACATTTATGATGCCCGCACACACACACACACAAAAAAAAAAAAAATAGCCACTTTTCAAAATTATGTTTTAGGATCATGTTTCTTTGCATGAAATATAAAGTGAGCTAAATCGTTAGAATGCAAACAACAAAACCATTGTGTTTTATAAGCATCTAATTAAAGCGTTTATTTTTTCTCTTAAAAAAATTGAAGCATTTTTTTAATTAAAAACAAATATATTCTCTAATTATATTTAGTAGCAGTGAAGTCGTGAATATAAATTAAATATCTTAATGTAAATTATAATATTGAGGAGAACTCTACAGAGCTGGATCCGTGGCGCAATGGTAGCGCGTCTGACTCCAGATCAGAAGGTTGCGTGTTCGATTCACGTCGGGTTCAATTTTTTAGTTTTCTAAAATTTTGCGCGAGACTTTATAAATTACTAAAAATATTCTGAAATATGTTCAGAATGTTATTTCTTTCTCTGATATAATGTCTATTTTCATTTTTAATACTTTTATTTTGAATTTTTAATCCAAAAAGTTATTTTTGCACTATTTTCTTTTAAGAAAACTTTAATAGGCATTTTATAACTATTAAATAGCATAATAATATTTTCTAACTATCACCCTAGAATTGAAAATTTTCTAAATTAAAAGTCTAAAATGTTTGTTTTATATTTCAAATTAATCTTTGCTTTTTTATTGATGCCACAAGCCTAATATCAATCTTGATTGATGTAAACAAACCTAGAGCAATGAATCATTAGATAAAACCAATCAACTTTTAAAAGGTTTGGGAAAAATATACTCTTAAGTTCATGTGTTAGCATCTACCAAACAATTTTAGAAAGCAACTTATCACAAGTCACTAAAGTTTTCAATCTGGAACCCTAAGTTTGCAAAATATAAGGTAAATTATTTAGTTATTGAGGTGACTTTTTATAAAAATGATTTATTATTAATCATCCCTCATCAAGAAGAATGATGATATGCATAATGTAACAAATATAATAAGGTAATTGATAAATATATTTTTATCACACCGACATGATTGAAGTATTGTCTCATTAAGTTAGTGACTGAACTAATAAGTCATTATGCACATGAATACATACACACTGTCTCTTTTTCTGCACCCCTTAATCATAAAAATAGGTTGGCTTATTGTGAAATTGTCATCTTGACATGTTCAATATGTTGACTTGAAACCTATATAAGTTACTTTTTGTATTTTTATATAAGTTACTTTTTGTATTTCTAAGGTAAAATACATTTTAGGTCCTTAAAAATTCTTGAAATAGTAAATATGTGCTCCAAAAAATTTTTGTATTTATTTGATTCTTTTAATTTTAAATTACATTGCATTTGGTCCTTTAAGTGTTCTAGATAATGTTTTTTTTCATTAAAGGTGACAAAATGAGTCAATCTAATCTATTAACACCTGACCTGTATGTGATTCACAAAAAACAAGACAGACTAAACTACTAAACCCTTCTCGCATGTAGATGGGTCGGTGGACTGACTACCAGTTTTACCAAAAATTTGTTTAATTTCGAATTTTTATTTTTATATTTTTCTAAATCAAAATTATTTTTGTTTGACCCAAATATCGAAATAAACATATCTTAACCAAACTAGTCTAAAAATAAAATTAGTAAACTAAATAATATAATAAGAAAAAACATATAATACAAAATTTCGAAAAATCACGTGGTTTCAACACTTTGCATTTTTTAGCAGTTAGTGAGTTTCTCACTTTCAGACTTTCTTTAACTTTAATCAACTAATTCTTTCAAATTAAGAAATTCTCAATTCTATTTCTCAGCTTCTTAATTAAATTTTCCAATTTGGCCACTTTGAATTTTTTAGTTTTAATTCACTGAACATCTGAATTCTCAATTCTTAACTTTTTATTTTCTAATTTTTATTTTTAATATAAAATTTAATATAATTTGATTAATTTATAAACTAAAGTAGTAATCCTAAAGTTTGATCGTTCAATATATTAATTCTCATATTTTTATTTTTATTTTTTTAATTTTAATTGATTAATTATATTTTGTATTTATAATATAATTAATGTAAAATTATTATTAATAATATATTTAGAATGACAGGTTAGACCACCTTATCTATAACCTGATGAGTTGGCTGATTAGCTAGAGTAAAGCAAAATAGACAAACGAAACAATACATTTATCCTGATCTACTAAATTTGTAATAGGTCAGTCTAGTAAAACAAATCTATTTTATCATTTATAGTTTTTTAAAAAGATAAAAAATAAATAAATAGCATTTGGAGACCAAAAGTTTTATATTTAAAGAATAGAAGGAAACAAAATAATATATATTTTTTTAAAATATATTTAATATGTTGAGAATTTTTTGGAAACTTAAAACATATTTTTCTTTTTTTCTAATCAACAAAGAGTGAGTAATCTCTGTAGCATTTTCCATGTAATCCATGTATCACGCATAAATAAATTTTTAAATATTTTAAGAGTTTAATAGGTATAAACTCTTAGTGTAAGGATTTTTACACTGACATTCAACCACAACATTTTATCTATGATAAATTTGTTGATTTTAATCATTACTACTTTAAAAGTTACATAAATAAAAAAGTTATTCATTTCAATCAAACTTATATTTTAAATAGATAGTTTGTTATTAATGATAAACTCTTAAAATTAATATGATCAATATTTATCATTTTTAAAATATTAATGTGAAATCTATATATTACGTAAGATTATAATAAATTATTAGATGACGAAACGAATTGGATCCTTTGGCCAGACAGAATATTTTGGGAGGTATATAAATATGAATAGTTTGTAAAGGTTAGCACTAACGGATCCGTGGCGCAATGGTAGCGCGTCTGACTCCAGATCAGAAGGTTGCGTGTTCGATTCACGTCGGGTTCAGTCCTTGATTCTACTACTGGATTAATTTTTTATTGACGCATTAACACTGATAAAGTTATTAATGACATTCCATGTAAGGAAGTATCATTTCAGAAGAGTGACATTAACTCAAACTTATGACCATGCAGAAATCAAGATAAGAATTTGTTAGAAATCACTTTAATATATTTTGAAGTTTCTTTTATTAAATTAATGATTTTTTAAAATAAGAACATAGCTAATTATATGTGTTAGAACTTACAGGAATTAAAACTCTCCAGGGGAGAACAGTCATGTGGTTCGTTCTTGTTAACTAGCACATGTCTTCTGTGAGCTAGTTTGCTTTGATATTTGAAAAACATTTTAAAAAAACGGTGTGTTGGACGTAATGATGGGGTGACTGGTTTAACGAATGAAATCTGGCTAGCAAAACAGTGGTCGTGTCATGTGTGTGTCTTAGTTCCAAAAGAAGGGTTCAATGGAGAGAGCATGGTCTAGAAAGTTCTCAAATTTGGCATGTTGTGGTAAAGTAAAGAAGATGTTGCATTGACCATAAAAGCCAAGAGAATAAGACACCCGTGAACCAAGGCTGATTCAACTTTAAACAACGTGTAGAGCCAAAGGTAGCCCATGGTTAAAAACACCAATCACCAAACAACACACCCGTCACCATTTTTTAACGTAAATTGACTGCAAACTGTGCTTAACAGAGCACAAATACCATAATTGCATTAGGAGTCCAACTATTTTTCTTTATTTCCAATTTTTAACACACGATCAAATGAACTTTAACAATCCTATTTTTTCTTGTTCAAGTTTTTTTTTTTTTTTTAGAATGAATCTTTTAAGATATAGAAATAAATTTAAGGACCCACATATGTCTTTTTTATAAATACGAACTTAAATATTAAACTTTTGATCACATAATAAAATGATAGTAATTATAATATTTTGGAAGTTGGAACTATCATATTCTTAAGCCCACTTTATATATTTTTTTTAGTTGTCTTTCCTTTTTTTTTTCCTACCCGATAAAACATCACAATTTCTCTGTTCTCATGTGAGGTATATACTATTGGAAAAGAGGCAAACAACCCTCCGTTGCAGTCGAAACATTCAGATTCAATTAATTCTAATTATTTTGTAGTTAGAGTATTAGACTCTAGTTTGTTTAGGATTGCCTCTTATACTTATAGATAATGTATCTCTCTCTGATGAATATAATATTAATAAACATACACAGATTAAGATTGTTGCCAGAGATAGGAGGAAAGTGTAACAAAGTAGAATCTAGCTAGTTTGTAACTGGAAAATATATTTGAATATTTGAAAGGGGAACAAATTTGTTATATATATACCCTAAGGGCTGGGAAAAGATGATTGTGTGAAGTAAAAGTAGGAGCCTAGACCGTCCTCATTCCTTTGACAAAAGAAAATGGGGAGGATCCAAACCTGTGTGTCCTATTTTGCAATTCACATTATTATTGTAGCTTGTATTTGTGTTATTCCCTTGACACAGTCCCAAGCCTCTTTCTCACAAAAAAGTGGTAATAGTGATTTTGGAGAGGAAATATGCAAAAACACACCCTTTTACGACCTTTGCAGCTCCATCCTGCACGCAAACCCTCAGAGTCAAAACTCTGATCCAAAAGGAGTGGCCCTATTGATGGTGAACAGCATTCTGGCAAATGCAAGTGACACACTTAGTTTCATAGAGGGGCTGATCAAGCAGACCTCAGACCGTGATTTGGAGCAAGCCTTGGCTTTCTGTGCTGAGTCATACATCCCTATTGTCAAATACACTCTCCCACAAGCTGCTCAAGCCATAAGCCAAGCCCGTTTTGGCTTTGCCGGTTACTGCATATCTGATGCTCTCAAACAAGTCATTAGTTGTGACAACAAATTCTCTAGAGCAATTCAGACACCCTTAGGGGGAAGAAACGACTTTGTGCAGAAGCTTGTCAGTGTGGCTTCGGCCATAATCAAACTACTACTAAAATCCTAATTTCTCACCTTCCATTGTTTCTACTTTGTAGGTAATAATAATGTACACCACTTATTAGTGTTACTACTCTTATTCTTATTGAATAAACATTTAGATGGTTCATTTAGTACAATGTATGCTTCTTCATTATTTCTGTAAGCGTACCCTTTTTGACATCTGCTTCTGTACTAACACGCTGGTATGTAAGTGCTGGAATAAAATTATAGTACCTAAGGAAATATTTAAAAATCGGAAGGGAATAGAATTTGCAAGAAAGAGATTAGTTGTATACTTTGATAACTCTCCTTTTATGACTTCATTCAAATTTTAAAGCATTAGTCTTATTTATACTAGTGACTCTTCTTAAACTAATGGTTAGAATTTTGCAAACTCGTTACAAATAACTTTTTAGAACTTTTTTTACAACTACAAGTTATTCACACATCCTAGATACTTCTATATGCAATTATAGAAATATTTTTTAAATAGATTTTTTTAGGAGATGCTTCTAGACTTTGAACTTATCATATCTTCTAGAATTTGAGCTTTTTATTTAAATAAGGTCCAAAATCAAGTTTATATTTCAACACCTCTTCTTAAACTTGATTTTGTTACTCAAAGTATGTTTCTCAACCTAGTAAATTCTTCTTTCTCAAGTTTAAATCTTTGTCTTCTTTTTCCTTGATTTTGTAACCTTAAGGTTGTTCAATATAGACCTCTTCAAGAACTCCATCAAGGAAGATGGATTTTACATCCATTTGATGTATCCTTCAATTATTTTGAGTTGCTAATGAAATAATTAGTCTAACCATTTCTAGTTGAGCAATGAGAGCAAATACCTCATCATAATTGATACCAGCTCTTTGATTATAGTCTTTTTACACCAATCTTGTCTTATATCTTTCCACTTCTCCCTTGGCGTTCTTCTTATCTTTGTACACCAATTTCACACCAATCCTTTGTGTCTCTTTGGAAGAGAAACTAGTTTCCATGTATCATTCTTTTTTATTGCTTTAATTTCATCATCCATAGCATTTTTCCAATTCTTGTTTTCTATTGTTTCTTGGAAGTTTATGGGTTCACAATTAGCAAATAGGCAAAAAAGAATAAGAGTATCTTCATTTTCAGTTACCTTATAAAGTTCTTGCAAGCTCTTGGAGTGTGGATTTCTTTCATTTGAATTCTCCTCTTCTTGAGTATTTGGTGAAACCACTGGGGTATGAGGCTCTCTTGGTCTATCATCAATTGTTGTATGTCTTCTTCAAAACTTGAAAAAAAGTTGTTATTTTCATCACCTGATCTCCAATCTCATTCTCCTTCTTCATAAAAAAATAATGTCTCAACTTATGATTGTATATTGGATTGTAGAACTTAGCCTTTGGAATTGGAGTCATAACCAATGAAAATGTACTTCTCACTTTTGTCATCCAACTTGTTTCTTTTCTCGTCCGTTACGTGCACATGAGCAATGGTTCCAAAGACTTTGAGATGAAAAATGCTAGGTTTCCTTCTATTCTATGCTTTTTGTGGTGTTTTTCCCCATGCACTTCTTGTTGGAGATCGATTGGAAAGATAAATTGCACAAGAAACTTTTTCTGCCCAAAACTCCTTTGGAAGTCTCTGACTCTTAAGCATGCTCCTAACCATGTTTATAATTGTTTTATTCTTCTTTTCTACTACTCCATTTTGTTGAGGGGATCTTGACACTGTTAAGGGTTATCGAATTCCATGATCTTCACAATATTTTCAAAATTCATTTGATGTGATCTCTCATCCACAATCAGATCTCATTGCTTTGATATGAATACCACTTTCTTTCTCAACAAGGGCCTTGAACTTCTTGAAATTCTCAAAGACCTCTAATTTATGCATAAAAAATACACCCATGTTTTTCTTGAAAATTCATCAATGAAAAGAAGGAAATAATTACTCTTACAAGTGAGCTTGGCTTGATCGAACCACACACATCTATATGTATAAGTTCTAATGGTTTTTTAGCTCTTGAGTGAGACTCCTTCCGAAAACTTTTCTTAAATTGCTTTCCAAGTAGACATCTTTCACACACTTGATCGGGGTGACTGATACAAGGTAATCCTCTTACCATTTCCTTCTTGAATAACAACTCAAAGCCAAGACATATCCTTGTAGCACATCTTAAGATATTTTGCTACATCATTTTGAACGTTGAGCACAAACATTCTATTTCTTGACATCGAAACCTTAGCAATCAAGTTACTTGCATTGTCTCTTATAAAAAGGTTATGGTCTTTTAAGCGAATATCATAACTTTTCTCTAGGAGTTGGTCTAGGCTAAAGATATTACTTTTCATATTGGACACATAATAAACATTTGAGATAAATTGATGTTCACCATTCTTCAAGCAGATAAGAATGTTACATTTTCCTTTTACTTCTATCTTAGATTCATCTCTAAAAGTCTTCTTGCCTCTCACTAATTCATCAAGCTACATGAACATGCTCCTTTTTCCGCACATATGATTGCTTGCTCCAGTGTCTAGGTACCATTTATTATCCTCACTTCTTTCATTCTTCTTCATACAAACCATCAATAAGATATCACTTTCTTTGTTTGTTTCTTCAACATAATTTGCCTTCTCTTCAACTGTATTTTCTCTAGGTGTTCTACATACATTCGGAAGCGTAATGACCAAACTTCTCACAATTATAACATTTCACAGTAGACTAATCATACCTTCCTCCTCTTTTAAAGTTGTTATTGTTGTCATAGGATCTCCAACCTCATCCTTGTCCATGATCTCTGCCACGACCTCTTCCTCGTCCTCGAACTCCACCATGGCCTTGTTCTTGTTGACTTCAATTATCACAACCACTACCTTTGTTGGCTGAATCAATTTGTGTCTTAAGTAATTGCTCAATAATCCCTTCCCTTTTCTTTTTCTTTTCTTCATAATTTTTGTGTCATAAAAGTTTTTCGCATTTCTCTTAAGTTGAATAGTGATTGTTAAGACTCTAGAGAAATAGTCGAATATGACTTCTCCTTCTTTCATATGCAATGTTTCAAACTCAACTTTTAAAGTTTGTAGACGTACCTTTTTCACCGAATTTGCTCCCTTGTACGAGGTTGAAGCTTCTCCCATGCTTCTTTTGCCGACTTTGCTTCCGAAATCTTCTAAAAAACATTGTTATCTAATCCTTGATGGATTAGATAAAGAGCCTTCTTGTCTCTCTTTCTTGAGTCTCTTAAATTATCCCTTTAAGTTTGAGAGATATTATCTTCATTCTTCAGCTCAGTGTGACTTCTCTCTACTATCTCCTAAACATCTTGAAAGTCAAGGAGAGCCTTCATCTTGATGCTCCAATTGTCATAGTTGCTCTTGTTGAGCATTGGAACTTGGAATGAAACCATGTCGCTATTTGCCATCTCTTTAAGTAGGATCTTCAAGCTCTGGTACCAATTTGTTGGAATATAATTATAATAATGAAGGAAATATTTGAGAATAGGGAGGGACTAGAATTTGCAAGGAAAACGTTACTTGTATACTTTACCACTCTTGTTTTATGACTTCATTCAAACTCTAAGATATTAGTCCTATTTATACTGTGGCTCCTCCTAAACAAATGGTTAGAATTTTCCTAACACAAATATAATCTAACGGTTACAAATAACTTTTTAGAACTTTCTTCACAGATACAAGTTACTGACATATTCTAGATACTTCTATATGTTACTCTAAAATTATTTTCTAAATAGATTTTTCTAGAAGATGCTTCTAGACTTTGAACTTATCCTATCTCCTAGAATTTGAGCTTCTTGTTTAAATAAGGCCCAAAATAAGTTTATATTTCAACAGTAAAATGCATACCATACCAATGCAACTCACATTACAAATCATCTTCATTCGGTTCCTTTTTTTGAGGTTTTTAATCCACACCTACTAAAATTTGAAATCCCACTTATTTTGATTAAAAATACTAATATACCCTCAAGTTTTTTACTCTCTGATGAACTTTTGTCGGAGAGTAGAAAATTTTTTTTATTCTCCAGTCATGGTTCGCCGAAGAGTAAAAAAAAATTGCAATTTTCTTTACTCTCTGGCAACGATTCGTTAAAAAATAAAAAAACTTGCAAATTTTTTTACTCTCCCGTGAACTGTTGCCGAAGATTAAAAAAATTGAGTTATAAATTCAGGGAGTCAAATTAGTGGTTCCCGTAATAAATTTGTTGCATGTAATTATTTCACATTTACTATTATTTTTTATTAACAAGTCTCGTTATGGTTTCCAAAATGTTAATATTCATGGTTTACTATTAATTATTTAAAACAATATTTATTTTAAATTTGTTTAGTTATTTAAAACAATATTTATTTTAAAGTTCAATTTTTTTAGTTATTTAAAACAAAATTTATTTCAAATTTAAAACAATAATTAAAATAATATTTATTTCAAAATTTTTAGTTATTTAAAATAATATTTATTTCAAATTTAAAAAAATATTTATTTCAGTTTTTTGTGTTATTTAGAACAATATTTATTTCAAATTTTAAGTTTAAAAAATAATTAAAATAATATTTATTTTAATTTTCAATTTTTTAGTTATTTAAAACAATATTTATTTCAAATTCAAATTTAAAACAATATTTATTTTAAATTTTAATTTTTTTAGTTATTTAAAATAGTATTTATTTCAAATTTAAATTAATGATTAAAATAATATTTATTTCCAATTTTAAAATAAATTTTACATTTTAACAAGAAAATATTAAATACATTTATATGAAAATGGGAACCAAGAAATGAGGAGAGAAAATGCGTGTCAAAAAAGTAAGATGAGAAGAAAAGAAAGAGTAGGGATGAAAAAAATTATGTATAAGAGAAAAAAAAAAGAAAAAATTAAAGATAAAATAAAAACTTAGAAAAAAAAATATTACTTTAAATTAAGATAAATGTTAATGTAAATTCCACAATTTTTTCTCTCTTTCATTTTCATGATTTACAAGTGTCAATGTCCTATCTATATGAGAGAGGAACCAAACAAACTATATAGCATGGTGGTTTAGATAAAACAGGACGCTCCGGCTTCTTATTATGAGTTAACTTTTAACCCCTAATTTTTTGGTTGATTGCTAGTCCCATTTATTGCACGTTCTTCAACAAGATAAAATAAATGGACGAGAGTGAGCGAATGCAAAGCAAAAGTTGCTTTCTTGGATAAGCAAATAGGGAGGAATAAGAACTTAGCTTGCTCATGAAAATATCTATGGGTTATGTTTTCAAAAAACATAAATAAAAATATAAAAGCAGCTTTTATAGCATTGTACAAGTTAAAATAAAAAATTAAAATTTTTGTAAAAAATATTATAAAATAATTTTATCATTTAAAAAATCCAAGCTAATCGTGTTACTTAGCAGCAACTTCATTTTCCGATAGCTTAAAGAAGTAAAGAATAAAAAAAATAGTTGTACAGTAAGAAAATATTTACTAATACTAATAGTATACCTAAGTCGATTATTTTTTATTAAGACGTTAAGGTTATGATTACTTATTACTAAATAAAAGCCAATAAGATCCTCAACCTGTGGTGTAGTTTAGGGTCTTGTGTACAATTTTCATATTTTGTGCTCATACAATGGATAGGAAGAGGACTTTTCTGCAAACAGACTGTGTTTTGAAACTTTTCAGCAACCAGCTTTATCATTTTAATGTCAAATGAATTAATACATGTTGCTTATCCTTATTTTTAGCCATTGGTTGAAGACACTTCTCAATATGTGCACTTACTAGAAGCACGTTAAAGGTCTCCGATTCGAAGTTCAAGCTTTGTTTAATTTGCTTTTCTTTTTGGGATCCCATATGAAGCAATGTCACGTGTTGATGCTAACAAAAGTCAAAATTGGCATCATATCTGACAACATTATCGAAAGCCACATCTGACACCTTTCTTATTCTTAATTGGAAATTCAGAGTGCAACACGGTTTATTGGTTAGCCTGAATGAGAATTTTCTGGCAAGAAAAGTAATTGATGAAGCCCCTTTATTCAGTACGTAAAAAATTAGTAAGAAAAAGCAAATAATTACATACCATTGACAAAAAAAAGACACCAGAGCATAATAAATAGACTCATAGCTAGCTTGTGGACTTCAAAAGCAAAATCTCCAACTCAAATTTTCATCGAGCATGAACAGAAAGTTGCTGAGGAGGTGAAAAGTAACAACACATGTTTGGCGTGAAAGAACGCTGGCAGCACTGTTGTGGTAATTTAACTCACCCCCAACATTGATTAATATACACAAAGGGGATAAATTACCAACATATGAAGAAATATATATAGTGAAAGTCAAGACAGTTTGTAGAAGCAAGAAGAACAGATGCCATATTTTCTTCGTTAAATACAGGCAATGACTTTCTTTTTCATAATAAAAGTGCATTAACCTGCATCTCTCCTCAGATTAACGGGAAAATCTGAACCTGCTACCTGCTGTACAAAACTGCAAGGACGCAATACCATCAATCAGAAAAATTGATATTATGGATAGTCTGAACCACAGAACCAGTAATGTGTTTTATGAAGGTTAAAAAAGACACAGATGAACCAAAGGAGGTGTTCAATGTGTGTTGCTTGGATTAGAACTTACATGTGCGACTCTGAACCAGGAGCATTTGAGTCAATTGCAGAAGGATCGAGATGGTACTGAACTGAAATTAATCCACCTTCTGATTCTCTTGTCGATACAGGAGATCCCTGGAAACTTACCACTGAGCTGTTTCCAGATGACATGCCTGCAAAAGGAAAGTGTAATTAATAAAAAATATCACGGAAGCTGAAATGCTGTCAGTGGTCAGAATATGAAAGAAACATGAACGTTGGGAGTATTTTGAATTTTGATCCCATCTTGCATACAACATTACTTTTATCAGTTAGACAAAGCTGATAGGTCACTGATTATGAGAAAGTCTAGATAGACCATAAAAACCAAAGGAAGTTATCAAATTATAGAAAGGAAACTTAAGCACAGGGAACCTTCTTGCATATTTGCAACGACAATTGTGAACCAATGAAAGAAAAAAAGAAGATTGGAACTGTCTCATTCCAGTAATCCAGAAAGAGAAAGCAAAATCATGATCAATTGATCATAATTCTCACAGCAAGTAGTTGGAAAAAGTGAGTTATATATTTAGATCTACCATAAGCAGATTGACCCAGATAGGAATATATTTAAAACAAATACAAGCAAACATAGTTCAAATCAGATATAAAAGCTAAAGCCTGATGCGTTAGCCAGAAAAACATAATCCATCAACAGCATATAACATGGAAAAAGAAACAAATTCCACAATGTATGTCAAAATATCTTTGAAAACATGTTTAAGCAGTTCAGATTGCATACAATTTTCTAGCAAGTTAAAGATCGTCTTAATATCTGACAGAACAGTGTTTTATTTTAGTCCCTCTTATCCTAACTCCTAAGTTAAAAATAATGTTTGATCTTTTATACAAGAAGCAATTCATTATGTTCCTTGCATTAATTATTTTTACACTAAAATATCCCTAATTTAAAAAGAAGTTATAATGGCAACCAATTTGAAGAGACAGAAATAGTATTAATGATAGTGGTAGTTTTGAATATATTTAACATTTTTCCTTGTTAGGATCTTATGAATAGGACTAGAAAGAGTAAAATGGAAGTTTTATCACTATTCAAAATTTGGAATGGACTGGCTTAGGAAGCAATGAAAATGCTAAATCCCTACATTATAATGTGCAAGATTATAGATAAAATGTCATATGCATGACAAATCTACTTTTATCCCTAATGTTACCTTGGAAAATTATAACAACAAAGAAGACGACAGTGAAAATCATAGCCAAAAGGCTGCTGGCATTGGAAGAAGATGATGGTGATGATGATGATTTAGCAGTTTTCATCTTCTTCAAGGCTTTCATACGTTCTATCCTTGCACGTTTCAACATGGCAAGTTCTGATATCTCCCTGATTAGCTTGTGGTCAGCTGCATCCAATGATGGAGCTTGTGGAGATCTTGGAGGTTTGGGAGCCTTTTTATTATAGGCCCTTTTCCGTTTTTCTTTCACTGGGGTTTGTAGTGCCTGGTTCAATGAATCTTTCCCCATCACTGGCTTGCTTGTTACTTTCATCGCATTGGCAGAAAATTCAATTAACTTTGTTTCTTTGTAGCATAAACTTGGCCCATCATCACCTTGAACAGAACCTCCAGCAAACCCATCAGAAAACTTATCAAATGACTTCTTTCCATGTTTTGTACTACTACTAGGAGTAGAGACCTTCTTTGAATCATCTCCAATGAGTGGCAGCCCACTTTCAATATCAACTTCAATATCCCTATCCTTTGCACTTATATGATCCATCTCAAAGCCACAAACCTAATCCAACTTCGACTATAAAATTTCCTCTAAACAGCCCTCAGAAGCTTTAATCATTGAACTAAACCCATCAAACAAAATGAAGTCCTCAAAAGAAGTTATCTACTAAGGGTTTAATTGACCATAAATCATCGGGAAGACAGTTTGCAATACAACTCAACCCCAATACAGATATCCCTTTCAGTTTTACGACTTTTATTTTTTTACATAGACAGATCCAAGCAATAATAAAGTAATTATTATCCACGAAAATTTTACTTTTTGTTCCTAGGCTCTACCCCTCCTCCAAAATTAAAGAAAAAAAGTTGTAATCCAGGAACAGTCTGACCCTGCATCACAATTAGAGACAAAATTCCATCAGTTGAACCAAACCTAATTAACAATCTAAGGATGATTTTCCTTTTAATATTTTTGGCAGTATGAAGAAGTAAACGAGATGATACAGCTTTAAGCCACCCAAAAGCACGAATTCAAACTTTTAAACAAAACAGACAAAAAAGCAATCATCATGAGATGAAAAAGGAAGAAAGATAAAAACCCTTAAAGGACAAAAAAGTGGGGGTAATCAAAGTAAGGAAAACACATAAAAATGGCTCTGAGCCTAGAATGAAGCAAGGGAAACACATAAGAAAATATCCCCCGAAAAATATTTATACATTAATACCCCGCATCATATATAAACACACACAGCAGCAACGTGCAAACACGTGATCACAAATGGGCAGCCATGAAAACGAAGAAAGTCAACAACTTAAAACTAGTCAGAGGCATGACAAAGAATAATAAAATAGGAAGAAGAAAATAAAAAGTGGAATACCTTTGCCGGAAGGGGGAAGAAAGGCCAGATCCAATGGCTGAAGATTTTGTGAATAGAGAGAGCGAGGTATAAGGAAAGGAAAAAGTGACTATAGATAGACCAGACCGATAAGGGGGAAAGGGAAACCAAAATTAAAGCAAAATTAAGATTTGTTCAAAACAAACAAACATCTCCCTCTCTCTTCATTTCATGGTATGTGCTGTCTTCAAAATCGGCATATTTATATGTGTTCTCTTCATTATAGACAACGCTTGTCGACAGTTGGCAACTCCCAATTTCACAGCGTGTCCCTCCCATGTACTTTTTTCCCACTCATCTTTGCCCTCTGTTTATGTATTTGTTATTTCTTCAACCTAAATTTCCCCATTCTTCCTTCTTATAATACTTGTACTTCTTCTTTGTTAATTTTCCCCAAATATTCTACTTTAGTTTAATTTTTTAATGTTTCCTTTCAAAATAGGATTTTTTCTTAATCCTTACCATCAAAACATTAATTATGTGATTTATCACTTCATTATAAAACTTTACAAAATAATTATGTCTAACCTTTTATTAATATCTCGTATATTATAACAAATGACAATTACAAACTTACATAAGCTAATGGGAGATAAAAATTAAAAATATATTATGCAAGTTATTAGGCCACCAACACGGTAAGTATGTTATAAAGTAATGATTTTTTTTATTGATCATTATAAGTTAATGTTTTTTTAACATGTTATAAATTAATGTTGTTACTTCTTAATAAAGACTAAAAAACATTATTCTTTAAATGACTAAATGTAAACACCTTGTTTTATAAGCATAAAATTGTTATTTAAACTTTAAATTTTGTATGTATTTTGTTTGGTAAATATTAAATAACTTTTTTTATATTTTTATGACAATCAATATTAATATTTTATTAAATGCATTATAAAAATTTTCAAAGAACATAAAAACTTCCAAACCAGTAAACTCATCCATGTTTTTTAAAGTATTTTGTGTATATATTACCACTAGGATCGAAGAATTCTTATAATTTTTTCCTCAAATGAGATGGTAGAACAAATTAAAATTCTTAGTTTATTTTTAATTATTGCATGATGATTCTATATTTTAAATGAAAAACTAGTTATTTAAGAAGTACCATGTTGAACCAATATGTCCTGCAATGATGTTGTGAATAACTATTTATAGGTTAAAAATTATCATAGAAAATATTCTAATATTCTATTATGGGATTGTCATGAACGGAATTGATTAAAAAATAGTTTAAAATTGATGATTTATTTGTTAAACTTAGTTTATGAATTAAATTTAAATTGAAAACTGTAGGAAAACAAGAATGATAAATATAGATAATTACATCATATTTAAAATACGAAAATAAAATCAACACGGCTTTTTTAAGTGGTTTTTTTCCTGTAAATAATAATTCTTAATCTTGACTATTTATACATAATTATATGACTAACTTGATTTAAATATGAACTTTTTTTTTCACTCTAAAAAATGAGAGATATAAAAACTACTAATTAAAAAATATATTTCAGTTTAAGTTTCATGCTTCGAAAACGTAAAGAATTTCATATTATCAACTAATAAAATATTTTTAATATAAATATTGGATTAATTATTACATATTTATGGGACAATTAAATGAAAGTATGCAAGTGTTTTAGGATACATTTTAATTAAATTCAAAATCTTTTTTTATAATATAGATATAAATTTCAAAACTTTTAATTTAAAAATTTTGATATTATACAATTTGGATTTAGGTTCAACTCATTCTTTGACTCAATCATAAAAGTTATCTCACAAGGTGGAGATTATCCTTCATTTGTCTTTAATCAACAAAAAATATCACACTCTCTAATAGTTAAGGACTAAGTTATTTTTTAGTAATCCTTAAGGACTAAGTTTATAGTACTAAATATTTCTAAATGTTGATAAGTTCAATGACACCTTATAAACAAATAAGAAATTCTTTTAAAACTTATCATACTTTCTTTGCCGATTAATTTATTTAAGTTAGTTCATTTTTTAAAATAATTATCTAAATGAGTCTATTTTTAAAAAATTTATCAAAGTGAGTCTATTTTTAGTTTGACTTGATCAAATCGTAATTTTCACTAATGTTACGTCATTTGTATGCCCACATGACGTCTGAGTTGGTAGAAACATCCCTTTACAACCTCAAGAACGAACTACAGTTTATATGATAATTACACAACCATTCTGCATTTAAAGTCCCAAATTGCAAACCACACTTGCAGTTTACTTGGTTTTTACCCGTGGTTGTGTCGTTGTGATTGCCCCATGGATACTAAGAGCACAAAAAATATCGCATTTAAAGTCCCATAAAATCACTCCAACACTTGATCTTTTCTTGGTATTTACCTATAAACTCCATTTAAATTGCAAACCCCACCTCCGATTTATGTAATCTTTGTGAATTAAATTGCAGATTTCTAATTATTTATATTTTACAATTATTTATTCAAATCTTATATATATGATATTAGCAAGCCCTAAAGATTCTAACATAACTAATTAAATCTAATATATTATATAAAAGTTAAAAAACGTAAGTAATTCTAAGATAAATAATTAAAGATTATAATGTAAATAATTTTAAATTTAAAAATATTCTAACATAAATATGAAAAACATAAAAATGTAAGTAATTGTAACACAAAAACGTAAAAAAATAAACATGAAAATTAAAGATTTTAAAAAATAAATTATAATATGAAAATTTATTTTAGTTTTCACTTCCAAATATTCTAACATAAATAATTAAAGATTCTAACATAAATAATTCTAACATGAAAAATTCTAGAAAAACATGTAAGTTAGGATCTCTTGGGCAATCATAACAATTAGGTAAAGATAAAAACCATAGGTGCGATCTTAAGGTGACTTTTCTGTCAACTCCGTCACATGAGTATACAATTAATATGACACTAAAACTGTAAGAAGAAATTATGGTTTAACTAAATTAAAAACCACTTTGGTAAATTTTTTAAAAATAGACTCATTTAAGTAATTATTTTAAAAAATAGATCCATAGAGGTGAATCAACCTCTTTCGTCACCTACCATGATATTAAAATTTCTAAAATATCCTTATTTTTATAACTCTACAAATCAACTTCTCATGTCACAAAAAATTTACATACCTACAAACTAGTTTATTCATTTAAAAAAAAAATTATCCAACTTTTTTATTAACAATAAACATGTCATATCATTCCCCCGAATATATTTACTAAGGAACACAACTTATTTTTTAACATACATAAACTAACATAACCTTTTTTTAGTTAGACTAGGTTAACTAACAACATCATTGAGAGAATTTCTCCATACACCTCAATAAGTTCTCCCTACACCTCTATAATTTTTCAAAATGGCAAAAAAATATTTAATGAAAACAGTAAAAAATTAATTACCACACACCTCTTTCTCTTCTCTTGCATCTGCACATCTCTCTCATTTCGCATATATCTCGTTAACTTCTTTTGCACAACTTTGTTTCGCATATCGTGCGTTATTGTTCATGTCTTCTACGTTTGCTTTGTTCTTCATGATTCAACTTTACGTTTATCTTTTCTTAGTACATTAGTTTTTTTTACAAGTTTGGACACCCTTGTTCGGACTTGTAAAAATAATTTGCAAATTTTTTTTAGAAATCCAAACACCCTTGCTTGGATTTGTAAAAAATTTTGCAATTTTTTTTACAAGACACCCATATCCGGACTTGTAAAAAATTTTATAAATTTTTTTATTAAAATTAAACTTATTTTTTTATTTAAGGTATTTGCGATTTTTCCTACCTTTATAAAGGTGTAGCAAGAAATTATGAATGCAAGAAACTCTCCATCATTGATATGTGTGCATTAAAACTATCCCTATCTATCATACTACAAAATCAAATCGTTGGCATAACCTAAAATGCATAAATCATTATTGACTACTGGTTGATCGATTGAGTCAAAGAACAAAGGTACATACGCACGTGGGTGCTGATTATACAAGATTTGCTGGCCCCAGAAAGATCAAAGCTTTATCTGCTTGCGCACATTAGGATAGAAAGTGCAAATGCAACAGGACAAACAACTTAAGCTTGCAAAGTGCATCTGACCCTTTCTTCTAACTATTAAACTTTCATTTGTTATTTTAACTTTCTATTGACAATCCACCCATAATCAAACAGATTTAAATAAATTGAACCAAAAAACCAATTTTAAGTTAATATAAAAACACTATTTTGGTAAAAATATCATCATTCATTCATTAGTCCTAGTCCATTACAAAAGCTGACTTCACTGCTGTTCAACAGTCATTATTCATTTTGATCAATAATTTACAAGAATAAGAAAGCAACTTAATGACAGTTAAGATGCCATTTTAATCTTATTCTACCAGAACTTGCAACGGTAACCTGCATGTTATCGATCAGCAATCAAGGATATCATGCTAAAACTTGAAAATGGCAGCACCACTCTCGGGCTTAGAAGCAAATAAATAACTGTCAACACTGTTCTCCTTGATCAAGCCCTTTTCGATTCTAGCTTGGTAGAAACGTTCCTGGAATGTATATAGAATTGTTAACTAGCTTATTCTAAATCTAGTTAATTAAATATGCGATAGCAAACCTTCTAATTACGGATAAATTGTGGAACAATGTCTTCTTTCACCAACGCAACAGCACAACCACCCCATCCGGCTCCAGTAAGCCTTGCGCCAAGAGCACCATTGTCACGGAAATTTTTTACCAGTTCTTCTAACTCTGGACAGCTGATTTCATCAAAATAATAAAGAAAGAAAATATCAACTTCACCTCTTTTTTTACCTTTATGATCTGAAAAAGGAAATTACATTGCACAAGCAGTTTTCTTGGCTGATTACAAAAAATCACCTACAAGCAGTTTTATTAAATTCTGGTATTTCAAGATTGAAAAGTTCTCATGAAACTAATTATGCCTTGTGAAAAGACATCTTACATCCATCCGAAATGAATCTGATTACTTAATGCACAATTATTTATCGACATGTGCATTCTGAACCAATAATATTTTGTATGTCATTTACCTGCATTCATATAATATGCTGCAGCTATGATGACTCTCATTCATTAGGTCACCAACCTTCTTTAGTTTTTCCTCCTTACTGAAACAATAAAATGTTTGGTTAAAATTCAATAAAGAACCTGAACACCTAAAGAAGGATCACAAAACATAGAAAATCATAAAAAAAGACATATTTTATTGAATACACAATGAATAGATTAATAACGATTATATGTTAGGCCTGTATAATAATAGCAGAATGCAGAAGTGTAACAATCAACAAACACATTGGGCTCTCAGATAATGTCTGCATGAGAAATCAACAGTAATAGCAGCATTCTCCTAATGCAATTGAAATATCTAATTAGATAGTCTAAATCAATTGTACATTTTATTGGACAAAAATATATGCTTCAACGATTGCCTTTTATATTTTGACATATCAACCACCAAAATACTAAACCAATTGTTCTAAATTTCCTGCATTAATCTCTAGCTTTTAAGCAATCCAAAAATGTGTTCAAGAGAATACATAACAAAGAAAGAGCTATCATGAAACATAGCTAATATAGCTATTATGTATGATCAGTACAAAAACTTACCTTAATTCTGCTGATACAACATCCTTGAAAGCATGAACTCTATTGGCTTCTGCACACACATGTGCAGCTCTCTCGAAAAAAAAATCAAAATTAATTAGTAGTGCACAGAAACCTCATGTTACCTGTTACAAGCAATGAGAAATGGTTGTTGGATGAAGAACCATTTATCACAAAAGCCACCATAAAAATTACACTCCCAATAAATAACTCATGCATGAAGCCTGTTAAATAATTGTAAATGCAATTCATAGAAATAAACAATATCCTGACAGCAATTTACCATCAAAAGACTTTCAAAAACCATTAAAAACTGCATGTTACTGAAGAAAACTGCCTAAAAAAAATCATATTCAAATGGTTATACAAGAGCAACTCCATTACTGTGGCCTTAATGCAATCCATTGTAATTAACAAATACAAATAATATCCCATCCATCAGTGGTATGGACAAAAGTTGAGTAGATTTTGTAACTGAAGGGCCAGAGGATAACTAATAGACTAGTTCCATTTAAAACTTGCTAGTACCTGACGCAAAGTATGGACAAAAAAGTTGAGTAAATTTTGAATCTTTTATATTGAGATGGTTATACAAATGGTATAAAAGTAGCTTTACTAGCTGTTGAAAGGTACCTGATGTAACTTGTATTGCTTAGCAATTTCTATAACATCCAAATAAGCAGGATTACTACTAAAAGATGATGTCAACTTTTCCCCAGTAATTTGCTCAATTTCATCAGCTGTATAAGGTTCTTCCTTCAAAAATTCCTGCACCCAAAAGACAGTTATATATTTAGACGGGAAAAGGATAATAAGATTTTAAAGATAAAAAAGTCATTATATATTACATGACCAATTGAATAAACTTATTATGCATATTATGTTTATTGTGTTGACTAAGACAATTGCAAGGACAACACCATACCAGGTAAAATTACTTACCTTGACAGCAATGACAGGATCAGAAGAGTTATGACTATGGGCAAACGATAAGCACATCTCTTCAACATCAGATAGTGTTTTCACCTTTGATACAGCTTCTTGTGGTTTCATTCCCAGCTTTATCCCAAGAATAATCTGGAAATGCAGAGTAACTTCATCAGTTTCTTGCAGATTCACCTAAGATGATAGGAGCTAGCTTTTGGCATTTACAAACACGCACACTAAACAAACAGAGGTTTTTATATTTCTGTGCGTCTCAATTCTGTACAGGGCTGCTATTGTATAAAATCAGCAGAGGATTGTCTAGAACAAATCTAGCTATTTTAGAAATACAATTATGACAGTATCAAACTATCAGGCCATATAATTTGCTATATTCTAATTACAAATAAATTCTTATTTACTTGATTGGCTAATTACAAATGAATGTTTATTTCCTTGATTGATTTTCTTTACTTTTAACACTCCCTCTCAAGTTGGAGTGTAAATATCATTAGCACCCAACTTGCTGAGGTGCGTATGAAATGCGGATGATCGCAGCGGTTTTGTAAACATATCTGCAATTTGATTTCCACTTTGAACATAGGTTGTCCAAAAGGCAAGGGAATCAATGACCAATTATTTTTATCCTCAAGGGCCTAAATCTCGAAATTCATAGTTGCAACCCATTGAGAGTCATGACAGGCATGATCATAAGTGGCAAACTCAACCAATCGAGAAATATTAAGTAAAAAAATGGTAATTATCAAATAATCTAGAGTAAGACACATACCTTTACAAAGGATAAGGAGTGACAGACAAGGAGAAAGAGGGGACACTAAGGCCTAGAACAGCAACATGGTACATTTGGAAATCTTAGAGATGGGGTAGACATTGGGAAGGCCAAGAAGAGCAATGAAGGTCAGTTATGGCATTAGGTGCTTGGTCTAGGGGTGGGGGTTGATTGCTGTTGTCAGCGAATGGAGAATAGTGCTAAGAAATGGACACAATGATGTGAATACATCCTATAATTGGCACGTAAATTACTGATGTCTTGATGAAATTGAGTTTTAACATAAGAGAAGAAATTTCAATAGAGTTTGAGTGGGAATTTTGTGGGCTCCCCACATATCATAGTGAATTAACAAAATCGGTGCAACTGTTTTCATTGAACTTTGAAGGAATCTAAACGAGTTTGTTTTGCTAAGGGACAAATCTCAAAAACATAGAATTAAAGACAATTTTTGGAAAACATTGGGATAAATGGTGGAGAGAAGCAATAAATGGATGTCCTAGGCATTAGTGTCAAAGGTAGTAAAGGACATTAAAATATGGGAAATGTGGTGCACAAGACGGGGATTTTGGGTTGTTGTGAGGTAGTAAAGGCCATTAAAATCCTTGCCCAGGCCAATCATCCTCTTCGTATCCACTTCATTCACAGTACAAAAATTTGGATAGAATATCACTATACATTTTAAGGTTTCATAGATATCAAATTCACACAATTTAGGAACATGAAGGACTTCATCAAGAGATAAATTTTATGACAATTGAATACACCCAATTTTTTCAATGGTAGGCTTTTTGCCATTAGGGAGTCCAATCAAAATCATGAGCTGTCTTATTTTTATTATAGATGGGTGAAAGGTGTGATACATGATCAGTTGCTCCAATATCCATAATCCAATATAATGCAGAATGTGCATCATGTTCTATAGTGTTTCAGCTGGTAGTAAATATAACTCGTGCATTTGCAAATGTTTAATCATTACCATTTTGTCATGAAGTAGGATGGCAATTACACTTCCGGTAGGTACCCACTCGTCCCCACCCCGACTTTGGGAAAACCCTTGTTGACAGGTTGGATTTGGATTTTTCCTACATAAAAAAGTTGGGGAAGAGCAAGTTTGTTGGCCCCACTTTTACCTGAAATAAAATTTCATATATATATATATATATATGAAATCATGAGTTGGTGAAGAATAATGCTTGAAAGATGCATTATCACTAGCGATGAGGTTAGAGCAAAAGCCACAAAAATGTGGTAAATCCCACATTAGGTGCGTGGCATGGGACAAGGTGGGGAAAGCTGATCCCTAAGGTGGGGAAAGCTGATCCCTAAACCCTAAATCCCTAATCAGGGCGGGAATGAGTCAAATTATTTTATCCCAATAAAATTGTGGGTGAGGGCGTGGATGGTTTAGGGTGAAAGAGCTTTCTGCCCCGGTCCCACCCCCACCCCACACTGCCACTCCTAAGAGTAAGGCCATGATTTACTTGTACTCCTCAGCGGTAAAAGATGGGCTCTTATTAGTTGATTCTTTCTTCTTTTCAATATTTTGAGTTGCCTTCTTATTTCTAGAACCCCTTCCTTATCCCTTACATAAACCTTTCCTCTCCCCTTTGAAACTCTTCAATTTTCAGAGTTCTAGAACCCCTCTTTATGTAAACCATTCATCTCCCTACCAAAAACAGAGTCTCCAGCCTTCTCCAGCAAGCATCCTTCATCCAACTTTCTTCTTTTCCTACCCTAATTTTTCGTCCATGGTAAACAAAGGATTATGAATATATTGGGGAAGGGGCAGAGGAGCTTCACTAGATGTTTGATTGACTTTTATTTTTCTTATTATATGCATCAATGGGGCTTGTTTAACTAATTAGCTTTTAGCTCTTTTTGATTATGTGATGAGCCTTACTAGGCCTTGCTTGGCTAATAATTAGCTTTGAGTAATTTAACTCATAAGTTATTATTATGCTAATGTTTATCCAACCTATTTTTATTTGCAAATAGATTGTTTTTTATTCGTATTTAATTGTTATATATATTCTATTTCAACCACTATGTGTCCTTCGCTATTTCCCTATGACACTATCCGCCATATCCCATAGTGATTTTCAACTTTTCATGATTTTCCACGATTCACTACTGATAAATTTGAGGTCACTCCAAACTATTGCTACCATGTCAGAGAAAATCACGTTGCTAGCTATGTTAAGTTGGATAGAATGGAGAATCCAAGTTATCACCAAATCATTGCAGCATTGCCATAATGGAAATCTTGCATTGGTTGTTGGTGGAGCTTTCACGGCTCCATCAATTAAGCAAAACTTGTTCTTGGTGCTAAGGCTGAGATGCATTGCACGACTCCATTGCCCATAGTTGTTCCCATCAAACGGTGTGTTAACTAGGTGAGTCCTAGTATATCACTATGACTTAAAACCAGAGTAGCAGGTAATTATGTTTCCTTCTCCCCTATGTTATTAGTGTCTTTGGTTAGTGTTATGGGGTGTTTTTGTTTGTGGCGGAAGGTGTTGAGCCAGAGACATTAGGATTGTGCTGTGTTACCATAAACAAATGTAGAAGGTTTGTATATATCTATGAGCTCATTCTATACAAGGTTATATAAAATCAGTAGAGGATTATTTCTAAAACAAAGCTAGCTATTTTAGAAATACAGTTATGACAATATCAGGACATATAATTACTATATTCTAATTAAAAAAATGCTTATTTACTTGATTGGCTAATTAGAAATGAATGCCTATTTCCTTGATTGATTTTATTTCCTTTTAACGCACACACAAGCAGTAATAAGTTTTTTTTCTTATCTCCATCACCAACGGAAACCAAGCTAAAAATTGACACTATCAATTATTTTATGCATTCTGAAAAATGGTATGACAGTAGATGAGACAACAGAGTAGAGTTGACTAAACTCAACAGAATGTACGTGCACTTTCCGAATTGCAGTAACAAAAATTTCTTACCATAATCGTATTTACTACGTGTCAACTTGAATAGCAAGTTTTAAAATATGAATGAATTACTCGATATAACCATGCTCGTTTAGTATTATAATCATCAAATGCCTTGAAGAGATAATATGTTGAAAGGTTAACAGGCTTTTCCCCAATAATTTAACCGGGGGAAGGTACAAATAAATGCAACAGCACGAGCAATGGAGGTACTGACTATTGACAGAACGATCTATTACATTGCATACAGAAATTGGTGACAAATTTGATTGCATTACATAAGTGGATATTGCTTGTACAACCGATTTTACCAAAGTTAGACGACATACAAACGAAAGGCTATTTCACTTCCAATTACTCAGTTGTTGTTGCACTTTATCAATTAGGAACTGATATGACTACTTGTACACCCTACCAAGATGTAAAGAAAATCCTACATACTTCCCTAAATTAGTAGTTTTCTGAAAACCCAACTGTCTCAATATCTGTTCTTGTCGTTACCAATTTACATTTGTAGAAAAGAATACTCATGTTTTGTCTTGCTAACTTTCTGTCCCGAGCACCTACAAAAAAGGTGGGGGAACTGTTTAAGATATTCTTCAACAAATAGGAGGGTATTGTTTGCAAAGGCCATATAAGACAGTGGTGGCCCTCTTCTTGATAGCCTGATTGGCTTCCATAGTTTTTGGTCCATCGTAATATTATTCATTTGGAATAGCGTTCTAGACACAACATAAACAAGTTTGGCAAGATGGGGTCACCCTGCCGAACTGCCCTTGATGGGTACAAAGGATCCAACTAATGACTCACTGTTCTATAATAGGCGCATAGGGTTGATGAGATACAATGCCATACAACATTTATGAAGAATGTCGGAAACCCAATTTCCTCCATGGTGTCTTTGAAAAAATCCCATTTGAGCTTATTATAGGCCTTTTCAATATCAACTTTTATTACCATGCTGCCTATGATCCCTTTCTTCTTCTTCAGTGAGTTAATTACCTCCTGGGCAAGTTGGGACGCAAATACCTTTGTGATTGTTTTTTTTTTTTTGTATGAAACATTGCATAAGCTAATTGGCCATAGAAGCTTTATTGTAGTCACTACCTTTGATTTTGGGATAAAAGTTATGAGTGTGGCATTAAGGTCTCTTTATATATTGTTATTGATTAAAAATCGATAAATTTTATTTTAATTGTATAAAAATTTACTCGTTTCCAATAAAATTATATAAATGTAATAATCATTAAAATTAATATATAAACAAAGCAATCAATCTAAACATGCCTTAAATATTTTACTTGTTTTCAAATTGTATCCAATGAAATTAGTTAATCAACCAATACATATTAATTAAATAGCCTAATTAAATATTAAGTCCAAATCATAACATAAAAAGTAAAAAGTAATTGTATATGTCGTCTTGGTGCAATTGCAACATATCAAATCGAACTAAATCGCATGGTTGGAAAATTACGAAAACCAAATTACCCCAAATTAAATAAGTTTTTTTAGGTTTTCAATTTTTTTGGTTCAGTTTTGGTTTTGATTCCATTTTGAACACCCCTCCTCCAAAGTAATAGAATATTACCACAAAATAACAAAGTGTTAATGTAACAAGTATAGTGATATATATAATACAATCTTCAAATCTTTAATTGTTTTTTAAGTTTTACCGAGTTTACCATTGATTTTACAAATTTATTATCACCCAATTTATCTTGAGTTCAGGGTAAAACGAGTTTATATATATTTTAAGAGTTTAATTAATATATATTGTTAGTGTAAAAAAAAATTATATTAGTATCCAATCACAATCCTTTATTTATGCTTTGTTGATTTTATCAATTAATACTCTAAAAGTTATATAAATAAAGAGTTGTGATTAAATATGTAAAATTCTTTTACATTACTAGTATATACTAATTAAACTTATATTTAATATATTTTTCCTTTAAAAACTCATGAGTTAACACTAAAGTTTAACCACCTTGGGCCGGAAGATATATTTGAAATGATGTAAAAGTTAGATTATTTTAATAATATACTAGATGTGTAATTGATTATTATAATAATAATCATAATTAAAATTATTTTAAAAAAATAAGTTTGTGAAAAAGTGATTTTTAAATAATGAATTTTGTTTAAATACAAAAAATTTACATAAAAAATATAAAATAGTTAAAAGAAAAAAAATCTAAAAAAAATCATAAATTACAAATCTTTTAATTATAAAAATCATTTTGAAACACACTAGTACAAGAGATTGTGTATTTTGCTTTATCTTTTTTTTCAGTTAAAAACATATTTTGTTGTTCAAGCTTATAAAATTGTTCCAAAGTAAAAATTATAATAAGTAATATATAGGCCTACATGTAACTTTTTTATAGGGGTGACAAAACGAGCTAGTATGACCCGTTTAGACTAGTCCACCTGTGGTTTGCTGAAAATGGGACGGGGCAGACTGATCCTTCATAAAAAGGACGAATGCAACCACCTGATGTGCCTCGCTCATAGGCGGGTTGGCTCGCCAACTCTTCATACTTCTTTTTTTTTTTTTTACTTTTTTTAAAATCCAAAACTATAAAAAGTGAAAATTTTTAGTAAAAGTGTATATAGACTTATCTAACGTCTTTCATTTTTAATTTTTTTTAATGGAGTACAATACTTCAATTGGGAATGTTTTGAAAAAGGAAAAGTAAGGAGATTGAATGTATAAAATTTAGAAACTTTATGTATAAATTTCTTTCAATTTAATAAAAGTTATTTGTAGACATCCAGACTACTTGTTTTGCAAATCTTGTTGACATCTTTTTGTGACTATGTTTCTTAGTTCAATAACTTATCTGACTCGCAGAATGAGATTATCCTTTATTCAGATGTTTGATGGGTTCTCTTACCCAAAGTCACACCCATAATTGTTGAGGGAAGAAAAATTGCAGCTATCAACACCAAATGAGAGAGTAGAGTGAACTCCTGTATAGTAAAAATTATGAAAATTGTTGCAAAGAAAAAAATTATTTGAAAACAATTTATAAGTTACAAAGTTTTAACTGGTTGACTAAATGCTTTACAAATTTTAGTTATGTTAAACATACAACTAAATAATGAAACTATAATATGTCTAAAGATAAATTTTAGTTATTGTGTTGTATTTATAAAAAAATATAAACAAATTATATGTTTGGTGTCTTATTGTTAATTAAATAACTCAATATTATTATTAATACACTTATATAAATTTTAATTTTGAATTTAAATTAAATTTTAAATAATTTGATAAATTTATAATTATAAAATCTTAAATTATCATAATTTTTATTTAATTAATTATATTTTATATTTATAATATAATTAATATAATAATTATTATTAATAATTAAATTCAAATTATTAAAATTTTTTGACAGACCAACTCGTCCCGCCCCTGGCAAGCTAGGCAGGACATACCTAAACAGGTTGACTGGGCAAAATGTCTACCTGCCCCACACATTTTTTGACTGGTCAGGTCCATTTTACTACTCCTACTTTTTTACTTTAAGTTTATTGATTGATTTTACCTTAAATTTTATTTATTTATTTATTTTAAGTTTATTACTCACTTTTATAATGGACTTCTTTTTTCACTTATAAAAAATGGAAGTGTTATATATATATATATATATATATATATATATATATATATATATATATATATATATATATGTATATGTATGTTTGTATGGATGGATTTGGTAATTATTTTGATTGTTTAACGTTTAATACAATATTTAAAAAATTTAACCAAACAAAATCATTAAAGATTGATTTAATTTAGATTTCACAGTACATTTAAACCAAATTAAATTACACTTAATTTTTTTTTTGTTTGATATGAGTAATTTTTAAGAGAAAAACTAAACACAACATGAACACTTCAAATGGAAGTTGTCATTTTATATTAGTTAATAAGTTGACAATTCCCTAATTATACTTATTTTATATTAATTAATAGATTGAATATTTTAATGTATGTAATGCTTTAAATAAAAAATAATTTTTAATTAATAATTAATTGAAATAGTGTATTAAAATTGAACTTTTGTGATAAAAGTTTTAAATATAAACTACGTCATTTCAAACTTATATGTTTTTAATCAAAATTAAAAATTATATCAATTTTTTATTTGCAGCACTAAACATTTAAAATATTTAATCAATGTTACTCCAGATTGTGTATTGTTGTTCCTTTCCAACTTGGAGTTAAAAAGTTTAAGTATCCCATAGGCCAAGGGAATGTTTTCTGGAAAACTTTCCAAAAGAGTTTGAATTTATGAATCATTTGAGTAATATATATATATTTTTTCTCTTGAATGGTCATTTCTAACACTATTATTATAAAAATTGAAATTAAGCAATCAACCTTACAAAATTAACAATAAGATTTGTACTTGAGTTATGTACTATTAATTGACTATATTATCAATGGACGTGAGATGACCAACACACTCTAAACCTCTTAAAGTGGTAATTAAGATTAGATCTATGGAACATGAAATTTGCAAAGTTAAATATGTATGAGTGTACGATAACACAACAAGTCTAATAACAAATCTCCTAAAATAAACTTTCATATTATATTATAAATAATGGAAATTAAACTTAACTCAATCTTACAAAATCAAGATAAATATAATCTGTGAAATTGATTCCGAATGCGTGCTGAAGTCAAAGCCATTTATAATGGTATGAGTATTGCTTTGCTTGAATGAATCCGAAATAAAATCTGTGAAATTGATTCAAAATGCACATCACAACTCATTATGCAAGACAAGGTCTAGAATACAAGCTTTTGGTGGATTTACTTGACACTATATTTGTTACGAATGAGGATATCTTTGTTATATTTATTTTCCAACAGCATAAAAAAAAGGATTTTTTTTCTCACTATTAGAAATCAATCCATTACCTTTGGATTTTAAAAAAAAAAACCGTCAAAAACCTATTTCTGGCATATTTACCTGCGAAAAAATATCTCTAACTAAAATCTTCGTGATAGTTTTTTATAAAAAAAATTTATAACCACAACAAATTTTTAACAGAATTTTTTACCGAATTTACCTACAATTTTTTCTTAAAAAACACAAAAAAAAGGGTAAAATTTTCAAATTTACTTGCAGATTTTCTTACAAGAAATTCCTGCGAAGGTAAGATACTTGCAATTTTGAAAAAAATCGCAAGAATACAAACTTTTCTTAAGGAAACATGATTTTTTTAAAAAAAATAATATATAATTATTCAACAATTAAAGTATTATTTCTTTATCTGTCTGTCCAGGTTCTTTATAATATTCAAACTTTTATTTTTAAAACTTTAGTTTTTATAATTTATTATAATAATTTGACCTTTTTTTTAATTAATATATTAAAAATAATTTAAATTTAATTATATAATATCATAAATTAAAATAATTTTAATCGTAATAAAAAATTCCAATATTTTTTTGTCACATAAAATTTTATTCAAGAATTTTCTTTTTTTGAAAAAGAATTCTATTTAATTTAATTTGTATATTTTCCTGTAGTTATTTAATTACTTACTTTTAAAATATACTACAAATAATTTAATAATAATATATAAGTAATATCACAAAATAAAATGTTATTTATGATACAAAGCATAAATATCTGTAATAACTTAATATACTTATTTTTATAATTTAATTTGTATATAAATAATTTATATTATTGTCAAATAATTTTTTTTTAATTTACTTGATTGATAAGCATAAATAAATACACATATAATTACAAAAACAATTCTATATCTATTAATAATAATACAAGAAATTTTTTCTATAAACACATGTACTTTTTATTTTCTTTTTTCAAAACTTCTATTTCTAATTTTTATCTCTTATATTTTAAATTTTCTTTTTTAATATTTATATTTATATGACAACAAAAATGATCATTTTATTAAGTAAAAATCTATATTATTATTATTACGTACTAAATAAAGAAAAATTGTTTAATATTATAATTTCATTTTTATTTTTTAAACATTATATATTTATTTTATTTCATAAACTATTTATTTCTATGTCTATCAATCAATCAATTTCTATTAATAAAAGGTTTTCCATGTATTAAAAGAATAATCAAGTCCTATATACTTGGTTTTAGAACAAGAGCTTAGTAAAAATTGCAGTTCAAGTGAAACATCTTTTAACACCAACACCCTCTTTATAAGAGCTTTCTGTTAATCATGATTTTAATCATAGTCTACACTAGTTTCACTTTCTACCACCTTATATATTGATACATAAAGAAAATTTAATTATTACCATGAAGGAATAAAACTAAAATATAAATGGTATTATTGTAAAACATTTGTACAAAATTATATTAATATATAAGAATTATAACTCTACAAAATAAATAAATAAATATATATATATATATATATATAATAACTAACGGCACCTAAAATTTGATGTAAAAATAAAGTAAAAATATTATACATAAATATTATACATATAACACTTGAAAATTAAATAAAAAAAATGACATCTACAATTTGAAAAGATATGGTACAATAGTATTCTAAATGTTCCAGTTGAGTGAATCAGTAGATTTAAAGGGAATTCAATTACCTGTTCTAGCTCAAAGAATTAGATTCAAAGAAAATAAATTAATAAGCTGCAAGTGTATGAAAGAAAAAAAAAATGGAAATCAGTAGAACTGATAAAACAGAAAATAAAAAAAGAGGTGACACCTCCTAAGAAGGGACCATGATAGAAAATTTATTTATTTGTTAGCTTATCACCTACTCCCAGTCAACATTATCATCATTGCATTAAGGTCTTTTTCTTATGCTTCGTTGAAAAGTCCTCAACTTTCACTTTCAATCTTCTCTGTTTTCACTAATGACCCCACTCATTTCTTTTTCATCACAAACATGCCCTCGTGGCACCAACAGCTTTAAAGCTTTGCCAAATCCAACTCTATTCTCCCTTGTGTCAGGTTTATTAATTTGCCAAATAAGGTAGGATAGATTGTTATCCAAGCCAAGCTTCTTTTTTCTTTTTTTACTAGAAGAATTAGATTAAAATGATTGCTAAGGGGAAATCTCAAGAACCTAACAGATGCAAAGGAGCTTAAAAGCACAATAAAATGGAAACAAGTGGAACTTGTTGAGTGACAGAAGATCAAAAAGCAAAATCTTGCTCCAGAATAAATATCCATAAGATTAACAACTCATCCTATAAGTAATAGTGAGGTCAAAAAATAAATAAAGCTTCGAGTGAAAAGCTAGTAAAAATTGTTTCACCAGCATTTGATGCCCTCAAACTAGTTTTTAATTTTAATGGAAATAAAGTCACTGGCCAATGTCAAATTGAAACTGATAATGCATTTGAAAAAGCTCAAATGATAAAGTGGCATGCATGCAGCTCCGGCAAAATGCCCAATTAAGTGCCCTTCTATTTTAACAGGGAGATTGGGTGCTACATATCAAACGTCAGGATGGTAGTTTGACTCTACAGGGCATTGAAACACTTTATTTTAAGTTGCATACAAAAGTTATCCTATTCAAAAACTCCTCCATTATTCATAGTTTCATAAAACATAAACTTAGACCATTCCAATTTTATCTTTTTATCATCATTTTACATACAAATAATTTGGAATATATTTAAAGGACTACTTAACAAAGAACAACTTCCATTATTATCGGACTTTTCCATTCATCATTTTAAACTTCAAATGATTTTTCCCATATGCAAACCATAATTTGCAATTGCCTAAAAAAGATTATGTTAGTCAGATAATATTAAACCCGTCAACAGCAATAACAACTGAGGTTTGTCTGTGTTAACGTAGATGTGTAATTTCAAATGAGCTTGAGATAAAGACAACATGTAATTTAATGAACATGTTACAACCATTAGAGAGCAGAAGAATTGAAATTACCGAATCATTGTAACCTTCGTGAACATAATGGAGGTATTCATAGGAACCTTGAAAAAGGGAAACAGTTCCCCCAGTGACTGCACACAACCATTTCAAATGAGACATAATAATTACATTTAGAACGACAGACACAGACCATAATAGAAACTTACCCCCACTACTTGGAATCCCAATGTGTACATTTCTAAGCAATGTTTAACCTAATATCATAGTAGTTAATAGCGGAAAACTGCTTAGGATGGTCACTCTCTAAAAACACTATAGTAGAGTTGGCTGTGAAGTTATAGTAGAAAGGAGACGAGCTGCTCGTCAGAGACAATATTGGTAGGAACGCCGCTGCTCGCCGGAGACGACTCTCGTCGGAACCCTAATGCTTGCTGGAGATGACGCTCGTCAGAACATTGCTGCTCGCTGCAGAGGAGAGAGCGACGAGAGCCACGTGGGAATAAGAAGCTTATCGCAGAAACTGTTCTTTATATTAGATACGGAAATGAGCTGAGCTGATAAGAATCTAAAGTGGCTTTATTGCCAATAAGTTTATACTATCATATAAAACTAAAACACCAACTCTCAAAATCTCATGCAAATAAATTAAACAAAAACAATGCGATTTACACATTGTGGTGGAGGTGGATAGCATACAAATTGAAAGTACCCACAATTTGTGATTTGGAAGTCAAACTTGATTGACTCTATTTTAGCAACAATGTCGGAGTTTCTCCCTGTGTAAAACACTAGGTAAAAGGAAAATGTTCCATGAGGATGAAACAAACATAGCATAATGTAGTAGGACCATACACAAAACAACTCATAAAGGATAATGAGAAAATTCGGTTTGATATGATGAAAAACATTGAATAGGTCAAATAATTTGTTATATATTTTATCACAAGGAGAATGTCAACACTTAATTCTTCTCATCCGTTATAAGTTTTAACACATTAACACTAAAAACTATCAAAACTCCAAAAAACAAAATAAAATCCCAATCTACACCACCAACATTATTCTACAAGCATTAATCAAAATTCAATCATAAAACAAAAAACACGCACATCACACGACTCCACAATCACAATGTCAACACCTAGTTCTCATCCATCATAAGCTTAATAACACATTAACGCTAAACTTAAAAACTATAAAACGCATAAAAAATTCCAAATTCCAAAAATAAAATAAAATCCCAATCTTCATTCTAAACGACCACCATCATTCCACAAACATGAACCAAAAGTCAATCATAAAACAAAAACACACACCATCATTCTGAACCACCACCATCGTTCCACAAACATGAACCAAAATCCCAATCTACGTGTATACATGGACGGATCTGTTCAATATGGCTCCATAATATAATATAAGTATTACTTCCATAATATAATATTTTTAGATTTGTCATTGGATGTATATATAAAAGATGGTTATTGTTTTTTTAGGAAGCTTATTACTTTTATTATTAGTGTAGAAGTATTGATTGTTAGTACAGATAATATATTTTTATTATGAAAAAAATGGTTAGATTATGAAAGTTCATAATATCATATTTTTTCTTCTAGTTTGGAGGATTCCTTCCCTCACGGACGAGATTATTGTTTTGGCTTTGATAGAGTGATTTATTTGTGTAAACTGTTGACAGAAGAGGTTCATGCAGTCATGTTTTGGTGCTTAAAAATTATGACTGATTTTTATTATTTATTTATTTAAATGCTGATAATATGAAGCATGACAGATCAAAATATTATTTTAGAAAAATTATCTTTAGTTTTTCTCTAGTTCGTGAATTTCGTTAATTAACTATTTTTTTGTCAGGACATTTTGTTTTCAAATTAGCAAATTTTACACATTTTTCTTTGAGGCTAGTTAAATATCTATTTATGTATTCACCAAAAAAATAAATTTATTTATGCTAGTCGAGTGTTGACATGACATTATTGACTTGGGTCGTATTACTTGTTACTAAGTGTGTGCTTGTTTTTTGTGTAACAAATGGAATACCAATTCATCCTTATCTTTCTTTTCATCTTTGTCTCTTGGATCTTGTGAAAATACTTTGTTGTGTTCTTATTTCATTCTATACTTTTATTTGTTTTTATTTGAACATTTTTTAATTTGCAATCTTAAAATTTTTAGCATAATTTTTATTTTACTTTTTAACGTTAAGGATTTTATATTTTATTTTTCTAAATGTAAAATGTTCCAAAATACACGAAAAAAAAGTGAGAAGCAAAATGTGCGAAAAAAATTAAAAAATCCAATTTTATCATGACGTTTGGTTGCAGATTCTCTTCCATTTAGAGGAAGAGTTCCTATCGGCTTGTAATTAGGAAAATATTATATTGTCTTTGATATATTTCTCAGTTAAGATTACTAAAATCCAAATTGGTTCCAAGTTCTTCAATTATAAAATTGGGAGATATGCTTGTGTTTTGGATCTTAGAACTTTATATACATATAAGAACAATAAATATCATATCAAAACTAAAATATTTAAAATTTGAATTAAAATATCGTATAAAAAAGACTTCAATTATAACGTCTATATGACAATTCTATCCAAATGTGCTTGAAATTCCTATTAAGCTAGAAGTGAATTTAAGCATGAACAAGTTAGAAAAAAGGCATAAATTTGTATATTATTTAAGGCCGAATTACGCGCCAACTTATTTTCAGGAATCAGTTTTGCTCCCAGGAACAAAATACGCCGAGTTTTTATTTGTCCTGTTTTTTTGTCTTCTTTATATTTTGAAAAAGAAAAGGAATATATAAATTAATTTGAATCTCTGAATAAATAAAATATATAGAATTGAGATTTGAGAAGGGAGAGTTGGAAACTAAGAGCAGTTACATGCACCGAAGCAAGATAAAATAGGGAAAAGCTCCACGTATGTGCTCTGCAAAACAAATAGATAGAGGAGGTTACGGAGTTAATTAGAAAGAAAACAACGTGCAGACGGTGGTTATAAAATATCTTTTCTGGGTTCGTTATTCCTAACAATATTAGATTTAGAGAATATTGAATTGGCTCAATTCGAAAAAAGAGAAGTAGTATATACTATGTAATTAAAAAGTAACAGCCACCCGACAAAAAAGGAAGCAACTATTAGTTAAGTTGCAATTATCTTCAATCTTTAATTTGTTTAGCTTAAGCTTGTTCTAGATAAAAAAAGATATAAAAACTTAACCTAATCCTATCCCTAATTGTCTATATATATTGTCTTGTGAATGACATAGAGCTATTTTTATTTTTTTTGGTTATTTGTGAAGCAGAAGCAAGGAATGCAGGACCCAGAAGATTTTCTGACTCTCTCTACTCCGGGTAATCCTTCAAAGAGAGCGAGAGTGTCTCCCCCAAGCCCCATAAACCCTCCCCAAACAACGGAATCATCACAAGTCTCATACATTAGTCCCTTGTTGCCACCATCCAACCATAATGTTGGTGGGGACACAACTTTGTCACTCACTGCGCCATTGTTGACACCGTACAACACAAATAATGTTGGTGACAATATTAATAATGTTCCTGCCCCGGTCCCAGTTCATGCTTTGTCACGTTCTCGTCGTGCACGTACTCTCCAGGCAAAGAGTGAAACCATCGTTCCACCGTTTCCTTGGTCAACAAATCAACGAGCCACAGTGCACAGCCACAAATACCTCTTGCAAAACAAGATTCATATGATCACAGGGAGTGTGAGGTGCAAGAGGTGTGATGAGAAATTTGAAATGGAGCTTGATCTGGAAAGCAAGTTAAGTGAACTGTTGAAATTCATTCAGAAGAAAAAAGGCATCATGCATGATAGGGCCCCCATGGCTTGGGTGGAGCCAGTGTTACCAAAATGTCACCATTGTGGACGAGACAACAGTGTTGAGCCAATCCTTTCAGACACAAAGAAAAAGGCCATTAATTGGTTGTTCTTATTGCTTGCTCAAATGTTGGGTTGCTGCACCATCAAACAACTCAAATATTTTTGCAAGCACACCAACAACCACCGAACCGGTGCTAAAGATCGCCTCGTCTATTCCACCTATATGGGTTTATGCAAACAACTTCTTCCTGATTTGTTCGATTAGTTCTTCATCCATCAAACTCGAAAGTAACTACTCCTTGTAGTGCTTGCTTTTATTATCTAAGAATTCAATTCCTTTATCAATCTAGGTGATTTATGTAGTTAGATGTTACCTACTTTTCTATTTCAACTTGTCCACTTTTACTCAGTTTATTTCTGCTTTCATTAACAATTAATATGAAATTATTATCATTTCAAAATTTTATTTATTTTTAATTGAAATCCTTTTCATGCTCCCATCGTTATTTGACTCTGTTGTTGTCTTATAACCTTTGTATGTTATTGCGGCTACGAATCCATATGTAGAGAATTAATTGGACTGCATATATTACGATTATCCCTCCTGATCTCCCAAATAATCTTTGAAATATATGTGTCTATATTATATAACTTTCTAGTAATATATTTATTTAATATATTAAATGTTACTAATAGACTTTACAATATTTTATCGTGTATACTTTATGTTGTTAAAATTTATTAATAATACTTTTAAGCTTTTTCGATACAGACTATATACCATTGATAAAAGGTTAAAAAACATATTAGTAATATTTATTAATAATTTGATAATATTTTTTTCGTCTCTATTTATGATGATTGGACCAAATCTGCTTATAAAAGATTTACAAACAATAACTTCATTATATATGAATCATTATCGAAAAGTTCTTCATCCCCCGGAGTTCACTAATATCAATTTATATAAGTCACAATATCAATTTGGTACAAGAGTAGAGCTTGATAAGTGTTAATGAAAAAAATATTTGAGTTTGATAGCAGTACCAGTGCCTTTTGTCACTTAGAAAGGTGACAAAAGTAACCAAAAAGGAGGACTGATACTTATATAGTGCATGGAATCTACTAATTCTAACAAAAGAGGACTAATATCTATATAGTACACATGAATTATACTGATTTATATATTCTCAAGAATAATTGATTCCCAGTAAAAATAGACGTAATTGTATCTAAGTATAAGATTCAGATTGTACTCGGAGGTGTTACATTTGAAACAATCAAATTATTGATGACATAAAACTTTCTCTTTGGATAACATATCAATATAAGAAGACACAAGAAAACATAATAATAATTATAAAATTTTAATAAATGGTTTAGATTAAATTATTAATCAGAGAAACTCTCAAAAAATCCTTTGCAATAATACCAGTAACATTAGGAATACTCTATAAATGATCTTGCGATTAGAGTTTGTGGAAAAAATTTTGTTGATAATCAAGTGTTATTTCTATCTCAAGTAATCTGGATTTTCATGACAAGACTAAGCATTTAAGATCAAGTTGATTTACTTAAGAGATGTAAAGTCAAGCTACTTTGTTGCATAATTGAAAATTAAATTGCAAATGTTTTAACAAAAGTTCTTCGACATATGTAGCTATGTAGACAAGAAAAATATTTGTTGAACGTGTGCTATGGTTGAGTCATAGAATGTTTACCTAATTTCTAGGATTTATTTATGCAGTTTACATTTTGATTATTTAGCGGTTACGATTCTGATTCTGCTTCTTTCTTATTTCTTTTTTCTCAAATAATGTTATGCGAGGAATTGTAATTTGATATGGTTTTTACTCTTTATATAGAGCACTTAATAAAATATCTGTACACTTCGCTCCCTCTAAATTTTATTGTTTTCTTCCTTACTTTTATAAACAAAACACAAAATGACATATTAAACAAAGTATCATATTGCTAAGGATGAGAGGATAATCCAAATGTAGTTTTTTTAAGGCAAAATATAAAACACTATTTTTTAGCATCTAAAAAATTATTTAAGCATTTCTTTTTAAATAAATTAAAGATTTAAATATGTTTTCGATTATGAAAAGATTTACAATTCTATATTTTGAGGCAGTTATATAAATATATATATATATATATATAATTAACATGTTAAAAGCATGTTTAGGACCACGTTGAAATCTAGTTGAATAGAAAATTTTTACTTTCCAATATAAGAATTCAAAGCAACAAACATGTTGCTTTCAAATTAAAGGAGGCATGACCTTTAATCAAAAAGCACCTCAAACGCACTATAAGTCTTATTTGATGGCAGCTACTAATCGGTGAATTTTTATATTTAATAATAATATAGTGACATTTTAAAATTAAAATCTTTTACTTAAAATTTAATCTGGTATTTTCTTTGATATTTAATTTCAAAGTAGTTTAATTGAACTCAAAAGTAATGCTTGTTTTTCCAGCATGCTTCACACACAATAACCTCCTGCCAAAAGAAGTAATATATCCTTCAACTGTTCTCAATCACAACAAACCAAAAGACAAAAACAAGACTATAAAATGTCTTTCATTTCTACTTCCTACCAGTGAATACTATTCAAACAACTCATGGAAAAGTAGTGCGTGTTTGATATTCAGGGTCCATGTGATTACAGATGGTGGTAGTTTCTGCGTCGTTTGTACAATAATAGGGTTGGAAAAGTATCCATGGAAACACCAATAAAAAGATATTCTCTGTCGGGACTAAAAGATAAACCAGAGACATGCCCAAAAAAGTTAATTTCTTGCTCCTTCATAAACGCAGTCCTTAGATCATAGACATGCACAAAATCAACGTCTTCACTCATTGCCATAAAGTTTCCATCACCTGTGAAGCAAATCGAAGAAATAGCTCTTACATTCCCCTTAAGAGCAGCAACACATTGTGACAAATTACGAACATCCCAAATGCGGCATGTTCTATCTCTGTTTCCAGTGGCAAATCTTCGGCCATCAGGATGCCATGCAGAGGAACATGAGTAACCAAAGTGCCCACGAAAACATTGGATGGTCTTAAAAACAAAGGTTTTTTTCCATTAGAATTTACTACTTAATCTTATCACTCCAATATCTATCATCTCAAACTCATTTTTGTTTATAAAATTAAAGGTAATAATCACATAAAGACTATATTAAAATATAAATTAATAGAGCATTATAACTTTCCAGATGCACTATAAAATAGGAATTTATAACATAAATAAACATGAAATACCAATCCTGTTCCGGAATCCACTAATCTGCCTTCTGGGTGATCTCCAACAACTACTAGTTGTCTTCCATCATCGGGTCTAGATGAAGCATGCTGCAGGAATAAATTCAAATGATGAAAAATGCTTATTTAAATAACTAATCAAATAAACATTACACTTACATTCACAGGCCAGGGAAATTGAAAATTTGAAAACTGTAATGTTTGTACATCAAAGACTTTGACACTACCGTCTCTGTTGGAAGCCATGAAATGAATAGCTTCACTGTCAAATTAATAATTGTTAGCAAGAAGCCACCTTAACAAGAATGAAGGAAAGATAAAACAAGAGACCTGTTGGGAGTAGGACGTCTATAAATCTCAATAGCATTTATCTTTTCTCGATCTGCTGATCTCAAACAGAAACTAACCCCTGGACGGTCTAAGTGCTACAAAGAATATATATACATATATATTATCAGCCATCAGGGGAGGAATTGTATTGTTGGGAGAGACTAGTGTGAAAAATCCTATAATTATTAGATTGATCATTGATCCAAATCCTGTAATAGCATTTACCTTACAAATTAGTTCTCCTTCGGGGCCTCCCACAATTAACAGCCTATGCCCTAAAGCCATTGCCTGAACACTTGTCTTATTGAATCCTTCCATGTGACTACGAGGATGTTCCTTCAGTAATAAGTAACAACACATTTAAAGTCTTTTGTTATTTTCTTTTTTAAGTTTCAACAGTGAAAAAGTGTAAGAATTATCACCACAGATGGAACTACAGTCCTTTTCAAATCCAAGACTTGAGATGATGTCCTAGGATTTAGTGCATTCCAACGACCAATTTTGTAACGTGTAGCAAAATATAAATCATGCCTTGACGTGGACCAAAGCATACCAGAATAGTTCTGCAAAAGATAGATTAGTGTGTGACAAAGTAACCTTTATTTCGTAGATCCGAACACAATCAAAATTCAATAGTGAAGAAATACCGAGTGGTAATCTTGTACTGATCCCATTAAACAATTTTTGTATTGAAAAAAGTCATAATAACACATTCCTTTTAATGTTGAGTGACATTCCTGTACATAAGAGAAGTAAAAGGAAAACGTCTATCAAAGATTAATTTCCATATAATGAATGTTTTGACTGAGCAGAGACAACAGATATTACCTCCCTGGCTTGTTCCACTAGTAAGGGTTGAGCTTCATCATTCCGGAGACGTTCTAACCTATGTTGTCTAAATATCTCACGGCTTCTATAATTCGTTCTTTCCCAATGTATACCTTGGATGTCCTTTCCATTCCTAGCTTGTTGAGCATTGGTATTTTCGCTATCCTAATTTTTCAGTGAAAAGTTTAAGAACAAAAAAGTACGGAGAAAGATTATGTTATTATCGATGTGAAACAAGGCACTCAAATAATTGTGATTAAATAAGTGTTTTTAAACCTCATATCTTTCCTGTCAAAAATAAAATAAAATACTCATATCTTTAAAAAACACTTGATAGTATTAAAATGTCCAGTTATAATAGCATGAAAGTTGATTTACTTAAGACTCCGTTTGGTTTAAAGAAAAGGTACGAAAATGTGAAAAAAGAAAGATGAAATAGATTGAAGATAAAAGTTCGGTTATGTGAAAAGTGATGAAAATCGTTTTACTTTTATATGAATTCTTCCGCTTAGAGTAAGCGTAATTTTCGAAGGTTAATTTTTTTTTAGATTTTTCTTTATTTTTGTGTGTATTTTGAGTTGAAAGTAATACATATGGGATCCACTATGTTATTAGACTTTTCACTCTCCAATTTCCACTGATAAATGTTAATAACAGGTTACCAATTATCCACCCTAATAATTAGACTGTTAAATTCATATATCTATGGTAAACAATTAGCTTGCTCCTTGTTGGGGAATTCAGATGGTGTACCAATAAAAAGAATTCAAATGGTAGCAAATTAAAGGTTCCTATTAAGACTATCCAAATTAATGCTCTGCTAATGAAATAGTAAATAATGCCTGTATCATGGATTGAATAGCTTCATTATCTTCAAGTTCCATTTGGCACTAGTGCTCTTGATACTTTCGCTCAATGCTGCTAATAATGAAAAAAACAGAAAGAATGCATGAACTATATATTCTTCTTTAGAGTGAAAGGTATGTATAAAAAAGAAAAGCAAGAAAGACAAGAAATGAAATTTTTACCGAACAAATACATTCATTAATGCAACATAGTACATTGATATGGCTTAGCAGATATGTAGCAAGTGTGTGCATTGAGATGTAATTGTTAAACATGCAGAAACATCTAACAATTACAATTTTCATCAGAATAAATTAATACTGACATCCATAAAGCAAGCAAAAACGAATTCTTTTATTTTATTTTGATGAACAAGCATAGAATGAGGAAGAAATATTAAAAGAAATGTTGATAACTAAGCGCAGAGGAAACTCAAATACAGTATAGTCAAAGAAAACAACACTGTAAAGCTTGAGTTTCCGCAGCACCAATCTTCTTTCTCCTTTGACCTTTCTTAGAGGTGTTGGTGTCTGAGTGAGAGAAAGATGAGATCTTTGACCATATATAGGCTAAACTACACAAAACGACAAGTTATGGACTGCCAAATTTGTTAAAGATGCGCTTAATGTCAGTTTAACATTTTAAGAAGAAAAACCACTGATAAAATATACGTAATATATATTAATAATATTTTCTTTTATATTTTAGTACTGACATGTAAATTGAAGAAACAAAAAAAAATGAAAGAAAAAGAATTAACATATACTTTAAGTTAGAATAAACATTGACTTTAAAGTTTGGTGGATCCGTTGTCATTTTATATCGAAAATGTATTTGGATAAGTTAAGAGATAGATGTGTTTATAAATAACTCTTGTTTTTTGTACTCCATTTTTTATAACGTGAGACTTAGGGTGTCTCAAGTCTTTACTAATATTTTTATGTTTATGAATTAGATTGGATCAAATTTAAGATAAAATGAAATCCGATCAAATTTAATTGGATCGGATTTGTAAAAAAATTTACCAATCCAATCCAATATTGTTAAGCACATAACAAATTAGATTGGATTAGATTCATATGCTACAAAGAAAATCTTTTAGATGTATTTTTTTTTTTATAAACCATAGTAAATAAAATAGAAATATAAAAAGTTATAAACAAAATATTAAGACATAAATTTTTTTCTTTAAAATTACATATTAGTAAAATTACACATAATAGTAGTTTATAAATGATAAAATGTAAATTTAAAAAGCTAGAAATAATAAAATTTAATAACTTGTGATCTTCCCTCATTATCACACTACTCATTATCAATTTCTATTTACATCCTTTATATAATATATATATATATATATATAATAAAAATATTAAATTTTAAATTGAACAAATCGATCTACAATCTGCGAATTTTCAAAGTTCAAATCCATGATTCAATCCTTTTATGGTCAAATTTAATTGGATTGGATCAGATTCGATCCATTTATGTCTAAATTGGTTCACGGATATAATTGGATTGATTTAGATTCACGAATCAATTTAGATCCATGAACACCCCTTAGTAGGGCCACAGAAATAAAACCTAGAGAGAAGGTTTTAAAAATATGCTATTAGAGAATCTCCATTGAAGCGCATCTACATAACACGACTGATTGCTTAAAGTTAAGGTTGAGTTGTTTGGTGAAGCAATCATTGCTTAATATTAAATAATATATTTTGCATAGGGACCAGGTAACACAATTAACCAGTGAAAAAAACTTTTCATTAAAATAACATATTTAATATGGGAACCACCTAATACAATTAATGAGTAAAAAATAATATAAAAGGTAAATTTCTTGGAGTTTCTTACTATTAGAGTGAGTGTGTTTTTTTTAAATGACAAAATTTATTTTATAATAAGAGTTCTCTCACATGTCATAAAGAATGATAGTGAAGAGTTAAACGTTACATACTTAGGCAGAAATAAGAACAGAATAAGAAACGACATTTCGGAAGGCTTGTAAATCACCTTGGAGACCTTTGTACTTATGACATTTGTGTAGGCACAAGCATTAAATATTACTATGACTTGCCAAGTGCCAAATACCTACTTTAATAATTCGCAAATAAACTACTATTCAAGTGTCAACTATAATAATTTGCTTAAATAATTTTTTATAAGTGTTTTACATTGAGTAACTTTAATAATTTTGTATGTCATTTTGAAATTTGAATAAAGTGTGTTGTTTGGGAGCATATAAATAGCAACATATGAATATTGCAGTCTAGTTCAGTTTGAGTTGGTTTTTAAATCTTAAATCACAAATTGAAACAAACTATGTGATTTAATTTTTTACATTTTTTTGGGTCAAGTTTTATTTTTTAATTTAAGTTAGATTCATTTTTTAACACCTTATGTAGCAGATGAAATGAAGTGAGCTTAGTAATTTGGGCGAAGATATATTGTATCTTTTTTTATTTTATCCTTTTGGTTTTAGTATTTGCTTTTTGCAGGTTATTTTCTCATGCTCGATGTTATCAATTTCTTTGATGTTAGTTGTTGCTTTCTTTAATCAATTAGATATATAAAAAAACGGTAATACTGTTAAAAGGAAATCTCTAGTGGACGCTCTATTGAACTCCAACACGAATAAGTATACGAAAAAACACACCTACAAAGTCCATTCATAATGGATGAGATAAAGAAAACACTTTTCTTCATGGGCAAGGCCCAATGGGAATCAATAGGGTCCTTCATCTTCTAGCTTTTCCAACTTAGACTTTTTCTTCCTACACCTCCATATTTTCTCTCTGCACCTTCTTAGTCTTTCAAAAATACAAAAATGCCCTTAGGTTAAAAATTCTCATCTTCTTCCTTCTTTTGTTTCCTGTGACTACAACAAGATCGGTGCTCGTTTATTCTTCATCTCTTGGTTTTTGCATTTTATCTTCTTTGTTACTTAATTTGGACTCCCTTTTGCATCTTGCTCTGTCTCCTTGACATAGCTTGTAAGTGTTTCACTACTTTTTTTCTGTAGTTAATATGGGATCAATGGAATTAAAAAACATTGAGGTATTTAACAAGTCTTAATTAGCTAATCCAGAAGTTGAAAAAATAGGTTTTTAACAAGTTTGGATTAGCTAATTTGGACTTGTTAAAACAAATTTTTTTATCAATCTAGATTAGCTAATCCAAACTCCTTAAAAAATGAAAATTTTTTGCGTTTACTCAATTATGATAATTTATGTGTTACTATTCTAAGCACATATCTACATGATTCAAAATTGCAATGGATGATGATTTTATTAGTAAGATGTTAGATGAAGTAGATATGGAATCTCATATGGAACTTGACACAAGTATTAATCATATTGAAAAAGTGAAGACACAATCAAATAGTTTAATGCATGAAGATTATAGTCACGCTTTCATAACCAATGAGGAAATTTTTACCGTTATCTTCAATTAACTTAACAAATTTGTGTTTATCAATATGTGTTTTATGCAAGTGTTTACAAGTCAAGATGAATTATTAAAATGGGCTCGAGCTATTGCATTTAAGTTAGGGTTTGTAATTGTCATCCTTAGGTCAAACACAACTAATGGCCAACAAGAAAGGGAGACATTTGTTTTGTTAGGTTTGCAAGCGAGGTGGAAAATACAAAAAAGAGTTACAATGCACAATGAGTGGAACAAGAAAGTGCAATTGCTCCTTAAGGTTACATGGTAAACCTATGAAGAATCATCAAGATTGGATGGTTAAAGTGTTGTGTGGGACTTATAATCAAGAGTTATCTGAGACCTTAGTAGGTCCCTCTTATGTTGGCCGACTAATGACTATTGAACATGACTTGCTTGTTGAGATGACAAAAAGTAGGATTAAACTAAGAAGTATTCTACTCATATTTAAAGAACACAATGAAGAAACGTGACAACTATCAAGAAAATGTATAATAAAGATATATGTATTGGTCATCTGAAAGAGGTCCTATTATGAAAATGCAACATTTGATGCATTTACTTGAGCGTGACAAGTATATTCCTTGACATAGAATAAATAATCCAAGTGAAGTTGTGCATGATATTTTTAGGACACATGCTAATGCAGTGAAGTTATTGAATGTTTTTAATATAGTATTGATGATTGATAATACATACAAACCAAATAGGTATAGACACCCTTTACTTGAAATTGTTGGTGTGACATCCATAAGGTTAACATTTTTTACTACTTTTGTTTTATTGGAATTTAAGCATAAAAATAACTTTGTTTGGGCACTTGAAATACTAAGATGTATTTTTTTAAAAAGGCGAGTCATTTCCTCAAGTAACTATTATCGATAGAGATTTAGCACTAATGAATGCAATTAAAATTGTCTTTCCTGACGCTACTAAGTTGCCATGTCATTGTCATATCCATAAAAATGTTAAGGTAAAATGCAAGATGTATGTGCATCCTAAAAAGGCTTAAGATCAGGTCATGGAAGCTTGGTGTAGTGCTATGGATTATCCTGTAATTAATGATTATGAAAAACATGTCATAATGTTAAAAATTATGTGTTCACCATGACCTATGTTTGTAGACTATATGAAATGCACATGGTTAATCCCTCACAAAGAGAGATTCGTTAAGACATGGACAAATGAGGTCATGCATTTAGGGAATACAATAAGTAACAAGTTTGTTATTTCGTAAACACTTGTACAATTTTATTGCTCTAAAATGCTAAAATTGGGGTTATATAATATGACATGTTTTTGTGTGTAAGGTTGAGTCCACTCATTGGAGCTTGAAAAAACTACTTGAAAATAGCATTGAGACTTGTGTAGTTATTAGGATGCAATGAACAATTTGATTGCTCTACAACATAATGAAATCAAATCTTCTTTTGAAAGAAGCATTATCATGTTTGTCACATGTTTAACATAACACTATACAAGAGGTTGTATGGTTTTGCTTCAAAATATGCATTAAATCATATTGAAGATGAGCGTCAATGAGTCAAGTTAGTTGGTGTTGATAGCAATACTTGTGATTACACATTCAAATGCATGCATGGTTTACCTTGTGCATGCAAGCTAGTTAGATATGAATTTAGTAACATACCATTTTATATTATTCATGCATATTGGACTAGACTAAGCGTCTCAGATATAGAGTCGGATGAGTCTTCTATAGAGTTGTCCATTCAACAATAATTTGATGTTATTATGCATCGCTTTAAAGAGGTTGATATTGTTGGCAAGATAATGATAAAAAATAAGTTATGTGACATTGCATACCTAGACTTGACATAAATGTGTGTGCCAGTTAACAAGGTCAAAACAAAAGTTTTAAAGGTAGAAAGGCAACTTAACTTGCAAGATAAACTAAATGTGACCCTTCATATTTTGAGCATGTTGATACACTCCATTCTATGCATGACAGTTCATCAATAAGGAGGTTAAGTCAAACAACATATCACGTTAGCAAGCCCAAGAGAGTAGCGCACATGCTTAATCAATTCCTAGTTAAATTGAATCCTTTTATAATTGTTGTAGTAGATGTCAAAGATGATGGAATTGTGGTTATCATGCAATAACTGGCTTATTGGGCATGGTGAAGATTCATGATCCTTGCATTGGTACGTAAAAGTTTAAACAAAGAGCTCAGTCAATGACATGATGAATATGATTCTTTATTTGTTTAAGGCATGTCTATGACTATCATTTTGTTCAGATTATTTATTAATAATTTTATTTTTGCATAAGTATAATGGTATCTGTGTGACTAAAGAAGTGTTTTTAACAGGTTTACTTAAAGGATAATTCTTTTATACTAGATAGTGATATATGTATTCATCACAAAATTCTCATGCTTCTTCTAAATTTTCAAACTCTAAACCAACTCTTGGCTGCCAATAAAGATTTTTTTATGTCATATTTAGTATCCTAATTTAAGATAAAATAAAAAAATAACATGATCATATTAATAATAACTAAAATTGGTAATTTTTATTAAAACACACAAACATATAATACCTTAAATGGTTTAGTTCACACTATTTTAATGTCAAAATCTCCTTCCTTCATGTTTTGTTTCAGAGTTGTTGTTTCATCATGAAATCCTCCTTCCTTTGCATGGTCGACCGCATCATAATCATCAAAAAGACATACAAAAAGGACTTGTCAAGGGGCATTAATTGCATTGTAGGAGGAAGAAACATTCTCACAAGTCATGGGAAGTTTTCATGTGTATTATCACAGAGAAATGAGTTTGAGCTGTTGGTCCCAGGGGGAATCTAGAAGGGAGGTTGAATAGATTAATCAAAATATTTTTCAAAATTTTTCTATTCAACAGTATCAAAATAGTTAAAAATGTCCCTTTTAAAAAATTTTCAAAATCTACCTTGTTTTGCAAAAATGAGTTTTTCAAGAATTCAACCTTTTAGACAAAGCACCAATCAACTCAATTTCTCCAACAAGGATTTCAAGTGTAATTAAAGGAAAACTTAGCAAGAACGCTTTTACAAGTTATTCATAATAAAAAAGAAATGGTAGAAAGAGTGAAAAAATAAAGCCACAAATCTTGGGTGAAAACCCAAATTTAATATCAAGTAAATGAGGAGAAAGAATTAGATCCGCTGCAAGAAAACTTGATAGATTAGTTACAGCTGCAAAAACCCAGTTAGAGATGCTCCAAGAATTCAATAAAATTGAAATTTAAAAATTGTAAGGAAGAGAGAATTTGCATAGTGATGTATACTAGTTTGATAAACTTTACTTACATCCAGTTTACAAACTTAATCTCCTGCTAATATGTTTTTCACTAAAATCTTAGTACATACACATCATACATACAAATTTTAATCCTGGAAAGATTTAAATGACACAAAGATAGGTTTCCTCTTACACACCATAAGATTGTGCTACCTTGTGACACCACATCACTCACAACGCTTCACTTGCAATACCCTGCTACAAGATTTCCCAACAATCTCAACAACACCTCAAGAGATTGTCAAATTTGTGCAAAAACACAAAGAAGGGTATAGAAAAATATCACTTGAAGTGAATAATACCCAAACAGAAATATCAAAACTCAATGAAGTTTTTTCCTTGAAACTTGAAATTAAAGCACCTTCAAACCATAAAAAAAGGGTATGAATCTTAGAGAGAATTGAGCAAATCGTACAAGAGAAGCAAACACTTAATGGACCTTTCAAAAGTTGTAAAAATTAGTTTTAAAAATGCTTTTATATCATTTTTTATGTAGAGTAATCGATTACTCACTTGATTACCTGATATCCTGCTCAAAACTGATCGAAAGTGTTTGTTCTCTGGAATAATAAATTATTGTTTTCAAGTAATCGATTACCATAGAAAGCAACAATTCCAAGACTCAAAATTCTCGAAGGGTAATCGATTACCATTTTAAGTAATCGATTAAGTTGCCAAAATTCCCCTTTTGAAGCTTTTCTAGCACAACCCAACCTATATAATATATTCAAAACCATCCCAAATACATTTTTAAGCTTATCTAAACACACCATACAAGTACCATACCTATAAACGTGTTTGGTACTATAAAATTAATTTAAGAGCAAAAACAAAGAGAGAAAAAGCAAAATCAAAACTTCAAGTGTCTTATACTTTTTCTTCAATGCCTTTGGTTCCAATATGAGAGAGTAGCATCTACAATGAAATTGAGTTCCTACAAAAAACCAAAAATGGGTTTGAGGGAGCAGCATTAAAAAAGAAATAGGGTTCCTGCAAAAAACCAAAAATGGGTTTCAATGAGCAACAAGACTGTGAAATTGAGTTCCAACGAAAAAACAACCAGACATACATTTGAAGGAAAATGTTTTAAGTGAAACTGTGAGTTTTATTATACTTTCATAATCTAATCTCAACCACACATTTAATCCAACAGTACTCTTCATCAAATTAGAGAATCTCTAATTTGTTTTAATGGAAGACGATTCATCCCCTTCTAAAAAATGTCCTTTACATGATAGACATACACATCATCAATGTCTTCTCCCATTGCCATAAACTTCCCATAAGATGTGAAGCATAATGAAGTAATACCTCTCACCTTTTCCTTAAGACCAAAAACTGATTTTGACAAATTTTGAACATTGAGAATTGTTTCAAAAATAATTTAAATTATTTTAATTTTAAATTTTTAGATATTGTTTGAAAAAATATTTTTTTAGGATTTATTTAGATTTTAAAAATATTGTTTGTAAAATAAAGTTTTATTTCCTCATCTAAGACTAGAATATTATGTCTATAAATAGAGTTTCTGATATAAGAAAAATTACCTAACTTGAAGATAAGGTCACCCTCAGGTGAAAAAAGGGGTTATGATGGTGAGGGAGAGAGTTTACATGTTTTTTAATAGTCTTAAAAACTTGTCGTGAATGTTGACATGAGATACAAATCACATGAACAAAATAATCATTTTTATATTTTATTTTTACTTAGGTGTTGCTATTTATTTATGCCAAATATTTTTCTTATCAATACGAATAAAAATAAGTTTGTTGATTATTAATTGATAATATATTTTTTTTATAATAACATGCATAATTATTAAACTCTTATATGGGTTAGTTTAGGGGCCAACAAAACAAACTAGATTGGATTGAAAAAATTTAGGCTTACATAGAACTAGGTAAAAATAGTCACTTGTAAATAGTGCTATCAAAGTGGATTGTAACTTGTGGACCAACTTGACCCATCACAAGTCCAAGTTGGGCTAGGGTGAAAAGGGATTTTTTCCAGGTCACAATTAAAACTTGGTCCACTTAATTACATTCAGGCAATGGGTTATAATTATAACTCACCTAAAATTGAACTTTTAGACTTTTTTACTCACTTTATAAAATGTCTTGTGGTTGATTACTTAACTATGACTTATAAATATTGAATAAAGTTTTCTTTTAAAAATTTACTATTAAAAAATATCCAAAATTTCTTTTTCTAATATTTTCAATTATAATTTTGAAAATTTTGACCTCACTATTATTAAAAAATTTAATATTTGTGAATATACAATATTATTATATTATTCTAAATTATTTTGGTATTGTTGTTTGCTAAATAAACAATTTTATTTTTTATTTTTATATAAAAATATTTTTTAATATTAGGTGGGGTGATGGGTCAGTTCGAGTTCAACAAATTAGGAGAAGATGCTAGATGGGTTGAATTAGATGATTTATTTAGGTTGTTAGTTAAGGTGAGTCACATTCAAGGGTCAACTTGACCTACTTTGACAATTTTACCTATAGGGTTAGGCTAGGCTTCAAAAACCTATAATCATATAAAACAAACCTTATATGGGTCAAACATCATTCAAAGTTTTTACTTATTTTTCTTTTTAAATTTGTATATGATCCATTCTAACGTGTTATTTTTATTTAAAAAGTTCATGTGTCATTATATTTTATTTTTTTAATTTGGAAAGCGGATGTGTTAACATTATGGAGACTAAAATAAAAAAGATTTATTAAAAGACTATATAAAAAGTAAGTATTTTTTATTGGGATAAAAAAATGATTAAGCTTATTAGTAATAATATTTATCATTTTAAACAACATATATGATATTGTATTATTGTAAAATAAAAAAGATTTATTAAAAGACTATATAAAAAGTAAGTATTTTTTATTGGGATAAGAAAATGATTAAGCTTATTAGTAATAATATTTATCATTTTAAAAAACATATATGATATTGTATTATTGTTTTTTATGGCATAAAACGATTAGCATGACATAATATTAATCACATCATCACATCACTTAATGTTAAATATTTATAGGAACTATTTTCAAAGAAAAATATTATGAAAAATAAAAAGTATTTTTTAAGTATATAATTAAGCTCTTCACCCAAATATATATATATATATATATATATATATATATATATATATATATATATATATATATATAATTAAGCTCGTATCTTATAGGCTAATAGTGAAATATATGTTGTTATTCGCCTAGACAAGATAAAGGTCATGATAGATTTATCTAGAATTATGCTCAGGATAGAATTTTTCTACAAAATTGGCTACATTTTAATTTTAGGTGTAGTCCCTCAATCAATTGTTATCTTCTATGGGAAAACTTTTTGAATGTCAAGAATTCATCAACGTCATAAGCTTTTTTTGTGGCCCATCATCCAGAAACCCAATCATATGTTGTCTTGCATATTTATGTCTCTTTTGCTGTAACTATGATGAATCTAAGACCTGTGCTTTTAGGGACTGCATAGAATACCCAATATTTGAAATTCTTTTTTTCTCCCATAATAATTTTTCGCAATTTTTTTATTGGTAATATTTAGTTGTTATTAAGTTAGTTTTGTTAATAGAAAAATTTGAATACTTCTCTTCCCCTTCCCCCAAATAATTCTTCCCTGTAGATATTTTGCAATGGATTTAGATCCATATTTTTCAATCAAAACAAGTCAACGATATTCTAGTTGGCGTGGATACTTCAAATTAAGAAAAGTATAGGTGTTGTAATTGTATCATGATGTTATCTAGAGACATATTCTACAAGTATCTAAGTTATTCATTTATTTATTTGAAAAATAATGGATATGACATATCATAAAAAAATACTGCTCAAGTCATACTAGGATACAATTCCGATATAACTTGAGTCATTTTTTATTTTTTAAAACTTTTTTATTTTAATTTTAATATTTTAAATTAAAAAATAAATTGGAAAAAGTAACAAATACTTGTTTTAAATTAAAAAATTTAACTACTAACTAACTAGTAATGATCCTTTTGAATAAACTATTATATATAGTCAATAGTCGCTTTGAGTTTAACTAAATATGCTATTATAGTTTTATTGATGTTTGTCAAGTAACCAGTTGATATAAGTCTAAAATGTATTTTTTTATTTATGATCATAGGGTTTTTTTTAACTGTGATCATAATTATAGTTATGAATTAATGATCATATAAGTGTGAGTGATATAATATGATTTATACAACAGATTGAAGTTATATATAATTTTTAGTAACCTATCCGAGACGTGTCATATCTTAAATTTTTAAAAATCTGTCATATTCCTTTAATCAGTGTCGTATTTTGTATCCGAGCTGTATGGTAGTTGGCCCATGATGTTTATGAATCTAACTTATGAAATAGCAAGAGAAGTTCTAGCAAGGAACTATTTAACACACCCTTTCGAACCTAGACTTGAAGTTTATTAAAATCTACAAAGATAAAATAAAGAATTGCCGAATCACCAAAAAATTTTAATTCATAATAAAAAGTGTATGCAAAAAGTGTGTTGCTTAACATTTTTCAATATCAGGAATATAATTTACAGAATTGGTTTTCTATTTTTATTTCAATATTATTGTTCAAAGCTATGTTTAAAAATCAAACCACACCGATCATTTTGACCGAAAAACTGGTGAACTGGTCTAGTAATAGATTAGGTCGATGTAGAAAACCAGTAAGTAAAAAAGTGGTTTTAAAACCAAAAAAACCGTCATGAACTAGTAAAAGCGATGGTTCACTCGGTTGAACCAATTCATAATTTTTTTTTAATTTTTTAGATTTTTCTAAACGGATTCCTCTTTTTTCTAAGTTCATGCCTTTTTAAATTCAAAATTTAGGAATTAACTTAACAATATTAAGGTATATTTAGTAAAAAATAGTTTTTTTATAATTAAATTCTTAATAATTTTTTCTTTTATAATATTAATCTTTATAATATATTAATAATGAAAAATATTTATTTTAGTATGACCGGTTCAATCATCAGTTCAATTACGATTGAACTAATGATCCATGAACCAATATCTTCACTAGTCTGATTTTAAAAACATAGATTCAGAGTAATATACATAAATACGAAGATAGAAGACTATAATTGCATTATTTCAGGATCAGAGGTCATCTCCACCCAAATAAGAAATAATATAACTATCTTTTATCTGTTGGTTCTGTCCCCCATTTGATGGTGACAAATTTAGCTCAGGTGTATCATTCTACCACTTAAAGTTATCAAAATTGAAAATTTACTTTCTTAAAAATATATTTATATATAATATAAAATTGAAAATTTTTAGTATATAATAAATTTAAATTTACATGATAAGTTTTAATTACTCTAAATAAATATAAATTAGAGTCGAAACATTCAAAATTTCAAAACATTTTCAGACATAATAAAAAATTATATTCAAAATGTTCAAAATTAGAGACAATAAAAGAAAACACCACCCAAGAAATTTTCTCTGTATGCTCACGAATTTACTCCAATTCTACCTAGTTTGTTCTAATTCTACCTGATTTTATCGAGTTTACTATCCTTATTTTATTCTATAATAAATTAACTCGTCAGAAACTTGTAAACTCATATAATTTTACAAGTTAACTTGTGATTTTGATAATTATGAAATTAAACTATTATTCTCTACCTATTTAAATTATTTTAGGTTCCATTTGAGGCAATTAGATGAGTGGTTTCTAGAGGAAAATTGAATATCCTATCATTTATTTTGAATTGAATAAAATTTTATTCAATAATTTAAATTAAAAAAAAAAATCTAATTTCAACGAGATTATATCTAATCTATATATTATTGCTCTGTACTTTTCTTTGAAAAGTTTTTTTTTTTAATTTTTTGCTTAAATATAATTTTGATTTCCTATTTTTTTTCCATTCACAATTTAGGTCCATCTATTTTAAAGTGGGACATGTGTTATTTCTATTAAAAAAATCTGTAATTTAATTTTGATTTCATCCTCAATTTTGTCTAAACATAAAAAAATTTTAAATTTGTTTACATTTTATTTTAATCTAATTGAAATTTATATTTAACATATTCATTTATGGCATCTTTGTGAAATAAATTTTATTTTAGTAAAATGTTAATTATTATTTAAAATAATTTAATTAATTAACAGAGAAACAAAAGAATAAATGTAGAAAAATTAAGAATTGAAAAAAAGTGTGAATATTTTAAAATATAAGAATAAAATATCTTTATTTTATAAAAGAGCCTAAAATTAAAAAAAATAAAAATAAAAAGATTAAAAATATATTTATGCTTTTTTTAATTCTCTAAATATATGTAAAAAACAAATGCATATCAAAAGATTTACAGTAATTTTACCATCTGCTATCAGCCAGACTCTTCTCGTGTTTAAGTATTTCAAACACTCTTATTTGCTTATAATTGCTAGCGTGCAAGAGAATATTTGGCAGCATCATACCATATTCTAATGAATCAGAATCAGCGATCGATATCTAACAATTTCTGTTTCTATGAGGATAACTTTTCTCTGCCTTATTAAATTTCTTCAGAATGATAATTATATAAAGTGACAATTGTACGTGGCTTCAAAAGTTTGTCGAGTTTTCCGAGAAGTTAACATCTTGGGTATTAATTGGCAAATGCTTTTCTCCGACATACTCTTAAACTTGCAAAGCAAGTCAAGAATAAAGAAATTGTTGAAGGAATTACCTAACAAAATTTCATCTATTTTTTAAACTTATCTGAATTGTTCTCATCATAATTTCATTACGAATTAAAACACGCGGATAGATTGCAGTTGACTGGTTATTCGTATATTTTTTGCAGTTTCTTCCCCTTCCTACCGATAGAGGGTGTATCTGGTTGTCCAATACATGAAAGTTGCTATGTTTACTTCTTAAAGTTATTTAAATTTTCGAAAATCTAACAATAAAACTAAGCCGCGTTAAGGTGATTTTTAGTTTATACTTATTATATTTTTAAAACAAAAACTGGATTTGGTCTTCAATTTTAAAAAATAACATTATTTTAGTTCCTAAATTTAAAATATTATTGTAAAATATTAATTCCACTAATTCTACTAGGTGGAGGTTGAAGGTGACAACGACCAAAAGTTTGGAAGTGTGACTGATAATCCAAAATAATAGTTGGAGGTGATATCAGTGACATGACTGTAGATAGCGACTAATGATCGACGAGTTATAAGTGACGGCGGGTAACTGAGGTGTTGAGAAAATAATTCAAATTATTTTAATTTCAAATTTCTAGATATTGTTAAAAAGAATTATCTTTAGGATTTGTTTAAATTTTAAAGATTTTTGTAAATTAGATATTTGTTACCTCATTTAATATTAAGATCTTTAGGTCTATAAATACGGCCTTTTAGATAAGAAAATCATCCAGCCTAAAGAGAGAGTCACCACCCTAAGTGAGAGATGAGGTTATGATGTGGAGGAAGGATTTGCGGTTTTCTAACCATCCCTAAAATCTTTTTATGAATGTAGACATGAAATGCGAACTACGTAAGTGGAATATATAATATTATAGATAGTAAAACAATTATGTATGTTAGATATAAATGTTTTAAAGTATTTTTTTATGTTATAAGGTTAATCTAGTGACAATGTTTACATTTGGTGAGAGAGAATTTGTGGATTCAAATCTTATAAAGTAATTTATTTTTTAATTTTTAAATAAATATAAATGTAGAATATGTATTTTGAAAAGTGACATCAAAAGGAGAATTTCCTTCATTAATAGTATAGACAACATATAATATATATATACTTATATATATATATATATATATATATATATATATAAGGTTAGGAGTTTATTGTTCTGGAAGTATTAGCATGGGGGGCATTAAATTGATCCCACCATTTAACCGAGGTTTGTTTTCCTAACATTGGAAGGAGCTTCGGGTTTGTGGAGTTCTTCTAGTACTGATGTTGCCAGGCGAATATCCAAGTCAGGGAGAAAATTGAGAAGAATCGAAGAGATGGGTGGAATGGATTATTTCCTTCTTCAATTCTTGCTTTGAACTGATTAAATCTGACCTTTACATCTTCAGGAAGGATAGATTGGATAGGTCTGAAGAAATCCCACTACTCAGCGAACCACTGAGGGAAGAAATAACGAACATTTTTCTTAAAATAAATCAGCCACGAGTGCTGATGATGCTTGTTTTGAAACCAAAAAACATTGGTCCAAGCATGAATATAATCCCAGTATGTATAACCAATCAGGTCAAAAGGCTGGGAAAACTTTCTTACTTGATTTGGTTTGTTTTCAAAATCTTTAAAAGTTAAAACTTTTAAAATTTGAAGCGTCGAATGGGTGATAACCTGATTATCATTTTTATCAAAATTGTGTTTAATTGAAACAGATTTTGAATCCACCAGAATAAATTCATAAAATTTCCTAGTCTTATTAAGACTAAGAGGTTTAAACAAAAAAGTAGGTGGAAAGACTTTTTCGCAAATTTTATTTGGATTGGAATCCCAGAATTCGGGTTCCATTTGGATGGTCGGGAAAAATCTTCCTTCTTTTGGTAGATAGGAAGAAGACTGTTTTTGGGCGATTGGTTGAGGCTGCTCAACCAATTCTTTTGGATGCAAGTTTATCTTGGATTGAGCTATTTCTGAAATAATGAATTTCAGATTTTGATTCCAGAAGGGGTCATTAGGTTCTTCTGAAAATATTTGCTTCCAAGATTTGGATGGAAGATTGGTAAGCCCACACAGTCTTGAAGGGCTTGAAGAGTAGGAAGGGCTATCGTATAATCGGATGGTTTGGTTACCAAGGTAGTAGACCCTTTGGTTGTTTGTGGGGTAGATGACCCTGCTTTGGTGATGGCTTTCTGAGTTGATGACTCAGATTTCATAATGGCTTGCTGAGTCGATGACTCAGTCTGGGTAGATGACCATTGATGCCCAGTTTGTAAGGTGATATGGGTAGATTGAGTATCCTCTATTGAGGAGGATGATTTATGCGCCTGGGATGATCCTCGTACTGATTTCCCACGGCCTCTGGAGGCGGCGACTTTCACTCGTAATTTTGGAGGTGTCATATCATACTCTTTGACCTTGAAGAAATTCACGAGTCAAATAGTCAGGGAGAGTGTTTAAAGTACCTATTATGTATTCTATCTCGAAATAAAAAATACTTAAGATTGCTTGCCAACGGGCAAAAATTTGTTTTGATGCAAGATTTTTTACATCTTTTTGCAAAATTTCTTTGGCTGACTTGCAATCAACCCGAACTAAAAATTTTTTATTTAATAAATCAGATTTAAATTTAGTTATACACAGAACAATAGCCAAAACTTCTTTCTTAATAGTTGAATAATTTTGTTGGCTTTGTTCCAGTGTTTTGAAGTAAATGCAATGCAGTTTTCTGTATAATGCATGCGTTGTTTGAGGATACCACCATAACCTAAGTCAGAGGCATCGGTTTCAACAATCTTAAAGAGATTGGGATTAGGTAGATACAAACAGGGTAATACTTTGACCTGCTGTTTGATTTGTTTGACTAGATCAGTGTGGATATCAGTCCACGGAGGGGGAGACTTTTTAAGTCTGTCATAGAGAGGCTTGGCAACGTTACTGAGTTGAGGGAAGAAATCATCAACATAATTTAAACAACCCAAAAATCGTTGAAGTTGTGGTTTTTCTAGAATTTGATTAGGGAATTTGTTAGAAATTCAATGATGCGACAAATTGGTTTGACGGTTCCCTGAAAGATGTAATGACCAAGGAATTTGATTTTTGTCTGAAAAAGACAGATTTTGGTTTTGGAAACAGCAAGACCATTTCGTTTGATAACTTTGAAAAAGATTTCAAGATGTTTGAAATGTTGGTCAACAGATTGGGAAAAGATTAGGACATCATCTATATAGACAATGCAGAAATTTGAGTAAGGATTGAAGATATCATTCATGATATTCTGAAATTCTGATGGAGCATTCTTGAGACCAAAGGGCATTACATTCCATTCATATTGCCCAAAGGGAACAGTGAAAGTCGTCTTGTAGCGATCACTAGGATTGATTTGGATCTGCCAGAATCCAGATTTCATGTCAAATTTTGAAAAGATTTTGGTCGAATGTAATCGGGCAAGTAAATCCTTTTTATTTGGAATCGGATATCTAATCCATTGAAGAGTTTGATTGAGTGGTTTATAATTGATGACTAGCCTCGGAGCACCTCGCTCAATTTCAGAGGCTTTGTTGACATAGAAAGCAGCGCAAGACCAAGGGCTTTTGCTCTTTCTGATTAACCCTTTGGACAAAAGGTCCTTGATTTCATTTTGACAATGAGTGACAAGATCATGACTCATTTGGATTGGTCGAGCCTTAGTCGGGACCTGTCTATCCGTAAAATCCTTTTCGTAAGGAAGATTAACCATATGTTTTTTCCTATCCCAAAAAGCATTAGGAAGGTCAGAACAGATGGTAGATTGAAAACGATCAGAAAGATTCTTGATACGTTGTTTGACATGAGGAAGAGAGAGTTGACTCTCAATTTGTTTGAAGGAAATTTCTTCTTTCAGAAAATTGATTTGATTAAGTTTAAGATCAACTTGGTTGATGTTCCTATAGACAGGTTTGTCAAGGAATTTAAATACGATTGTCTTCCCTAAGTGTTGGGTGGATATACTTACACTGGAAATATTGATTGGGAAGATAGATTTGATGAATGGTGTTCCTAAGATTACATCATTCTTCAGATTTTTAATCAGAAGAAACGGAGTTTCTACCTGGAGATTGTCTTTTTGTATGATTGCCGAAGGAAGCTTATACTGGATTTCTAGTTTAGATCCACTAGCAGTCCTAAGCCGTTCGGAAGTTTTATGGAAGTATTTGGTTGGAATAAGTCCTTTCAAAATACAATTTGCATCAGCTCCATTATCGAATAGAGCGATCGTTTTAAGAACAAAATCGTCTATGAAAATGGTAACATCGATATAGAATTTTTGGATATTACACTGATTGATTAGGTTGTTAAAGAGAGTATCTTCGTTTGATGAATTATGATCAGACTCATAATCCTGGTTACAATTTTCATGGTTATCTGGGACCATGTTATCATATAGAGTTGCAGTTATTTGAGATATGATAGTCTCGTATAACTGTGATTGTGTTTTGAGTTCTCGAACCTCAGATTTGAAAGAACGAATTTCAGACTGGAGGTCCTGAATAGTGACTGACTTGGCTGAAGATTTTTCCAGTCGTTTGAGAGTTTGAGTAAGATCAAACTTGTTATTGACAAACCTATTATCTGAACGCGTAGGTTTGGGTTTAGAAAGGATTGCCTTTAATCTCTCAAGATACTCCTTCCTATCCTGAGGGTCTTGGATGGATTCTAGAGCGTCAAGCAATAGATTTTGCTCATCATTGTGAATGACATTGATGAGTGGAGATTCAGAACTTTCGCTACTAAAGGAGGAAAGATCATCGTCGGTTTGGATGTTGTCAGAAGATATCTTGACATTTTCACCTTCTTCTTTTGAGGAATTATCAGAAGAATTTGTCAAAAGATTGTTAAGTTGATCTTGGACAATAGGATCAAGATTGAGTTCACGAATCTTAGAGGAGACTCGACAAAATCTAGCTAAGTGACCTTTGCGACCACACTTATAGCAAGTTCTAGTTTCTCTAGAAAGATTGGTATCCTTTTGAGGATGATTAGTACTCCGTCGAGGAAGATTATGATCTGGAGGCCTATTGGGTTTGGAATTAAGATGACGAATCTTGAGCCTAGAGACTCTACGATGAGGTTTACTCAGCTGGTGCTGAGAAGGTTTTCTATGTGTAGTCTTTCCCGGATTCTTAGAACAAGGAAGACCGAATTGTTGGCAGAAATTTCCCAAATCTCAGCTATTCTGAGCCTTTTCTCTGGCTAATTGTTTTTGGATGTTGTCGTCCTGACAGATTTTAAAAGCGACTTTTTGAACGTAAGCTATGATATTACCATAACTTAACTGATCATAAGGGATTTCTCCGTTAAACTGGGAACGGATTTTTTCCCTAACTTTGTCTCCTAAGGATTTTGGGAGTCCAGCTAGGAAGGTTTCTTTCCAAAAAGGTTGGTGACAGTCATCTCTAGTGTAGACTCGAGAAAGGAAGGTATCCCTATAATACCTAAAATTTCCTAAGGTCTTACACTTAAGAGTAGATAGGAGATCTCCAGAACGATCTTTGTAGATGGAAGGATCTCCGATGAAATGTTTGACAATTGTCATGATTAAGGTATTAACAGCATCGGGAATAGGCTTCCCTTTGTCAGTAAGGACGTTTCCTTCAGCGTCTGTTTTGACTGCCGTAAAGATTTCATGTTTCTCATTATCAGAAACATAATTATCCCACCAGCCTTTGAGTTGGCCAGAAAAGCCAGCGGTGGATTTCTACTATAGTCTCATCAGTGCTATCTAAAGCAGTCTGATATGCAGTAGAGACCATAGTCATATGTTGAAGAGTATTAAGAATGTTATACTCAGTTTGACCATCTATGTTCCATTCATAGATTTGATTAGCGTTGAAAGATCTCAGACTTTTATCATTTTTTTCCTCAAGGAGAAGATCAGGAGTAGTAGCTCGATTGTAATAGAGTTTAGAAGGCTGCTTCCAGTTGAGAGTCTTGTTAATAACAAGATTGATTTGAGGAACGGACTTACTGCTAGATGCAGCATCCTCAAACTCAGAACCTATAGAGGACGTTCCTAACTTATTAATCCTAAGAGATTGTTCTTTTTGGGAGACACTCCTAGTGATTGGTCCTAGCTTAACAGATCCTACCTGTGAAGAACTAGGGGTATCAGAGATAACTACAGAATTATCCTTAACTTGATTGGATTTTTCTAAGGCTTTGGTCCAATTTTGATGAATAAGCCTAAATTTATTTCTAGTCTCATTTGTCAGACTAAAAGGTTTAAACAAAGGTTTGGAAATTGAGGAGGTCTCATCGTCTTTAGTTCCTGAGAATGAGGCTTTTCCTACAAGGTTTTCTCCTAAAACTTGGAGGTATTTGTTGGTATAATTTTTTTGTTCCATAAGGGCTTTAATATCTTGAGCTCCTATGGTTTCATCAGATTTGTGCTTAAAGGGTGAAGCTAAGTACTCATCCCCTAAGTCTGGAATAAAATAACTGCTAGACGGAGGTAAGTCGGACTTAATGAGTTTGCCATTCTTACGGTGTCAGACAGTTATGGTATTAACAAAAAGGTCTTCTGTGATTGTAATAATCCAAGGAGGATAGATTTGGTTCCTATGAAGGTAGACATTTAACCAATCAAAGAAACAGACATGAGTTTGGACTTTGTTAAGAAATTCATAAAAAGAATCGATGATTTTTGACTTATGGTCACCCTTCAAATTACTAAGAAATCATTTCCTCTGAGAGGTCCAAGTCTCAGAGTAGAATTCCTTACGAAGGGTTGGTTTGTCTATGGTGTAACTATTCATAGTTGACCATACTGCATTTCAGATTGAGTAGGAGAATGAATTTCTGAAGAGACTTCTTCCTCAGCCCTACTGTAGATATTTCGAGAGATAGAAGATGAGTTATCTAACCCTTGAAGATTAATTTCTGGAGTAATAATTCTGGGAATTGAACTCCGATTTGATTAGGAAGCTATAGAAAAAGATCTTCTGGCACTAGTATAGGCCAATCTAGAAGCTTCGGATCTTAAAGAGAAAGAATTTCTCCGATCAAAGATAATTTCTACCTTACCAGCCTCGGATTGTCTAATTTCCTGGAATTCAGGGGTTTGACGAGGAAGGGTAGGGGTAGCTTTCTCGAGTTGCCAAGAGGTTGGTAACTCTACCTCATCCCATTTGATGAGTTTGGGAACGACAACATTTGCTTTCGTCATATTTGTGACAAACAAAGTTGTTTCCCGATCATTGGTTTCAAGAAGAACTCTTGAGTTACAAGTGTTCATGACCTTATATTGGATTCTATAAAGAAGAGTTGCAGGGATAGAACCTTCTTTCATGTTTAACCCATGCAGACGAATGTTTAGAAACAATGAATCTAAGACATTTTGATCTAAAAGACTCACCGTTTTGTTTGGAAAACAGTTGAAATAAACAGGACCATGTCCTAAACTGGTTTCTACGGTTCCTATGAGGGAATCGTGAAAATCATTGTGCCTAATATCGCGAAGGCACATAAGGATTGAGGCGTTAAGACCTTCCCTAACAAGGGGTTTGACAGCTACTTGAACACATCCTATATGGAGGTATTTGTACTTCCTAGAATGTTCAGCTATGGATTGTTTGGTAAGAAGATGGAATTCCTCACCGGCTTGGGGATCCAAAGGGATATTGTTTTCAGCAGTCCTAATAATGATGTAATCAGAACTACGAACATGTTTGGATTTGTCAGGAATATAAAGTTCATCCTGAGGGATTTTAGAGATTTCCCAATTGTCGATTACTTGATTGATATCCTCAAAGCAAACTTTTTCTTCGAAGATATTATTTTTAGGAGGTATTTCCTCCACAGATTGGACATGCTCAGTGAGCGAATTGCTAGAGGAAGGAGAAGAGGATGAAGAGGATTTGAGAGAGAAGCGTCGGGAGAGGGAGCGAAGAAACTGACTCATATTTTAAAGTTTTCTAGCATCACCGCCTTCATGTGGTTCCAATAGAAATTATTAATCTGGATCTAAATCTAGTTTTAACACAAAATTATCATTCAAAGGTATTCAGATATCCAGGTTACAGACAAAACTCTTTTTTTTTTTTTTAAGATGAACAGAATCACAAGATTTACAAAACATCATCTCTTTCAGAATTACTTCATCAATGAAATAATTATTCATGGTAGAGACAGCCGGCAAAGGCACATAGGCAACATGGACTTACCGCCTCCCCTTGGGCCTTACTGCCAATCCAGCCCCAGGCCACATACCAGATACACACCATGAATCATTACTCAAAGAAGCCATAATAAGAAAAGAGATAGACAAAACTTACAACGAAAATATAAATATCAACAGAGAAGAAAACAGAAAAGAGCTGGATTTATAAGGCGGTAATCCGCGCAATACCAGTTATCTGCGTCACACCTCATGAGTTTTTCAACCCGACAAGGCTTACAAAACCGCAGTTTTCCAAAATCAATGGCAAGTACCCAGGTTTTCAGAAGAAATAACAACAGATAAACAGTCTGCATCCCCAGAACAGAATAGCATTAAATCATAATTTGAATGATAAATATAAACTTAGATCCAGAACAATAAACTCTTATTTCCCCATCAGGCTCTGATATATATATATATATATATATATATATATATATATATATATATATATATATATATATATATATATATATATATTACAAATATAAATAGTAGAACAATTATATATGTTAGATATAAATATTTTAGAGTAATTTTTTCTAAGATTATAAGGTTAATCTAATGACAAATTTTACATTTAGGGAGGAGAGGATGTGGGTTTAAATTCCTATTTTAACAAAATAGTTTATTTTTTTAATTTTAAAATAGACATAAGGATAGAATAGATATTTTGAAAAGTGAGTATTAAAAGGAGAATTTTCTTTATTAATAATAAGTATAGATATATAAATTTTAAAAAGAAAAAATATTAAACTTTTTGTTGATAGAAGATTTTACATCATTAACAAAAAATTTCAATGCAAAAGATGCAAAATTTTACTACAGAGAAACATTAATAATACAAGACATGTTATTCTGGCATCATCATTAATAAAATCTTTAGCTTTTAGAAAATTTAAATGTTTTCCTCTTTAATATATGTTTTCTAATTTTACTTAAATTTAATATACTATATATCAGCTATTTTACAACTGTCTATACTATTTATGGCAACTCTTCTTCTGACTGGAATCTGGATTGAATGCCTCCAATTAAGAATCAATTGGGTTGTCCACAAATGACAGGACGTCCTATCCTAGCTCGATTCGTTTTTTTTAAGCATCAAAACCAATTGCCATCAATTTAAGTGGGATTACATGAAGATAAAACTGGCAAATAGAGAATACAAAAATTATGAATTATAATGGGTGAATTTTTTTTAACCCTAGTATATATTTTTTCAAAGACGGTAACCAATGTTTTAAACTGCGGTTGTGGCCATTATGAGTATTGCAATGCGAATTACAGTTGTTGTCATGTGAAATTATTATATATTTACATTAAATGTAAAAAAATATTTACAATTATTTTAATTATTATTATATATTTTTTATTCATAAGATAGAATATAACATTTTATTCATTTAAATTTAGTATTTCAATTTTTATATGATTATAACTACTTTATTATGGACTTTAAGAAGTTTAAAATAGAATATTATAATTAAATTTATTTTTTTTTTATAAAAAAGTGGAATAGAACGATGCTAAAGTTCCGTTGCAACTCTGTTGTTGCAAACATATTACAAATGCGTTGCGGTACAGCAATTATGAACCGATGCGGTTGTGGAGAGAACCGCATCAACAAACAATATTACGACCGCAATTACGATTGTAGACAACAATTTAAAACCCTGAGAATAACTATTATATATATTAATACAAAGTAGTGTAATTATCTCAATAACAATAAATAATATTGTCCCATGTCTATTTTTAATTGTGTTTTTTTTCATAACCAAAGTTACATAACTAATTAAAAATTTAAATTTTAGACCATTTCTTAAAAGACACAAGTTATTCCTACATGTATTCACCCACCAATCCATGCAGATAATAGATGGAAAGTTTGAGAATACTAGAAAAATCACATCCTAAAATCCAAATGGTGTTTTATACATTAATTGATATCATTTTAGAAGGAAAAATGTTCCTCGTTTCAAGCAGAGAATATTAGGGGGAAATTTTGCGTGGGAGTTTCATATCGATTTATTCGTCACTAAGTTGTAACCCTCTTTTCTTTTATATATATATATAATTTCTCTATTAATTGTATTTGTTCTTGTTGATCTGGTGGTGTTCATTCTACTTCTACCAGGACTGGAACATGCATGCCAATTGGAGGCAATAATAGAAGTATATAATTCATAATTTATTTTGCATTCCACCAAACTTCCCTCCTTCATTGCAGGTACTGTACGTGTAATGCTTTAATTAAGTTATTGCTATATATCAATTGTCTTGTCAATCCACCTTTCTAATAAGAATGGGCCAATAAATAGAAAGAGAAAAAGGAGATAATTTTTTTTCATAGCTTTCCACAAAATCTTATCTTAAAACTCGCAAAAATTTCAAGCCCATGTCTTCGTCCTTCTGTTCCAGCTTGTCTCTAGAACGTAACTTTTTGCCAATGCTTTTTCTCCATACTCCTAAGTCCTAACGAGTAACAAGTCACAGCTTTCTTATATAACCTAAATTCAAATAATATATCTCTTTATTCTCTCTCGTTTTTCTATTGTGGAATACATGTCTTGAATTATTGATTGATTCCCTCTGTACGTGCCTGGACGGTGCAGTACTGCGGCTAAATTATCATCCACTCATTCATCATAGTCATTTTCTTAACTTGTTTCCTTCTAAAAAAACAGATTGGAAATAACTTCACTTTAATTAATGTTTAATTTGAATGTTTTTTATTTTGACTTTTGAACAAAGTTTTAAATCTAAACTTTCAAATTTCAAATATAACCTCCAAATAAATCACAAAGTGAATGTTTAATGTTTTAAAATGTGAACCACATATTAATGGTAATGATCATCACATTAACAACTTAAAAATCTTGTTTATGTTAATTTAACAATATGAGATAATTATATATATTTGACGAAGATAAGTGTATTTTGTTATTACTCAACAACAATGAATAAGCCATTCAATACTATTGGTTGTTGAACCCTAGCCAAAGAGACAAAGAGTCAAACAAAGATAAGCATTTCTGGCCAACCGATGCAGAGCAACAGAATCTCTCTGACAGAAAATTGATATGTAAGCCTGTTATTTGAACCAGCATCAATCATTCACTGCCCTAGCCATTACTCTCACTAAACTATTTTTACAAAAGATATTAATAGTTAATTTCTTATTTATAAAATATAATACTCGATCTGTCTGCCATTGTTATAAAGTACTTAGATATAATTCATATGAACCAGTAAAAAGAATCAATTTGGTTTATTTTATTGATTTTCAAACAAATATTATTAATTTATTAATTTTATTCTTATTAATATGCAATACTATCAATAAAAAATACAAATACTTGGAATTTTAATAAAAGTAGCTAATAAAATTTAAAAATAGATACTAAATTAAAATTGAGAAATTTCTTATACAAAATTGTGAAATATCTTTAAAAATTATGTCTTGTTGTTTTTCATGGAAATTTTTAATTTTTTTTTACAAGAAACTGTGGGACATCAACTAACTAACTATTCTAAACTAGGGGTTATCAATTAGGTTGGTCTACACATTAGGCCAATAAACTATAGGATGAGTAAAATGCCAGTCAACCCAAATCCGGCTAGTAGTCGAATATTAACGATCTATTGATTTTGTTTCTTTCAAATTGATGTTTAATTGAATTTTTTTATATACAAAACCTAAAAATCAGTCCTTTAATAAAGTAATTCGAACTCAGCTTAAGTGACTTTAATGTTTGATCAACCTTATAACTTCGAAATTAACTTATTAATCTTTCTTATTTTAAATTATTATTATTCAACAATAATTATTATTTTTCATTATTATAATTCAAATTTTCTTTCAAATTAATTTTAATTTTTTATTTTAAAAAAAAAATTCAAATAATTTGTATTAAAAAATTAAATAAAATTTGTATTAAAAATTATTATTAATTAATACAAATAAATGTTATAAAAAATTAATCATTATAAAATTACTAAAGATATTGTGAACTTATGAGTCAGGTTAACCCATTCCAAGCTTGAAGCATGCCCTCATGAGGCAGAACCAAATCGAGCAAAGAAAGTTTCTGTAACTTTAATGGCTCAACTCACATGTTACCAGGCTATTTGCGATTTTTTAGTATAAACTATACAATAATATAAATAAAACTAACTAATCTAAACACCATATCTCTTCATCTTAAATTAAGTTCCCTTTTCTCCTCTTATTCCGGTTACGTAACCATATTCTTTATTGCAGCCTATCTACCTGTGTGTCATGTCTAGTAAGAAAACTTGCAGTAAAACTATCTAGCGTGAGCATTGAAGCGCAGGAAAGATATTGAATCATGAGGAAGGATAGTGATTTAGGACTTAGGAGAATGGCTCCAGCTACAAATAAAAAATTATTGGTAGAGTATATGTATCTTGGCACTGACACCAACATATTGCACTATTCATCTTTAGCTATCAATAAGAAATGATTTATGCTATTTTCGTCCCAGGAAACACACTTCATCATCAAATGGCTCCATCTTTTTATGTAAGCTTGTAGCTAGGGAGAAGAATGATGATACTAAAAGCCATCGTACATAAAGCTAATAAACGGTACTGCTCAACAAATAATGTTGTAACTTTTTCCATAACTCATGCATTCATTGTTTTTATGTTATGGGCCAATTGTAAGACTCTTTCATGGTATATACAAAGTTTTGATCAACTTTCTTTCGTAACCTTCTCCCATATCTTTAGTCAGTACTCCCCAACCATCCCTAACCAATAACTGAAGGATCAAATTCCAAACATAGATCCTTCACATACATAACTGCGCCTTATGTGTTTGAGAGGGATTAAATTCTGCTGGCTCTAAAATGTGTCATGCACCACAACTAGATTAAAAAATTAAGGGAAAACCCTAATATCATGAAAGTATTGCTTTTCTACGTGAATATTAATCTTCCTGTTTTTTATCATTCAGAAAAAAAAAAACAAATTGAATACTAATCCTGTTAAACAAACAAAAGAGTAGAGAAACAAGACGACACGAGAAAAAGAAGCAAATATGAACCAAAGAGTTTGAAACATGAAATGTCTGATCATGGAACAGATGTCTAGTTACAAAGAATATCCCATAGGCCATACGTATAAAGCGAAAGGAAAAAGAATAATAATTAAATTAACAAATTAAAATTAGAAGCTTAGGCCCTTTATAAGGTACAAGGGCAGTAGTCATTTGAAAAGTGAACCTGGAAAAGGTTTCATAAGAACTCAAATCTAGCTGAGGAATGGAGTTAGAGAGCATTACAAACCATACGAAGCAGTAGGATGAAACAGGCCATAATAAAACAAATTAATAGTAATTAATTAGGATTACCAATTTCCGGAAGGCAATAAATATAAACACAAAAAAATTGGTAACAGACTAATCCTTCTCCTCCTTCCTGACCTGCGATGGCACAAAAATGTCCTGAAGCAGCCCATTGTCCCTCAACAAAGGGTCATTACCAAAAACACGACGATTGGAGTAATCCTGAAAAAAGCCAGAAAACGACGTCGTGTTGGTGTAGTTATTACTAGCGGAGTTAACAACGCTGAAAGGAGGAGGGGTGGAGTCATATATGAAAGACGATGGTTGTGATTGCTGGTGGTGGTGATGTGGCAGCAGGAAGTTTGGGGAACCAAAGGAAACGGCGTGTCCGAACCCGAAGCTAGGCCTAGCCGAAGCAGGGCACGGGTGAGTGTGCTGGCCCTCGTAGGTTGTAACCACAATGGAAGGGTCCTCGGAGGAACGCTCCACGCGCTTCTTAACGCCGCAACCAGCGCTGGTGCAACGGTAGTAGCTCCTATAAGGTGACGTGTTTGCGTGTCCCGCAAGAAAATCTTTAATTTAGAAACACCTTCAGATAAAAAAATTAATGGAAAACTATTTTGCTAGTTTGTCAACTGGACCGTTCGCTAGGGACAAGCCAAAGAGAGCGATGGATGGATGGATGGATATAGAGAGAGAGAGAAAATTGAAAATTGAAAATTGAAAATATGAAAATTGAAAATATGAAAATATGAAAATTGAAATGACAGTAATATACTACCTGGGATAAGGGCTGTTTTTCACAGCTTTTTGGCCGTACTTGCGCCACTTATAACCATCGTCTAGGTGATCAACCTCGCTCTTTGTCATGAACGCAAATCGCGGTTCTCTTTGCTTCTTTTGATTCTTCTTCTTCGGTTTCAGCCTATTAGATTACACAATTTGTTCTTAATTAATTACTTTACCAATACTCCATTCCACTTCTCTAATAACGCTATTATCGTTATCTTGTGTTAAGAATATGAAATTGGAAAATAATAAAACAGAGTAAAATGATGACACTAACTAAAGTAAGTAGGATATATATAGAAGGAGGAGCGAGCACATTTTTAAGTTCTCTTATCACCTCATGAATTTACCGAAACCAACAAACTTTAACTCTCCCTTTCCCTTTTACTTTGTCATTAAGGCAATAAATAGAAGAAAAATTCAATAATGACCAAAAGAAAAAGACAAATAATAATTATAATTCAAGAAACTGTATTTCCCTCTATTTTGGACGTTATTTTGAAATTATTTAATTTATCAAGTTTTGTTTTTAATCTGATGGAGCTGCACCAAAAACATATTCCTCAGTTGTTTAAAGATTTGTAGTGTTGTGGTTGAATGAATAAAGCTTAATAATATGATGGTGTAAAAGTTGAATTGTTAAGATATATGTTTGGTTAAAGAAGAAGAAGAAGAAGAAGAAGAAGAAGAAGAAGAAGAAGAAGAAGAAGAAGAAGAAGAAGAAGAAGAAGGAGGAGGAGGGGAGGTTCCTTAGTGAATACTTACTGATTGTTAGTGGTGTGGTCAGGATGTGCTCTGGGTCCATTAGCAGCGTCTAACAGTGGGGGGGGGATGAGAGTGGCCTCATTAGAAGAAGAAGAAATGGAGGACAAATTGGGGGAGGCGGGAGTGTTGAAGACATCGGAGGAGTCAGGGAGGTTGGAGGTGGAGGGCGAGGGAAGAGGGCGGTTGACGGGGGCAGGGAGGGAATCGAATAACTGTGAGTTGTAGTCGTATCCAGCGAGCAGGTCCATGAAGGCTAAGGAAGAGGGCATGATTTCTAACATGCTCGTAGGCTGAAAAGGGAAAGTGAAGTTGTTCGATATCTCATCGGAAAATGCCATGCTCTTGGATGATGAGTTGTTCGGCTGCTCTTCCTCTTCTCTTTTCTCCTCCGCCATTGATTTTCGTTCACTCTTTCCGCTATATATCAACAACACAAAGCGTCGCACATATTCTTCCTTATTTTTCCCTTTATTTTTTCGAGATCTTGCTCCCAACTCTAAAACAACTCCCCTCTTACTTCTACCACTTGTTATTATTATTACAAAGGGTGAGAGAGAAACTAAGGGATACTTTCGGGATTAGACCCTACTCTCTCCATAGATTCAAATTTCAGATTTCTTAACCAGTGCCACCTTTTTTTTTTTTTTAAATTCAACAACATTATTTTTTAATGTTTAAAGCATACTGTAGCAATCTATTTTACTGGAACAAGTCTGATTAACTCTAAAATCAAATCGTTTTACAATAGGTGAGAAATAGAATTGATCAATAACCTGACAAACAGATCTACAATTAGCAAAATTTTATTAATGATATTTATTACATCTCTATGGATACATTATATAAAACTACTATTAATAACATTTTATAAAATATTTTATTAAATATTTTAAATTATTTTTAAAATCAATATTACATTTATATATATATATATGTATATTGTTCTTAATAAATATTTTATATTTTTTTTTGTATTAATAACATACAATAAATAATTTCTTATAAATATTATTAATATATCTTTCAATCAATATTAATATTTGCTTTCAGTAATTACTGTTTATTTTAGTTATTTAGATGAAAAAAATAATTACAGAAACGATAATACTAAAGTAAATTTTCCTTGGAATCGTAATAATGTTTGAAGAACAAAAATAGGTATGATTATATGTTTTATGTAAGTTTTAAGATGATTAATTTGTTTTGGTGATAAAGATAAATTTGTTTTTGAAAATAGAATGGAAAGTTGTAGGAGAAGTGTAAGATGAAAGAGAGAAAAATGTATTTGGGGATCCTTTTATAAGAAGGCTTAGGAAATAAATATAAATATGTTGAATAAGAATAGAGGGTCGTTGTTGGTGAAAAGAAAGGAGGTTTGATGTAGTTTGGGAATTTGGACAACAGGAAAGAGGAGGTAGGACGTAGGAGGTAGGAGGGGAGTGGGGTTTTTCCAATTTCCGCCTTGGGATGACCGGCACCTGTCAGTTACGAAGCGTACGAAGAATGGCAGCATGATGTTGATCGCATTTACCACAAACGAGGACCGCCGTAGGGCCCCAGTGCTCTTTGACGCGGATATTTGACTGGCAACCGGCTTAGCGTGTGAAAGAAGCATTCTCCCAGTGTACACGTGGGCTGAGTACTTTTGGGTGTGTTTCATAATTAATAAAATAACTGATGATTTATTAACACTTATCATCATTAATACATAATTTTGTCTTTTACTTATATACTTCATCTTTCTCCCTTTCATAAGACACAGTTACCAATATAAAGAATATGACTAAATTTAGTTATTACATTAAATTAATAATAATATTATTATATTATAATATTTTTTAAATATATTTTTATCATAATTAAAAGTTTATTTATTTTCTTTAATTAACCTTCACAGAATATATAAAGACACAATTGACCATTTTTAGTAAAAATAAAATTAATGCATTAGCGAGATACAAAATATTTTTGTAAAATAAAAACACTCAAAATATTCTTTTATAGAAAGGACATTATTCAAGTAAATGGTAATGTGTTTTACTTACATTGTAATTTTGAATTATACTACAAAGTTGTTATCTTTAACATTTAAATATTGTTGAATAATTTAAAACTTAAGTTTGAAGTTGAACCTCTCTTTCACATAACTTATCTCTTCAAATCATTTAACACACAACCCAAAGACCACACATCGTAAAAAATATAAAAGCAAAGGGATGATGATACTCGTAATAGAGATCAATTGATTGTGATGCTCACAAATAGATTATTACTCGGATTTTTTTTATTCATCTTTGATTTTTATTTACCTGGATTTACAAATTTCTTCTATGTCAATTATTAGGAAAATATCCAAAAACATAAAGAAAATAGAAAAAAGAAAGAATTCCTCACACATGTGAATCCATGAGCATTGCACACAAGAAACAAAAGATAGTAACCTATACTTTTTACTTTTTTTACAATAAAATTACATTTTAGTCACTTAAATATAATTTTTAAATTTGTTTGAATTTGTAGGAATTTTAGTGTGGTTGCAAAGTTAGTAAAGGAGAAGTGTGGATAGCTACATGCTAATGGAGAATTTGTAAATGACAAAGCTAATTAAGTTTAATTCTATTAATGGTGATGATGTTCATTTTTTTTGTTTGAGGTTAAGTTTAATTCTATTAATAGTGATAATGCTCATTTTTTGTTTGATGCTAACTTAATATGTTTATTTTTGTTTTCTTTATAGAAAAATTGAAGCATATGAATGAGTGAAAATATTTCAAAAGATACACCAAGTCAAGATTACTTAATTCAGGCTCTAGGAAGTGAAGAACACTATGGACATGTTCTAGGATCATGATTTTGCTCGACAAAGGTGTTTGGACACATTATATGTTTGTATTATGAGATATCATCATTTTCTCTTTCATATAAAGAGTTATCAAAATGAGGTTAGTATTCATATAGTGATTTTTATGTATATAAATTATGCATTAAACTATCATAGTTTGGTACTCATATTTTGATATTGGTGCTGAATTTGAGACTAACAATATATTTAATATATATTATGTGTTTTACATTAATTTGATAAATTTTGGTACTACATTATTACATATTCTAAGAATATAATAAAATACTATTTTGCATAAGTTGGTTATATATATTTTAATGTGAAACCATAGATTCTCATCATAAAATAATTATGTTTTTTGGTTTTGAATTATATATGCAAGAAACTATTATAGTTCTATATTGCATATTCTGGATTTCGTACTTAGTATAGAATTGATGCAGAATTTGGTATTACGTATTTGTTTATGATATTAAGTATGTTAAAGTTGTTGAGTTTTTGTGTGAATTTAGTATTCAATATAGCATCGATGTAGAACTATGGTATTGCATCCAATGTTGTTAATCTAAATTTGATATTTTGTTGGAATGTTTATTATATGTTTTGTTGTGTTTTGAAATAGGGTATTGAATTGATTACATGTGTATTTAGAAAGAGATTATTGAATTGAAATCACAAATAATACAAAAAAAATATGAAAAATCAAGAATAAAATAAAATATTTGAAGCAATGATGAGTTTTTTTACACAAAATTGTCAAGGTGAAAGGTTTCCTAGCATGATTATATTTCAAGCTTCAATGGTAACATTTTAAATTTAAATTAAATTTATAAATATTTCAATGTCTAAGTTATGTTTATAACTATATTTTATATTAAATTTCAGGCATCTAACCAAGGAAGTACACAACCAACTAATGTGCCTAATCATTCTTCAATTTATTCTTAACACAACAAAGAATATGATTACAGTGGACTACCGAAGATGTTGAATCTTTAATTTTAGAGAAATTAGATATATTTTGTTACTTTTAAGGGATTCTATTGAATGACTTGCTTTTTGTACATTTGTTTACTCATTAATTTTGTGGATTACTAGTTTTCTTTCATTTTAATTTTTGAATATTTATTTAACTTACACATTTAAACATAGGAATTTTCATTTAAATAGTATGCAAATTGTGATAAACAATAATATTAATAGTTATTAAGATTTTATGGATGGATAATATATATAATGTTAAAAATATTTGGTAAGAATTAAAATTGTTAGAGATTAAAGGGGTAATAAAAGAATATTGTTTATCGCATTTACAAAGGTTTAAAGTTGATGGTAAAATACAGGAGTTATGCAAACTATATTGTTAACAAGGGTTTATAATAAAAGGTAAAATGCATGGGTTAACCATTGGTAATGTTAATTGCATTAATAAGGGTTAATAAACATAGGTAAAATATAGGGTTTACATTAATGGGGGGGGGGAGAGGGGTTCATAACTGTTAGCAAAATATGGGACTTGCACAACCGTTAGAAATGTTTATCGCATTAATAGGGGTTTAGAATCGTAAGTAAAATACAAGGGTTGCAAAACTGTTGGTAATGTGTATCACATTAACAAGGTTCAAAAACCACATCTAACTTATGCATTTCTGAGGGTTGTCTAAAATCATTGCTAAAGTGTTTGCCACAAGTGCTTTAACAACTAAATATGCAACCATAAAAAAAACGCATTTCTCTCAAGTTAAAACTGTAGGAAATGCAAAAAATAACCCTTGCTAAATCTATGTTTTGTAGTAGTGACTAAAGTTCATCAAGATTGAGACTCAAAGTAATGATATAATAAATGAGGTTTAACTTCACTTTCACTTTTTAACATGCATCAATTGTGTGATTGATAATTGCTTTGTATATGCTTAATTTGACATGGACATATAAAAGCATTTATCTTAATTTTTCTTTATTTAAGACTTTGTTTTCTTTCTTTTATGTAGAAAATAAGTATAATTAGAACTTTAGATTATATATTTAATTTTGGTTTGGATATTACTATTATTTTTTAGATATAGACATGCATGTTTTGGAGTTAGATTGAAGTAAGGTTAGTTGGATCAAAGATTAATAGGTGAAGAATCCCTACCCAACGCCTAACTGTGATAGACAAAGAGCATAAAAATAGTTTATGAACCATCACCCAAAGTTTATTCGATGAATGCTCAGTCATGGTGTCCAACTTAACATTTAGAATGAACATCTAGAGGTCTTATTATAACCGTTAGGTAATGACGTTCAAGCTGGTTGTAGAAGAGGTTTTTAGCCTGGAAAAGAGAACTTCAAATCTTCTGATCTAAGCATGTTCCAAAGCTCGTGGGCTCATTCTCCAACCTCTATTTTCCATCCTTTTTCTCCCTCATCCTCGAGGATGCTATCTCCTCCTGAATGATTGAACTTGTCCTTAGTAGGGGTTTGTTATAAGTTGTAACTAAACATAACTCATGTGTATTTTTTTATTTCTAATCTAAATTTATTATTTAATGTTTGTGTTTTTTGGAAAATATATTTAAATCGTAAAATGAGAAGAACACTAAATGTGATCTATTGCTAAAAATAGAGTAAAACTCATTAATCATCGTTAACTCATTTTCTTAAAACAAATGTGATTTAGGTAATGCAAATGATTGATAACCTAAACTTCAAATGAACTTAGGTTTTACTCGTAATGGGGTTGGAGTTAGGTATTTTTATAAGTGATGAAACATGAGTAATAAACAATGATCATATGTTCATTTATGCATGAGTGAAAATTTAGTGAAGTCAAATTCCAATTAGTTTTTCATATTTGAAAACCCTATTCTTTTATAGTTCTATGCTTTTATCTTTGTTTAGTTAATTTAGTAGTTAGTAGTTCAATCTTATATAAATGTTGTTAAACAAGTAACAAGTATACAAATTTTCATAGTATCAACCAAGACCCTATGGACATAACCTTGTAATTTGGATTATATTACTTGGCTGACACACTTGCCAAAAATGTTTTAATAATACAATTGTTTTAAATTGAAACACCTCTTTGACTTGAGTATTAAACCATATTAAACCATCTTAGTTTCGGCCGAGACGAAGAATCTCACTAAGATATCTTGGAACATTATGCTACATGATACTTTAGATTGACAAATGTATTTATCAACATCTATGGAGACATAACTACTTATTTAGAATACTTATTTTTCTTAATTCTATGAGAATAAACATCCATTATTGTATTAAATGGAAGAAGTAAAAAAAACTAATATTGACGGACAAAAATATTATTATTATTATTATTATTTTTTTTGTTTTTTCTTTTTCCTTTCACAAATAAGCTAGAGATTTATTATAAATGGTACAATTTTTCTATTTTTATCCTTTTTATATATAAGATATATTAATAATAATAGACAATAATGTTATTTTTTAATATTATATATATATATATATTATATTATGTTATTAATTTTAGAGTTTAACTAGTATGTGTTGATAGTATAAAAAAGTTTTACATTAACATGCAATCATAATTTTTTTTATTTTTATGATTTTTAAAGTATTAATAGATAAAATCAACCAAATTATCATAAATAAAAGATTGTAATTATATGTAAGTGTAAAGAGTTTAACATTATTATATATTTATAGTAGTTACTTTATTATCATTATAGTGAAATAAATCCTTGATTTAATGAATTAATCACTCGCCAAACCTACTTAGCGCTAGCTAACGATGTTCTAAAACATGCTAATGCTATAGCTAATGCCTAATTTTGTATGCCATCTACGTTTCCACAAATTTATATCGACTATGTACATTCCCTTATTCTCTGGCAAACGAAGTGGAATTAAGAGTTGGATCATCTCAATCACTGCATTACCAAACACATGCTTTCGCTTTCGCCCCACAATAATTAATGTTGAATTTCATTGCTCGGATTTCTATTATTATTTAGTAATAAAACCTTTTAAGGTCTAATTAATTAATTATAAGGCTATAGTGTTCTTCATGCATTCATTTCAAATGCTGCATATACTAAACGATGCATTGAATTCTGAATTTACCTTAACAAAATCCAATTACTCTAATAACTGAGAGAATCATTTTAGATTGACAATTGCTTTTGATCTTAAGCTCGGAATATCCCACCGTCTTTGAAACATGATACATGAAGACAACTAATTGTATGTAAAGGAAATATTCTGAATTGTCATGATTCAAGGTCAGACGGGTATATAGGAACTCAGAATTCAAATATTGAGGCTCACCCCGTTCATACGCTAGCTTTATTTCATATAGAAACCTCATCATGTGCGTCTACATATATACATAATTATTGTTCAACACTAATATAACCTTATATAAGAGGGTTTAGATTTAGTATTTTTTTATATACTCTTTCTTTCTTTCCAAAATAATTATTTATTTTGGATACAAAAACTTGTTCATTTTCATTTTTCAATATAGCATGTTAATTATCTGTTTTCTAGACCCATAATAATAGTTTCTAGAATGGATCGAGTTGTTGGTTTTTTTTTTTAACAAAAAATGGTTAATTTATTAAATTTTTCATGTTCTTCTTCTTCTTTATTTGTATGCCTAAATAAATTTGTTTATCTAAAATTTTATCAAAAATCACTTTTAATCCTTAAAATTAAAAAATATTTTTTTTAATTTTTTATTTTTTTAATTTTTTTTTAATTACCGTCATTAAAAAATTGTTAATTGAGAACACATTTTTGTACTTGTGAATTATTTTTCTTCGTACCCCTAGTCTCTTAACTTTTCAATTTTACATCTGGTATAGTTAAATCTGCCGAACTTATAATATAGACAATATTAATATAAAAAATAAATTAATTTTAAAATTGAAAAATATATTTTAAATTTTAAGTATCAAAAGTAATTTTTGGTGAAATTTTAGGAATAAAATCTTACATAAGTTAGCTATATTTATTAGTTTTTCATTATCTGCGTGAAAAAATTAAAATGAACTCTTATTTTGGGAGAAAAAGAAATATATATAATTGTGTTAAGCACTTAAGAAGAGAATCTTGTCATGCATAATATTCATACTTATCTTGAAAAAATTGTCTCCTATATAAAAAATAAATAAATTCTACTCTCGATAAAAAGTATAAAAAATTATAGGAAAGTATGAAAAAAACATTAATATTTATATTTTAGTATGAATTATCATAGTTGATGTACCAAGAAAAGAAAAATTAAAGTTGACAACTTATAGCAGTGTGATTTAAAGCGTGATTATTATGTATTTGTATGTGGAAATATATTTTTATGTTATAGCATATAGAATTAGTATATGAAACAAATTAAAGGCTGATTATTACTTTTTCTAGACCTTTGTTTTTGGATTGAAAGGTAAAACAAATACTGTGGAGAAAAGGTATGTGGCATGTGTGTAAGAAAGAGATAAGATCCATTGGGATAATGAACCATAAATCTAGTACTTGATATATGGTTTACCTTTTCACAGTTTGCCTTTTTGTTGGCATATATTAGAATTAACTTAAGTGGTTGCGATGCTCTTGCCTTTAAGGCAAATGATGGAGACAAAACACCAACGCTTGGGCTTAGTGACCATAAACTGAACTTGCTCTACTTCTTTAGGGAGTTGAATAGTGCAACTACACTGAAAAGAAATAAGTCTTTAGCTGGGAAAAAGAACCTACGATAGATAGAAGAGAAAGGAAGTGAACAAACTCACGTGACCCACTTTCTGATATTTTTTATTATTATTTTTCAGCTGGGACATTATAAATTTGTTAACTAACATCTGACTGAAACAACTATTTTAGCCTACAAAAATTATGAAAGGTAAAAATAAATGTAAAAGCGAATGCTGTGGGTCCCATTATGTGAAATATACATCAATCTAAAAGGACGTGGAATACACGTTCAAAACAGGATAGGTGATTAAAACCTTCCAAGTCTTGATTTCCTAAATTTGGTTAGCACTTAAGAGCCGATCATGTGTAACCATTTCGGATTCGGATTTCATGCGGTTAATTTATAACTCTTTCACAATCTAACCACTAAATTTAAAAGAAAAAAATAACTTTATATACAGATAGTCTCTTACATAGAAGGAAATTTTTTAAAAAATTATATATTATAATTTTATATTTTAGAATATCAAATTTTAAAAAATTATATTATAAATAAATTATATTATTAAAATATAAAAATTTAAAAATATAAATATAAAATATTATAAATAAATTTACTAATTAAAATAAAACTTTAAAATATAAAATTAATAAAATAAAAAAGTTTTCTTACGGACCAAATGGTGAGTCAATTTTTTATTTTATTAATTTTATATTTTTATAATGATAAAAAAAATTATTTTGTAAATTCTATATTTTTATTTATTTTTACTTTTATAATTAATAAAAAATTATATTATAAAAGTATAAAATTAATAAAATAGAATTTACTTACGCACCACTTTGTCTGAAAGTAAAATTTTTTATTTTATTAATTTTATATTTTAAAATTTTATTTTAGTATTAAGTTTGTTTATAATATTTTGTAATAGTATTTTAAAATTTATATTTCAATGGTATAATTTATTTATAGTATAATTTTTTAAAAAATTTTATTATAAAATATAAAAGTATAACATATAATTTTTTTAAAAAAATTTCTTCTAAAAAAAATTTACTTATAGAAAAAACTAGAAAGTTTGTTCCATAGAAGGAAATTTCTTTTCCTTCTGTAAAAGAATTTTTTTTCCTTTCTACTAAAGAGACCATCCTTATAAAAAAAAAAAATCCTTTTAAGAAAAGTTTGTTACTTTTTTTCTAACTAAATAAATGAGAATATATTTCTATTTTCGAGATTAAAGGGTGAAAAATAAAAAATAGATAAGTAAAAAATAAAATTCTTCCTCACTCATTTTATCGAGTAATAAGTTAACTCATAAGACTTTATCCATTTTGTCAGCACTAATTTTTTTGTTAATTAGATGTCTTTATTTCTTGCTTGCATTTTAATTTATTTCGGTTGTTTAGTGCCTTTCTTTTGTCAAAATCTATTTAGAGTAGTTAAACATAGAAATTTCATGTCTTAAATATGATTAAATTCCAAATCGAGTGATTAGAGAATTCTTAATCCATAAAGATAGAAACCTCAAATATTAAGTAACAAAATCTCTTGAATCAATAAGTGTTAGTCGACATTACAGTTAATCATATTTCAAACCAAAAAAATAATATGATTAATTTGTATTATTAATTTAACTTTAGTTAGTCTTCAGAAGTTATTATGATCATTTCTCTCTTACATTCTCTATTTACAAATATACATATAGACAGTACGTACACAAAGAACCATATATATAGAGGAAGATGAAGTTATTTTAATCAATAATTCTTTAAATATATTAAATGTCAATAATTAATTATATGAATTAGATATTTTCCTATTATCTCAATAATTATAAATTTTAAATTTAGATAAATTACACGATTCTAGTTAACAATATTATGGGTGTTTCGAATGCAATTTGCTTCAGTTTAATTTCAGTTAAAAGTCATTCTAATAAAACATACTATTTATATGCAATTTAGTTTGATTCAATTTAAATATAATATCATTGAAACACACGGATCTTTTTATAATTTGATTTAAATTTATTTCATATTTTTACTGATATATTCTTATCGTTATTTTAATTTCTTAATTTTAATAATGAAATCCTAAGTTGACATGAATTGGTGGAATTGTTGAGATTGAAAGTTAAAGTTAAAGGTTATTTTGAAAATTATTTTAAAGGGTAGGAGTGGCAACAACCTCTCTGTTGGATAAGTTATCTTTTCCTAAATTGTAGGATGGTAGTCAGGCATATCTTGAAATGCCTTTTTCGGAGGAAGAAATAAAAGTGACAATGTGGAACTGTGATAGTAGTAAAAGTCCATGGCTAGATGGAATCAATTTCATGATTCTCAAGGAAATTTGACAATTGATAGAAGAAGACTTTCTGAGTTTCTTTGAGGAGTTTCACAAAAATGGGAAACTGGTAAAAGGGGACAAATAATTCATTCATCACACTAATAGCAAAGAAATCCAATCCTGATAACATCACTAACTATATGTCAATTTCTCTCATTGGGTGCATTTACAAAGTGTTGGCAAAGGTGTTGACAACTTGGTTGAGAAAGGTTATCCCCTTAGTCATTTTCATATGCTCAAATAGCTTTTTTGAAGGGAAGACATATTCTTTGACGGGGTTCTTATTATGAATAAAGCGGTGGAAGATGCCAAAAAATTAGGAAGGAAGACTTAGTTTGTCTTAAGGTGAAGCATATGAATAAGTCAGTTAGAGTTAACTTTGGTATGTTATGGAGCATATGAGGTTTGGTAGAAAATGGATAAAGTGGATTAAAGAATGTGTTAGCATACCAAAAATTTCAGTGTTACTCAATGACAGTCCAATATAGGAGTTTGGGGCCTCTAGGGGTCTCAGACAAGGGAACCATTATCACTTTTCTTATTCTTGATAGCCGCTGAAGGATTAAGTCAAATGATTAAGGAAGTAGTGTTCAAAGAATTATGGAAAGGGTATGATGTAAATAATGTTGGGATTAGCGTATCACACCTATGATTTGCAGATAATACGATTTTGATGACAGAGAGATGGGAGGTCTATGGAAGTAGTAAAAGCGGTGTTCCAAAATTTGAGCTCATTTTAGGGGTTAAAAGTCAATTTTGACAAGAGTTAGTTAGTGGGAGGGAATGTGAATGAAGTATGGTTAGGCAAAACATCAAACTTCATGAATTTTAAGACAAGCTTGTTTCCATCTAATTATTTGGGGTTACTTATTGGTGTCAATCCTTCCCAAAAAGGGACTCAGACTCTCGTGGTGGAGGCAGTACAATGCTTGGTCATTTGTATGATTTGAAGGCATCTAACAATTATGGAAGGTTAGAAACATGGCGGTATTTCACGATCATTTGGTTAATGTCCAAGAAATAGTGCAACTTGTGCAATTATGTTCCCAATAGTAGTGTCACAATTGTAAACTTACAACACACTCCCACATAGCTTATGAATCCTCTCTTTCGCTTAGAATAACCTCGTTAATTTTGTAAAACTTTTAGATCCAAGTATACGTGGCTCTATTGCTATTTTCCATTGTAAGCACTTCTTATGGTTGCGTTTGGTTTTAAATAAATTTTTTTGTTTATAAAAAAAAATATTATGTTGCATTAAAAAATTATAGTTTATTTTCTTTTCAAAGTTCATATGAATATGTTAAACTTGTGATAATTAAGTGTGATAATTAAGTAATTTGATATTAAAATTTTTATTAAAACTATTGATAATTTTTTATACAATTCACTTCTATTCAATTTTTTTTTTATATTTCTCTCCAATTTTTATTAGTTGTCTCTTGCCTGCCCGTGGATTCAGCAGCAGTTCGAAAGGTTGACCTATATCGGGAATCCCCGGATCTACGCTTATTTTCAACTCCCCGAAGCATTTCGTCGCTTACTACGCCCTTCCTCGTCTCTGGGTGCCTAGGTATCCACCATAAGCCTTTCTTCGTTTGAACCTCGCCCTTAACTTTCTTTAAGGCTGTGCCATCCTAAGGTGCTGCTAGATGGAAGGATCTTATCAACGTCCATGAATGATAAATCATAGCATAGATCAAACAGCCGAATCATAAAAATTTAGGTGCTTCTATATATCTATATAGCTATGTATCGGCTAAGTTCACGATTTGGAGATAAGCGGACTCGAACTGCTGACATCCGCCGCAGGGTAAACAACCGCCTCTCAGGCCCCGACTGATTCTACCATAGAGGCCAACGATAGACAATAACTCCCCTATTATTTTTCACATGAGTGAAACACCATTTTTTTTTTGCTAAAAGATTTAACCGGTGACATATATATTCTTGAAAGATTTTCAAAAGAATTTAAGTTTTTGAATTTTTTTATCATTATATATTAATTAAACAATTATATAATCAACAAATAATTGTTATATTATTATTCTTTTATTTATATATATATATTATATTATATTATAGTCTAACTACTTTACGTAACACATACTTTTTTATTTAAAATTAAAAATATTTATGATGATTTTTAACTGCTTAAAAATAATAAAAAAATCACAGAGAAATCTGACATTTACTGCTCTAAAAATCTTTAAAAAATCTGGACGAAGAAAATGGTGTTTCACTCTCTTTCATACCTATCAATTCTTTCCATTTTTTCTGTATCTTGTCCCTCTATTCATACATCCCAAAATGTAAAGTTCATTTTTTAAAAATGAAATTCGTAGTTTTTTTCCCTCTTTTTTTTTTTTTTTTTTCTCTTTTATGGAAAAGAATACGTAGTTGTGATTTTGAGGAACAGGACTTTATGACCGTCATCATCTCTAAAGAAGCTTCGGTACGGTCAGTCGTATTCGTAGCCTGACTTTTGGCTTCGCTAAGATTTGCCTTTGCTGACATCTCGTTACCCAACTTTTCTAGTACACATTTTTTTATTGAAAAAACATACTTATACACTTATACGCTATTCCACGTTTAATGAGAAAAAAAATATTCAATCAGTATGTAATACATATGTAATAATACTCAATCAGTTGTTTATAGTAAATTTATTAATTTTATTAAATTAACATATGTAATAATATATATATATAATCTAATATGATAATGAAAATATATCACAATTATTTAATTTTCATTTTAATTTAAAAATTCACATAACTTAAAACATGCAGAAAAACAAAATTTTAACCTATTCTTTCAGTCGACCTATTCTACTACAGATGTAGAGTCCACAGTAATAGAAGTCCCTTTGTCCCATTTTTTCTTATATATTTTATCCTTTTAAGTTTATTTTAAATATGATTTATAATTTTAGAGTCTAATTAACATATTTTTCTCAAATATATTATTGACATGCAGGAAAGCAAAATTTTAACTAATTATTTCAGTTGACCTATTTTATTACATATGTAGTGTACATAATAATAGTAATTCCTTTGTCCCATTTTCCTTATATATTTAGCTTTTTAATTTCTTTTTAAAGATATTTTAGAATTTTAAAGTTTAATTATATTTTTATTAAATATATCCTTATTTAATATCTACTAACATAAGTATAGTCAAATTATTAAATAAAATTATTTTAATAAAAATATAATAATATTTTAGTTCTATTAAATATATATATATATATATATATATATATGTCTAATTGGTGTTCAAGTAATTTTGAATTTTGGTTTCAAGTTTGTTGTTTGTAAATCACAATAACCTTAATCGTTAAAGGTAACATATTATCTAGGAGAGAATAAAGAGGTTACTTTTATATTAGAAATATTATTATTATATATATCCATGTCTAAATAGTGTTCAAGTCACTTTGAATTTTGGTTTCAAGTTTGTTGTTTGTAAATCATACGGAGGCTTCGTACATCTAAGGAAGATACAAGGATTTTGGGAAGTAGGGGTGTGACGTGAGGAAGTGGGGGGCTAAAAGTGTGAAGGTGGGTGTTGAATGTGCTGGAGGAGTAATGAGGTGTGTTATAAGCACCCACAAGAAAAAAAAAAAAAAAGGAGAGCCTTGAGGAAGGAGGTTGATGAATACTTAAAAAACTTTGGATCATGAAAACAAATGAGATTAAGTATAGTTATTTAATGTTTTATCTAAAAAAGTATATACAACATATAAACAAGTATACAAAAAAAGTTAATGGCAAAAACGAGAAAATATGCGTTAATAAGAAGCAAAAGATCGTAAGATTTTTTAATCTACCTTCTATAGAAAGGCATAAGAAGTATCTAATGATGTGTATTACAATTTTAGCATTCTAAAAATCCGTATTTTTCACAACTGTTAGGTAAAAGGAAGAGCTGATAAAAAACAACATAAACTGCAAATCTGACTTGTGATTTTAGCCCTCTAAAAATTTGTACTACTTATAACTATTGGATAGAGGGACGACGCTGATCAAAGACCAATCAAATCGTAACTACCAGTTGCAGTTTTAGCATCAGTTTGTTTCACGCTGGATACCACGTAAGTACACAGTTGACGTAACACTTAAACCGCAATTGCGAGTTGCGGTTTGACCAGGTCAAACCTAAAAACAGACCTATCTTGATAATATTTTTATAAACAAACCCACTTAGATAAATTTTTTAAAAAATGGACCCACTTAGGTCAATCAGCCGGCAAAAAGTACTCAAGTGCCAAAATAGTATATTAATTTTGATTTGAAAAGTTGTAATACTTGCAAAAAAAAAATCTCAAAAAACTATGATAAAACAAAGGACAAACAGTTAACCCTCTTAACCCAACCTATGACGTGCCTAACTCGAAAAAATAAATAGTAAAAAATGATTAGTTAATTTAAAATGCGGGTTGAGTTGTGTTAAGCCAAATTGACCTGAACCAGCCTAACCTGAACCATTGCCCACCCCTAATCTTGTATCCTAACTAATCTTATATGTTTCAATCTCGCAAATCCTTGTAACTAAACCAAATATTTCTCTTCTTCCCTTTCTTTCTTTTCTACTTTTCAAACACACAAATTCTATCCTCCTTGATCCACCTTTAATCAAACAAAAAAAGATTAGTAAGAAATATTTAGAACTGTTGTTTTTTTCTTCATAATGGTTATATTCTTTTAAACAAAATAATTTCATTAATGAGGTATAAACAATACTTATAGCATAGTACAATTAAGAGTATCACCAGATGGTTGGTTAATACTTGGCTAGACAACAAGAATTAAACTACCATCAACAGTCACACCTCAACAAGCCAAAACAAAATTATCAACAAACCAAAATTATACATAAGTTAATCCACCCCAGCAAATCCTAAGATATATATCAAACTCATTACACAACATTCACAAGTATAACTACCATTTCCATAATCACCTCAGCAAAATCCATTCCTAATCACTTCCTTGTATGCAATTCCCTAGATTCAAGCACCGTGTTGAAAAAGAGTATGAGAATGATACATCAAATATATGTAAGTAAGACCAATTATGATAGTGTATTAAATGCATGATTTTTTCTAAATCAAAGGCCTCTCTAAATACACAGTTATTTCTTAGCTATCCATGTTACCTTTCATCTTTGCTTCCTATTGCCCCTCAAGTCCCATCCTATGTGTTGTTTGAAGTTGATTCCAGGTTCTTAATATAGTATTGGGAGCACTCGTAGCATGCAGTTAAAAAACAAATGAGCTATATTTTCTTTGCACGATTCACAGAACGAGCATTGTATATTGCTTCCACTCGCCATGGCATTGCAATTTTGAAGGTTGTCCTTAGTTGGTAGTTTGTTCAGCATAAGTCTCTAGGTAAATATGATTGATTTTTGTGGTACTTTGGAGGTCCATAATAGCTTCATCTCCTCCATTTCATTTCCTTTTCCTTATTCCCTTTGTTGTAGTGCAAGGTAAGTTGTTTTGGTATTGTACAGCTCCATTAGGTCAGTCATCTATAGCTAGCAATCCTCTTGATTTTGATCCTGCATTATGTCAACTAAAGTATCTTGAAACCTTTGAGCTAAATCAATTTCTTATTGAAATTATTGTCTCCTCTAACTAAGGTTCCACTCCCAACAACTCCCCACCTACTCACCCAAATCTCCGATCAAGTCTGTTACTCAAAATTCTGATAAAGTCTTTGGTATTTATTTTGTAATGCCTCATTACCTATCAAGTCAGGACTCCAAGATAGTTTTATTTCCCCTCCCCACTCCCCACTCCCCACTCTTCACTCACTCATCTCTTTGAACCACCCATCTGATTGCTCAATATCACAAGCCTTCCCCAGATTCCCCCCATTCTAGTCCTTCCCAACCCCGATATTTAGACCGAAGTATTTGTACCTAGAGTTCCTTGTCACAATGAAAAAACTCTCATCTCCATTTTGTCAACAACACTTTATTGAATATAGCTAAGGTGTTTGACTTCCAAACCCCTCCTTTCCCCATTTTTTTTTAGCACACTCTATTCCAACTCACCTAGTGTATTCTTCTTCTCCTCTCGTGAGCCCCCTTCCCCATAGAAGATTAGCTTGGATACTCATTGACCTATTTATTCAGGAAGAAAGAAAAAAAGAATAAAGACAAAAATGTTAGAACTGAATTTGATAAAAATAATTCTACTATCAAAGGAAAGTGTTTTGTTTTTTTCATCATGCTAACTTTTTCTCAAACTTTTAAATGAATAGTTTCCATGTCTCCACCCTCTTCAAATTTGCTATAATAGGAATGCCCAAATATACATATGGCAGATTGATTAGCACACTTTTTCTCAGACTCATAAAGGTTATATGGATTATTGCATTCTTTTTGTTATATAAAACTAAAAAGGAAACGTCGCCAATTAGAGGAAAGTTGTCAAAACTAATTCTAACATCTTAATTTCTGAATAATTGAGAGCCTATTAAGTGGAGAATTGATTAGCACACTTTCTCTTTAGTATAAATATATATGTTTTTTTTTCTATTTTTTATTCTATTAGCATCTGAACAAATTTTAAGATTTAGATAAATGGATACGTGGTTACAATACATTGTTTTGACCCATTGAGTTAATTGCTTTCTGAAAAGATATTATTAAAAATGTTTTATATATAATTGGAAACAAAAAAATCACTACTTAAGTGAGTAATCATATAAAAATTATGAACTTAAGACGTTACAGGGCAAGTTTTTATGGTGAATGACTGTAATTATTCATGACATAACGAATCAATTTGAAAAAGGGTTTTAAATCTCTTTGTAGAATGTTTTATAGTATGGTGTTACGGTGTAGGGTCTGAAGCAGAGAGAGTGAAAAATAATTAGAAAGAGCATGAAAAGGATTGGTTGGGTGAGTGGTGAGTGGTGAGGGAATGGGCATTACGGGTCCTACGTGTCAAACGGAATGGGTTGATTTCATTCCCTCACTTTACGCGGTTTCGTGATTGCTTCTTACCTACGCTTTCCTATTTATACTTTTTATTCTTCCCCTTCCATCAATATCATTTTTATCAATTTATCACTATTTTATTTACACCACGCTGATTCCCTTTGTTTATTTTAATAGCGTTTATTTTCCATTTCCTTCATCTTTTTCTATGTTTTTTCCTTTTTATATGCAAAAGAAAGAAATGCTTATTAATCTACCAATTGTATTTTTTTTTAATTTCTGTTTAATTAGACAACTTTCAAAATAATAAATTATATAAGCATGCATACATAATTACATACCACCATATAGGTGGATAACTGCTATGGCATTTTGAGTTTTGAGTTAGGCATGAAGTGACAATAAAAGTTTGGAAGGAGTTATAAATTATAATATTTTTTTATAGAATAAATATTTTTTGTTTGTGTATTAGTGAAAAAATTTACATCTATCACTCTCCCTTTTCCTTCTCTTTTAATTATAATGTTCTTATTTTATTCCAATATAATAGTTTATTTATTGTAAAAAAAATATATGTAATATTTACCAAAACAATACATAAATATAGGCATAATTTAAATCATAAACATTCAACAGTTGTATTTAAATTACTTTTAAATGAATTGATTTTTTAACCATTAAAGAATTTAATGTATATATATAGACACTTAATTTTTCAAAGACTTTAATTTTAATACATTGTTAATATTATTTTTACAACATTAATCTATTAAAAATCATCTCTTAAAATAATTATAAATTATCTTAAATATGACTTTTAGAATAACATTATCATAAAAGTTAGTAATTTTCAATTAAATAATAATTTGTAATTGAATAAAAATATAAAATTCTTAAAATATCGGCATATTTTAATTAGTTTTTCTTAAAAATAAATTAAGAGATATTTCATTTTTCACATAATTTTCTTAACCGTAATATATGACAAAAAATGCGGAAGCAAATTTTTGAGAAGATATTGCCTCCCTCCTTTATTATAAAACCCTTTCAAATAATTCACATTCATTAAGATAAATAATTAATTTGGTTAATTATATTAAATTTATCAATTATTTATATTATTTTTTAAAATCATCTTTATTTTATAAAATTAATAAGCTTTCTTTTCATTTAATTAATTAATGTTATAAAAAATAAAAATTATTTTTATTAACAAAGTTATCCATATTCTCTTTAAAATATTGTTAATTAACTATGGGTATCTTTTAAAATAACGACACTAAAAGAAAATTTTAAATTAACTAAAAAAATATTAGTAGCTAATTTATAGTTAATAAAAAGATTTACGACAATTTAAATATAAAAATGTTACAAAATTGACAGTAGCGTGAAATAAGTAACTAATTAACTTGAAAAAATAATCCTAGTTAATTTCTAGTTATTTTTTTAAATTGTAAAAATATTTAATTTTAACTTGAAAAATGATATTGGTATCTAATATATAGTTAATTAATTTTAAAATAGCTAGTAAATCTTTTCTAGTAAACACTTATAGCAAATTTTGAAAATTATTACAGAGTGCATTTATAAATTAGAAAATATAGTCTAATCAGGGTGTTATAAAAGGAATAAACGGGTAGTAAATTAATTAAGAATAAAGATAAAGCCTGTAGAGTGTATGCATGAAAGAAAAATTATACATATAGATCAATATCTATTTGAGACCTAGTGAGAAAAAGAAAAAATATATATAAATAAATGAATAAAAGAGTATGATAAGAGATTTATGAACATAAAATAGGTCAAGTAGTCTCCATTAAGAGAAATTAAAAGTACTAATAAGTGTATGAAAAGAAAAAAGAGAAGAAAACACGGATTGATTTGAATTTGAAAAGGCCATAATTTAATTTGAATATTTGACATGAAAGAGCGAATAAGTGGTCCGTGGATTAGTGATTAGTTAACAGTAGAAATCAAAGAAGGATAGAATGTGTGGGTTAAGTTCAGTGCATGTGTTAGTCACGTGTCGTGGGGTCTTAGTTGGAGGAAAACGGCGAGGGTAACGACGGCTAACGACGGCGCTGTCGGTGGTTGTCTCTCTATGTGTCAATGTGGAACTGCTGAGGTTTGTGTCACATTGGAACAACAACAGACATAAAATCCACACTCCATTCACACCTTATTCAACAGTCCAAACCTTGTTCATATTTGTTCTTTTCCACCCATTTATCAATTTCTGCTATTTTAATACTTCAACACAATTTTATCATTTTTATTGGAATTCATGTGTCAGCCATTTTTTAACAATCTCACAAATATTTTGTTTTCCAATTTTTTTATTCAAATTGATATTGAGTATTTTGTTTTCAAAATTTTTTATTCAAATTTGCTCTCAATTCTTGAACCCTATTGCCAGCTCCTTAGTTTTTTTACTTTCATTATTTATAAAATGTAATCGTATATCATTCTATACCATTGCGAAGAAAAAAGTAAAATTATATGTAATTTAAACTTAAGGAAAGTAAGATTAGTGTTAAAAGAAATGTTATTTGATAAAATTTACGGGATGTATTATAATTTATCCTTAAAGATATATAATATTAAGCAAACATAAACTTTGCGTTCAAATTCAAACATCACAAATGATAATAAATCAACTTAAAAATTCATAAAATTTATGTTTTAATTATTTAACAAAAAGTAAATATCACATAATTCTTAAGTGATATTTGACATATTTAATGTTGATCTGTAAAGTCATTTTATATATACTTATTTTAATTATATGCTATAAATAAAATTTATGTTTTTCAAAATAATTATAATCATAGATTTTACATAATTATTCACCAAAAATAAATAAATTTTACATAATTAATTTTTATAATGCAAGTAACAAGCTAAAATATTAATATAATTAATATTAAAATATATAATTATATAACTATAAATATTTGAATTTTGGTGGATATAAGTTAATATAAAATACTTTAACAAATAGATTATTACAATTTAATTTATTTATACAAAAAATAATTAAATGTTATAATTTTATTAAGAGTTATTTTATAAAAAATAAATAATCTTATTGTGAGAGATATAAGATAGCTTAATGGTAGAACTAGGATGAAGAGATAAGGGAGGGTGAGACAAGTCTCAAGTTTTAAGTTCCCTATTACATTTGTAAATAAAAAATTTAATCTCTTTTTGTAAATTATATTTTTATTTTATTTTATTTGCACAAAATATATTATTCCTTTTTTATAATTATATTACTTAATTTTTATTATAAAAATTTAAATAATATTTTTAGTAATAATTTCTCTAAAAATTATAATTATGTAATTTTATATAATATTTACGAGGTAGGATGAATGTTATATAGTACTCATACATGTCTTTATATTTGTAGAATTTTTTGTAAATCTAGCCGTATATTTATCTAAACCCAATTTGTAGATAATTATTTTCTAAATAAGAATATTTTTATAAGTGTAATGTATGAATACATTTTCGCATCTAACATCAACTTCCACTTAAACCAAAAATAATATTATATCAACCTCCATCATGGAGCTAAAGACTAGGCCTAAAATTAGAATAAAAAGTGAAAAGATGGTAGATGTAATAAAAGTAAAAATTAGTTTTAGAAAGAAAGAATTAAGCTTTTACTTGGTTTACACTCTAACCCTGTAAGTTAGACGGACATTTATGTTTAGAAGATGAAGTGGAAGGGTGTTACTGAGATGAGTTTAGTTAGGGTGTAAGTCAACAGCATCCTAATTAAGAAGGTTTGGTACTGGGCAATAAATTGGAAGGGGTCCCGTCTAACAAGGTCAACCATAGCTATACCTTGAAGGGTTCTTTGACAGATAAAACTTTGACCCTGCCGATATATTTGAAGGTACAATAACCCTACCAACTCAAAACAAGTTCTTGATTCATCATGGGTGACCCACATTTTGGCCCACCAACACAATTTTACTTTTCTCAGGTTATCAAATCATGATCAATACCGTTTCAACTTTGTCACAGTTAAATCTGAATACTTCTGAAAGCGAAAAATTTGGCTTTAAACTATAAAAAGGAGGTACAATAATAATAGATTATCTTGTTAGAACCTTTATGTGAATTTGGACTGGCACCAGTGCAAATTAATTACCATCTTATAACAACTGGACGAAATGAAATGATTAGTTAAAATTAATGACGTATCTACATTCAGCTTCTTAAACTTCTAAGTTTTTTTAAATGCTTACCATTTCACACTGTTTATTCATTTCTGCCAAATACACTTAGCAAGTGGTGATTCCAATTGCTGAACGTCCAAAACATTATTAGATAAACGAATATTTTTTATGTATTTAGAAACAATATTTAATAGTTTAAAAGAACTAATTTTATAAACAAGATAAATATATTTCTAATATTAATATAATATTTCTAAAAATCATCACAATTTTTACTTGTCAAAAAAGAAAGTAAAATTCTCTTAAAAATTAGTTTTTTAGTTTAATTACAAATATTGGAGATAATCCTGTTCAATCACTTTTAAAAAACTACCATAGACAACAAACTCTTGTAAAAAACAGAATTCCATATATAGGACTCAAACGTGAGACATCTAATTAAACTAAAACAAGATGACTTAAAAACTAGTTTATAAAATTAAAATTAGGAATATTAAAAATAAATTATGGCCTCTTACTATAACAATTATTTCTCTTGCCACAATTTTTTGTATTTCACACAAGCTATTAGAGTGAGAAAGCTGCAAGTGTTCCGCGAAATAAACCATGGTTCGTCTTTGCAACCAACTCGTTTATTACTCGTAAGTGGGGAAAACAATAATAATGAAAAGCTAACCTCATTAAACGTTATTGGCTTTTAATTTTATGTAGCACGACTTCACATAGGTCAGGTATGTTTAGAATGCAAGGGTCCTCACGTGAAGTGTATGCCCAAAATTAGTGAGCCAATCGTATTTAGTATCAACCTCATGTGAAAGCATGAAAACCACGAAGAAATCTGTTTGGGCACATGAAGTACAGTGCCACAACCAAACTCGTATATGATTCCATTCAAACAAGCAGAGATGTGAGACTATCCTGAATCCGTTACTTTCATAAACTGTATCACAGACCAGTTGACTAGATCATCTATATCGTACCTGGCAGCATCTCATCCTTGACTAATAGTGTTAATTTTATATTCATTAGAAACCATCCAGATCTACGACTCTTTTGAGGTAAGATAGGATGAAGCTGACATCACTAGAGAGCAATTGATTGTGATGTCTTGTCCCTTTTAATTCCGCGTAGTTTAGCCGACGGATTTCATTCACAAATTAAAGCTTCTGTGGGCCCCTTATGATCATTTCTTCCATCCAGAATTTGGAGTTAGCTCAGCTTACTTACTGAGACAACTAACATTAGCATCAGCAATATAAACTTGACAAGTAAAACCAAATTCAAGAGTATAATATAATCCCATATGATCACACCAAACAAAACTTTCCCCATCAACCTAATATATGGGCATTTTACACGAGACCAGGGCATTAACCAGCATAAATATATTAAATGTTCCTACTAGTGTCTACTGTGGTAAAACCGGAGCTAGAGACAGGGAGCAACCCATAATTTATCTAAATTAGAAATTGGCAAGTGATAAAAATCATACTCTAACAATAGGTATGAGTGCTCAATCTTAGATCTAGGTGTAAATAGATTCTCCTTTTCACTAGTCTTGAGCAGTTGTAGCAGCAGCTTGTTGGATTCTCCGTTGATGAACATCCCAATTATACACGCGGGCAATTGTAACCTGGTAAATATAAATAAAAAATCAATAACTAAAACTAATTACTTTCCAGAACCCTATGAAAAGATTGGGTGATTACTGATACACATACCCAACATTTATGTACAAAAGTCAACGTGTTGAAGCGTCTTAAATGCATCATAAAATAATAAGATGTGCATGGTATATAAGAAAATGAGAGGGTAGAAAATGCCAAGTGTACATTGTCATTAAGAAAACAAAGGTACGAACAAAAATGTGTCACTGTTGACTGTTTGCATTGTCATTGTTTTGTAATGAGCGCATTTTTCCATACTCAATTTAAGAACAAAGTAAAATCAAAATGCAACATTAAGGTCCAATAACTTTTTAATTCATTCATTTTGCAAACTAAAATTTCTCATTTTCATTGCAAAAATTACTTAGTGAAATAATTTTTTTCTTTCTCTCAATTTTCACTTCCCTTTTTTATTTTCTACCTTCTCAAATTCTATACCTCCTAAGAACATCGGCAATTCACCATACTTTACCAGTTCAATGTGCTTAACATTTATTTACTTTTAAACCCTTGACAGTAGTTAGCGAACTGACCTGAGTAATTGTCACTTGGTCCCTTAAAAACTGTAGATCAGCAATAAGAACTTCCAAACTGGCTCTAGCATTATCCAGGTTCTTCTGTAGAAGACCAGTAGCCTGCAACAGAAATTTATTCTCAAAATATAGGGAAAAAAATTAAAGAAATAAAAAATAATAAATAACAACATACAAGTACCTCATCTAATGAATATTCCAGCATTACATTTGCTCCCAGCCATAAACACACAGAATCAGTTTCTTCTATTCGTGCTTGCGAATAAATGCCTTCTGATACTTCAAAATCAGCAATAAATTCCTGTATTTAAGGCAAATATAAAATATTTTAACAGATTATTAAAAAGGTGGCATGATATAGATTACAAATGGTCCAAATTAAATCTTTCACTTTTGCAAATGATTCCAAATTAAAAGTTCACAATACTATAATTATCATATAAAGAGCAATTTGATCATTCTCAAACCTTAGTTTTGACTTTATCTGACATACAGTACCACTTGTATGGCATTGAAATATTGTTCATTGCCAAAATATAATATCTTTGACAAGTCTTATTTCTTTTCTATTTTGCTGGGGACGACGGAGGGTTGTTAGGTAGGAAAGCCTTGTCCAGGACATGTAAAACCATTTAGTGTGCACAACAAATGTAATGTTAATTGCAATGCACCTTAATAAAATGAAAGTACGAGATAACCATAACATTCAAACGTTTGAAATTGACAAAACTCTTCATTCAAGATAAAAAGTATATAGAGACTTATTTTAGGTATAAGGAAGATTATGAATAATCCACTTATAGCCTGTTTGGAACTGTTTTCCAAAACCATGCAAAAGAGAGTTGGATGCAGAAAGTTAAAATGAATGTGTTTTAAGTGGTCGTACAATGCAGTGCCAAATATGCATAACCTTGTATCTTTATGATTCTGGCTCTTTACTCATGTGCAGACATAGAGAGGTATTATAGGAGATCAGGACACAATATCACAAATACATGTGAAAACCTAGCAAATAATGAATAAAAGCTTGCTGCTGTACATGAACAATGAACATCAGTCCAACATCCATCCTCACATACAGTTTATTTTATAATTTTTTATTTTCTTCCTTTGTTTAGTCTAATGCAGTCTTCCTAACCCAAAAATACGCAACTATACATAAATTTTGAATATCCTTGGTGTTCCAGGCATGCCAGATATTGTATATATGAAGGTATTTGTGCTGGTAAATCCTTCAGGACAAGGAAAGTCAGTTACAAATGTTTATCCCAAACTCCTAACTGCAAACTGTGGTTAGTATCTGCACGAATCTAACACGTCCAAACATACAACATGAAGGCAATGAAGTGCAAGCACAAACATGAATACTTTTTGCAAGTGTATTTAGGACTAGGACTGGTTATATATATTAGCAAAGAAATTGATCATCGTGTCAATGTTATAAGATGTGAGGGATGAAAACAAAAGAAGGCTCCAGTAGCTTGAGATGATGAATCAAGTCAATCAACAATTAGCTGTTGGCAATAGACAAATCCCAACAGACAGAAAGAACTTTTTCATATAGAATAAACTTGACATAAGAATTATACTCATAAGACAAATCAATAGCATATATGTAAGAGAAGCCATATAACTAGAAAATTGAAATAAGCAGCAAGAACGAAACCTAACAATTAGGCACAGTGACCTGGGCCATCAACTTTTCATGGGAAGATAAGATACAAGTCAGGAAACTACATGCTAGCTTCCAACAAGGAAAAAAAGGATACATCTAAACAAAGGTCACGACATGAGCCACAAAATTAGTGCTTTGGTTGAATATTATTGAGGAACCAGGAAGTCTGGAGGATGTATCAACATCACAGAAAATATGCCATATACATTATCAGGACAACTTGTATGTGTATTAACAGAATAAGATGCATGGAATTTCAGATTTCCGCTGTCTCATAACAGTTAATCTGACCAGTAATATCTAGCCATTGTTTGTAAGATAATAACTTTTAAGTATCTTTTACTATACCTAAATAATTTTTACGAATGTAATAATTTATTATAGAAAATCAGGCTCCAAACGAACCTCACCAGTACCCTTCTTAGCTTTCAATGTAGCAACAACATCTAAGCATTTTTCAATATCTGGTATCTTTGCCTGACAAACACCACAAAAAAAAAAGTGTCACTACAATAGGTTGATTAGATATGTAAAAGAAAAAGATAATAGCACCTCAGAGAGACATAAAGAGAAACTTCACACGAACCATTTTATGTCAACATTTTTGACAAAAATTAAATAAAAATACAACATATTTTTCTTGTTTTACTTGAAATTCTAAAATTAGCTATTGGTAATGAATCAATAAAAAAGACGCTTTTACATTCTAAATGAATATTCTGCTTCACAGTACGAAGCCTAGGCAATTAGAAACCACCAAAGTTCAAAATATATGACAAGACAAATTTGGAATGGAGTTTGAATCTATCAGCCAATGTAGCATCAATGCTGTTAAATATAATTTGTATTCAATGTTAGTTGTTGGTTGAGTTGTATTTTATCTTTCATTAATGATTGTATGTGAAAGGTAGGTGGTTGTTGAGCTTACTATTCTGATTTCTTTGTACTCTTGTTTATTTATATTAATAATGTTATGAGTTGAGTGGAAGATTATCGGGAATGATCCCGCTCTTTAAGACTAAATTCAAAGTAGGTTGTCCGCTGTCGTCGTCGGTGACCTTTTTGTTCGGCGAGTTAAAGGGTAGGTGCGCCTCAACGTGCGCAGTCCAACCCCAGTAATTGTTCTTCCAACGGACGTGTCGCGTGCTCTCATGTGCCGCCAGACGTCTCGCCTTCCAGGAGGCACCTGAGCTCCATGCACCGGCCAAACGAACTCCGTTCACTGCCATTATCTGGGTCGTCGGAGCCTGTTGGTTCCACTGCCAGTCTTCATTTTCCGGTTTGAGCAAGTATCGTTATGTTTAGCTCAAATCTCTCTCGATCATCTCCCTTTGCCTTTCTCTAAATCTAAAATGTACTCTTCTACCTCCTATAGTGTCAATTCTGGTCTTGTCCTTCCTATTTTTAGGGCTGTCATTATCACAACAGAAAAGCTCAATGGTAAAAATTATTTATCATGGGCTAACTCTGTAAAACTCTGGTTCGTTGGACAGGGACACCATGAACATTTAGAAAAAGAAGATACTGAAGGATCAACTGAACAAAAAGCTAAGTGGAAGAAACTAGATTTTCAACTTTGTACTCTTCTATGGCAATCAATGGAACCTAAAATATTAAGAAACCTCAGAGCATTTAAATCCTGTTATTCCTTTTGGAAGAAAGCTCAAAATATCTATTTTAATGACATCCAACACTTGTTTGATTGTGTTCCTTGAAGCAAGATGATTCATACATAGTGTCTTACATTCCTAATGCTCAAGCCATTGTAGAAAAGTTGAAGCTTATCCTAGAGGTTAACTCTATAGAAGAAATAAGGAAACGACTTGATAATCTCTACATGGTTATGGTTCTTCGTGGTATGAACATGACATTCAATCATATCTATGATCAAGTTCTGACAGAACAAGATATTCCTACCATGGAGAGCTTAACTACACGACTCCTCTGTGTTCCTACCCTAAATAACGAGGGTACCTCTCTTGACAGTAGTGGGGAATCTTCTGTTAAGATATCTTCTAGAAAGAGAGGAGGACATGCAAATAGAGGACGTGGTGGAAAAGGTAATCATCCTCAATGTACTCATTGCAAAAGGATGGACCACACAAATGAAACTTGCTACTCACTGCATGATTTTTCAAATAAATCTGTACATGTATCAAGGTCTAAGAAACCTGAAGAGAGGAAATTATCTGAAGGAGAGTATCAAGGATACCAAGAGTTCCTGTAAGACCGAGTTTGTCAACTCATATGATCAGCTTGCAGATCTATTAACCAAATCCTCGAAGGGTCCTCAAATTCAATATTTGATTTCTAAACTTGGAACATAAAATTTATATGCTCTAACTTGAGGAGAAGTATTAAATATAATTTGTATTTAATGTTAGTTGTTGGTTGAATTATATTTTATCTTTCAATTATGATTATATGTCAAAGGTAGGTGGCTGTTAAGCTCACTCTTCTGATTTCTTATGAACTCTTGTTTATTTCTATTAATAATATGTTCTGAGCTGAGTGGAAGATTATCACTCAAATTCTTCCTATATTTAAGTAATGCAACTCAATTCAACTGTTAACCCAAATGTTTGTTTTGATTGTTGCCCATATATGATTAGGACAACTATAATGTGAAACCACATGAGACAAATCCCAAGAAAAATAATATTCACGATATGTTACAAAGAAAATAGCTTGCTTGATCCTGTCTAGCAGGCACCTAAACAGGCATAAAAATGTCAAATTCAGACTTGCTCTTTCACAAGCTAAAGATTTTACTCAATGCTATTTATTCTAACTTGAAACATAATATGATTGTTTTTTATCTTGTCCTTTTGGCCCAAAATCAAAATACCAACAAAACAATAATAGCATAAAAGTATATGTATGCATCATTATGATTTACTTAGGAGAGATAATAAATCATAATCTATTGGATATATAAAGAAATGAAACCTGAAGATCCCTTTGCTGAGCAAGAAGCTTCATTTCTACTACCTTGTATTGCTGAAGTCTGAGAAAATATGATAGGTCATAATTCATAGGTAATAAAAGTAAAGTTCTCATAAAAACTCGAAATAAAAATTTTCACACATAGACTTTCTTCAAGTGTACGAATGAACTTTTGATTTTGCAAGTGTCTGGTCAATGCAACAAAAACTTATGAAACATAGTTTTCCTTTGTAAAATAAACACATTGTTAGCATTAGGTAGACTATTTTGAATGGGGATATATTCCTATTCCATGTTTGGTACTGTTAAATATAAGTCTGTATTTAATGTTAGTTGTTAGTTGAACTGTATTTTATCTTTTATTTATGATTGTATGTCAGAGGTAGGTGCTTTTGAGCTCACTCTACTGATTTCTTGTGTACTCTTGTTTATTTCTATTAATACAATGTTCTATGTTGAGTGTGTTAAGCACTCAAGCTTTTTTCTTATATTCAGTTGGTATCAAAGCGAGAACAATCTCATTCTAAAAGTCTAAAGTCACAGTTGGTTGTCCGCGACTATCTGCTACAATAAGTCGGTGTCCGTCAGTGATTTTTGTCCAGCGAGTTCAAGGTTTCGTGGGCCTCGATGTGCGTAACCCAACCCCAGAAGTCACTTCTCCGTATCCTTCTCCACGCGCTCTCTCACGCACTGATTTTGGTCTCGCCTTCTAGGTGCTGCATGAGCTCCACGCGTCGGCCAAATGGTGTTTGTTAGCCACCGTTTGACATTCGCTAGAGTCGTCAGAAAGTGCTGAGTCTAGTCTTGGCATTCACTTTCCAGTTCAAGCAAGTTTTGAGCACTTTAGCCTAAATCTCTCTCTTGGTCCCCTTTCTCTCCTTGTTTCAGATCTGAAATGTCTTCTTTTACCTCCTCTGGTGTTAACTCAAGTCCTGTCTTCCTATTGCTGGGGCTACCATTATCACAACCAAGAAATTCAATGATAAAAATTATTTATCATGGGTTGAATCTGTGGAATTTTGGTTCCATCATGAACATTTAGAAAAGGAAGAAAATATTGAGCGATCAGCCAAACAAAGAGCCCAATGGAAGAAGATGGATTTTCAACTTTGTTCTCTTCTATGACAGTCAGTGGAATCTAAAATATTAAGGAACCTCAGAGCATTCAAAACATGTTATTCTTTTTGGAAGAAAACTCAATATATCTATTCTAATGACATTCAACGCTTGTTTGATTGTGTTCAGAAACTAGCCTCCTTGAAGCAAAATGACTTAGATATGGTGTCTTACATTTCTGATGCTCAAGCCGCTATAGAAGGGTTGAAACTTATCCTAGAAGCTAACTCTATAAAATAAATAAGTAAATGGCTTGATAATCTTTACATGGTTATGATTCTTCATGGTATGAACCCGACATTCAATCATATCCATTCTGACAGGTCAAAATATTCCTACCATGGAAAGCTTAACCACACGATTCATTCGTGTTCCTACCCTAAGTAATGCGGAATCTTCTGTTATGATGTCTTCTAGAGGGAGAGGAAGACGTGGAAATAGATGACGTAGTGGAAGAAGTAATCACGCTAAATGTACTCATTGCAAAAGAATGGGTCATACTCATGAAACATGTTACTCACTACATGGTTTTTCAGACAAATCTGCACATATATCAAGGTCTAAGAAACCTAAAAAGAGAAAAATATTTTAAGAGTATCAAGGATACCAAGAGTACTTGAGGTTGAAGTCTAACAGTCTTGCTGAACCCTCTTCTGGACCTAATGTCTCAACGACTTGCATTTCTCAATCTGTGGAAAGCCTAAATCCATTGATTGTTGACTCTGGTGTTTTATACCATACTCTAATAATAACTCTTTGTTCTCATGTTTGTTATCTCCTAAATTTTCCCACCTTGTTACATTAGCCAATAGGTCTAAGATTTCAGACCAAGGAGTGGATTCAATATCTGTGTCTCCTTCCTCAAATTTAACTTTTATTTTGTACATCTTTTTTTGTCCCAATTTACTTTCTTTGAATTAGATACTAAATCCTTAAATTGTTCAATTACATTTAACTCTGGTTCAGTTGTCATACAGGAACGTGGTACGGGTCGGCAGATTGGTGCAAAACATGAATCAAAAGATCTCTATTACTTGAAATCTAGTCCTTCAGTGTCTTGCCTTGCTTCCATCTCTCTTAAACTATTGCATGATCGTTTTGGACACCTACGTTCAGCTAAATGATAATGACTCATAGTATTAAGAAAATCCAAACTTTAGAATGTGAAGCTTGTCAACTAGGCAAACATGTTAGATCTTCTTTCCCTAATCAAGATGAGCCAAGATATAATTCAACCTTCTCGACTGTTCATTCAGATATTTGGGGACGTAGTTAGGTTACTTCTTTTGGATTTAAATATTTTGTAACCTTCATTGATGAATATTCTCGTTGTACATGGTTTTATTTGATGACAAAAAGGTCTGAACTTTTATTCATATTTGTGTCCTTCAATGAAATAAAAAATCAGTTTGGAAAAAATCTATTAAAATCTTTAGAAATGATAATGCAAAAAAATATTTTTCCTCTGGACTCTCTTCATTTTTGGTCTGAACTCTGATCATGTTCCTCTCCATCTGTTTCTTGTACAACAGCTCCTAATTCTTCTTCTATGGTCGATGACAACTCAAGTTTGCCTATTGCTCTCTGGAAAGGTATTTGTTTCTCTCGAAACCCACATCTTATTTACAATTTTTTGAGTTATCATCGTTTGTCTCCTTTCTATTGTTCCTTTGTAAATTCATTATTGTCTATCACTATTACAAAAAATGTTTGTGAAACACTTGACCATCCTCGATGGCGACAAGCCATGATTGATGAAATATAGGCCCTTCATAATGGTAAATGGGAGTTGGTTCATCTTCCTCCTAACAAGAAAGTTGTTGGTTGCAGGTGGATCTATACAATTAAAGTTGTTCCCAATGGTGAAATTGACCATCTTAAAGCTCGTCTTGTAGCCAAAGGTTACACTCAGATCTATGGACTTGATTATGGAGATACTTTCTCATTGATGGCCAAGATCACTACCATTCGTCTTTTTCTTGCCATGGCGCTATTCGCCATTGGCCCATGTATCAGATGAATATTAAAAATGCATTCCTTCATGGTGAGTTAGACGAGGAGATTTACATGGAGCAACCTCCTGGTTTTGTTGCTCAGGGGGGATTTGGTCTACTGTGTAAACATCGGCGATCTCTCTATGGTCTTAAACAATCTCCGAGGACTTGTTTTGGAAAATTCAGTAATGTTGTCCAAAGTTTTGGAATGAAAAGAGTGAAGTTGATCACTCCGTTTTCTACTATCATAAATCTTTTGGAAAATATGTTTACTTGGTTGTTTATACTAATAACATTGTCATTACAGGGAATGATGAAGTCACAATATCTTAGTTAAAGCAGCATTTATGCAATTTCTTTCAAACCAAATATCTTAGTCATCTGAAATACTTTCTTGGAATAGAAGTAGCTCAATCCAAAGGAGGCATTATAATTTCCCAAAAAAAGTATTTCTTGGATCTTTTGAAGGAAACCAAAATGTCTAATTGTTAGCCATTAACAGTACTATGGACCCTAACAAGAAGTTAGTGTCTAATACATGAGACTTACACTCAGATCCAGAAAGGTATAGAAGATTGGTTAGGAAACTCATATATCTTACTATTACTAGGTCAGATATTTCTTTTGCAGTTCGAGTTGTGAGTCGGCTTATGAACTCACCTTGTATAGATTATTGGAATGGAGTAATATGTATTCTTAGGTACATAAAGAAGACTGTAAGTTAAGGTCTGTTGTATGAGGATAAAGAAAATAGTCAAATTGTTGGATACTGTGATTAGAGATGGAAAAAAAATTCACATCTGCGGATACCCATGGATAAAATCCGTGAAAATATCCGCACGGATAGTATAAATGAGTACTTGCCACCTACGGGTACGGATTTTTTTTTATCTGTTTCTTAACGGGCACGGGTACGGGTATCATAGTACCCGTACACACGGGTACCCGCTAAACTAAAATAATATATATATATATATATATATATATATATGTTATAAAAGATAATATTTTTGGAAAATAAATCAAATTAAAATATTAAGTATCAAAATTCATTGATATCAATCTTATTTTTTTATGAAAACTTCGTAGTTAATAAAATTATTTATTATAAAAATGCCGATAATATAAAATAAAGATTTTATTTGTATTAAATATTTTCTTATAATATATTATATTAACCTAATTTTAGATCTAATTAATCTTGTAGAAACTAATATAATTTTATTTCTAGATTTTACAAAAAATAAATGATTTATTTGATAAAACTTCTTATAAAAAATATTTAATTTTAAAAAAATTATTTTTTTAAAATATCTATGAGTACCCGTGGATACCTGCGGGTATTTCTATAGCGGGTACCCGACATGTTTTTAGTGGGTAACGGATGACAGATTTTTGTAGCGGGTCGAGTGGTAGGTAACCACTACCCGTACCCGCCCTGTTGCCATTCCTAACTGTGATGTTGATTGTCTAGAATCCGATATAGACAGATGATCTACTACTAGTTATTATGTGTACCTTGGTGATAATCTTATCTTGTGGAAGAGCAAGAAACAAAATACTGTTTCTCAATCTAGTGCCTATGGCCTTAGTTACATGTGTGTTGGTGTGGATTAAACAACTCATACAAGTATTTGAGTTCTATGAAATTTCTCCAACACAACTTTTTTGTGAAATCATGACAGGACTAAGCCCATGGAAATTAATTGTCACTTTGTAAGAGAAAAGGTTTGTTAGCTCATATGTTTAGCTTGCAAATCTATTAACCAAACCCTTGAAAGGTCCTCGGATTCAATACTTGATTTCCAAGCTTGGAACATATGATTTCTATACTTGATAGAACCAACGAGAACAATTCAGAGAAGAACCACACCATACCATTCATTTCAGATAAACATTGTCATAATGAAACAATAACAATGCAAAGACGTTTATATGCCTAATTCCATTTAAATGAACATAAAAAAATAAGTAGTGACTTAATTATACAAATTGCACACTTAGTGAATCTGAATCTAAGGAATGACAATTTAAGCATCAAGCATTGATATGATTTCCACAGGTCTAAAAATTTCAACCAACAAAAGCTGCTAGATTCATTAACCCCATTATTCATATTACAGAAACAAATATAACAACAGACCATAATTTCAAGCAGGTCATACTTTATAACAGAGATCCAGAAGTAGTAAAGAAGTTTATAATCCATCCAGAGTAACACCTTTTACGTCATTAAGCCTCTCCTGATTTTCAGGTAAATAATTCATTTAATCATGTACGCATTTTCTCTCCATTCCAAAATCCAATAAAAAATATTCACAACCCCACAGCGTAAAATCTAAAAACCATCTGAATTGATTTTCTTCAGCTCACCTTCAGCTGAATTTGTTATGCCATTCTCAGTCCCTACTCACTCCTATCATTGCATAAAAAACTTATTTTCTCATTCAATAACTTTCAGTAATACCGACAGCCACAAGTTATAAATTTACATAAAATTCTATAACTATACGCCTTGTATCCAAAATCTTATAACTTCACACCGTAGACTACCCTTGTGCCACACAAACCCCACATACATTTGTCAACCACACTTAGATCTTAGCATATTGTCCCGAGTGGAAAGCTCATTCATAAAAGAAATTCTAAAAATCAACACGAAGAAGTGCAGACTAAAAACCTAGCTAAGAACTAACTCAAACCACAATATAATGATAATTACCAAACTGACGCAATCCCAAAACTCTGCGAACGAACAAAATAAGGTGATTTTTACTATTAAGGCAGGCAGAGGTAAATAGCAAGCAGATCCTTAAAATCACAGGTATCGAGAATCTCGAAAAGCAGAAAGTAAAAGAGAAGCTGAGGACGCAAACCTTTCTTGGAGAAAAGCGAGGGCAGAACCAACATCAAGACCTGATTGAGTGAGGTAAGTTTGAACATCCTCCACGAACTGAGCCCCTGGTATTCCTCTTCGCTCTGTTACCGATGCTGAAGACGAAGAAGCCATTGTTCACACACTGCTCACTGCTGCAATTCACCACGCTTTATTAGTTCTCTTTTATTTTTGGGCTCAATTATACTATTGGGCCATACTAAGCCCAGTTTGGGCTCCGTTCTTGATTATTTTTCAAAATTGGTCTTTTCTCCCTTCACCTCAAAAACTTTTCCCTGCAATTCCACACAATATAATATTTGAAGTTCGGAGATACGAGTCTTCCGGAATTTTAAATCCCCAAGCTAGTAGGAACAATTAGAATTTGTGTTTGGAACAATTGTTCCGGATACTATTTGAAGGTATTCTTGTCTATCTAAATTATCTCGGAAGTGCAAAGAAATTAACAGAGGCGCAAGGATAAAAACCCTCAAAGTTATAGCTACATCACTTTCTTTTTTTTTTTGTTATTGATACTATACCATTTTGATCTTCTTAAACCAACACTGCGTTGTTGTGGATCAAGTTGATATTTGTATATGTTTTAAAATTCTTTATAAATATACTAAGTGGTAAATTAGTTTTATATTTACTTATTTCATTAAATTAGCTTCCAATATTTTTTAACTTTCCATTACATCTCCATTTTTAAAAACCATACTACTCTTGTCCTTTTTTTTAAAAAATGATCAGTTTTTGAAAATGAATATTAATTATTCTTCATTTAAATGTATTAAATAAAAAAATTCTCTTTTTAGCTTGTTTTGTTACAAAAATTTGTATTAAATATATAAAATATTTTCATCTGAAAATAACTTTGACAAAATATTTTCAAATGTAATCAAATTTGTAACAAAATTTAATACTTAATTTATTATCTACAAGTACTGAGACAGTGAAAATTGATGTACGTAGAAGAAGAAAAAAAGGTGTAAATATATTATAAAAAAATTGTATATGTTAGTAGTAAAAAAAAAGTATATTATATTATAAAAAAAGAGTTTCAATATTTTTATTATTACAAAAAATAAATATTATTTTTAATATATTTTGGATAACATTACATAAAAAGTGTAAATGTAAATAAGGGAAAACATTAACAGGAAAAATCATAAAAATTAAAAAAAAAAGGAATAAACATAGAAATGAAAAACCTAAAAATAAAATGAAATCAAATATAAATAAAAATATATAAAAATAAAAAGGAACACATGAAAAAGGGAATATAAAATGTAAAATAAACAAAACTTATGTTATTAGGAAAAAATATGCATAATCAAGAATTTAATAGAGTTGTAGATTAGGAATATAGTGTGTTATATCTTTGTTACTATATAAGCTGATTTGCTAGCTACTTTCTTTTATTTTGTCAAAAATAGGTACAACTCTATATAATGTACCATCTTATCTTGTGTAATGAAGCAAAATGAGTATCTACATAACCAATCAATCTAAGTGAACAAGAAGAATAAAGATGGTTCGTACCAGACACTTTTTATCGTTTTTCCAACCTTTTTTTTTAGTTTCTATAAAAGGGGATGATGAATCACCCAAAAGTACATATGAGTCTCACTCATCCCTTCTTTACTTTTCTTTCTTTTTTTTCCTTTGAAAAGTCTAATAAGCAATTAGTAAGACCGAACTAAGAGTGAATAGCATAAACAAAGAGGGATTTGTGAATGGTGAAAGCAAGTTACCTATCAACCTAGTATTTTCTCTTTTCAATCTAAAGAAGGGGTTTTGCCCCCCTTCAAAAAAGAAATCAACAAAAATCTCTTACAAACCCGGTAAGGTTTCAACTTGTGAGTATAGATGCTCACAAACGATTGAGAAAGTTAAACTATCTGCCAATACGTAATATAACCAAAGTGCTTCTTGAACAGGGAAGTTATGAAACATTCTTTCATGTTATGGAAAGGCCTTCACATGCTTACTTAGTGTTTGTACTAAAGGTTTGAGCTAGACCTACTAACGAGCCTCTATCAGAGAAAGCCTTAATGTTTTCTTACTTTTTTTTATTCTTCATTGGTCTTGTGGAACATGGATTAACATTATGTCATTCCTATAACTGATCAATATGATGACTTCGAGATCATATATAAGATGTTTATTTCCATTCCTCATAAGCCACTTACATCTTTGAAACAAGAGAGAAAACTTATTTTCCTCTTTTTTCCCAATAAGTCGATGGCGTTACATTATGATACTTTGAATAAACTAAAGTACATATAGGATACATCGATGCTCAAACATTTTCTAAAGATATCTTCCAAACTCTTGGGGTCATTGCTCTAGATTTTGTTCCCAAGTTTGAAACCAATTGGTTGCATAGTTTTAGAATTTTGATGATCCCAAGTACTTCATCCCCGTCATTACACGTGGTAATATAAAAAGTGAAGAGGAAAAGGCATGACTAGAAAAATTGTATGAAATAAATGAAATTATCCAATAGAGGCATGGTTGATTGAGAAAGAATTCCTTCTAGATAGTAAATATGCATAATCACTAATTTCGTAGGGTTGTGGGATTAGGAACAATGTTGTAGCATTTGCTTAAGTCTCATTACTGGTCATAATGCATTTTTCACAATATTGTGATATCGACCACAGTGTTGTAATCCTCGCATACTCATAATTTAATGTCTATAAATGTGTGTGTTTGTACATAACATATGAGTTTATATATATATATATATATATATATATATATATATACTATATGGGTCTACACGGGTAAGGACTAATGAACCTGCACCTACCAATGAAATTTTTAACTAGGGAAAGCTCAACAAACTCAACCTTGATCAATGCAAATTTTTTCGTCAAAGTAGGAATGATAAGAATGGGTACCCACGGAAGCAAGTATGATTGTCATTTCCACCTCCAAACCTCCACCTTTCTCCTTATCATGAGAGATTCTTTTGCCTCACAAAGGGAATTGACATCGAACTCCTTGCAAATTATTCCTAGCTATTTGGAACTAATGATGAAAACATAAAAGCATAATAAATTTATGGACATTCTAGGTCAGTTTATTCAAAATAACACAATTTTTAAAATACATTTGAATCAACTTATTGAATATATATATATATATATATATATATATTTATTGAAAATATTTAGTTATATTTTGAATCAATATCTTCACAATTGCAAGCATACACTCCAATTGTCTTGATCCATATAAATGACATAATTTTTTTAAATAATACTAAGTGTGATATTATGTTATTCGGCCAACACAAGTTTATCATGCATCTTTATCAAGCATAGTAAATTTTGTTTTCTTCCATTATCTTTTTTTAATATTTCATCCCAACACTAATTATCTTTGATTTGAGAATCAAAATGTTATACAAAAGAGAAAAAGAGGCATAATGATTAATTCTAAAGAGATTATGTTGGAAAATATAATTTAAAATATTTTAAGAAGTAATTAGAATAAATATAAAAAAAAGGTATATATCAATCATTGTAAGAAGGTGTAGTATTATGAACCAAATTAATTTTATATAATATTTTTTAATTACTTGTTGGTTATCATATCATTTCTTTATTTTAAGTAGTTCAATAAATTTTTTTATTTTATTTTAAACCAACATTAAGAGAAAAGTTTACATAAGTTTTTTGTCTCTAAAGCTTCACAAAAAATTACTTTTAGTCCTTAAAATTTAAAAATACTTTTTAGTCTCTGAAATTAATTTGTTTTTGTATTAACGCTGTTCATTTATAAATTCTTATATATTTGATTGTATCTGATGTGAAATTGAAGATTGGGAGGTTAAGATTCAGGAGAAGAGTAATTCATGAGTAAAAAAATATGTTCATTATTAGTAAAATTTTTAATGACGTTAAATGTAGAAGAAGGATTAAAAGTGAATTAGGGATCTAAAAAAATATTTTTAAATTTCAAGGAGTAAAAATTATTTTTAGTGAAACTTTAGGAACAAAAAATTATTTTAACTTAAAAAAATTTAACAGACTCCACAAATTTACCCTACATATATTCTTGCTAATTCAATAATTTAGTACGTGAATTTTGAAGGTGTAGTATTATGAACCAAATTGATTTTATATATTTTTCTTAATTACTTGTTGGTTATCACATCATTTTCTTATTTTAACTAGTTCAATCAATTTTTTTTTATTTTGTTTTAACCCAACATTAAAAAAATTTAGCAGACTCCACAATTTACCCAATATATATTCTTGCTAATTCAATAAGTTAGTACGTGACATTTGTACCAAAAACTATTAAAAAAAAAAAAGAATCAGAATCATTAAAATGAAAAGGGGAAATTGATGATACTAAACATGAAATGCTTTTTAAAGAGAAAATTCAGTCATACATACACATATCGGCCAAGTAAACATAATAAAAATAATTTATAAAAACAATATATAAAATTACAATATGTCATAGTGTAATATAGGAGATAAATGATAAAAGTTTGAGAAGTTACAAAGAGTATAAAAGAAGCTTTGATCAAAAGCATACATTATATAATTTACATATGTGAGTATTAGACGACTCACTTTCAATGTTTATATTAGATGATTTTTACTAAACATTAGGAGACGTTCTCACGGGACACAGTGGCAAGACACTCTTATCAAATGACACCACAAGACTTCTTACTGGACACAATTATGAGACACTCTTAGTAAATGTTCTTACCTCCAAAGAAAGTTTTTACTCAATTAATGTCAAAAAGTGTTATCTCTTCAACCAAATCAAAACCTTCTATCTAACCGGCTTCAAAAATCATGGGTAAACATCAACACACATCCTTTTAGTATATATTAAATAAAATTTATTTAGGAATCATTAATTAAATGATATAAATCTGTTTTTTGACCAAAAAAGATACCGATCTTATTCTCTACTTAACGGGTTGCACTCATTTAATAGATTAATATGACAGTATTGGGAAAAGAAGTGTCAAATTGGTAGCTAACTAACGAAAGATATAAGGATAAAAATAAAAGACATACGAATTGACTCCAATAACTGGGTGTGGGAAAATAAAAATGTGTCGAAGTATACTATCAGCATTTCCTGAACATATATTAACATCATGGTTGGTGGCTGATGAAAGATATATAAAGATAAAATTAGAAAGACTATATAAACCAAAAGAACAGAAACTTCTACTAAAGAAAATGGACAAATGAGAAGAATACTTGTGCTGTCCCAACTATTTGAGTTATGTATAACCAATTCATATCCATATGATTCCTATAAAAAAATAGTCCTTAACTACTGCACAGTCTGTCTTACATTCCCTTTCTCCTTTCATTTTGATTAGAAAGCGACACTCAATTTTATATAATTTTTCTCCCTCTGCTGTCTAAGTTACAGCTAGTGTATTTAAAAGAAAGGAATATGTGTTAAGAACCACAATTCAAGATCAGCACCCAAAAAACCCTAATCATATATGTATGATTGTTCCATCAATTGCAGTAAGGTGGCGTCATGATATTGCTGAAAAATTATAAGACTTAAAATTAAAGCATAAATTTGTCCATACCTTTGCTAGAAAGGAATATCTTTCTTATATCCAGTGTTGGATATAGTATACACTAGTTTAATGGACATCCTTTTCTCTTGGACCATGTGCTTAATTCATTGTACAAACGTAGCCTCCAAGACTAGAGAGGAAAATTAATGTCCACTCAGAACAAGGTTGCTTAACCAAGTTATGGGTAAGTGAGCAGGATCATAACCTAATAATTTCACACTTTATGAGTTGACAATGGCGGCTAGTGACACTACCATATGTGCATGAATTCTACCATCTACAAAATGAATTTATTGCCTATATTGGCCGTCATATTCTCTATCAAAGGTTCCACCAAAATTTACATTAATTAATTTATTGTGGATATGATGCGAAGCGAGCTGGAAAGAATAAGTGGTTAGAGAATGAATCACGTGGTTAAAGAAGTGGGGTGAACACAGAAACATTTTAGTGTTGCAAAACATAATATGTTTTACTATGCTTATATGTTAAAGTACTTGAGGCCATAATTCCCTTTGCAATTGACTAATCGAGCGTTGCGGTGTGGATGAACATGGTTCATGTCCCAACAGCTAGACAACACAATATTGACCAGGTGATCCATGAAACATTTTCCTATTGGTCAAAGAACAGTAAAATTATCTGGACATATATCACTCTTGAATCTGGTTAAAGAATTATACTGTTGGTACAATTTATTTCTACAACACTAATCAATTTCTTTTTTGTCTATCTCTATTTCTTTTGTACAAAACAGTGCATACTATATAAACAGAACGTACACGGTACACATACAATTTCTAAAAGCTAAATATGTAAATGAACAACGAAAAGTGGCGCGATCGAGGCTTTGATTTGGTGAATGAAAAGGATAAAAGAGATAACAAATAAATAATGATTTTGCGTTACCATTAAAAAAAAAAAAAAGAAACTTGCATATGTTGTGAAAGCTTTTGAAAGCGTCGTGATCAAGAGGCTATAATGCTTCACGAACAAGTTAACACACTTGGGTTCAAGTTTTAAAGTGTCGGTATGCCAATCCATCTTAGAGTTTATACTAAATCCACTGCCCTTGGGGTTTTCAAGGAATTGGACTTGGTGCAATCACCAACTCCTGCATTCATAACAATCCGCGCCGTTAGATGAAGATTAATGATTATATTTTGTAAGAAAATGTTTTGCATACTACTAAAAAAAAAACGTTTTGAATATGTTTCTAAAACTTTTGAAAATGTCACAATCAAGAGATCATAATGCTTCACCAACAATATTATAGTCCTGATTGATGAAAGGGTGTTTCACAAATTGATGTAATTAGTATATTAAGCCTCCATAGTCCCAGCTAGATCGTCTTCTAATTGAAGGTGCTAAAGACAAAGGTATTGATTCTATTAATAGATACTCAAGTTAGTGCTTGAACTACTATAGTATGTACCAGTAAATAAGAGGTGTCTTGTTTAAGGTTTGAATGCAAGTCATTGAATGTAGGTTGGGCAGTTTAGTATAGTCTCAAATGGCTCCTCAACCCAATAAATGAGTTCAGATATGCAAAGCCATATTAAGTTGAAGTATTGGACTCTATTATTGAGCCTAATGTAAAATCAGAATAAGTTTAAAGTGCTTGCTTTGTCAAACCATCATAATACGAAACTACACAATCACACTAATTAGCTGTTAGATGAAGATCGAACACCCAAATGGTATGTGTGTGGGTGTTTAAGTTCAATTTGTCCATAATGAAATTCAAATTATTAAATTTTTGCATTTTTATTTTTATTTTTTATTTATCTGATCATTTCAAAAGTGGTCCCTACTCTGTAATTCACAATTGAAAATATCTCTTATGTGTTCGATTTTGATTTTAATAAATCTCTTGACTTATAAAAAAATTATTAATTCACCTAATATAGTTTCAGTTGTGTGACTGCACAATGCATGATTTCTTTATCATAGAAAATTTAAATGATTAGTTTTCCTTCTATGTCCAACAACAATATATATATTTTAGACGTTAACTTTGAAAAAAATAGAAAAGTGATATTTTTAACAAAATTAGAGATTAAATGAAGATTTAAAATAATTTAGGATTAAATTGGTCTTTATCTATATCTCTAGAAATTAATATATTTGAATTTGTAAAGAGTTAAAAAATATGCACTATTAATCTTCAAATTAAAAATAGAAGTGATGCACTCCTGTAATAAATAATTAAAAATAATTTTGTCTGTTATTTTCTATTCTAATAGCCTTGGTTTCTATAAGAATATATATACAGAGTACAGACATTTCTTTATTTATACAGTAAATGGATCTCTCTTTTCTATATATAGTTTTTTTCTCTTTCTGTGTCTATGACTTAATTATAGGGATATATCGCATTAGTTCAAAAACTTGTGGCTATTCAATTTTCCTTTTTAAAGCATTTCCAATAAAATATTATTAGATAAATTATTTAAACGTGTATCATACAAAATATTTAAAATTAGAGTTGTTTTCTAGATGCTATTACGCTCATCTGTTTCCTTTATGCGATTATTGACGATTTTTCAACTCGTATTTCATTTATTGGACCATTTTAGGTCCTTTAGAGAAGGCATACTTACAAACTAACCTGAGGTTTTTAAGACTTGAGAAGAACTTCTTAGTTTTCATTGACATGGATAAAAATTCTCTCACACACATCTACCTATAATAGCTATGCTAGTTTTTCAAGCTTGCTACAATTTTTGCACAATTAATGTTCCACTCCTGAAATTTTAATTTTAATTGAAACATAACAAGAGATACTCCATAGTCCTACAAATGAGATGACACACCATTTGCTTTGCTCTATATCCAATCTGTAAAAATTCTCTTCATCATCTGAGCATTCACTTTGTCCTCGTCGGAAACTGACATATGGTACACAATTCTTTTGAACATTCGTATTCCTCTCTCAACATTTACAAAATCTACAAGACAAATGCTTGAAAGAAGGAACCAAATTCAGAGTTAAAAATAGTTTAATCGAATAAAAAAAGGGATTCATTATTATCGACCAATTATAGCCATAAATTTAAGAAGTCGAAAACTGGAAACTAAGCACAAGTTGTACAAAACAATATAAGAAAATACAATTATTGTTGGCTTTAGGGGCAAGCAAAATTGCGAAAACTGGCCACGGAAAAATAATAATCATAGATTGAAGAGTTGCAGGCCAACAATTTACAACTTACATTGTAGCCAATACAAGCGGCTATGAGTTGTGTCTAAAAAGTGGTTTGAGTATTATAAGGATAAGATGGAAAACTGAGGCCAATCAAATTGTTCACAAAATCACAAAACATGCTAATCATGCTACTATCATATATAATAAGTAAAATGCAACTCTTATCCTACCCACATAAAAGGATGTATGACTCTAGCGTTTAGTATCACAAATAGACTAATCTAAAACAAATTAGTAATATTTTTTTTTAAAGCAGAGGAAATTTTATTCAACTTGTTGGGCAAACATATCATAAGAAATTATGTTTAACCACTATGCCAAAAACGGGATGATGGAAATCCCTCCAAAACGTAAAAATAAAATGCAACCCCTTTATTTTTTATAAACAAACGTTAATTGTTAATTTGTTAGTGGAGAGATTCAAACTCACGATCTATTTCTCTTTCCTTCTTCCTATATAAGAATTTTATCACTACACCAACCTTATATTTCCACAAAACACAACCTCTTATTTCCAATTTTATTTGTGTATCATGGAGAACAATATATATAAGTCATGTTTTTATTTAAGAATAATGTGAAGATGACTTGTGTGTGGAGTTTACTTTTAGGATTGATGAGTGAGGTTGCATAGACTCATTTTTTTAATGAGAAAAACACTTAGTACTTGTTTGATAACAATTTTATAAAACTATTTTCAGTATTTTAGTATTTAAAAACTAAAAAACTCATTTGGGTAGTGTTTTCTTAAAACAGTTTTAAAAAACAGTTCTGGTTTTTTAGTTTTTAAAAACTAAAAGACAGGAACAAGTAAAAGTGGTTTTACTTCTCAATTTTCTATTTTTGTTTTGAAAATTTAAAATACAAGTAGAATATATTGTTTTCTGCTTTCCATTAATGAAATATGAATAAATATGAACAAGTTTTTCCATTTTTATATCTTCAAAACAGTTTTTAAATAATACTTATCAAACAAGTTTTTTTTTTCTTTTCTTCCCAAAAACAGTTTTTGAAAACTATTCTTGAAAACTCTTTTCAAAAACTAAAAAACAAAATCAAACCAATCAAGCCTTATACACAAAAAGTTTTACGCTATCAATTAATCATAATCTCTTATATATGGTAAGTTTGTTGATTTTACCAACTAATACTAACGAAAGATTGTGATTCATCGTCGGTGTAAAATTCTTTTACATTAACACAATGTATAGGTGTTAGACACTTTCTTTATACCCATATTTTATTTTACAAATACCATATCTATTTAATATTTTAATATTATTAATATTTTTGTGGTTGTTTGGACAAAAAAAATCTATTTTATTAATTCAAGATGTATTTTTTTATATTGAAGTTTTATCTAATTTTCTTTGTAATAATTCCTTATAGTATTTATGTTCTTTGTTTATACTGTTCTTTTTTTATTGAATTATCATTTATAATTAATTTTATATTATTTTATTAATTATACATAATCTTAATTGTTTTTCTTTTGTGAGTATACTTTTCTCTATTATTTTATGTTATTATAACTCACTTATTGTGATATAATAATGTGAATTTTATATGTTGATCATATAATATATATGATTAAAATTATGCAAATTTATTGTACAATAGACTTAATTTATCTTTTTAATTTATATATTTGCAATTTCACCTATCATAGATGCATTTATGTGAATTTTGTGATATATTTTTTATTTATTGCATTGATGATAATTAATTATACTTTATTGGTGTATTGTTGTTAATATAATTTGGTGTTATGCAATGTACCTCTCTTTACTTATGTTAATGTTATATTACATTGATATTATGATTTTAGACTTAAATACAATTGATACTCCCAGTTTTTTTTTTTCAATTTTAGACATTGTGTCCCTAGAGTTTAAATTTGTGATATTATGCTTGAAATTTTAAAAATGTGTGAATTGATATCCCTCTATGAGTCGTTGATGTTAACTGTTAACTCTAAGTATGTTGACCACTACTACATTTAAGAAATTAAGTAACATAACAAAGAATTATTGCTTAATAAAATTATTAAGTTAATGCTTTAGCTAAATCAAAGTATTAGTTGATAGAAGAATATGACTAAGGATACAAATTTCGACTTGTTTTTGTTTTATTTTATCAATTTAGACTATTAAGTTTTTTGTTTTGTTAGTCACATTCTTCTACCCATTAATACTTATGTTCAGCAAAAATATTAACTTAACCATTTTATTAAGCAATGATTTTTTGCCACATCACCTAATTTCTTATACATGATGGGCAACACACTAAGAGTCAACGTCAAAAACTCATAGGGGTATTATTCACACATTTTTTTTTTAAATTTGGGATATAATGTCACGATTTTAAACTCTAGGGTACGATGTCTAAAATTGAAGAAAATTAGGGAGCATTAGTTGTATTTAAGTCATCATTTTATTAATATGAGTTATAGTGCACTGTAATTTCCTTAGGAATTTCTTTTCTAAATGAACATTTAAAATTACATAACATCTCTCTATTGTTGTGGTGTTAAGTTTTTCTTCTAATTTTGTCATGTTTTGGTCATACATACATACATACATATATACACACACGGACGAGATCCACTTACTCTTCATCCTCGCCATTCATTTTACTGAAATCTAATGGTTGTAATGAATAAATAATCTAGATTTCAAGAAAACGAAGGATTAAAATGAATAATAATTCTCTTAAACTTACTCTTGGAGTAAGTGGATAATCTCATATATATATATATATATATATATATATATATATATATATATATATATATATATAGGACAACTCAGGTGAAAAAAAAAATGTTTATGGTAAGAAATGAAAAAACATAATAATAACATAGGATTTCAATAAAAAGTTCAAATTTAGTTGTTAATTAAACAAGCTCACATGGTTCTCTCACACAAAAACTTTTCTTACAAACCAAATATTTGTCTGTTGTGCGCCGCTCTTTCTCGTTAACCCTGTGGATCCTCTGCAAGATCGTCACCACCTCCATCGGTACTGCTGTCACCGTTGATGATAGTGGTAGAGGTACTCACGGTGGTGGTGGCGGCATCAACGGTAAGGGTGATGGTATTAACTCTGGTGGCAACGACAATAGGGGTGGTGACGATGACGATGGTAGTGGCGATTTGGGGCAGCACCACCATTGTCGTTAACCCCCACTATCGCTACCACCACCCCTCACCGTACGTCGTCGACACTACTGCCACTATCGTTAATACTGCTACCACCCAAGGGCGAAGGGACGGGAGATTAGCAGGGGCCATGGTCCCTCCCCTCAAATTTAAAATAAAATAAATTATATATAAATTAATGTTAATTATCATCTAAAAAGAGTAAAATAAAAATATAATAAGCAACATGATGATAAAAAAAAAGAAGCAACAGTCAAAGATTTGCTTTGTGAGAGAATCATGTGAGGTTGTTTAATTAACAACTAAATTTGGATCATTTATTGAAATCTTATAGTTATTATTATGTTTTCTTATTTTTCACCATAACTTTTTTTTTAATTAACAACTAAATTTGAACCATTTATTAAAATCTTATAGTTATTATTATGTTTTCTTATTTCTCACCATAATTTTTTTCTCACTTGAGTTGTTATATATATATATATATATATATATATATATATATATAGATATATAATTACATAGCTAGGGCACATGTATCTTCTAGACAATTTCAAAATGAAAAATTTTTTCTCCAAATATTGAATGTAGTTGTGAATACTCAAATCTCAAATTTATCCAAATAATTTGTAATACAAACATATAAATCAAATAAATACTATTAATTTAGGATCAATATGTCATAAATCATTAATATATGTATGATTATTAATAGGAAAGTGATGTGATACCCGGTGTATAGGCAAATGCACTGTAACAATCTCATAATTAATAGGAAAATTATCCACAATCTTATAATTAATAGGAAAATTAATTATCAACAATCTCATAAATAACAGGAAAATTATTAATATTTTAAAATTTATTATATTTAATTTAAAATCAAGATAAAAGATGATAGATCGAATAAAGAAGTCTGGTTAGGGAAATTAATATACAAATAACGATAAAGAGGTGGGTAGTCTGCAATGGTTGAGAAAAAAAATTGGTTAGTTGCAAAAAAAAAAAAAAAGTGTGTGAAATAAGCATATAAAAGAGAGAAGAAAAGGAATATTAAAAGTGTCTAATTGAAAATATAAAACAAAAAAGTGAGACCCTTACTTTTAAAATTTTTATATATATACGAACAAATTATAGGAGCCTGCATAGGCGAAGGAGTTAACGAGGTTCTTTTATTTTTCTAGGAAATAACGGAACTGTAAAAAATTATGAACAAGATTATATTAGCCTATTAGGTGAAGTGACACATCAAAACCCTACCCTAATCAAAGCTATTAATTTTGCCATACACTAACCATGGTGGCGGAATTTTTTGGTATGCCAAAATCTACGGGTGTTATATTCCAAATAATTTAAATGTAAATGACTTGAATTAGACTAGATTAATAAAGTTGCACAAATACCTCAATATAAAATAAAATAAAATAAAAGTAGTGATATTTTAATTTGGCAAAAATGGCCTGTCGATACGGCATTGGTTACTTGTAGCCAAAAAACCCTATAGTAAAATTTCCAAAATGTGCAAATTTTGTCGGCAAGGAAGAAGACGAAGCAAATGTACAAAATTAAGGGATCATGGTTGAAAGGGAACTCCTAAAATCTGCTTATAGTGGCGACCATATGGGGTTGCCATCTCTACACACACTAGCTTTTTCTTTTTCTCTTTTGCCACTTTATTAATTTTTTTCTTGAGTTTGAAGGACAAGCCATGACCCCTCCATGTGGTTTAGGGAATGCTTTTAAATTAATTATTATTGCAGATTTTTCAAATGCTTGTCCTTTTCTTTACCTTAGCTTTTGTTGTACTCACATGGAGCAGGCCATATGAAAAAGCAATTAATTACATTGTAAAAGTAAAGAGGGAGGAATAATATAAGTAGGAGAGTTGGTTTGGTCACATGGCAAAGAGAAGTGGGTAGCAACATGCATGGCTTATGGTGTTGGAGTGTGTCTTAGCATAGCACATGTGACTATGATTTTTCAACTTCAATTCTTTGTGCCCCGTTATTCGTAGGCTCCTCTTCATTTTTATACCTGCTGAAAGAGGCTTCAGGTGAACAAAAGAAAGAGCATGAGGGGGAGGAGGGAACAGATTATGATGACCATGTATTACCTTGAAAGTTTGTCGCATCATCATCGTGTTTTCTGGTACACCACACCTTGCAGAATAGTTGAGTGAAACTAATAAAGTCAATTAATAGTCTTTTTTTAAATTACATAATCTTTTTTATTACATTACTCTCACCCTTTGCAGGAATATACATTGCAATTTGTTTTCAAGATATAAGTCTGATATTTTTAAAAAAAATTAGGAATGTTTTATATAGAGATAAAAACAAAGTATATATAATTTTACAAAATTTCAAGAAGTAGAAATTTTTTGAAAGGCTAAACAAGCTTTCATTATAATCAGAGGTAACAACCAAAAATCACTGTAGAGAAGAAAAAACACTCCAAAGCCCCCTATAGACATAAAAACATAAGTCAATGGTTCAAACACCAAGACGAAATCAAAATATTCGTCCTCAGCGGATATCTATAAGCAAATCATGGCCAAGATAACAATTTAACAAAAACAAAAAAATGTTAATATCATGTAGGAGAGTTCTTTTGAAAATATATAAGATAATTTCTCACTAACTAAATATATAGCTCACACCAAACCAAGTTAAAAAATCAGAATTTATACTTTAAACTTTGTACATGTAAAAACTCCTTCAAATTGTTGAAACATATCAAGAATAACTCAAGTGGCCTTATCCAAAAAATACCAAGCAACAAATTATCCGACAACGAATTTTATAAATTCTTTAGTTGATATAAACTAATAACACTTTACTTTTTTTGTAACCTATCTGAGTATCGGTTTATTTTTCCTGTATTAAATGTTTAAAAAATAATCTTCAAAATTTTATCTATGAGATTAAAGAGAGTGTTAAGGAAAAACATATTTGAGTGTCAAACAACTTTTTTACTTGGCAGATAAATTCTTGATGGAGTTCTCGTAACTAACTAAGTTATTGATTGAACCCATAGGCTTAAAATATCTTGTTTTTTTATTTAAGATAGATTTTGAAAAAATCTATGACTCAGTCAACTAACAGTTCTTAGATTATGTTTTGCAAGTTGGACTTTGGTGACAAATGGAAAATGTGGATATAAAATATAATCCGGAATAATTACATATCTATTTTGGTCAATGAAAGGTCGACATCAGAATTCCAACTAGGGAGGGATATAAAACAAGGAGGCCCCCTTTCTCCTTTCTTATTTTTTGTGGTGACAGAAGGCCTTGCAGGGTTGTACAAATCAGCCATTAAAAAAGGATCCTATAAAGAGATTAGAGTCAATGAAGAAGAAAAACTCTCCTTGCTATATGTCAATGATGTTATTTTGACAAAAAAAGTAGACTTTCAGTAAGTTTGGATATTGAAGCTTATCCTAAGCGGCTTTGAGATGATATCTGGATTGAAGGTGAATTTTCATAAAAGTCACTTTTATGGTCTAAATGTGGATCTGTTATTCATGCACACGGTGGAGTGTCTACTTAATTTCTTAGTGAGTTCACCACCTTTTAAATTCATGGGATTTCCTATAGGGGTTAATCCTAGGTCAAAGTGTAGAGACCTTTAGTTAATCACTTTAATAATAGACTATTAGAATGGAAAGGGGAGAATATGTCTTTTAGAGGTCATCTAGTAATGTTAAGTTCAATCCTCTCAAGCCTTCTGTTGTACTACTTTTCATTTTATAAGGCTATTAGAAAGGTGGTTAATATACTAAAAGGACTAAAACATAATTTAAGTCTACTTGCCAAATGGAGAAAAACCATATTTGGGGTCATTTGCTTCAAAATAGATATAGAGACTTCTAGAATTTACTATACCAAATTGCACCAAAGCCTAAATGTTCAATTTGATGGAAGGATATTTGATCATTAGATGATCAATGGCGAAGTCACCAGGCTGGTTTGAAAACAACTTGAGGAGGCAGATAGGGGATGGGGGTGAGACTTTGTTTTCGAATCATAAGTGGTTAGGTGGTGGATCATTGAGAGTGTTCTTCCCTAGAATGTATGACTTGACAATGAATAAGCAGACAATAGTTAAAGATATGGATGACATTGGGTCAAGTGCACATGGGCAGAATTGGAAATGGAGAAGGAAGTTGTTCGTTTGGGAAGAGGAGGTGTTGCTACATTTGGAGGGTGTGTTGCAAAATAGTTTTAAACCAGCAGTTGCAGGATTGATGGTCATGGCACATGACAGAATTTAAGTGATGCCTTTAATCATGGAAATAGATCTACCTACGATTCACAACTATTTAAGTGGTTACTAAAGGATAAATTATCGTCTAAAGTTTTAGCGTTTTCTTGGAAGCTTCTCTTGAATAAGTTACCCATAGTTGATAATTTGCTGAAGAGATGAGTTATTATTCATCTTGATATGCAAACATTATCTATGTTCAAGGATCATGCAGAAGAGAGTAAACATATTTTTCTTTCATGTTTTTTTGCTCAAAGGTTGTGGTATAGGTTTTGAATTGGATTGACATTGAGTCTCCACTACCTGATGAACTTCCCCATTTGTTTCACTTGGCAAGTTCTTGGGTGATAGGAAAACCCAAAAGTAAATGTAGGTATGTGTTTTGACATGTGGTCTCTTAGTGTATTTAGATATCTAAAAACTCCATTGTTTTCAATAATAGAACCGTTGAATCTTTGAATATCATGAGCTCTGTTCAGGCAATATCCTGGAAATGGTTACTGTAGATATTTGAATTTAATAGGTGTTGTGTTTTCTCTAATTGGCATAGTAATCCTCTATATGTGTCATATATATATATGAAGTAATTTTATAAAAAAGTTTTTTGGAAGAAATGTTTATCATTACACGTAGTATTTTTGGATTGGTCAATCTTTTGTGATTTGCATACGGTATTTGAAGCAATTTGTTTCCCCTTTTTCTTACAAATAATATTCATTAATTTTATGTGGATCCAAGGAGGCAACAATTTTTTTTTTTTAAAAGACTGCACTTGTTTCTGAAATAAAAAAGATACGATTCGTTCATTTTATGAAAACAATAAAATCAATCGTTTGCTAAATTGTAGAATAAAGTTTATTTTACTTTATTTGTTCATATTATTTGAATACCCTCGTTGCAGTCAGTTGTTTCAGAACGAGATAAACATAAAATCATGAAATGTTTCTCCTTGTCCCCTCATTTTATTTTATTTTTTTGTCGATTTAATTTATCTTAATTTAACCTTTGGAAAGTCGAAAATATTTTAAAATCTAACAGTTTCATTTTCATCTCCTATGTAATAGTCTTCTCTTTTTTCATGTGCACTAAATTTCACATCTTAGTGAATATATTCCTTTTGGTGGAACTTCCGATGATATTCAAGTCACAAAGAAATGATCAAGAGTAGAAATATCAAGCAATCAGGAACCTTAATGTTTCAGTTACCGGGGACAAAGATTTCTCATCCACATTACCCACCAAAAATTTACAAACATGATAAAAATAAACCAAAATGGTTACGCAATCTTTTCTTTAATCTATGTTCTTAAAGCTACTCTAAGTTAGCTTTAATATATAGTTAGTGTAGTCATAAAGCACAAACTGATAGCTACTTATTTTGAGTAACGACAATTGCTTTGAGGCACCGTTGTATTCCACAAGCTGAGCACTAATAATTTGATGCTTTGTGGTGGCAGTATATTCCTAATTAATTATCATTATGTTGCAAAGAGTTAGTGCTCCAAGTTTGGCTCGGCTCTTCAAATTGCAAAATCAAGTTCTAATTACGGAATACTTAATACTACCTGGCTGTCAAGAATGACATTTCCAAGTTTCAACAATATATTTATCACTTCTCATTTAATTAGTGGAAAATATAAACAGAGAGATACTCAGATTATCTAGGCTTCCTTATTTAAATCAATTGCCTCCTTCAAAGGTCAAGTGAGATTATTTTTTTTGGACTTGGTTGATAGTCCTATTATATAATATTATTTTGTTTTTAAGTTGTTTAAGATTACAGCTATTAAAAAAATTAATGATTATATTTTTTACTAAAATATTCCAATTTAATGAATCTTGTCTTATCTGGAAAGTATAGTTGGTAATCAATATTCTTATTTGTGAATATTGGTTATTGATTTAGGTTTAGGTATTTGTAAAATTTAATATTTCAATAAATGTACTTAAATAAGGGTAAGTACCATTAAAAATTATTAATGTTGTCTTAAATTTATAGAACAATTATAGTTTTTAAATAAAACTAAAATGTTAAGATAAGTATAGTCTTAAAGTTAAAGATAGTAGAATAATGTATAACTATAAAAACTTTATATTATGTGTTTTTAATGTACACAAAATATACTAGAAGACAATTAATAATAAAAATTATGTGTATAATCTGCTATAATCATATAGAATATGTGTCACATCTGTTTTTACATGTGAGTATAAATGTTATAAATGATTAGGTTATGTATGTGTTTTGTCATCAGATTGTTATTCTCAATTTTGACAACATCCGGGTATTATGAAAACCAATAGGAAAGAGTTTGTGGATATTCTCTGCATTATTTGGTTAGCCACTATGTGGGGGATTTGGTTGGTTAGAAATAATTTGGTGTTTTAAGGGTGTCTTTTAATGTTGAACAAGTTTGGTAGAAGTCTTTACAAAGATCATGATTATGCATTCATGGGCTTTATAAGAATTTGTCAGTCTTCTTTTATCAATGGTGTGCTCAGTCACGTTACTGTTTTACTTTATTTAGGTAGTGAGATTTGATTTTTATGGCATTGGACTTTGTCTATGCACTAGGGGGTTTTGTAATATCTGAGTTTAATACTTTGTTGTTTCTTAATGCACAAATATTCTAATGTCATTCCTTGTGACATGGAGGTATACTGCTCCTGTTGAATAAAATTTGTCTTTAAAAAAACTAAAAATTACATGTAAATGATAAATTAAAGTATTTTTATAAAATATTTCAATAATGTAATATGGATGGTGATAGTGGTATTGATTGATATGCTAGTAATGAGATAATTGTTAGGATGATAACAATAATAATAATAGTAATAATAATTATTATAATAGTCATAATGAAGAGTTTTAAGGTGATATGAATCTTGGAATGTTAAGTATCTAGATGAATTAGAACCTTTAATTAGATTTTGATTATTGAAAAATAAAATTTTTCTGTATATTAAAATAACCCATTTCAAATATACAGACAATCAATAGACACATGAAGAGAACAAACACAAATGTAAGAAAGACATTATCAATTAAGATGTACAAAGTCATGATTCTAGATGTAGCATTGAAGTAGCGTACAAACGAACATATCATCATATGTTGAAAAGGACATGAAGTTATAATTTGCATTTGTACTTATCACTACATATATTTAATATATCAATTTTGCTTTTAGGAATGTTTATCATTCATTTAGAAAAGACAAATTCAAACAAAAAAAATGAGAGTGTAGATGGAACAAAAAGATATATTTAGTAGCTCAAAAGTTGTGCAACAACCTTGTAAGAGTGATTAAACGTTTTTTCTAATTATCCACTACAACAAAGCCGCTCTAGAAGTCAATTGATACACAAAAGAAGATAAGCAAAATGTTATATCAAACCAATGGTGACTAGCTAGTTGGTGAAAGACATTAATGTTGTATTTAATACATGATTAGATGAGTTAGATGAAAGCACTCCAAATGAAAAACTTTAAGCTTATTGTGTTACAATAATAATCTTTTCGAGAAACCTATAAATAGGAGCTTTGAAGCTTTGAAGAACAAGAAGATTGTATTCTTGTGAATATTGTTTCAAAATTCTCTAAGTGCCCCTGTTTTGCTTTTCTTGTAAAGTTCTTGTTTCCGTAAACACTCTCTAAGAGTGAAACTAATGATTATTTATATATCTATTTGTAAGATAAAAATTAGTCATCTTTGTGACTTTGTTTGTAAACCACTAAAATCAATATTTTAGTAAAGACCCTGAAGAGGCTTGGTATAAAAAAATACTTAGATAGTAACTTTTGAAGAGGCTAGTAAATTAAAGACTACTTAGGGATAAATTGAAAATCTTTTATAAAACTGCATCTTGCTTCTTTTTATAAAGTCTATTTTCTATTTCATCATACACAGACACGATTGGTTACAAAAAGTTTGAGAAAATTTTTAAATCCAATCTCCTTTCTTGTGATTTCTATAAATTACTTGCATGTAAAGATCATCTTAAAAATAGATAAATGAAAGGGAAAAAACTTGACCCTAACCATACATAACCTATTAGTAAAACAAAAGCTATCAAGAAATTGTGACTCTAACTGCGAGCTATGGATAAAACCAACACTAAAAGTTCTTAAATCAAAAACAAAAAAGGGAAGTTTCTCGCAATAGAGAAAAACTCAATTTGCTTAATTTCTAAATGTCTTGAAAATAAGAGAAGTAAAATTCCACTAACAAACACACCAGACATTAATTTCCAACTAGAATTTACTTTTTACTAATTTGCCCACTATGTATTTATTTCTTACTAAGCTTCTCACTAAGCATTTATCTTCCATTAAGCTTCCACTAGGCATTTTCTTCCATTAAGATACATAATGACTTAGGAAGCTTAAAAATACTAAAAACTTACCTAGAAAACATAAAAAAGACACATGAATTTATTCCCTAAAAATTAATAAGTACAAAAATTACATAAAAATATAATAAAATGGGTGAGTTTTAAATAATTATTTAACACAAAGTTTATAAAACTTCTATCCATGAATTGTACTTGACTTATGAGTTTGGGCCTTTCTTATAGTCTTCAAGTTAAAATAAAACTTTTATCGAGTTGTAGAAAAGTGATCCAATGTAATGTAGCTTTCAATCCACCTTGATTTGACTTGATCTCCATTATTATACAATGCAAAGTTTGCTTAATCGTCTTAGTCTTGGTCCTAGTCATGGGACCTCCAATGTCACACAAAATGTCCTTAGGATGGGTCATTGGATCTCCATCATTCCTCTATCTTAAAAAAGATTCTTTCTCGAATCAATTCCATCATCATATACACCAAACAAAAATAGATAATCCATATTAAATGTAGAACTTACATTACCATGATCACTAGACAAATCCAACTAGTAGGCATTGTCATTGAATTTTTCTAACACTTTAAAAGGTACGGCTCCTCTTGGTTGCAACTTGGATTTCAATTGAGTAGAAAACATTTCTTTCCTCATATGAACTCAAAACCATTCTCAAGTACAAAAATAATGTTGACATGTTCTAAATTTGCTTCTTGTGCATATTGTACATTCCTTTCTTAATGTTGGCTCGAACCTTCGCTTGCAACTCCGTAATAAAATCTACCTTATCTTTTTCATCCAAATTAGCCAAGTCATTAGTTGGCAAGGGAAAGATGTCTAAAGGAGTCAATGCAGTAAAACCATACACAACTTCAGAAGGAGAATAATAACTTGTATAATTAACAACACAATTATAAGTAAACTCAACGTGTGGGAAACATTTCTCTTATTGTTTCAAGTTCTTTTGAATGATAGCACACAAAAATATGGTAAGCGTTTTGTTGACAATTTTTGTTTGTCCATTGTTGATTGTGAAATATAAATTCTTTTCGACAAGTACACTAGTCGTGTTCAGTATAGCTTAGGGAAGTAACAAGGTTCGTATGTACATTGACTTGGATGATACCACAAAAACTTTAATACTTTTTACTTGTACTAAATAAAAGGAAGGAGATTTTAACTACAACTAATAAAATATAAATTAAAAAAAAGTATAAATAGGTAAATGAAAATGGTTAAAAAGATAAAGATTTGGTTGGATTTTGACTTCACTAAACCTCCACTCAAATGCATATGTGAACTCATAATCATCATTTACTCCTAATGTTTCTACCACTCATATAAATACCCTAACTTCAATTACGTGCAAGTAGGGACTAAGTTATTTGAAATTTAACTTATCAACTTCTTTGCATAACCTAAAGTCAAATAACTTGCATTAAGAAAAAAAACTTAAGATTACTAATGGTTTTTACCATATTCCCAACAATAAACACCATTGAAAGTTCTTCTTGTTTTACGAGTCAATTTTTTTCCAAGCTCTTTCAAAACGTAAACTCTATGAAAGATAAAGAAATAAAGCATAGGGTAAAGAAGAGACACCAACATTTGAATAGTAAAATTTGATTAAAATAACAAAATATATACAAGAATTTCAAATTTGGTTACATCAAACTCCAACTAATTAGATGCCTAGTCAATTATGGGGATGGGAAGGATGATCAATTGAGGGGAAGAAATACAAAAAGTGGAGCAAAAAGAGAAGGGACTAAGGAAAATGGTTGTGAAACATGCCTTTGGTCATCCCAGTATGCAACCTCTTTCCAAATATAAAAACACCTTTATATAAACAATCAACTTGAAACATCACCACCCAACGGTAACAACATGAGCTAGGTGCTGAAGAAACTTGGGCCCATATTAACTGTTACCGTTGGGAGCTCACTCCTTGAGCATTGGACATGCAGTGATAAACTTAGAGACCAAGTCATACCACGGTTGGGTGCTCACTCCACGAGCATTGGGTCGTGGTAGTGTGAAAATAGGTGTTCTCTGTCAATCAACACTGGGCTCTGACCATTGGATGCTGAGACATTACTAAAACACCAAAATATCCAAATTCATTTGACATTTCTTTAGTCCTTCTCAAAACATGTTTGTGCATAAAGGAAAACATAAAATAAAGATAAAATTTGTATAAAAGTAAATCTAAGATTAATTTCATAACTACATCTATTTTTATCTGGAAAAAAAGAAGAAAACAAACCCTTAAATGAAAAAAAATTAGGATAAGTTTTCTATTTTTCCTATGTAAAAATAGGTAAAAATTAGACAATTATCATCCTGCTTTTGAGGATACACAACAATAAAAAATAATAGTTTTGTTCCTAACTTGGTCCATGAAGCTCATCAAATGTGACTTACAAACTTAATATCTCTATGAATTATTATAGTTCTTGGCAGTCCATGCAAGTGCACAACTTCTTTAAAGAAAAATAATCAATGTGTCTTAGCTTTAGAACATGCAATGAAATATGTTATTTTACTAAACCTATCAACAAAATAAAGACACTATTTTTTTCACTTTGGGACCTAGGCAATCTTAATACAAAATCCATTGAAACTTTAGTCCATGGTTGATTAGGCATATAAAAAGGGTATAAAAATCATGAGGCATGACTTTAGATTTGGCTTACTTACATGTGATACACTTATTACAAAAATTTCTAAAGTCTTTTGAATTCCAAATGTCTCATCAATCCACCACCATGAGTTTTCCTAGCATTTCACACAAGGAGATGAAGAGTTATAAATTTAGTTTACTAACAAAAAGTCATATAAAAAATGAATGGAAGATAAAAAATGTGGGTTAAAATTTCTTTACTAACAAAAATTAACAAATTAATTAATTGCTAACATTTGTTGATAAAAAAAAATAATAGTGACAGTAATAGTAATAACAATAGTGATAATGACATTAATTACAATAATAATAATGATAGTAATAATAATAATAATTAACAATAATAATGTGCTATAGACAATATAGGTGTCATTTGCAATAATAATTGTAATACAATAACAATGCTAATTATAAAACAACAATGGAGAAAAATTATAATTAATGTTATAGGAATGACAGTAGTGATCACAACAATGTTTTCTTTCTAATAACCAAGTGTTACAACATATATTTTCTTCTTTATCTTTTTTTAATGTTATGTATTATTTATTCTGAAATAAGTATAGTTCTAATACTTAATAGATGCTAAAGAGAAAAAAAAATGTCAACTTAGCAGTACTGAAGTAACTCAACAAAGAGAAAAAAAGTAGAATGTGTCTTACATGTGTGAAGAAAGTGAAACATCTTTTATATATAAACTATCATTGTTACCAAAAACATCAAAATTAAAATGATCTTTCCTTATATCCCATGCATTTAATGTAAATTTGAACAAGTTTATTTCTTAATAGATCTTTAATCAAGCTTTTATAAGAAGACTCAAGATTGGAAAATAATGGTTATTCATCAACTTTTACATTTATATATTCACATATTTATTTGTAGATGTACTTAGTTTTGTAAAGGTTGTTGTTGTGGTATTTCTTTTTAAAGACTTACCTTTGAGAAAGTCCAAAGAGTTTTAATATCGAATAATACTTGGATAAAAGTTATCTTGGGTTAAGATAATTTTATAGTAATTAAAATCTAATCATCCTAGAAATACTTGTGCCGTTAGTAATTTGCTTAGTGAATTCCTTCACATTGATCGATCGAAGTCACTAGATCTAGTCCTTGACCAAGAATAAATTAGTGTAAACCTTCATGTGTTTTCTAAACGATCCTTTGCAAAGTACTTTTAAACATATTAAAAACCATTGCTTGCAAAAAGTTTTAAAGAATATATACACTACATCCAATTCAACTTCCTTGTATGTTCTCTTTATTATTTCACAATCAAAAGTTTGGTTGATTTTTTTTTCTTCTATTTAATTTATTAGATTTCCCAAATGATCAAACACTTGTCAAATTTTCAATTTACCAACAAAAGTCTAGGAAACAAAAGGCGTTTAGAAAATTACTTAGGTTCGGGGTGGTTTTTTATTTTTGAAATTTTAAAAAATTAAAAATTAGTATTAATTTTGAGTTTATAAGTTTCAGTTTTTTTCTTAGTTTTTAAAAAGTTGTTACAAATTAAAATTAAATAAAATGAGTCCATCATTTTTCTTCTCTTGTTCTACAATAAAATAATGCAATATAAAAAAAAATCAACACATTGTTGAATAAATTAGCGAATTTTTAATACATATTCTACGAATTAGTTAAAAATATCTTCTATTTAGAAATAGAGATATATAGAAGATTGTAAGTTATTTAATAAGTTATCCCGAAGTATTTACTAAAATAAGTTAAAAGCATCTTACACAAAACATGAACATAAATAAAAAACACCTAATTTCACATAAGATTAGAAAAGCATCACATTAAATTAATTAGTGAATGTATGACTACCCTATTTAACAACACACTTCAGATTTAAAAGAAGCAACAGAGCAGACACTATTCAATAATCTTTTGTAACGTTTCGATTAACATAATGTCCAAAAAAATTATTAAAGAATTTTGACAAAAGAAACATCCATGTTTTAGTAAAAGATTACTTAAACCATGTATACATGCACACGCAGAAAGAATTAAACTAATGGCTCACACTAACCTTTCAAAGATTATAATTGAACAAAGAAATTTACTCAATTGTTAATAAAACAAAATAGTATCGTCTATTAAAAAAATTTAATACACCACAATTATGCAAGACTATTTTTATTTACGGGTATCGTAAACATACATTAATTTTAAAAAAAATAAAATATATGAAAATGGACCACTTGTAAGTACAGAAGTTCATCAAAATTAAGTATTAATTGAGGTAATAATTTGAGTTAGATTACTCTGACATGATATTCTCAATGTGACACCGATCATCATGTCCACCTATTTCTTCCTTCCCTCTCCATCTTTTTCATGAAAGTCAATTATTCATCACGTGTAAAATTATGTGAATCAAAATTAAATGAAACCAATATTATATTATATAGTGCTAACTGTATAACTTATCTGTTAAAGACAGTTTGTTGAAACCTGAGAGCAATACTGCTTAATGATGTTTGTTACCTCTTAACACACGTATTTATTTTTCGGTGGCATCAGACAATTAGGAATCAAGTAGCTTTTTTGGGTACTATTATTATTATAACAAGCCAACATCCCTTGTCCTTTTGCTTTACAGCATGATCATACGAAACCATTTGATCAAAGTTCAAAAGCGACACCCGTAGAATTCGTATGAAGAGAATTGTATGGAATAAAGTATTGGTTCATTCTTGGGTAAAATAATAGAGAATATCTTTGTCAGAAGAAACATTTTTGGGAGAAACGCATGGAGAAAGGCGAGGACAACTACACAAAGGGAATAAATTTGTTAATTTCATATTCTCTTTTCCCTTTCTTGAATCTGTTTTTGCTGTGATGGTAACATTTGTGTTAGGACTTGGTGACGAGTTTCATTAAGCAAACGCCACATTGACCAATGACCATTGTCACATATTTGAATATAGTCATGCTAGCTTTTTAATATATGGTGGTGGATGTGGACAGATACAACCAATGCTCTCTATTTTGTATTCCTATTTCTGTAGTTTTTTTTATAATAAAATCACATTTGGTCCTCCTTTTGCATGTTTTTTGGCCATTGTCAGAATCCCCAATTGGGTGACCCTGGCATGGTGTAAAAAGCAAAATTCATTAGGCACATGGGAGGTATTGAATTCTGGTCACTGATTACTGAAAAAATTGAAATGAATAAGTGCAAGCATCACGTGATAAACTTTAAAGGCACGTAGCAGCAAATGTTAAAAGCTTTTGAGTTTAGGTGGTCCTCTTGTTCAATAATTAATTTCCTTTGGAGGTAAATTAACCTATACCCTCCTTTTTCTAACCCATTTTTCTTCCTATCATGATCCTGAAATGGGGTCTAGGAGGAAGAGGCACTAGTATTGATAGGCTGCTGATAGCGATGAAACTCAGGCACTCGTGTGTTATCTCTGCCACCGAAAGTGAGAGGCAGTTTCTTGTCTGATCCCGGATACGTGTCAAATTATTGGTGGCTCAGGCCATTTGCCCCATGTGGAAGACCATGCGAATTATTAGCCTCAGCTTCTAAGATACTACCAAAATTCAGTTTATGTTTTTTAATTATGATTTATTTGGGTTGTGTTTTGTGATGGTTTTTGGGGCCTTGGCTGGTAGAGGTTGGAGGAGGGTGTTAATGTCAAGAGAAGAATAGACAGGGTGGTGTTAATGTCAAAACGTCAGCCGTTTCGTACGAGGTGGAGGCGACAAGCCACATGGGACCATAGTAATGTGTCGAATAAGCATGTTTTTGGCACTTTCGGCAAAACTTTAAAGAAGTGGAGTAAGCTATGCAATTACGATGACAGATGCGCACACTACCTTGCTTTCCCCAAACAGTACCTTAACCGGGTAACCTTATCCTACACTATGCTAGCTTACTTACTGAGATAAAAGACCAATGAATTCCCAGCTTTCAGCGCCTTGCTAGTTTGAAACTCTTTCTAGAAATTCAGCATCTCAAAACCTGACCAATTAAGAGAAAGCAGTCGTGTCCCATTTGAGATTCTCTTTCCATTTGACACAAAGATGAGTTAGTGCACCAAAGATACCAATCACACACACAACCTAGCAAAGCTTGTGAGTAAAATAAAACTATCAAAAGCTAGTCTATTTGAAGACCTCTATGACATATTGTGCCTACTAACCAAGAATTTAAAAAACGGTTTGGAACTATTTTTTTTTTTTGACTAACCACCTCTATGACATATTTCATCCAAAGCTTTATTTAAAAGATCCCTACCTAGATTTACTCTGAGAAATAACATTGATTATAATTGTATGTGTTTAGATAAGATAAAATAAATTAAAAAAAAAAAAAACTTAAATTTAGGGATACTTGCATATTTTCAAATTGTAATGGACAAAACAAGGAAATAAAAAATTATTATTTTAAAAATAAGTTCTCAACAGATATCTAGACTACATTAAAAACATATATTGACAATTTTCTGAAAATATTAAAGATTGCAATGAAACACGAACATGAGCAGCACCGAATTTAAAACCTTGCCACTAACAGTGCCCACCTGGTCTGAATTCCTTGCCTTAACAACAACAGTTAAATTTATTACAAGAGAGGGATAGTTCCGAATGCAGACTTCTTAACAGAAACTGACGACCCACTTGATCATCATATTAGCATATTCCATGGTTTGTTCTTGAAGCCAAGCATGAGTTAATATGGAGCAAAATAAAATGAATAGCAAGACTATTTTTTAAAAAACATGTTCCCGGAAAGAAAAGAGATAGAAAACAAAGAATCACCTAGCCCCGAAAAAAGAAGAAGATATAATGAACGTTACATCCTTGATTGAGGAAGTTAAAATGAAAAGGGGATATTTGGATGAAGGTGGAAGGTGGATGGTGAAAAGCTAAGTATGAGATAGATGAGGGGGAAAGGTGAAGGTGAAGTTGAAAAAGAGGATAATAAGTATGTACTTGAGAATTAACATAAGGGGAGGAGAGGGAAAATAAGAAGAAAAATGAAGATCAAGAGGGGAGGAGTAAGTGAGCGAGAGCAGCCATGGCTCTGACCTGCATCTCAAGGGCGGGTATGTAATCGATGGCTTCTTCGAGAATGACAGGAAGAGGTTCTTTTCTGCAACCGGGAACGAGGCGGCCAAGGAGCCTAACTTTGCGCTGAACAGAGGGTAAGGTTTTACCCTTGAGGCGGAGAACGCTGAATCGAGGCTTCTTCTGGCGGCTAGGCCCAACCACTTTCTGCCTCTTGTGATGCCCCTTCCTGAACTTCAGCTTCAGGCGGTTCGTCAAGATGGCGCGGCTCCACCGTGTCCTCCCCCTGGCGGCCACCGCCAGCACTCTGTCCGCGGCCTCCCTTACCGCCCTGCTCCGTCGAGGCGCGTCCCCCGATACGTTTACCCGGCTCAACACCTGGTGGAGCTTCGTGGAGTATAGCTGCTGCTGCGCCTGGGATTTCCATTTGCCTTGGCTCTGCTGACTGTGTTTTCCTGATTTCTTCTTCTTCTTAGTCCTGTGGGTGTCACGTGAACGATCCGTGATCACAGATGACGACATCCTACAAGGTTGCTGTTTTCTGTTTTCTGTTTTCTGTTTTCTGTTTTCTGTTTTCTGTTTTCTGGGAAATTGTTGGATACCAGGAGATTCCGCTCCTCAAAATTATGCTTAGATTCTACAACTGAGGGAGTGCAAGTGGAAGAGGATATGTTGTGTCTAATGTAACATTAAATGCAAATGGAAATGGAAATGGAAATGGAAATGGAAATGAAAATAGTAGGGTGTGAGAAGAGATGATGATGAATGGGGAAGGTGATGTGTCCCTTAAGTTGAAGGGAGAGAGAAAGAAACGGTGGAGGAGGCTTTATATAAAGGAATCACCACTCACCACGCCTCCTTTTCCTTTACTTCTTAACCTAATTAATTCATTATTCATTATTAACTTGTAAAATTCTTCTTAATCACGCCTTTCTTTTTTCAATATTTTTTGGGTTTTCGACCCTTCCAATTTCATGTTCTGATGTTGGGCCTTTCACCATTTCCCATGCTTCATTTTCGCTCTTCTTTTCTTCTCTTTACAACTTGTAAACCGGTTTCATTGCTACCATAAGATTGCATGATTCGCTGTGTGGTAAAAAGTTGTTTTTTCCTATTACAAATTTTTAGAAAAAGGAGATGCTGCTCACTCCAACTCCAATACAAAGGTAAATAACTGTTCATGGAACAAATTGTTGTAAAAATTAAAAAACAAAATACATCTAACAGCACACTTTTTTATACGGGCTTTTAATTTAATAAATTTTAAACAATAATGATAAAGATAACAGGTGTGTTTTACCGTTTTGTTAGCTTTTTTTAATTTAATTAACTTTTTTGCTTAATTTTTATTTAGTCGAATTATTTTGCATATGTTTATATTTAATAATTTTTTCTGTCAAATTTATTGAAGTGGATCAGAGAAGAATTTGTAAAAATCTAATAATTCATTTTAAAAATTTAACTAAACGGTTTACAACTTTCAATTTAAGATTTTATATAATTAAACTTTGTAAAAAGTAGAAACAGTTACATAATTATTTTGGTGACAAAATTTACATAATTTTAGTTACAAAATTTACATAATTATGAATTAAAATCTCTAATAAAGGATTTTATATATATATATATATATATATATATATATATATAATAAAAATGACATGATATTAAGCTAAAAAGCTCTAAATGATATAAATTTGATGATGTTATACTTATAAAATTGAAAACTTATATACTTAAATCAATATGTTCAATTTTACATATAAAAAAAATATTTAAGTTTATTTTAAATACCTTAAATTTATGTTTTAAATACAGGTATCAAAATAAGTCTGGCTCGACTCCTATTGAATATGGACTACACTTTTTATCATCCAACCAGATTTAATTACTCATTAGTTGGGTAAGTTGGCCCAATTTTCTTTACTTTGTCTAATTATATAAATTTAAAAAAAAAAAGTAAAAAATTAATCAATGTTAGATCCAAATATTGTTTATATATGAAACTAGGTTACTCAAATCTATTCTAGCTCAACGGGTCCTTCATGTGAGTCTATTTAGTCTCAATTTTAGGAAATTTCAACTAAAACCTACTATAATTTGAATTTATACTTATTTTTATAAATTTTTTCCCAAATTTCCACTTTACTTCTAAACTTAATTCTCCTGAAAATCTTTTAACTTTCCAAGCAAACTTTTATTGGAGAGTAACTTTCCAGCAAGCTTTTATTGGAGAGTAAAAAACAACTGAAATTCCTCAATTCTATATGGACCTAACTTTCTTAAGAACCTCACTCATTTCATTGACTTATGGGTTAGTACATAAATTCAACTCATTTTAACAACTCTAATAAAATATTACTACAAATGAGGAAACTATCCATTTAATGAGAGGTGTTGTGTTCAATTTCTTCTAAGTGCATTATTTTGATAGAATAACTATAATCACACAGTATAGAACAAAATTAGTCTATGACTCGATCGATAGAGGGACATTCGTTGTGTCTGATTTAAAAAAAAAAATAGAAAGCATACTTTTATCCTATTTATTTGATAATCTTCTAAAATAAATCCTAATTTCACTTAATATTTATAAGGATTTAATATTTATACATTAGTAAGGTAAAACAGTTTTACACTGTATTCAATCAAAACTTTTTATGTCTCGTTAGTTTATTGACTTTATCAACCAATACTTTAAAAATTATATAGAAATAAGTTATAATTAAATAGTAATATAAAACTGTTATATTGTTGCATCAAATTTTTTTTCTCTATAAAAGGTTGTAAGCATTAAAAATTTATTAAAAGTTTTACATTGAAACTTATTATCTCTAAATGAATTCCCAAACTTAACTTTTAAAATAAAATAAATATCGTATATGATTTCAAATGCTTTTAGAGTTCATCAGCATTAGAATATGATTATTATTTAGCAAAAGTAATTTTGTAATTTAGTGAAACTACCATTTTTCTTTGCAAAGAAAAAGAATTAAAACCAATCCGATCTTTGGACAATAATCAAGATTAATTTAATTATACTTTGACGCATGATAAAGTGGCATCACCTTGATTCTTTTGTTATACATTGTTATGCTGTTGTGTAACAAAGTATTACAATCCATTAAGTGCTCTTTTTTTTTGTAATTATTATTGCCACTTCTGCTTTCACGTTGCCTTGTCTGTACTTATCGTTTCTATCTCACTTTCCCCTCCTTCCTAAATCTAATCTCCAAAATAGAGTATTTAAAATCTCTTTAGTGTTTAATTGATTTCGTATTCAATCAATTTGATTTGTTAAATATTCCTTAAATTAAACCGCATGTTAAATATTTTTAATTGATTAAATGTCCCTTCCTCCTAGGTCCTATTTTTCATCTTTGTCCTATTTTAATAAATTTATTTATAAATATTTATTTAAAGAAATAAAAAAGATGAAAAATATTGAAATTTTAAGTTAAAATCAATTAATGCATACTCTTCAAGTATTTAAAAAAATGAATGGGAGTTTTAATGAAAATTAAAAAAATAAGTTGATTTAATTTATAGATTAAAAAATATTTATTTTTCCTCTTTTGACAAACGACACTTAATAAATGATCACTGCACAGTTTTGTCAATGATTAGTTGGTATCATGCTACTTTAAAATCGGTTATACCATAAATGTATACAAGATGTTTGACGAAATGCTCAACAAGGATTACATCTTAATGCAACATTCATTTTCTCTCAATCTACACCGAATATAATTAACACTATTTAATAAACAAATGTAGTGCGGGGTGAATAAAAGTCGAACAGAAAATAAGGAAAAGAAAAACCATGGCAGAAAAGGTAAAAATCAAAGAAAGAGTGAGAAGTAAATAAGAAAGATGATCAATGATCATTCGATCTTTTCTGAGAACTTAGCTAGAAATGACAATGAGATACGATAATTTTGGATAGAATTTATTGTTATCTGTCTCATTTGGATGAAAATCTACACTATATTTATAGGGTATTCATCAATAAATGAGTATGCAAATTTTATGAATACTTGCATATTTTCACAAATATTTTGTAATATATTATATTTATGAAGTGATTAAAATAAAGTTAATAAATAAATAATTTTTTTAGAAAAATATGTTTCTAATTTTTTTACTAGAGGCATATAGATTTTTCACGATATTGTTTTTCCATGAAGAATAAAGGAAATGTTGCGAATCGTTCCTATGTTCTTGTTCTTGCACACACTAAGTGAGTCTCTTTCTTTGATGTCTCAAGCTTCCAATCCAATAGTTGCTCTACGCCGATACAAATGGGGTACCTTCAAAAGCAATTCGACGCTCAAATCAGATGGGAGTTTGACTAAATGCATCGAAAAGTACAATGTTAGCAGGAAAATAATATATTCAATGAGTGATCAAACACGTACACATGCTTTATTATTTATAGCAAGTTACCTTTCTGGGCTTGGACCTTCGAAAAATGTTTTGAATTCATCTTTTATCTAGAAAGGATAATTAGTATCTAAAAGGTAATTTAGAGATAAGAGGTAGTATCTCAAAAGATAATTAGAGATGAGAGATAGTATTCAAAAAGAAAATAATATCTAGAAGATAATTAGAGATAAGGTATATTATCTTTAGAGATAATAGATAGTATCTGAAAACATAATTTAGAGATAAGAGGTAAGTTCGGTGTGGGGTAGGTTCCGTACCAGGGGTCTCTTCAGTACACAACCCTACTAGTGTTGAAGAGTGAAATGATGAAGACGTTTAGAGTGTAGCCAAAGGTAAGTGTTGTGGTAGGCTCGATCCCTCATGATAGGTTCAGTCTAGGGGGTCACTCTAGTACACAACCCCACCAATATTGAAGAGTGAAGTCATGAAAATGTTTAGAGTGTATCCCAAGGTGAGTGTTGTCATTTGGGGGGCATGCTCCAACTTGGTATGGGCATCCTATAGGTGTGTAGATTTTAGGGTTTATGGGTTTTTTCCTGCCTTGCACTATTTAAGGACTGTTCATGTCAGGGTAGGTAGGATTCGTCAGAGGGATGTGAATTGACAACCATCCTGGGCTGTAGATCTTAGTTGATCTAACGATGCCCTTTGATTTGCCTCTTGGGCTTCCTCCCTATAAATAAGGAAGGGGGTCTCTCATTTCACTTTGCTCTCTTTCCGCTCTAGAAATTTTAGTCTTTCATTTGTAGCTTCCTATCTAGGTATTCCTAGTTTCCTTAGTCCGTTCATTTCTTTTAATTACAATGGCTTCCGAATCTAGTTCATTGATGAGGGAAGTGTTGCCTCCCTCTGTTTGTCAGTCCTCCCTAAAGGCACGGGCCAGTACTCCTGCCCATGCATAGGAGTCTACTACCTCCGCTATCGGGGGTTCTGTTCAAGAGTCTTTCTCTCAGAAGGAGCATTCTTCTTTTGAGAGAGCTGACAGTATCCTTCTTGTTCCATCACTGGGTTTGAGTGGGTTAGTTGGGAGGTATCTAAATACTGCTCCCAATTGATGACTCGAGAGGATTGTGTGTCTTTTTATGATGTTTTTCTCTTTTTTCCCCTGGATGATTCGGTGTTAGCGCCCTTCATAATGTGGGGTTGTCAGAGCGACGATACCCTAGATTCTTATCTAGTTTTTAGGAATACCCCTTTCCTAGACAACCAAAATTTTTTCTACATGTACACCTACCTTTTCAAAGACCTGGATGTGGAGATCCTTTTCAACAACTTCACTATGGGTGGGTGGAGATCCCAATGTATAGGCTGTTATACAGGCCTTCAGGGCTCTCTGTCGTTTTTCCCATGTGCAATCTACCCTAAGTCTTTCCTTTCATTTTTACCAAACTTCTCTTGTGAGTCTGGTTAGGCGATCTTCTGTTAGTCGTATGATTGGGCGGCCTTTGTTCGAGGTGTTCACCACCTCTTACAAGGACTTTAAATCCAAATTTATGAAGATTGTGCTTAAGCCCAATCACGTGACCAACTATTTTTATGACCTGGAAGGGAAGCCTTTGTTCCCCTTTAGTTGGTAGCAAAAGTCTTGCCCTTTGTTAAATCTTCCCTTTGAGATGCTTTTTGAGTAGGAGAAGGTGGACACGACGTTCCTTATGTCCTTGCCCAAGTTCCTTCCTACTTCCTCGAGTGCTCTGCTTATGGCACTCTCCCAACCCAGTTTGGGACTTGGAAGGTAAAGGGTGGCTTTTTATGAGTATGGTTTGCTTTCTTTTACATGTTTGTGTTTGCTAACCTTTACATGTTTTGATGGTGCAATGATTATTGCCATCATGTCAAGCTACGACGAGACTATCTTGCTTGATTATTATTTCAGAGATCCAGATTAGGTCTCCTGCAAAGGTTGATTTTAAGACTCTTTAGTTGCTCCAGATGGATCCTAACCGTACCCCGTAGGAAACCCCCATCAATCTAATTCCTCCCTAGGCTGCCCTGCCAAAGCCAAAGAAGCAAAAGTCCAAGTCTGAGTTGAAGAAACATCACTGCAATGACGAAGGTGAGGCATCCAAGAGACCGAGGTACCAAATTGATCCCTCATTCTTTTTGGTTATCCCCCTCTCATTTTGTACAAAGGGGTTTTTTGCTGATGGCTATGATCCTGCCATTAAGTTGGCCAAAGATAACACTTCTAGTCCCGTGTACGAGGCCCTAGGTCAAACTAATAGCCCCACATCCTAAAGGTACTACAGTGAGCTAACAGCTTGGGCGTAAGCTCTAGTGTGTCATCTTGTGCCAACCCTTTAATCTGAAATTGAAGGTCTAAGGTAAAGAGTGGGGGAGGCAGAGGTTACTTTGAAGGTCACCATTAAGGAGTCCACCAAGCTTGTTGCAGACAATGCCAGTATGCAACAGCAGATGGCGGACCTAAAAAAACAAAAGGACTCTACTGATGCCAAATTGTGTCGGACCAAAGATGACCAGTCCCTTTTGGAGCTGATGGTGAAGGAGTTAACCAATGGATTGGCCAAGTCAACTCAAGAGCAAGATAAGGTCGTGCAAGACATACAGAAGTCCAAGTCCTACTTTCAAGAGTGGATGCCCAAGGGAAAGAAGGCCATTGTTGATAAGGATCAGGTCAAGTTTCTCCAAGTCATGAGACAAATGAAGGAGTTTTGTCAGGTGTCGGAGGATTCCGCCTTTGATGGAGGGAAGAACTTCTTTGATGGGATTTCTTTCCATTAGGTGTCGAAGACCAAAAAACCTGATGAGCATGCTCCTCGCTTTTACACTTGAGGCAGGGGCGTGAGGACGTCAAGGAAGAGGATATTCCACAGGCAATAGATAAGGAGGATGTTCACTTGAATGTGATTGATGAAGGTAATGTAAGGGGGGCTTGATCTAATGTTTTTAGGGGGATCCTTTTTGTAATATGTTGATAGCTTAACATTGCCTTTTTGTTGTCTATCAATAATGTACTTTTTCACCTATTTAATGAAGAATCTTTTTGTTTTTATTCTGTTATTTTGTCTTTTAATGAAGAATGTTTTGCTTTTATCCTTGTTTCTTGCGTTTTTTGTTTATTTGTTTAAGTGTTCCCTTGCCCAGGCTGGTCAATCGAGAGGGTACCCTTATCCTTTTTTATTGTTGGGGGTACTGCCTTGCTCAAGCTGGTTGACCGGAATGGTACCTTAGTTTGCTTTGATTGCTAGGAGATACTTCCTTGCTTGGGTTGATTGACCGGGAGAGTACCTTAGTCACCTGATTGGAGGTACTGCCTTGCCCAAGTTGGTTAATCAGAAGGCTACCATAGTTTATTGTTGAGGTACTTCCTTATTCGGGTTGTTTTCTCGGGATGGTTAATCGGAAAGGTACCTTAGTTGATTGTTGGAGGTACTGCCTTGTCCAAGCTGGTTGACTGAGAGTTTATCTTTATTGATTATTGGAGGTACTGTCTTGTTCGAGCTTCTTGACCGGGAAAGTACCTTATTCATTTTATAGTTAAAGGTATTGCCTTGCCTAAGTTGGTGGACTGGGAGGGTACCTTAGTTAATTGGGTGAGGTACTGCCTTGCTCGGACTGGTTGACCGAGAGGGTACCTTAGTTGATTGTTAGAGGTATTTCCTTGACTGGGTTGGTTGACCAGAGGGTACCTTAGTTTATTCTTAGAGGTACTATGTTACCCGAGCTGGTTGCCTGGAAGGGTACCTTTTTGTTGGCGCTCTGTCGTTAAGTTTACCTGCATATAAATAAATCAAGTCTTGACAATAATACAAAGATATCTTTATTATTAACAAAAATAAGAATTGTTCCACTTTTTACAGAGAGAAAAGAAAATAACAGAATTCAGGAAAAGAGTGTACAAGGTGTCTGCTACATAAGATTAGCTAAAGTAATGTTTCAAATGTTGCATTCCATGTTTTCGAAAAGTGTTTCCACTAAGTTTGACTAGTTTGTAGGCGTCGTGTTGTAGGCTTTGGATCACCTGGAATGGGACTTCCCAATTGGCAGAAAGTTTTCCGTTTCGACTATCCCTACTTCCCTCCCTGGTAGCCCCCAATACCAGGTCTCCTTTAATAAATTTTCTTGGCTTCGCCTTGGTTTTATGTCTTATTTTCATCCTTTATTTGTATGCTTTAGCCATGATAGTGGCATTATAAAAGAGTTCTTCAATAGTTTCCAACTCTATCAGTAATATTTCTTCTTTGGTGGTTTCCTTGAAGGCAGTTCACTGAAATGATGGCTCTCCCACTTCTATTGGAAGCATAACTTTGGTCTCATACATCAATCTGTAAAGGGTTTCCTATGTGGTAATTTAGGGCACACAGTATGCCCATAATACCTATGAGACTTTATCTTCCTAGGCTCTTTTGGCTTCTGCTAGCATTTTTCGAAGTTCTCCTAGGATGATTTTATTTCCCACCTTGACTTGCCCATTGGTTTGTGGGTGTTTGATAGAAGAGAATCAATGTTTGATGTCGAGGCTTGAGAGCAACTCGTTAAACTTTCGGTTTGTGAATTGCAAGTCGTTATCAGAAACTAGTACTATTGGTATTCCGAACCAAATAATGACATTTTTCCACAAGAACTTCTGCATATTTGTGGCGGAGATGGTAACAAGTGGTTCGACTTCTATCCATTTCGTAAAAGGATCAATGGCTACCCATAGGAATTTCCTCTATCTAATGGCAATAGGAAAGGGGATGAGCATCTATTCCCTAAACTGCAAATGGCCAGGGTGCTGAGATGAGGGTAAGTTCTCTTGCCAACTAATGCATCAAATTTCCAATTTTTTTACGGGAAATGCACTTCTTGACAAATTCTGCACATTCAGCCTGAAGAGTCGGCCAATAATATTTGACCTTAATATCTTTGTTGTCGTTGTTCTTCCCTCGAAGTAGGTGTTATAGACTCCTTCGTGTACTTCTCATAGAACATATTCTACTTGCTCTGCCCTATGCATTTCAACATTGATTCGATGAAGCTTCATTTAAACAACTCTTGTCCCATCATTGAATATCGAGTCACTTTATTTTTTAAGGTTTAAGCCTCGTTTGGGTCATTCGAGAGTTGCTCATATTGTAAGTATTTCCTAATGGGAAATCTCAAATTGCCTAGTTCCTCTTCAGATATTTGGTAAATTTGGGTATGCACTATACTAGGTTGGCTCAATTCCAGGAATAAAGAGGTTTCTAACTGGCTCTTCTTCTTGACACTGGCTAGCCAGGCTAGGAAGTGTTCCCATAACTTTTTGACAAGATGATAATATTGCAGAAGGATAGTCTCTTTGACCTAAAATGTGACATTGATCTGCTTGGTCATTACTTGCGAGTCTGTGAGGCACTTAACACACTTTGAGCCCATGTCCCAGGCTAACTGCAGACTGACTACCAAGGCTTCATATTCTGCTTGGTTATTTGATTATGTTTAAATAGGTTCATGGATTTAATTATATTGGTTCAAATGAACATACATGAACACTCTTAATTTAAACCAAAAATTATTTTAAGATTATTACTATAAAATACTAAATATCAAAAAAAAGTTTGCTCACCAATATCTCACATTGATCGATAAGATGACACCATAAAATATCCAAATCTTATTGGGAGACAAGAGACTATAAAAAAGTATTTTATATTAATAGTGTATATAAATTAAACTTATTTATATGTAGTTTTAGATGATAACTCTTTTTTTTTTAAAGTATATACATTAAAAATTATAAATTTTAATATATGTTCTATTTAGTTCCATAAAAAAAGTTCTACTTAGATAATGTTTTACAAGTAGTTATTGAAAAAAAAATATTATAAGTTAAAATTAGTTATATATAAATTAAAAATTAACTTTTTAAAGCTAATGTGCGAAAACTTATACTAAATATAGGCTAATTTTAATTATAGAGAAATATTTTTTCTCTATTTAGTATTATTGAAAAATTTATCCAAAACAGTTACTTAATCATGAAATATAATAGTAACTTTGTTAACTTGTATATATTAAACTATTTTTCTTTAATCTATGTATGTATATTTGACCCTCCTTAGTATTTATCTCTCTTAATGTATCTTCTTTTATTTTTCTTCTTAAATTAATTTTAAATAGTTTTAAAAATAATTTGATATTACAATTTAAATTTTATATAAATCATATATAAGAATATATTTTTATTATGAGTATTAATTTAAAATGTAGAGTTGTTTGGATGAGAAGATTGTTCACTTTAACTTCACATAGGACATTCACATAGAATTAAACTTGACACCTAAGTGGTTAATTGGTCGATTTTTTAAATGACATTTTATGCTTAAATAATTAAATGATTAAGTTAATATCAACCTTTTCAAGAGGCCAAATTAATGTTACATGCATACTACACTTTTTTTATTTTATGAGGGCGAATAATAATTGTATATCTTGAATATAGTGTATATGAAACTTAGCAAAATTTGGGCAAACATATATTTGAAGAACTTGATGTAAAACCTACCAAAATTTTCTGTGTTATTGTAACTTCCCTAAAAGGTAAGGCAGCACACATGCAATTTCGGCTTTGAGGAAATAGCTAGCAATAATGGACCCAACCGTATCCTCCAAATCACATCCCAAGGATATATGTCTTCATAAAGCTATTATCAAATACCACTTCACTCATCTAATTTTGAGAACTTCATTAGGCGTACTACACAAACACGTACTAGTACTACAACCTATTAAATCACAACAGAACAAATATATTCCAAAAATAAGTTTATATAATTTTATGCAATAAAAAAAGTTTCGAACAAAAAAAATGTGCATATTTAATCAAAATAATTTTATAAAAAATAATATGTAAAAAATATAAGATTTAATTACACTTTGTGCCGCATATTTTATTGATTTTTTATATTTTGTTATGTATTAAGTGACAAATATGTTATAAGGTTGATTTAGTGGCAAAATCTATATGTAAAATAAGGGAAGAAAAAGTTGTATTTACAAAAAAGTAATAAATAAAATAACATTTATTTATAAAAAAATTAAGTGAAAAAACATTTTCATAATATGTGATAGCACAAATTCTACTTAAATAATTTTTAAAATATAAAATTAGAATTAAAGTCTGTGACGTGATTAATTTATTGTCACTTTGTTAGTTAGTACTTAAGGGTCACCATTTAGAAACAAGGAGAAAAATGTAAAAAAAGGGGCTCTACTTCCATATTTTGTTTATTTGTGTTCATTGGTATTGGCTTAGTGCATGCATGCTTGTTATTCTTTTTTCCTTTTTTGTGCCACGTAATTGCAATATGAGGAAGTGTCTATCATACCTTAGCCCTTACTGAAAAATAAAATATATTGTTCATGACTCAGATGCAAAACCATGTTACTTGGACAGTTTAACCAATGACATTGGTAGAGTTATATTTTTTTTGTTTGTGTGTTCCTGTCTTCCAGGATTCGGTGGTTATTGTTGTCTCTCTTCAAATCTTACAGCTAAACCTGAGTTCAACTTTTTTTGGTATTTATGATTGTTGGCAACTTCCGTTGAACCAAAGCCATTTATTTTTCTGCTTTGAAGAAATGTGGTTAGCATTGCATCGAAAATTGTGAATCGTCCACCAAACTTTATTTCCATGATTACACAAACAGGCATTTCAATATCTGTGACTTTTGATTAAAAACATATTTTTACTCACATTAGTGATGTTCTGTCTGGGTATTTCACCATCCAGAATCTCCACGTTGAATTAATTTGACTTCTCCTTTAAAGGGGTCAAATTTTACCAATTCTTACATTTTTTTTATTCATCAAATTTAAATTCCAAATCTTATTTCATCAAAACCAAACTTCATAGTAATTGAAACAGAGACTAATGACGCAAGGTTTAAAGGTCCATACCCTTGTTTAGCTAACCCCCAAAAATATAGTTAATTATTGGAAAAAATCTTCACAAAAAAAAAAATTGAAAGAAAATTTCTACTTAATCCAGTTATAGCATTAAGAGTAATGATTTTCTTTTTGAAAAATATGGTTATCATTTTTATCATCTTATCATGACTTTCCCTCTTGTACTCAATATCTATTTCATTAGTTGTCTCATTAGTTCGCTCGTGATCTATTCATTTTAATTAAAATATAAACCTTTTCATTATTTAATATTATAAATGCAAACCATCTCCCATCTTCTAAACTTGAATGTAGAATTAATCAAAATGATTCTCTACTGTCTAATAACCTAGACAAAATGAAGAAGAAAGTAACTTGAAAAATCATAACAAAATCAATGTAGTTTAAGATTACTGTTTGCAGCACTTGGTACCTGTTATTAAAGCGTGGCAAAATTCTCATCTAAGTTCAAGAGTTGTTTTTCTTTTCTTGTTATAGTCAGTGATAGAGTAATCTATACACTAAGATCGATATAGTGGTGACAAAGGGCGGTTTGAAAAGTGTCTGTTTGGGAAAACATTGTTTTCATCTTAACTCATTTTTCCCAATTCATCCATCCCTTTGGTTACTTCTCTGTTTTTAACATGAGAATTCGTAAACTTAGGTTCAACGGTTTATAAACCAAAGACGCTAAAAAATGTTGAGTTCAATGTAATCCAACGATATACCCCTTTCTCAGTTCAAAGCATTAGAATTCTTGAATTCCAGTTTGAAGCCTTTTTAACTAGAAATCAAACACGCAAGAAGTTCCCAAAGGATTATTTCAGAAAAAGAATAGGTAAGGTTTCATAAATAAATATATTTCAGTCAGAGCAGTTAAATTTTATTAAAAGGTTTATTGTTGGGTGAATGAAACCAAATTTTAAGGAGTGCAGTGCCCCTGTATGAGCAGTACATTCATTTAATCCTATGTCTTTATATCTCCCATCAAACATAGCCCCAAAATAAAAAGCAACATAATGCCAATCAACACGAAAGCTTACTTTACAAAGATAAACTTTGACAAATTCTGACAATCTGAGTTTGGGGTGCCCCGGTTACTTTATTATGAGCATCGAGCAATTCCATCACCCATTTGAAATGGGGCATGCACTTGTCTTCACCTATAGGCCCCCCAAAATTATTTCTTTTCATTCCGTGCAATGATTATTGGGTTTCACCATCTGCTAACAGCAAAATAAACAAGAGGGAGATATATGCATGTGCTTTGTGGGTTGTGGCCGGTTTATTTCCCCTGCATAGTTTTGGAATTTGGTTGTGACTTTGGATTTTTTACTCCTTCCAGGTTGTGGATGATTTTGCTCCACAATTTACCTGAAAATCAAATGTACCCCACTACCCTTTGCAGTTATATTTTATTAATATGATACTCAATTATTTCATTGTTAGCTTATCAGAACCAAGCAGCAAAACAAAAATATGGTGTCTCGTCTTGCTTTTTTCTTCTTGTTACAGACCTTGCTTCCCACCAAGCTCCCATTCACACATTCTGATAAAGTAATGCTTGGTGCAAATTAAGGGATTCCATGCTATCTGTCCCTACATTGGACAAAGCTCAGGACTCGAGACACCACAGCAGAATCTAGAAAGCTACTCATTTGGTGATATCAAAACTAAGTGGAAAATTAAGAATATATAATACAATTTTTTTTAATACATTATGGCAACACTTGCATTTTTATTACATATGATTTTTTTTTATTCTTTTACACAAATTTTTCTTTAAATTTAAAAATATTTTATTAACACTCTCTTCTAGCCTTACTTAAAATTCTCTTTAAGATATGTGAATGTAGTAGTTAAAAAAAAAACAGAAAATATTATGTAATTACATAAAATTTGTATAATTTGCTCTTTCTTTTTCTTCACCTAACTTCTGCCGTCATATGATAAAAAAAAAGTAAAAAAAAAAAAAACAAAAGGGTCTTAGATGGTTTTTAAAGTTTTTGAGCTTTAGCCCTTGTAAATACAGCAATGTTCCATCAAAGATGGTTTGGGTTTTAAAATCATCACAACAAATTTATAACTGTCAAATGAGTTAACAAGTTGTAAGTAAGTTCTATTTGGAGTAGCTTTCCATGAATCTGAAATAGATTTCTCTTGTACATTTTTTTTCCTCATCTTTGTTCTCTCCTTTCAAACCAAACCCAACCATATCAAGAACCCTACTCCCCTCACTCGCATTACTTTACTTCTTGTTTGATGCCCAGTGAAGCCATACTTGGATAAAGGTGGAGTTCAACCAGGTGGAGCTCTATTTCACTGACAGCAGCAGCCTTTGTATGAAATGTTCTTTTTGACTAAGAGTGTTAAAGTGCTACTGAAGGTGAAGACGGCAGTGTCCCAGTTACCCTTCAAGTGATTTATGTGGAATTGTTGATAATTGAGTTAGAGATAGTGATTTTCTTTCCCATCGCAAATTTATAATTACGCTAAGCTCTTACTATATACACTTTTTTATAAACCGCTTACTATGCAATAAATCTATATTCTTTAAATTGAACTTAAGATCATTTTTGTGAATTATACTGGTTACAGTTAAAAACCTTTCAGGGTTCGCTAAAATGACTAGTAGAGGCGTTTGACAGTCATAAATTACGTTTATTTATAAAAATTAATTTGTGTTTTGTCCGGTGAGACCTGAATGGAAATTGCATCTATTTTCAACTGTCTCAGCCAAATCAGTGATTGAGTATGAAAATGCTTTGGGGTTCTAATTCTATATTGAATCAACACATATTAACTAAAATTGTAATTAATGATCATATCCTTACATAAAAACATTACTTACGAACATTAAATTCCATTTTAGTAATTACACACTCAATTTTTATTACAAATTTCCAAATAATATTCTTTGTGAAATTCATTATATTAAATGAACAAAAACCACATTACTTTAAAATTAATTTTATAAATCACATTGTTTCAAAATCAATTTCATAAATGCACATCCAATGAGAATGGACAAAGAACAACCATATTCAGCTCATCCATTCCTTTAGTTGGTTTCAACACGTGCTCCACGATCCCTTATTTCGAACTACAGAAGAGCACAAATGAACATAAAAAGAACAATAACATCAAACATGAACTTCTCATGCGATCATTGCTTTGGATCTACCTATGGTTCGCCACCAAGCTCCACTCGCAGATTGTCATATGGATATACTTTGGGTGTCTGATACAAAGAAAATAACAGAAATCAATCACCATAAGAAGTACTAGATAGTAGCACAAAATAGCATTATATATCAAGTTTCCAAAGAGGAAAAATCAAAGAAAAGGTAACCACTAGAACAAGCAAAAGTGCAATAAGTAATATAAATATGGACTATAACAAGGACACATGCAGGACAGAAACCTCCATTGGTCCATAGACCATGACCACTCCCAACTCTAGCAAACAAAGTAACACAACGTACTTTTTATATGAGTGAGTGCCCTTGTGGATGACATGACTTACAGAATAACTAAAGAAGCCCAGGCTTATCTCAATATATGTAACAGATGAGTAACACTTCAATGGGAATGAAATTTTTAGGTGTTGAACACTTGATACTATGCTTGCCTTGTTCCCTTTCAAACTCAATAATATCAAAGGTCATTCTTTCTAGGCCAGCATCTGATAGGCTGCCTGTAATCTAACTAACTGCCTCCCCACATCAATAACCTCTCTTAAAAGCTCCCTCACTTTGCCTCCCTTCATCCAAATCTTAACACCCAGAAATGGAAGCATTCTTCAAATCTCACTTCAGAGTTTGAGGTCCTCATTTCTTACTATGCCAATTTCGTCATTGAACAAATTTGGGTGGGTTGCGAAAGAGAAAGTCCTCCAATTATTCCATAACTGAATAGTTTGTTGAAAAGCGAGAAAATTGATATTCTGCTTCAGTTAAATGATAAAATGCTTGAAACAAATGATGGCAATAACTATAGCACCTGCATAATTTTAAAGGGCTTATGCATCTCTGTAGAGGTAGACTGAAGGGGATTGAATGTGATGAGAAATTAATCAAATGATTAATAATACTATTGATGCTGAATACAGGTATGATTTGGCAGCCAATGCAGTTGAGAAAATTTGGTAGTTTGTGAGCCATAGATTACAACTCAATACTAGGATTAAACTCCCTAGTACAGGCAGAAAGATTAAAGAAGCTGATGAATCCATACAGAAGGCAAGCTTGTTTTTAAGATTGCTGAAATGGGAGAAAAATCAAACATGGCTACTTATGGAGCTTTTATACATGGAGTTGTAGCTGGGAAATTGATGTTATACAGATGGTCAGAGAGAAAATGATGGATAAGGGACTTTTTCCTGATGCTAAAGTTTACAACGCTTCAATGAGTGGTCACTACAACAAAAGGAGGTTTCCTGACCTGAAACTACTACTTTTTATTAGCACACATGAAAACTGCATTTGAATCAACAGCTTATTATAAGGCACCTTTGCCTCAGGGAATTACACGATTCTAGCATTGAAAAGTTATGCTTAAGATAAGATATATATGAAGACTACTTAAGAACTTGATTTTCTCTTAGTAGTATTATCTATTATATATAAGACTTCTCCATACAAAGAGTGAAATTGAAAAAGGCTATTCCTAGGTGTCAGACAGACAACAGTTTTTTACACATAGAAAGCCTATTCTAACAAGTTAACCAATGCTTACAAACTACACTATTTAACACTACCGCTCAAGCTGGAGCATGTAAATTGTATATGCCAAAAGCTTGGAACATATAAATTGAATCAGAGGTCCTGTCACGGATTTGGTCAAAATATCTACAAGCTGGTCATAGGTGCTGGCAAATTTGATGTAGATTTCCTTAGACATCACCTTCTCTTGGATAAAATGACAATCAACTTCAATGAGTTTGGTTCTCTCGTGGAATACAGGATTGGAAGCCATGTGCATGGCTGCCTGGTTATCACAATACATCTTCATTTGCTGAATTTCACAAAATCTCAGCTCATGTAAGAATTGTTTTATCCATATAAGTTCACAAGTGAGAGACCCCATTGCCATATACTTAGCTTCAGCACTAGACCGAACAACCACATCTTGTTTCTTACTTTTTCAAGAAATAATGTTGCCTCCAATGAAAACACAATATCCAGAAGTAGAATGTCTGTCTGTAAGAGATCCTGCATAATCAGCATTACAATATCCAGATATTTGCACATTTCCCTTGTCTTTGTATAGCAATCTTTGTCCTGGAGCCTTCTTGAGGTATCTGAGACGAATGACAGTGTTCCCGTGATTCAAGGTTGGAGCCTCCATAAACTGATTAACCACTTTCATTGCAAAGGTTAAGTCAAGTAATAGTGAGATAAATAAGTTTTCCCACAAGTCTTCTATATCTTTCTAGATCTAAGAAAAGCTCACTTTGTTCTACAATTAATTTCTTATCTGAATCCATAGGATTGTTTCTTCAAGGATATCTAAGGCATATTTTCTTTGAGAAATAACAATTCCTTCCTTTGATTAAGCTACTTCAATGCCCAGAAAACATTTGAGACTTCCAAGATCCTTGGTTTGAAAGTGATCACTTAGATGTTTCTTTAGCTAAGAAATCTTAGAGGCATCATTTCTTGTGATGACTATGCAATGTTATCAATGGCGGATGGCGGAACATAGCGGAAGGCTAAAATTCCGCCATAAAAACATGCCATTGCGTCTTATGGCACCATCATGGCGGACATTTCTTCAGAAATTTTATATAGCGGTTGGCAAAAAATCCGCCATGCCATGGCGCTATTGCGCCGCCATGGCGGTTATTTAACAACATTGTGACTATGTCATCAACATACACAATTAAGTACACACATTTCTCAAGGGAGGTATGACAATAGAAGACTGAATTATCTGTTCCACTACATTTTAGCCAAAAACTTCGTACAACATGGCTAAACTTTCCAGACCAAGCACGTAGAGATTGTTTGAGACCATAGAGAGATCGACGTAGTTTACTCCATATAAATTTCTTCTTCTAGATCACCATAAAGAAAAGCATTCTCAATATTCAGCTGATGGAAAGGCTAATGGCGAATAACAACCATGGCAAAGAAGAGTTGGACAATGGTAATTTTGGCCACAGGAGAAAAGGTATCCCCAAAGTCAAGACTATATATCTGTGTGTATCCTTTTGCTACTAGTCTTACTTTTAGTCGATCAATTTTACCATCCGACCTGACCTTAATAGAATAGACCCGCTTGCATCCAACAGTCTTCTTCCTAGGTGGAAGAGAAACTAGTTCCCATGTCTTATTCCGATCAAGAGTCTGCATTTCAACAATTATGGCTTGTCGCCATCCAGGATAATTAAGTGTTTCATGAACATTTTTAGGTATAGTTATAGAAGACACATGAGACAAAGGAGAAAAAGGTAGGAGACAGTCTATGATAACTTAGAAAATTGTAAATGGGATAAGGATTACGGATAGAGCGAGTACCATTTCGAAGAGCAATGGGTCAGCCAAATTCTTCATCATCCAGAGTCATGGTATGGGTAGATGGTCATGAAGGACTTGAAGAAAAGGATTCACCATGTAACATTGGCCCAGTTTCTTGTGTTCTGCGATGGTAGGTAAGGAGAGGAGGTGATGATGGTTAGAGGGTCTTGGAGGAGGAGAAGAATTTTCAGTTGTGGTTTGACTTGGGATGTTAGGAAGGGAAATAGACAATGGTCCAACTAATGGAACAGGTAAGACTTGTTGGATAGAACAAGTATTTTGGCATGAAGAAGAAAAGAAGGGAGTCTCCTAAAAAAAGGTGATACTAGCGGACATGTAGTATTTTTTAGTGTCTGGGGTAGCATCGATACCCTTTTTGGAGACGAGAATAACCTAGGAAAACACATTTGATGGCCCAGGCAGATAGTTTGTCTAACCCTGAGGACATGTCATGAACAAAACACACAACCAAAGATACGAGGAGAGATATGAAATAGAAGTTCATCAGGAAACAAGACAATATAAATAATTTGATTTTTAAAGGAAGAAGAAGGCATTCTATTTATGAGATAGCAAGCAACGAGAATAGCATCTCCCCAATGATGAATTGAGGTACGAGCAGTTTCAACTAAATGTCTATTTTTCCTTTCTGCTATAACATTTTGCTGAGATGTATTGGAGACATGTAGACTAATATAAAATGCCATGAGAACTGAGAAGGGTAGAAAAACTTGAAGATAAATATTCTTTGGCATTACCACTTCTCAAAATTTTGATAACTTGGTCAAACTGATTTTTAATTTCATTAAGAAATGATGCAAAGATAAACAACAATTCAAAATGATCTTTCATTAAATAGACTCAAGTACAACGAGAATATTCATCAATAAAAGTAACAAAATACCGAAACCCAAAAGATGTGACACGACTAGAACCCCAAATGTCTGAATGGACTATAGAAAAACGATAATTAAATCTTGTTCCAGTTATCTTTGGAAAAAAAGATCTAACATGTTTTCCCAATTGACATAACTCACTCTAGGACTTGAAGTTTTCCAAGGTTGAGAACCATTTCCTTTAGTTTGGATAAGTGTGGGTGACCTAAGTAATCATGCAAAAGTTTAGGAGATGGAGATGCAAAACACAACATAGATGGTCTAGTTTCAATATAGTATAATCCTTTAGATTCATGTCCTTCTCCAATCAATCGACCCATCCACGCTCCTATATAACAAAAGAATAACATAAAAAGTTATTGAACAATTTAAATATTTGGTTGATTAACTCAGAGAAATTAGGTTAAAAGGGCAATTGGGAACAAAAAGGACAGATTTTAGATTTAAAGAGGAAGAAAGGGAGACTTGACCAACTCCCTAAGAGGAAACTTTGTACCCATTGGCTAAAGTAATAAAATGAGAAACTGTAGGAGGAAAAATGGAAGAAAATAGCGAAGCATTACCAGCAGAAGCACCTGAATCAAGTATCCATGAACTTGAACTTTCCATGGTTCGAGAAATGCAAGTTGTTGACAAACTAGACTGGTCAGTATATTGCACTCTAGATTTTAACCTCAAATAATCTTGATATTCTTCCTTAGAGAACTTCGGTTCAACCTTGTCAGATTTGAGTACATTGGCTATCTTATCAGGGAAACCATGTAAAGAGAAGCAATTCTCTTGAGTATAACCCATTCTCTTGCAATATGAGTATTGGGGACGTCCACAACCACTTTGTCCTCCTATATTGCCACGACCTCCTCGTCCACAATTAGATACCATGGCAGAAAATTCAGTAGTATCATGAAGATTTCTACTTTTAAGAGTGAGAATACGAAGTAATCGCGTTGTCAGATCCTCCATAAATGGAACTTCTTGGCTAGTCATAATTTGAGTTTAAAAATGAACAAAATCCAGATTCATGGCAAGAAGGATCATAACCATATATAACTTATCCAACTTCTTCTTAATCTTTTCCAAGGAGTTAGTTTCTAAGAACACTTTTAATTCCTCAACAACTAATTGAGCTCCAGCAATGAAGGAGGTCATATCATGATCTATTTGTTGAAGTTATGCCAATTTATGGGTTAATCATAAAGGCGTTGAATATCATTTTCAAAAATACTCCTAGCCTTCTTCCAAAAAGAGTTACAGGATTTGAATGTTTTGAGAGTTCCCAATATGTGGGATTCCACATAAATTTGAAAGTCCATTCTCTTCCATTGTTCAACTTTTTCTTATGGTATATTATTGTCATCTTCTTCTAAGTGGTCATGAAAACCTTGGCCAAGGAACCAAAGTTCAACAAATGCAGACCAAGAGAAATAGTTTTTGCCATTCAGCTTCTCTGAAATAATGGTGAGTCCCAAAAAATGAGTAGACAGGTTTAGAAGCCATTTTTGACAAAAAAAAGGTGCTAAACAGGGGTAGAAATGGAATATTAGCAAAAACTATGCCTCAACTATGATAGAAGGCCGAAATGAAGGTTGAAACCAGAAATACAGAGGACGGCAAGTCGAACAGTGGTGGGACAAAGGTGCTCCGGTGGCCAGAAGGTGGTGCGTGGACTTCACGAGCCAGAGAGTGCCACGCACAAATACTACACAGGGAGGCACGTGCAGCGACGTTTGGCTCCACAACAAGGAGGGTTGAGCGTCGCTTGAAGAGACACTCCAAATCCGGTGGTTGCTGAAGACAATGGCAACGGCCAGCCGCGGCAGACAGTGGTGGATGGAGATATTCTCGTCTGGAAACAAACAGGCAGAGTGAGATCGACCCACTCTGATACCAACTTAAGATAAGAGATATATGAAGACTACTTCAGAGCTTGATTTTCTCTTAGTAATATTATCTATTCTATATAAGACTTGTCCATCCAAAGAGTGAAATTGAAAAAGGCTATTCCTAGGTGTCAGACGAACAACAACTTTTTACACTTACAAAGCCTATTATAACAAGTTAATCAATGCTAAGAAGCTAAACTATTTGACAGTTATCATGCCATAAGACAACAGGAAAGAGAAGGAACGGAATTGACTCAACATTAATAAAGATATTTAAATACACATCATTAACGAAGTGTAGACATTTCTGATGCGAGAAATGTTGGGCTTTATAATTTGTAATTCTAATTCCTAGAAATCTGTACTTTCAAATGAAAATGCCACAATGCTAGCAATACAACATAACTTGAGTGTATTTTTCAATCTACTAAACATAAGCTATAAAATGCCATTTGATTCTAAGGATTTCAATATCCCAATTCCATCTAGAGTTCAAGCTTATCTGACTTGTACCTGAACCCAATACATATTATTCAATAAGGGTCACTTCCTTCCTTTTCTTTGAAGTGAGCTGCTGGTCTTGGAATGTGAGTTTTGGGCTTAAGTTCTTAACGCAACCCCAAAAGCTAACCCTAGGGTTGAGAGTTGCCCCCCACTTATATATTTTGGCACTATCTCTAGCCAATGTGAGACTTGGGTTTCTTTTCCAATACATCCCCTCACAGTCAACACTATTAAGCTTGGTGCGTGGATAATATAAAATGGTGGTGACCCATTTGAATGGATCTAAGATAGGCTCTGATACTATATTAGAATGTGAATTGAGCTTAACACTGCCCCAAAAGCTAGCTCTAGGGGTAAGATTTGCCCCCCCACTTATATATTGTATTTTGGCACTATTTATTGCTAGTGTGGGACTTGGGTTTCTTTCCCAATAGCTGACCACTTCTTATTTTGTTTGTCAAAAATATATAAGTATCCGCACTGGGCTCAAAGGAATTTCTTTCTTGGCCACAAGGCTTGAGGGTATATAAAGTAGAGGAACATAAAACAACTCAGTAAATAGCCTAAACAGGAAATGAGAACAATGGCATCCAATCCAACCAAACTTAAAACACTTCCGACAGTAAACACATTGCTAACATAGAATTGGAACCAGCAAACATCTTGAACGCACGATAAATAACTAAACAGAACCCAATCAAAGTCTATACAAAGAATAAATTCACGGCAGGAGAAAGTTGAAGTAGAAGACTCACAAAGGGTATTTTGGAGGCTTTGTCATTCCACACAGCTAACAATCCCAGAGAAGCAAAAAACCCCAATCCCCCACACAGCCACGCCAAAGCTTCATACTGGATTCAAAATAAAAAAGTAAGAAATTGATTCCATGAATTAATGTTATATCCTAAAATTTCCCTAAAAAAAAAAAAAAAAACACTCACCTTTCCTACAGTGTCAGCAATACGATCTATACAGGGTTCGGGAAACGGAGTGCCGTTGTCCCACACGAGTTCCTCGTTTATGGGAAGCTGAAAACCCCAAATTAGAATGAAATATTGATTTGTAGGGTTTTGTAAAAAATAAAAAAGGAATGTGAAAAGTGAAGAGAAATATACATACGGGTTTGTCAGGAACATAGTGTTTGCCGACGGGGAGGCCCATGCCGGAGCGGAGGCGGAGAGAGGATGCCACAGATCGGCATACGACGCCGTTTCCTCCCAAGATCCTCGATGCTGCATTCGTCAATCTCCCAGCCATTATCGATGTTGATTTCGTTCGCTTGATTCTTCTTCCTTCCCAACTTAACCTTCCTGACACTATCTTCAATACGACTTCGTTTCGAGGATTCTTTTATTTATTATTTGTTACCTCTAAAAATTATGTGTAATTTTATTTCACCACAATAATTATTGATTCACTTTATCTTCTGTAAAATACATATATTAAGAAATTAAAAGTAATTATAATTTCAACAATTTATTTTTAAATTAATAAATAATCAATTTTCATTTTAAAATGCATTTTTACACTGCAGAGAAGTCAAATCCCTAATTTTGATTGCGAATATTACAAAAACAAAAAATTGAGGGCACAAGTAGTAAAACTCTGGTTAATTGGCTCATGCTTTGAAACCAACAGTCATTTCTTCTTGCACTTCATTAATCTCGTCATGTATTTTTTCTTATTTAAAATTTTGATGATTCTCAAAATAATCCACATTGATTACCTTGAATTACACATGTCGATTATTTTTAAATGTATTATGGAATAGGCATTCTGAAAATATAGGACTGATTTTGCTTCTTAATTTTTAAAAGAGTTTTAAAAAATATTTTTAACAATTATTTTTTGAAATGATAAAAAAAATTGTTTAACAAAACATTATTTAAAAATTGGTTTAGAAATATAAAAATAAAAAGAAATTAATGGTTACAAAATGTAATTAATAAAAAGTTAAAAACAACATCTTCTTTACATTTTAAATTTTTAAAACAAAAATATAAAACTTAAATACAGAACTGCTGACAGACATTCATTTTTTTTTCTTTAAAATCTAAAAAATAAAACTGATTTTAAATTTAATTAAATACTAATGGAACGATTTTTTATTTTTAAATACTTAAATGCTAAAATTAGTATTACAAATTTTCAGCCAAATCACATAATATCCTACTTAACGAATAGATATTTTGAAATAAGTATACTTATGTATAAGGTGTTCCAAAATAATTCTTTAATTATTTTAAAAGTATTACAAAATAGACATTATAAAAGTATGATATTTGGATTATGAAACAAGATCCAAGAAAAACTATACCTATTCATAAAGTATTCTGAAATACATCTTACGCAATTAATTTTGAATGTATTACAGAATAAGACAATAAGTATTCTCAAAATATGAATTTTTTTGCTTATTGAATAGATGCTTCAGAACAACAACATCTAACGCAATGTTTCGAGTAGTTTTTAATTTCTAGTTTTAAAATTTTTAAAAATAAAAACTAGTTTTAGTTTTAAGTTTTTAAAATTTTAAAAATAACATTGTTTTTTTTTTTAATTTAAAACATTGGTTTCAAATCTTAACCAAAACACTAGTTGAAAGTAGTGATTGTTGAAGGTGACAGTTGGTCATTGGCGATCACCAGTCGAAGGTGTGGTTGGTGACCGCTGGTCGGAGGTGGCGGCCAGTGATCACCGATCGGAGGTGGTGATCAGTGATTGCCGGTCAGCAGTGTCGATCGGTGACCGTTGGTCAAAGGTGGCGACCGGTGACTGCCGGTCAGAGGTGACGGCTGGTGACCGACGATCAGAAGTGGTGGTTGGTGACCGCCGATCGAAGGTGGCGGTCAGTGACCGCCGATCAGAGATGGCGACTGGTGACTGCTGATCGGAATGGCGGTCGATGACTTTTGGTCAAAGATGATGGTCAATGATGACAAATAACTTCAAGTAATGAATTTAAATAAAAACAAAAAAAGAAATCTAAAAACCAAATTTTATTGTTTTTAAAATTGAGTGAAAACTGTTTTGAAAATAAGTAAAAAACCAAAACAGAACCATTTTTGCCGAATAGGTTTCTGTTTTCAAAATACATTTCAAAACCAAAAACCAGAAACTCAGAACCATCCCGAACGAGGCCTAAGTTATTCTGAAATAACTCTTGTGTGACATATTTAAATTATTATTATTAAAATTCAAATTCCAAAATATATTTATGTGTTTTTAGAAGAAAAATAATTATGTTTATAGAATTATGGATGTGATAATCCAGAAAAAAAAAAGCATATTAAAAAAATAATGCTCACATACGTAAGGAAAATTTCAAAATTTTAAAAATATTTAAAAAGGAGGTGCATGCTGAATTTTATTGGGTGTAAAAATAAAGAGCTCAAACTAAGACTATGTCCACATTCCAATCACATTCTACAGTGAGCCGGCAGTTCGCTTTTCAGTTTTTTATTTTTTTTTTTTAAAACTTAAAATACAATCAAATATGTTGTTTTTTGTTTTTTTATTAATGAAATTTTAATAAATATGAAAGTTTTTTTCATTTTTACATCTTAAAAACAGTTTTCAAATAATACTTACCAGTTTTTTTTTTCTTCCCGCAAACAGGTTTTGAAAACTATTTTTAAAAACTCATTTCAAAAATTAAAAAATAAAATCAAATCAATGAAACCCTAATATTACTCTCTTTACCGTCTTCACCAATTTCTCGGCAACGCCACGTCATTTCAACAGTAGTCAAGCCATGCATGTTCGTTTAAAGATTATTAATTTAACACCCATTTCGTGCATTTTAAAACTAACAACAATAATTAAAAATGATTAATTTAAATTGATGCATGGATTTGTAGTGCAAAAGAGTGTTTTGGGTGTATGAAAGGAGAAGGACGCCAAAAGTGTTTTGAAAAGACTGCGGTTCCTCTTATTGAAAGAAAAAGAATAAGGGTCATGCACGAAACTTCTCCTGTGATTGAACTGGAGTCGATCATGTTGGGGTTTCAATCAAAGAATTATAAGAAGACAAAGGAAAACCACAAGAAAATTTTGGAATTGAAAGTCTTAGGGCAACATTTCATGGAGCCAACCAGAGGTGATGGAGTGAGGTTGATTACGATTACACTAAAAATTACATAAAAATACTAAGAAGGTCAAGCAATCTCGAAAATGAGAAAAAGAATCGAGACTGGGAACAAGAAAAAAAAAGTATGATATAACAAAAAATAACACAAATGTGTCTTTATCTAAACGTAATAGAAAATCGTTGAACAGAACACATGTCATCCACATGACGTAACTAACTCACGCAACCTAATATACGAGATTGACAGTAACAACTAAAAGCTATTAAGGTTACAAGAGAAGCTATTCATGTAAGAGAAAGCATACAAAAGATGATATCAACACATGAGTACCAAATGATTCATCCTAAGCGCTCCCATAAGTTGATCTCCACCAGAAATCAACGGTCACCATACCTTCACAATCTTCTAATTTACCATCTAATCGACCTCCACTAGCAGGTCCTATAGATGAAGGATGAAGTTTACCAAGTTCAAACATCTCTTGAACTTGTATCTTCGTAGACTTGGTAAATACATTAGTAGGGTTGTCTTTTGAAGCAATCTCCATACCCTTCACTATCTTGTTTCAACTACACCTTAGATGAAGTGAAATTTTACACATCAATGTGTTTTGTCCTCTCGTAATACATATGATTATTAGCTAGATGGATAGCAATTTGGCTATTGTAATGGATTGGGATGCACTCTTACTCAATCCCCAACTCACCCAACATCCCCTTAGGCACATACCCTTCTTCACTCATTCCACGAATGCCTTGAACTCCACTGTAGTATATAATGCCACCATTAATTGAAGGTTTTTCTTCCATCTAACAGCACACATTGTCCACACTCAAATAACGTAAACACATACCCAGAAAGGGACTTCTAATGTTCATAGTACTTGCATAGTCAACATCTACGAAAACTTCTGGAAGGCCTAAACATAGTGTTTCGTTTAGATACCTTAGTGTCTACTTTAGCATCTATCAATGATATGATAATAATCATATCTTAAATTTCTAGACAATGATAAAATTTTATTGATTAATATTAATCCATAATTATATTCAACATTCTCCAACTTGGATAATATTAATCAATAATCAAAATACGAATCATTAAGCTAAAATAATAGTTATAGGCAAATCATATATTAAACAACAATGTGAGAAATCTAAGCTATAAAATAACATCTGATACGGATATATATCATGTACATTACCTAATATTTCTAATAAAGTATGTGGAATAACATAGTCCAATAAAATGACACTATAATGGTCCAAACATCCAAATAGTACTAAGAGATATGTTACTAAAATAATATTATGTTATATATATCTATGAGACAATTTTCCAACTTTAATTCATTTAAGACATCAAAACTTAAGTCATATAAGTTATAGAATTTCAATATTTTTCTTCTAGCCTAAACAATTTTTATAGATATATAGTGGATAATATAGATGTTAGTATCGAAATATTTATTAATATTTGTGCTATGTATCATAAAAAATAAAACTAATTTAAGTTATAATATTATTGAATAAGTTAATATATTTTAAAGACAAAATAACTTAAAATTAGTAGAGAGAAAAAGAAAAAAAGAAAAAATAACATAAGTAGAAAAAGTATAAAAATGAGAAAAACTGACATATCGATAAAAGACTAAAGCAAAAATAATTGACAAGTGTCAACAATTTAAAAGGACTAAAATGGTATTTTTGTTGCTCTAAATAATTCTTCTAGTTTAGATATCTATACTTTTAATAGAGAGAATTCTTCCTTTTCATCTCCATTTTTCAAAATACATATGTTGTATTTAAATCTATTTGAAAATTAAAAAATAAACTATTTTGTTATAGGAGAGGTTCAAACCCGCAATCTCTCTCTCACCAAATGTAAATTTTGCCATGAGATTAACCTTATAACCTTAAGAACAAAAAATTTACTTTAAAACTTTTATATCTAACATTTAAGTGTCCTACTATATATCGATATAATGAATAATATTATATAATGAAAGTAGGATCTTTTGGTATCTGCATTTTATGATTTCTTCTATTCTCATAAATATAAGTTTTGTAAATAGATGTATACGTTTGATCCATTAATATTTTTAATAAAAATGTAAATACATAGACAAAACATTTTGAATTTTATTTAAATTCTTTCCTCTCCATACTATCTCAAATTCATTGCAAATCTTTTATAATCGTTGATAATCTAACATGTTTCTATCATGTTATGATAAACAAAAAAATATACAAATTAATAAAATATATTCTATCATGTTATAAGTAAAATGACATAGTAAATTATTTATATAATCATGTTACTACTAAATATATTAAATTAAAACCTTAAAATTATTATAACATATAATAAAAATGTGAATACACAGACACGACAACGTCTGTGTTTTTGCTAGCATTGGATAATGCAGATGTTATTAACAAACTATTCATACTATTTATCTAAAAAATAAAACTAAATTTTCTTGTGATATTATTTACTAATTAGATGAAATTTTAAGGATAAATTAGTTTCAAATTAGGGGAAAAAATAAAAGAAAAACATATAAAAAAATAGAGAAAAATAACATAAGTAATAAAAGTAAGAGGAAAAAGTGACATCTTAATAAAAGAGTAAAGCATACAAATAATTGACACGTGTCAACAACTTAAAAGGGTTAAAATGACATCTTTTTAACATAAACAATACTTATAGATATGATAGATAATATAAATGTTATTAAAAAATATTTATTAATATTTGTGTTTTTTATTATAAACATTAAAAATAGTTTTGTTTATAATATTATTGAATTGGTAAATATATTTTGGAAAAAAACATTAAGTTTCCCCAAACTTTATTTATTTTACAAATAGACACTTAAGTGACGTTTGTTTTGAATGTTTTTTGTTTTCATTTTAAAAAAAAAGAAAAAAGTAAAAATATGTTTGGTTGCAATTTAGAAAATATTTTTAACGAAAATATTTTCAAAAAATAAATGAAAATAAAAAATATAAAAAAATTATTTTCAATGTTTTAAAAAATTAAAACTATGTAAAAACTTAATAACAATACTGTAATTATAAAAAAATTATATATAAATGTATTTTAAAGTATACATTTAAATATTTTATAATATTTTTACTAAAATTGATTAAATTTAACAATATTATTTTTGAAAATAGAAAATACTAAGTGCAAACAAACATATTTTCTGAATATTGAAAACTTAAAAATAAAAAATATTTTTATAAAATGAAAATAAAAAATGAAAAATATTTTCTTAAACTAAACACCAACTTAAGTTGTAATTTTTTCCAATTTATTCTTAAATTTATCCTGTCATCATAAACTTTAATTTCATTTAAATCAATCCTTAAAATTTACTATTTTTATTTAAAGACGTCTAAATTTCAACTTCATCTTAATTAAATGTTAAACTTTACTCTTCATAATATAATATTTTTTATTTAGTTGAAGTTGAATCACTAAAAAATTTATTAACAGTGATTTAATTTTAAAAATTTAAATTAATAATGACGATTTTAAAACTATCAAAAAATTATTTTTCATAATACTTTATAAAAAATTATCCTACATGATTAAAATAATATTTTACTTTAACATAAACGTTTTAGTACTTTTAAAAATTTTGGGCATGTTTGTTTTAGAATAATTTTTTGTTGGTCTGTCACCTTATTTCTATGTAAGATTAAATTCTGAAAATTGTCTTGTCACGAAAATAATTTTTTTGAGAATGTGTTTTTTAATTTACACGTCTCAGTTTTATTTATCTCTTTTGAAGGCATTGTTACTCAAAAGTTTTACAATAGATAAGCCAACTGGCCTCTCCCAAGTTTAAAATACAGTGGACAGAGCATCAAGCACATAAACTATCTTGGCAATGGCATTTTCTAATTCAAGGTGATGTGTCAATACACCATCCGGTAGTTGAGCTACTTATGTCAGGAGTTTATTAAATACAATTAGGAATCAGTTTTCGCAGAACTAGACTGTTGACAACAGTATTTTGGTTGGGAGTGATACCCACTTGAGCCAATTATTTGAAAAGTTCTTAAATGAAATACCACCTGTCACTTATCTTTGCGTAAAATGTTAACAGTTAAACTTATGCTAGTTTCTGAAGCTGTGGGCCCTATCATTAAATTCAACAGATTATCTTGAAACATGAAAAAAGTTGCGCAGGGATTTCCAAAATATTGTTCATGTGTCAGCATAAGACCTACATTTACCCAACCTAGGGATAGGAAATGGTCTTAGTAGTCCACACTTTCATCAATTAAAGGAATTTAGGACCCCAGCAGAGAGTGGGAGAATGAAGACGTGAAATATATAAGCAGCAAGCCAGCAAGAATCACAATAACATCGTTAGCAAACAGCAGCAATACTTTGACCGAACATTCTCAAGACCACTAAAAAGTAAGAACAGAAAAGAAAGGAATACGCATTCCAAAAAAAAAAAATATGGAAGTTATGGTGAGTAAGAACAAATTGAATTAACCAACACGTGAAATCCGTCGGGTCTATGACCAAAGATTCAAAGAAAATCACTTCTAGGTTATACCATATGAGGCTGAATTGTTTAACTACCCTAATAGATTCTTTTTTTCTTTCTAAAATTGCTCATTAATGCAAAAGACAATACATGGAGCTTAACTGAACCAACAAACCTTTATAATGCATCAACATTCAAAATAAATCACAGATGCAATTAAGATTGCTATAATATAAGGATCATATGAGGTAATTTGACAGTTTGTTGCATATCTTTGGCTAACACAGTAACAATCACCACATCATATACAAGTATCCGTACACGTATAACAACTTCAATGGCAATCAATACAAGTTCAGGGCAATTCTAAGTAAGTACCACAAGTCATGTATAAAACTAAGATTGAGTGATTGAGTCGTATCAATTTCATGATTTCCAAAACTTTTCAATTAAAGAGATATATTTAAAGCCACACAAGTGAGATCTTACCTCTTCCCCCGTAGTCTAGAAGCATGTCAACCTCATTATAATGGTTTAGGTCGGTGTCGGCCCTTTGTAAAGGTTACGGGTATCCAAAGTGAAAAAAAGCACAGTAGATACTCCTATCACCCAAATGAAGGTACATAGAAACAGCATTCGGTTTTTCATCGAAAGTACATGAGTAAACTGATCTGTCTCCTTTGGCAGAGTATTGATTTGGAGATTCTGTACGACATACTCAATTATTCCATCCATAAGCTCTCTTCTACGTAGGGGAGCAGCATCAACCGAATTGAAGATCTCAGTTTTAGCATTTCTGAGAAAATTCACAGTAATCTCTGCCTCCACAGAGTTAAACTTAGAACTATCTATTTTATCAGCACCAATACAATCAGTGGAGCTAATAACAACTCCTGTTGTGTCAGAGGTTTTTTTAGGAGTCAAATCAGATGAAAGCAAAGTCAGCGATGAAGGTTCTTCCAACAAGAAGTTCTGAAACATGTAATTACAATCAATACAAAATGCTTAATAAATTCAATATCCAATATATTTTAGTAATTAACCACAACTGCACTGAATAAATGAATACATATTATCAACAATGAAAACAACACATGTAAGAACTGTGTCCAACGCATAATCAAATAAAAAACTAATTTGCACATAAATTTGTTTCCTATAGCTTAAATTAGAAAAAAAAAAAAATCAACACTATTTCCAAATTACAACGCATTTTCGATAGCGTTTTACCGTCCTGTCTCGTGTGACTCGTATGAATAGAAAGCAGCAAAGAAATGTCAAAAAAGCATCAGAAGAAACGAAACACTGAGATTCGAACTTACCGTGATATCTTCATTGCGATTTGCATATGAAATCTCGGAGATCGGTGATGAATCCGAGAAATCGTCAGACACGGATGCAAATGCTGCATTCAGGCTCTTATCTATGACCTGGAAACACATTTGAATCTAAAATAGAAAAACAAAGAGTGAGAAAATACGGTTCATGAATCGTATCGTGCCTTGTTAGACTTCTTGGATGGAAAATCCTTGACTCTTCCATGACGATTGTCTGCATAGCGCACAAACTCTTTGAGCGGTGTTTGATGCTCTTTCATTGGCGGGAATTGAACGAAGTTCTTTTCAAATTTGAATTATATATTTAATGTGGAGATTCGAAACAGTGTTATTTATGTGTAAGTTGTAACTGTGAAATCAAACCCTAAAAAATCAAATTCAGATGTAATAAATGATTATCACCCTATATTTTTTATGGACTCAATTTATAAAGTTATGGCAAAATTTCTTGCATTAAGACTTCAAGGTGTAATTCACAGGGATATTTCTAAAAGTCAATCAACATTTGCTCAAAGTAAGCATATATTAGATGATATCTTAGTTGTGAATGAGACACTTGATGAGGCAAGGAAGTAGAAAAAAGAGTTGTTAGTTTTAAAGGCAGATTTTAAAAAGGCATACTATTCAGTCAACTAAACTTACCTATGACACATAATGGAGTTGATGGGGTTTGGAGAAAGATTAATTGAGTGAATCAAGGAATGTGGGGGTTCAGCAAGGGTATCACTTTTGTTGAATGGGAGTCCCATAGCTGAGTTTGAGGTAGGCAGGGAAATTAGACAAGGTGATCCCTTATCTCCTTTTCTGTTTTTAGTTACAGTTGAGAGTTTGAGCCAATTAGTCAAAGCAACAGTGGATAGAGGTATTTGGTAGGGGTATACCATTGCAGATGACACCCTGTTGTTAGTTAAGATGGACTAGGATTCTATTAAGGTTATGAAAGCAGTGCTTTTAAATTTCAAGTTAGCGTCAGAGCTCAAGGTAAACTTCCACAAAAGTCATCTCATCGAGATAAATGTGTCAGAAACGAGTCTGGTCTAAGTGTCATCTTTACTTAATTGTAGGGTGGGGTGCCTATCGTTTAAATATCCAGGACTTCCAGTATAGGCTAATGCTCACAGATTAGAAATGTGGAATAAGGCATTTAGCAGGGTGAGAGAATAAACACATGAAGTTGGCAGGGAGAACGATGTTGTTAAAAGTTGTATTGTTTGCAATACCAATCTTCTTTCTTTCATTCTTCAAGGCTCCTAAAGGTATTCTCTCTCAACTTCAGTCTTTATTTACTAACTTTCTTTGGGCAGGATCGGAAGAGGAAAGGAAGGTGGGTGTCATGGGAAAGAATGTGTGAGTCAAAAGGGAAATGGTGGTCTAGGGATGAGAGATGTTAGAAAGTTTAATATGGAATTGCTTGAGAAGTGGAGATGGAGAATGAAGGTGGAAAATGAAGCTTTGTCTGTAAAAGTCTTGAAAGCAAAATATGAGGGCATGGATGGATCATGGGAAAGTAAGGGTAGATTCAGTTCCAAGTGGTGGTATGACTTAAATTCCATTGGAGAGGAAATGTCAGGTCGAATACGGTGGTGGGAAAGTAAGGTTCGTAGACAAGTAGAGGATGGAAGAGACACTAGTTCTTGGTATGATAAATGGTCAACAAACCAATGCCTTAAATAGGATTATAACCACTTGTATAAGTTAGCGGTGAATAATAAGGTGACTGTTAAGGACATGTGGGATGTAGGGGAGGATTGGTTGAAATGGGAATGGTGTTGAGAGTTGTTTGAGTGGGAGGTTGTCTTGTTGGAAGAATTAAGTGGAAGAGTAGGGTCATTAGTTATCTCTGATGGGGTCAAGGATCAGTGGATATAAACAACAGGATCAGGATGTTACTCAGTATCTTCAGCGTACGAGGTTCTGACAACGGGTGCACAACTTCCAAAGGACAAGTTTTTCAACTTCATCTGGATGAAAGGCATTCCTCACAAGATTCAAGTCATGTTCTGACGATTGGAAGCTGACAAATTACCTACTTGGTTAAACTTAGTGAAGCATGGAATTTTGCATGAGGACATACACAAATGTGGGGCATGTGACAAAAATCCAGAATTAGGGTCACATTTTTTTTTCTCATGTACGGTGGCATCGAGAGTTTGGGAAGGCTTATGCGATTGGAGGGGAGTATCTTTAGTACTGCAAGTTGAGTTTAGAAGACATGGATTGCAATTCATGGGCTTGGTTAGTGGCAACACCAAAATCTAGACAACATGGTTGTTTGTGTGAGGTGCAAATTTATGACATATTTGGAAGGCTCGAAACATGTTAGCCTTTCAAAATATCACACTGAAGTCTAGTGTTATTATTACACAAATTCAGCTTAGTTCTTGAGAATGGTGCAAAGCAACCCAACTAACTACCTAGGGATGGTTTCACTGAGTAGGTAATGAATCCATTATTATATATTCACTGATATAAGTGCATCTTTTACTTTGTATTCAGTCATTTGTGGGCGAAAATTTGTATTTTAACAAATGGAAGACATTTCTTGTGCTTCTGATTTGTCCTTTTTAATATATTACTTGGATTACAAAAAAAAAAAAGTTGTAACAGTGAAACAGTGTGTAAGGATGATAAATTCTTATTTACTATATTTTTCCTATTTTTTATTATGAACTATTTTTTTCATAGTTTAATTTAGTTTAACAAGTGATATTAATATTTTTTTATATTAGCTACAATCATTTTTATTTAATTTTATAATTAAAAACTATTATTAATAATGAAAATAAAATTAAAACTAGGGATGAGAAAGAATAAGCAAAAGTAGAGTACTCACTTTATTACCTATCAACGCATTTACATTTAAACAAAATAGATGGATCTTATTCATATCCACCTAGTTAGGAATTTTAATATTTCTATCTTTATTTATTTGATACTTAACTATTCACTCTTATATTTAGTACTCGTATTTTAATCAATTATAAAAGACAATGAATAATAAATATTGACTTAAAATACAATTATAATTCAATTAAAATAATATTTAAATATTTTTCATAAAACATTAGAAACTTAATTATAATTATAAGTCATTATAAATTTAGGTATTATTTCATCCAATTTATTTTTTACTTAAAGTTATTTTTAAGAGGAGTTATTTCAAACAATATTTTTATACTTATATTTTTAAGAAGTTTATTTTATAATGTAAATTCTTATTCTACAATCATGCTTTTTCATTAGACAATAAAAAGAATAATTTATCAATAATTTTTAATTTAACAGAAATCTTATGATAAAAATGAAAGTGATTTTTTTATACATCTATAAATAAAATAATGCATTACACGGTTGTTGTTACAAAGTCAAAAAGTGAATATGTAAAATTGAAAGTATTTCAATTACATATTTTACATATTTTTAACTTTAGAGACTTTTATGTCCTCAAAATATCTTATATTTATCAACAGAAGTATATGTAAAACATTGTTTGGAAAGTTAATGGTGAACCATCTTGACACACTAAAGATTAAGGATGACAATTATGCTCACTCTCATAGGTACCACCTTATCTCAGTTCTGATTTTGAAGGAAAAAATTTACATTGTTGGTCCTGCCACCTTCCTCGCCTAAAAAAATCGAGGACGAGGATCATTGTGGAAACATCATTGTCAATCTCTATTAGAGTGGTGTGTATTCTCCTTCATTTCCTTTCACTTTTGCACCTTCCATCAAGTGGTATCATGAGCCAACTTCCTTAAGGTGCTATATTCTAATTCATGTCTTATCTATTCAATTATCTATATTTCTTATTACTATTGATTTTTCTTCATCATTTTCGTGTTGTTGTTGCTATAGTTCCTTTATTGTAGTTTGCCTAATTTTGTGCTTCTATTTCAATGCCTACTGTGTGTTTTCTTTTTGTGTTGGTTCAATATTTTTGTTCTTTTCATTGAATCAATTGATACTTTATTTTAGGTTCTATTTCTCAACTTGTGTATTTTATATTTTAGTGTCCTTTTTTTGTGATTCCATAAGGAGCCTATTTCGTCACTCCACACCTTTATGGACGAAGCCACAACTCTGTGGTTAGACCTTTGGATTACAATTTGTGTTCTAAATTTTGAACGAGTGCTTTGAATTTTTTTTAAAGCTTATTATTCTCTATTTTTTAAAGTGTGAGTGTTAAATTCTTGTGAAATTAAGAATACATATACCAAGTGTTTGGTTGAGTTCATGTCCAAAATCAAACATGCTTTACTAGTTCTAGCATGTTCTCTTTTTGAAAAATTAAAAATAAATTATGCTCAATTTCTTCTATCTTATTCCATTTCTTTTAAAGTAGATAAAAATTTATTGACTAGTTGAAGGTGATATTGCTCTTATATCTTATTATTGTTGATCTTTGATCAAACTTGGAGCTACATACTTGTTTATCAAGCTATCCAATATACATTAAATAAGAGTGTTACCACCACAGCACACTCTTTCTAATGCACCCCTATTATTGGTTGAAATTTATTGAAAATTACAAAATTATGAGAAAAAATCATTTAATGACAAGTGAGACCCACATATTTATTATTTTCAATAAATTTCAACAAATCTGTAAAGTGTATTAGAAAGAGTATGTTAAAGAGTGTGTTGCTAGCATTTTTCTACACTAAATATCATTTCTAATTTTGAGTTCTATCTCATTTCACCTAATTCTAGTTTCATTTTTAGTGGCTAGATATCTAGAATTTGTAATTACTTTCCATTAATTTTAGTCGTTGTTCCTTGCTTTTCTATTCAAGCAAATATTACTGGAGTGCTCCTAACAAAATTAAAAATCAAAAAGCAGAAAAAGGTGCTGAAAAAATAGAATAAAAAATGATAAAAAGAAGAAAACAAAAGTGTTTGATGAAAAGTCTAAGAGAAAAAGTTCAAAAAATATTTTTGCACCTAAAAACTGTTTAAAGGAGCTTTCAAAATTGTTTGTTATGCAAATTTGTGCTTATAAGTGTCACAACTATTGTTTATAATATTGCAAATCTTGTCATTTTTTTACTTTTGGACTATGTCTATCTAGTGTCATTTAAGATTCTCTTATGTTTTGTTAGTTTTTTCATCTTAATTTCTTGTTTATCTTCTTTCTAATTCTTTGTGTTTGTTTATTTTATTCTTTCCATTTGAGAAGTTTTACCTATTTCTTCTTGTGCTTTGTGTTTTTTGGTCTTGTCTTTTTTCCTTAGACTTATGCCATAATTTCTCTTGTTGGTTAAGCATATGTTTGCTACCTTCAGTAGCATAATTGAGACGGTTGAAAGAAATGCTTTTAATTATTAACTTTTTGTAGAAGTCTTTCACCAAGAACAAGAGAAGACACGAGTGAAACACTTCGAAAGTAGAATTGAACACTTCTTTAATTTCTTGCTTTTATTTCTTTTTATTTTTCTCTAGTGTGTTAAATAATTATAAATTAGTACTAATATTTCTATTCCATAGTAAAAATTTTCATACTCAAACTTTATTTAAATATAATATTATTAGTGTATTTTTACAAAATAATGTTTTGAACATATGTTTAATAAATTTATATAGAAAAAATTTGTTTACTAACACTTATATGATAGTGTCAATTTTTTTACAAAAGAATGTAATAAATATACTAAAATTATGAAATGATTTTAAATTACATTCCTTAATAATATTATAAAATAAGTTAGGGAGAAACCATATTCATTAAATTAGCATGTTAGAAAAGTTGTATTTGATTCCCTTCATTAAATTACTTTTTTATTTCTTTTATAAAACGATGAATATTATTCACAAGGCATAAATATACACAACACTATTATAAATGAAAAGTTTTTCTATAATTATTTAATACAGTTATATTTCAAAAACAAAAAATCTATACATAATCTATACATGGCGAAGTTCTTTTTGCAAGAATTTGACATGGTTTAAAAAATTAAATAAATATTTTTAAATTTTAATAGGCTAGTGCTAAATGCTAAGAAAAAACTTCCATGCCCATATGGGATTAATAATATTTTATTACAATCAATGTGCTTTCTCCAAAAAAAAAAAATATTAGCACAATATGAGATTTATTAATATTATTTTAAAATATTTTTATATACATATTTAATTTTTAAATATACTTGAATAAATATGTTTAACAAAATGAGTTTTTTTAAAAAATTAAAATTATTTTATAGAATTTCAGAGTATAATGAATATTTTTGAATAGTCACAGAAAAAACTTTAACAACCATAATGTTTTTTAGAAAGTATTTTTATAAAACATATTTTTCTTTTAAATTAAAAGATACTCACTGATGTATCTGATTTGAGACAAAATATAAATATATATTAAAAGAATTTATTAGACATGTTTTATAATAAAATAGTCTTAAATTATTTACTAAACAATATCATAATTAAACTAGCTTTATTTTTATATAAAAGAAACCATAAATATCATGTGAATCATTCACATGTGACAATTTTATTTTACACCATTATAAACACAATCATTATGGGTGATCAATTTTTTCCTAAATATTTAAAAATATTTATTTATATTCTAGAATCCTATAAATTATTTTAACTCTTTAATAATTTTTTGGTTAGAATACATAACAAATATTTTAATTATTTGATATTGTGATTAATATTTTCTACCAAAAATTAATTTAAAAAATAAAATTTGGTAAATATTTTTAAAAAATAGTTTTTGTCTTTATATTTAAAAAAGTTATACTAAAATTTTATTTATTAATATATATATAATAGTGTTAAATTTTTTATATAAATAATTAACTCATTAGATGATAAGTAATATCATAGATTAAATTTTTTTAATAACAAATGCTACAACTATAAAAGATTTTCGTACTTGAATCCAAATAGGTAGAACCATTTTGTGCCTGAGGTGTAAAAAAAAATTATCTTAATATGACTTAACTTTTTAATCAGCTTAGATATAGTGTAGAAACTTATTTTGGATAAAAATGTTTTTAATCTCTTTAAAAATTTACAAACTTTTTTTTTAGTTTCTCATTTTCCCCTTAAATTTAAAATTTTAAAATACATTAATTTTTTTCTTCCAAACTATTTTAATAAAATACTCAGTCGAATAAAATAAATAATTTTTACAACATGTACACTCTCCTTCTAAAAATGAGTATCATATTTTGAAAATAAATTGTCTAAAATAAGTGTCAAATTTAATTTTTAATATAGTATTAATTATTTTTTCACTAATTAATATCCCTAATAATATCAATTTATATTTTCAATTTGTTAAATTATTGGTTTTAGGGTTAATATTAAGTTTAATTTTGTTAAATTTGTACTCTCTTCCATTTATTTATTAGTTTTTAAAATGAAATTATTTGAAAAAAGATAGAGTAATTTATATTACTCAAAAACTTGTATAAATTTTATAAATTAATAAGGTTGAAACTTAGGTGGTTCTTGGTTTGGAAAAATATTTTTTGTTTTATTTTTTATTTGCATTTTTCGAAAACCGTTTTCATTTTCAAGTTTTTAACATTAAAAAAATATGTTTGTTTTTGCTTGATATTTAATATTATTAAATTTAATAAATTTAGTAAAAATAATATAAATTATTTATATATATAGTTTAAAAATACATTTATATATTATTTTTTATATAATTATAATATTGTTATTAAATTTTCATATAATATTAACTTTTAAAAATATTAAAAATAATTTTTTTAGCTATTTTTTGAAAATGTTTTAGTGAAAATAACCCCTATATCATCCCAAAGTCAAAGGAAACTTAATTATATGTGTCCTGTCGTGTGAGTTTGGAATATGAATGAAAAAACATAATGGCCAAAGCCACGTCTAAATCCAATGCTTTTATACTAACTAGTCAAATTAACATCTACTCAAGAGAGACTTCATCCTTTCTTAATAATTTGTATAATTCTATTGGTTGGAGAAACTAGCCTCCTCTTCTTCCTCCATTATGCTAGTGGAGTATACCATTTTACACATAAGATTTTTACTTGTTTTGGAAACGGAAAAATACAGAGAAATGAAGTTAATAAAATACAGAGAGAACAAATTAACTTATTCCAAGAATATGTCATGTTTAATTTACTTTACATGTATTTTTTAAAATATAACTAAATAATTACAAATATTAACTTTATCTAAAATTTTACATATGTGATAATTAAAATAATATTACATTATTCAAAGTTATAATTACAAATTTCATAACTAATTAATATCCCTAATAATATCACTTTATATTTTCAATTTTAACATTACACTTACGTCACTTAGTAAAATTCTATACAATACAAAAATAATCAATTTAATCATTGAATCATTCGATATTAAAAGTTTAAACAAATTAACTATTATCCATTTAAATAAGTAATACAATGAAGTATCGATTAATTTTTAATTTGTATAAAATTTTATAACTCAATATATGTTATAATAATTTTTTATTTAATGGTTAAAGTTATTAACTTTATATTCTACAGAAAAGCATTAAAATAGTGTAAGTGTGAAAGTAGCGCTTAATTTCTCTCCTCCCTATATATATTCACACATATAATAAGAATGATTTTTATTAATATATTTTAAAAATATAAATTTATATCGTACATAAAAAGATATTGTTAACCAGTGCGAGTTAAAAAACTAAAAGGAAAAAAATATTACGAGTGTAAATATAATTCGAAAGCATAGATAAATATACAAATTTTTTTATAGGCTAGATTAATGCATCTAATAACATAACTTCTTTTTTTTTTAAAAGAATGGTGTGGACATAGCAAATTCAAAATTTATTAACGGTAAACTAACACCATACAATTCAAATCATTGTTGTAAACATCAGTTAGTCTAGAAACATTAAAAATTGTAGTATCTTAACTCATGGACAAACTCAATTTAACAAATCTATAAGTTATCATAAAAATTGTAGTATCTATAAGTTACAATGTAATATTTTGTTGCTACTCCTAGATATTTGATGAGCTAGATGAAAAAAACTCATTTTCGATAACACATAACTTTTACTTAGATCTCCTTAATTGTATAATAAATATTCTCCTTTTATATATATATATATATAGAGATAGATAGATAGATAGTTAAAATTACAAATGAGTTTAACTAGCATGCATGAAAAAAGTTTTATACTTACATTCAATCATTACCCTTTATTTATGGTAAATTTGTTGACTTTACCTATTAATACTTTAAAAATCATAATCATATAAATAAAGAATTACGATTGAACTTCAGTATAAAATCTTATTCTTTTACATTTTCAGTACATTAATTAAGATTTTAATGAAAATGGATTGACAGTGTAAAATAATATTATACTGATATTTAATCATATCTTTTTATTTTATTTATATAACTTTTAAAATATGAGTTTAATTGATATGCACGGTTACTATAAAAATTTTTACACGGTCAGTGTAAAAATTTAATATGAATTTAATTAAGAGTTTAGTCACAACCCTTAATTCATGGTATAATTGTTGACTTTACACATTATTATTTTAAAAGTCACCTAAATGAAAAGTTATGATTGAATGTCATTGTAAAAATATTTTACACTGATAATGTATACCACTTAAACTCTTCAAATATTAATTGGTAAAGTTAACAAATTTACCATAAATTAAAGATTATGATTAAATATCATCATAAAATATTGTTTACTAATTAAACTGAGTGCAAATTAGTTAGATAACATATCTTCGATAATAATAATAATAATAACAATAAGAAACTCGTGCATTTATTTTCTAATATTAAAAAATAGTATGTGTGTATAAAGAATGCTCATTGATAGAATTAATAAAGAAAGAAGATGTTATCAACCTAAATCTAATCTTGAATATTATTAGTGCCACCATTATCTTTAATTCCACTTATACTAGTTAAAAAATATTTTCTTTTTTGTTTTTTGAGGATTTTGATTTAGAGTAATGATAGACATATACCTCTCTAATTTATACATATTATCAACACCTTTTATTTCTTTCTATCTCTTTCATCCTATCACATCATAGATCCTATCATACCTATATATCTTTCTCTTTTTCTTCTTCTCACTAGGTGTGTAATAGCACATGAGGTGTTCATATATCATTTTTCATATAGGTATGATAGGATTTATCATGTGATAGGATGAGAGAGATATAAAGAAATAAAAAGTGTATAAATTAGAGAGGTGTATATGTATCATTACTCTTTTAGAAAGTGTCCATGACCTTGTGAATAATGTCATAAATATAAAAAAGCTACCTTCAAACTTCTCATGCCTTTGTCATAAAGCTCACAACATAATGCCATAAATATAAAAAAGCTACATTCAAACCTCTCATGCCTTTATCACAAAGCTCACAACAGTGAATTATTTGCTTTTTTCTAAGTCAAATGTTAGTTTGTTAATGTATTAGTTTTTGTTAGTGGATGGATTTGAATCTACGACTTCTTCCTCTTTCATATCTCTATTTTACTACAAAACCAACCTTATAACTCCATGAGTGAATTGCTTGCTAAGTAGAAAAAACCTTTTTTTGAAAAATGTATCTTTGTGTCACTAGGCACAACCATATGGAGACACAACTAAGCGAAAATATCTATTTTAAAAATGAGTTTTTTTTTTCAAAATTAATCATTAACCAATTATGAATAAATACCTTGTTAAATAATTAATTATCTTATATAATTGATTTTAAATATATTAAATTGTATAATTAGTTATATATAAATATTTATTTATAATAATAACCAGTTATATTAAATAATAATCAGTTGTAAAAGAATATAATTATAGTTATTAATAGCTACTTTTATTTATATTATATTATATTATATTTTATATATATATATATATATATATATATATATACAATTATTTAGCGATTATATTCATGTTATTAAAATAACCTAATTACAATAAACTCTAGTGTTGAATATCATTGCAAAATAGACAAAACATTGATGAATCGTGACAGATATTTTTCTTTTGACTAAATTCAGCTTAATAGCTAGGAACCCGACCAAGAATCAACAACCTTGTGAAAACCACAAGACCTTGGTAAGTGCCAAGCACCGCCAAAAGTTATTTAATTTGAAAGTAGAGTTTACCCATCCCATCATTCTTTTTGGCTCCTTAAACTCTTTTAGCGCTTACAAGCCTAATGATATATTTACGACTGCTTGGTTAATACATGTTATTGTGCTTTCGTGATTCACGTGGTAATTTAATCACACTAGTAACATGATACTTTTACCCCTGAAAATTTCATAACTAAACCTTGTTACCATATTGGATTGTTTGTAAAAATTCGCACTCAACTAATCACAGTACATTGAACAATGAAATTATAGCAAATTGTCTCCCATTATTTAATCACGAAGCGGAAATTTTGCCATTAATGATTGAATAATTGAACATAAACCGTGAAATTGCAATACTTATCGATCATAATAATAATTTCATATTGGGTGGCCTTACCAAGTGATAGAATAGCAGCGCATCATGAATATTAATTAGTGGCAACCCCACTCAAATTCCTTACCATCTATAGTGTGCTAGAGGCTATACTACTCTAGCTCATCCTACAGTACTGTCACACATTAATCGCCCATATAAATTGCCACATTTTGCAGCCAAATCGTCATAGCCTTCAAACATTTAGCATATAACTTGGTACTAGTATACTTATATATCAAAAAATATATTCATGATGATGAGTAATTTAGCATATAATCATGGGTGTTGGTGATGATGAGTAATTTATATATTGAGCTATGATAACTCATGGTTAACTAGGTTAAATTTTTCTTTGAACTAAGACTTTAAGTTTAACATAAGCAGCAAGTATTGTTAAAGATATATACATATAATTAAAACTCACGATGCTAATTTATATACCTTCATTCATTGATATTTTTGCTGGCTTATTCCTTTTACAGGTTGTTGTGGCAAATCGTGAAGCATGAGGACCTTACTTGCACTCTTGTTTGCCTTAGTGATAACGGTGACCATGATGCATGCTGGTGCAGTCAATGAGGACATTGAGGTAAGAACAAAAGTAGAACGCAATCTACTAAGCGAAACTGCTCTTGGTCGAAAGGGCATGGGAAGCCACACAACTATGAAGGTTTCTGCAGGTGCAAATATCAACGCTGCGGATTCTGTCAACAATAACAAAGGGAAAAAAAGTGATGATGATAATGATAGCTTCCAGAACTATAGTCCAAAACTGTTCCTTAGCAGCCACCACTACTTCCATATTCGCACTCCACCCATTAACGGCTAGCACTAGCTACTGTGTAAGTGGGAGATGAAGTTTCATGAATATATGCATGGCGTCACATGTACTTAGCGTACCGTTTAAATAAACTGAAGATATATACCATACCATGTGTCTGTGACTGTGCGTATTAGTTTCACTATGATAAATTAAAGCTATAAGTCTCTCATGTGTTTTTACTATGTACAAGTATATGCGTCCCTAGTTCCTAGGGCAACAGCATCTATGCATAATGCATATATGTTTTTTCTCTTGTTTTGGCAGATTTTCTAGGAAAACAAGACTATAATCAAGCTGGTAACAAAGCTAGTATTGTAGTATAGTTCTTTAGTACCATCGTTTTATTTATTTATTTGCGAATCTGATTGGTTTGGAAAGCTTGAGATAAGTAACTAAAAACGAGGCCGGCCATACATACGGATAATAGATCACTCAAACCAGATCGATGGTTACGAACCACACATCATTTATAGTTTTTAACTAATAGGTATGTAACGTATATAATTAATTTATCTTGTAGATTATTTTCATTAAATAGTTGTATATCTAATTAGTTGAAACCATGTGATGGTTTGAAACATATCTAATAATTTCTCCAAATTTTAGACTTATGATATATATTATATTGTAAAAGAAATTATTGTCCTTCGATATATAAATATATATATATATATATATATATATATATATATTTATATATATATATATATTTATATATATATATATATATATATTTATATTTGAGTAAAAACAAAAACGTATCAATGGAATGAGATGATAATATAGTTCTAAAAAGTTTCACATGATTTAGACAGTTAGATATATGGTAAGATTATTAATCCACTTATATGACTCATACGATTCTTCTTCCTTCATGTTTTAGAAGTTAACAAATTTTATTAATATTGCAAAGGATAATGATAAACATACATCTCTTATTTTATACATTTTATCAACACCTCTTGTTTCTTTCTATCTCTATCATTCTATACTTATATATTCTCTCTTTTTTCTTTCTTTCATTAGGTGTGTAATAGCATATAAGATGTATATATATCATTTTCCTATTGCAAATAAAGCAAGTAAGCATTAGAGGTGTCATTTCACAAGATAACAAAAGAATATAAATATAACATAAAAAAAGGAAAACATTAGACACAAACAGTTGGGTTTATTACCCATTTCTGAAAAGGAGAGCGACGTTAACTTCATTACACAACACCATTCTCATACAGTTAGTTGAGTTTCTTGAACAACTTCATAAAGTTCAATGCATTTCAGTCCTTCCAAACCTACCAAACATTAGCATACCACACTGCAAACCATACCCAAACTTCCCTTAGAACTACTTGGTAATAGGTATGAAAACAGGGCAGAGTGAGCAAGAGTATGATATTTTCATCCTCATCCCCACTGTTGAAATTCATCCCTATCTTCATCCTTATACCTAGCGAGTATGAGATTTATGTCCCCATCCTTATCTCATTGAATTGGGTATATCATACCCGTCCCATAGACTCAAAAAAAATATAATAATATTTTAATAAAATATAATTTTATAATGATATTAATTCAAAAGTTATCTAATAATTGTAAAGTTTGCAATTTGTTAATTAAATGTCAAATTTTTCTCTTTTTTAAGACAAATAAATGTTTTAGTCATTAAAATAAGAACGAGAATGAAGTGGACATACTCGTGCCCAATTAAACTGGAGGTTCCCTATTAACTTCGAGGTGGGTTTGGGGATTATAGACAAATACGAGTTTATTAGTCATCCCAACTTAGTAGGCTCTACCATTGATAAAAATGATTGCAACATTGTTGATGTAAAGCTGACACAATCTCTGACAAAGAGCATAATCAAGGCTAAATAATAGTTAAAGAATAAATGTAAGCTTGATTCCTCTACCACCCAACATAAAACACAATCACCAGTAAAGCCTCTAATTGTTTGTGGACGTCGTAAATATCTTTTGTAAGCATTCAATCATACCCCAGCTTCTAAACTAAACATTGAACCATTTGTGAAATCTCATAAGCCCAACAAAAATTAAAAGTGACATTGGATGAAGGGCCCTACATAGTTGTTAACACCCTATAGGTAGAAAACACTACCTACTAGCTTAATCTAGTAGTAGTCCAGACCCATTCATCTTTAACCCTCACCCTTATAACTATTGAATCAACTATCTCAGCTAACAATTCTTCATCTCACTCAAACAATCTCCTTCTCAAGTTCTACCTCCATTCTGAACCCTGCCCTTTTAACTACTTAAGCGTGATGTTTGTTCAAAGATAAATTAAACAAACGATCGAATGATTCACATAGGGGCTGCTCACTTAACCACTTATATATCTTACCAAAACAATACCTCCTATCCATCCCTCTTTTGACATTGTTAGACCACTACCTTTGCTGATTAATTAGCATCATCGATAGAATTAATATCTATCCATTAACGTGAGCACTGTCAAAAACAAAAATCTATACTCCCATAAAGATAATTTCCTCCTACCACCACAAGTTTTCACATAACTTTACTACCTGATCTTTCCCAATAAACAACCCTAAATAATTAAAATAGATCAATTCCCTTTGACAATTTAGCAAATTTGCAACCTCTGCCATCCAAAGATCATTTACATTTACTTCAAATAATTTACTCTTAAAAAAGTTCACCTTAAATCTTAATAAAAATTTAAAATTCTGTAAAATAGCTTTTATCATTACTAAGAAGTTTCAATCATTTTGGACACACAACATAATGTCATCAGAAAAGTAAAAGTGACTTATACATAATCTCTCTTTGTCAAACTCATACCCTTCCATAATTGATTAATCTCTATGGCGTGAACCATTTGACTCAATCTTTCATCTGCAGTTAAGCTTTGCACTCTGAAACATGTAACTCAAACATTGATCCATATATACTACTGCTTTAAGTTCAATCAATCTGCAACTAGTACGGACAATTGTTATAATGTACTGAATGATCATGAGGTGTTTTTTCTCATTATTATATATTATTATTTTCGGAGGGGAATTCGAAATACGATAAGTACATATAGACTAGCTGATGTGTAATGTGCAGGCATAATTACTTGATTTGGACTTAACATCAGTCTGCCTACATTTGGCTACAAGTTCGTAGTGGAAGTTTATGAAAGAATTCTATCACTCTTATATTGTTAGCCTTATAATTATTAAGCACCTTATATTATTAAAAAAAAAAAAAAAGAACTACCTGTATTAGAACCATTTTTAAATTATATTGTATGATCGTCTGAATATGAAGTAAATTAATCTCGAGATAATTCTGCGCTTCAATCTCTCTAGATCTGTGACAGAAATTCAGTAACATCTCTCTAATATTTAATGCTATTATGCATTTGGACTCAATCAATACTTCTCGTTAATTTGAAACAACTCCTTCTAAGTGATCTGGATGCCAACGCGCCTATTAAAAGAAATCTAGATGATAACGTACTAACAGGTGCCTCCAAAGCGCGTCCTAAATAAGTAATTATCAGTCACTTGATCCCCTAATAATAAATAAAGAGTAGAATAAAAATATTTATTTTTATTTTTGCTTAATTGCAGAGAGTACATGTTATTGAGATTTAGATTTCTTATAATTTTATGACGATAGGATACAGCCATAATTTAATGATTAAAATTTATAGTATTTAATTTATATTTTTTTATTATAAAATTTTTATTATTATGATTAAGATTTTATGCAGTTATACAGATGACTACAACTACAACAAATTCATTTTCAGGTAATTGTTAGTCATGTTTATACTTTTAATTGCATATATTAACAAAGTACGTATAATTTAATCATTTTATATATATATATATATATATATATATATATATATATATATATATATATGACTAGCCAGGAAACATTAATATTTGAGACTTGTCCTTAGCAACATGTCTATCCGTTGGATGTATCATATTGTATTAACAAATCACTTAGTACGAATATAAAAAATTTCACTTATAATATTATTTGATCAATTAAGGGATGAAGTAGAATTAAACTTTGATTTCCAATAATTTTTTTATATAATATTTAACTTAGAAAAAAATAAGTGACATATAATAATATAAAACATTTTCTATTCATAACTCAATATTTATGATTTAAAATTTAATTAGTGAAGTGGAATATGATTGAATAATTGTGTAAAAAATAATTTATAATTATCAGTATAACTTTTAAACTCTTTAATTTTATTTAAGTTGTCTGCATTAGGCTATTTTCGAAGTGATAAATAAGCCAATTCATGTGGGCAGGGTGCTAGTTTTCTTGTCGTACTTCTCAAACCATATATAGCTCAGTGACAAGTCCTTAATTCCCTTCACTAGCTCAGCAATATATGGAACATATATATATTTGGCTGTACAAACTTAGTCTTAGATGTGACAGAAAATCTATAAGTTATTGTATGTGTATATATTTGCAGTTGAGCATGAATTACCTTTAATATGTTGATCACGAATTTTACCATGTACAGAACCCTGATCACGTGCATGTATTTTGTTCCTCTGCCAACAAATTGCCAATTTGACTGGTGTAAGATGTAGATAACCATAGAGATGACGACGACGACAACAAGTAGCGAATTGAAAGAGCGTGAATTACAACAACTGTTTCATGTTCATGATAACCCTTCCATATGCTATACTGTACCCACGGTTAGAGATAAAGTCTTAGTTTTCTTATTCCTATATAGAAACATGGTAGTTATTGTTAGTTACTCTATTTTTAGCTTTGTTCTGTTTTAGCACTTGCTATAAATATTCATATAATAATGTATGATAATGATATGAGATATATTTAGTTTTAGCACTTGCTATAAATATCCATATAATAATGTATGATAATGATATGAGATATATTCAGTTTCATCTTTTTTGTATTTGTGTATTGTTACATTCAACAATGGTATCAAGAGCTTTTATAATCCAAATTATATTGTGAGGTATAAGAGCTAATTGTCACCAATTCAACATGTGAATCTTCTATCTTTTCTTGATTTTGTTTGAGTGAAAAGCGCCTCTGTGAGTGAGTGATTCTTCAGTTTTGTAAGTGGTTGCTATGATTGAAAGTTCTTGATAAAACAAGAACGGACTAGAAGAACCTCTAGTTGAGCACATTGTCAAGAAGAAGATAAAGAAGGTGTAAAGGTATAAAGAATGGCTAGAACTAGTAGCATAATACAAAGATCCCTGCCAATATTTGATGAAAAACTGTTTGACGATCGGAAAATCAAGATGTTTGCGATTTTTGGTTTCCAATACATTGCTGAAGCAGTTACAGTGAGATTTGAAGACCCTAAAAGAGGTACTGCTGATGAACAGAGGCAAAATCTCAAACAGCAATAGAAACTAGATAGTAAAACTCAATTTCTCATTTATAAGTGTGTAAGCTCCAAGAATTTCAATAAAATCTCTAAGACATCCACCTCCAAGGAAGCATTGGATATATCTTTGTAAAGACATATGATGGTGATAAAAACAAGAAGGTGAAATTGCAAACCTTGAAAAGACAATTTGAATTTCTCAGTATGGAGGAAAATGAGACAATTGTAGATTATTTTGACAATGTTCAAGAATATGTCAATGCCATGAGGGCCTGCAAGGATAGTATCACAAATCAACATATGGTGGATAAAATCTTAAAGAAATTGCCTCCAAGATTTGATCATGTGGTAGTTGTGATTAAAGAAACAAAAGACTTGGATGCTATGGAAATTGAAGAGCTGCAACATTCCCTTGAAGCACATGAGCTCAGGATTAATGAGAGAAAGCACAATCAAGAATAGACACTTCAAACACGTTCAAATTACAAGGAAAAAAGTAAAGGACCATGGAAGGAAGGCAAGTCAAACAATAAACAAAAATCACAAGATCAAAAGACTAGTCATGCAGGTGAGTCTTCCAAAAACAAATCAAATAATTAGAACCAGAAACAGAATACCCACTCCAATGGAGGCAAGGAGTGGAAATTTGATAACAAGAAAGTGAGATGTCAAAACTTCCAAAAGTGTGCTCATTTTGCCCAAGAATGTTGGGAAGGAGAGGGAGCCAAGAACAAGCCAAATAATCTTGCAAACTTGGCACAAGATGATGCATCAAATTCTAAAGCAGTGGTGCTTATGGAACAAACTAGTACAAATCCCTTAGATAACACATCATGGTATCTTGACTTCAGTTACTCTACTCATATGATAGGCAGAAATGACTGGTTCATAAAGATGAATGATGCATCTCAAGGAAAAGTCAGATTTGTTGATAATAGTAGTCTAATTGCAAAAGGCACTAGAAGTGTAGTGCTAAGAATCACAATGGTAGAGAAACAATAATTAAGGAGGTATTGTATGTACCTGAACTGAAAACAATCTTTTGAGCTTGGCTCAATTACTGCAGAAAAGATTTGCTATGACAATGAAGGATAATTGCCTTAGTGTTTTTTGATAAAAACAAGAAACTTGTAATTCAAGCTAATCTATCACAGAATATGACTTTTTGAATTGGAATGAACACTTTGAAGCATCAATGTTTTGCCACTTCAGAAAATAGAGTAGAATGGTTGTGGCACCTTAGGTATGGTCATCTAAATTTCAAAGATTTAGACCAACTCATGCATCAAAATATGGTTGAAGGATTGCCTCAAGTTGTAATTCTAGAAGAAGTATTCAAGGAATGTGTTCAATATAAAAAAAACAAGGGGAAGGTTCAATAAGTTCCTACCACAAAAGGCAACAGAAAAACTATGAGTAATACATTCAAACATTTGTGGCCTTTACAAATCGAAACTTCTGGAGGTAGCATATATTTCATCTCATTTATTGATGATTTGACTAGAAAGATGTGGGTATATTTGCTAAAAAGAAAGCATGAGGTGTTATATGTCTTTAAGAAATTCAAGGGCATGGTTGAGAAACAAAGTGGAAAACTTATCAAAGTTTTAAGAACTAATGGTGGACATGAGAACACATCATCTGAATTCAATAAATTTTGAGAGAATGAGGGATTATTACATGAAGTTACACCTCTCTGCACACCCCAACATAACGACATAGCTGAGAGGAGAAATAGAACTCTGTTGAATATGGTGAGAGGCATGCTGAAAAGTAAAAATTTACCAAGCTACCTATGGGGGGAAGTCGTCTCAACAACTGCATATGTGCTAAGTAGGTCTCTCACTAAAAGGTTAGAGGGAATAACACTCGAGGAAGCTTGGACTGAGAGAAAACTAGACGTCATTCATTTAAAAATATTTGGTTCAACTTGTTATAAACATGTCCCTAATTAATTAAGAAGGAAGCTAGATAACAAGGGTATTCCACTTATAATGATTGGTTATCACTCAACTGAAGGCTACAATTTGTTTGATCAAGAGACAAGTCAAGTATCAATCAGTAGGGATGTGATAATTGATGACACAACAAGTTAGGACTACAAAACAACCTCAAAGGAGTTAGCACAATCCAAGATTCTACTGGAAAAATGACCCTCAACTATGCAAGCGGATATTGAGAATCAGTTAGTGAGAAGATCCTCTAGAATAACTCAGGTGTCATTTCATCTAAGAGATTATGAATTGTTCCAAGACTCATCAGTTACTTCAGAAGGAAATTTGGTGAACTTTGCACTTATTGTTGAAGCTACGCCTATTGAATTTGAGAAGGCAGACACAACTATGAAATGGTTGAAGGCTATATAGGAGGAGATTGACTCCATTGAGAGAAATCATACCTGGGAACTAGTAGAACACCTCAAAATAAAAAACCTATAGCTTTGAAGTGGGTCTACAAATTGAAAGCAAGTCCAAAAGGTGAAATTGTGAAGCACAAGGCCAAACTTATGGCAAAAGGGTTTTTGCAGAAAGCAGGAATTGATTATGGTGATGTGTATACACTAAAGGCCATAATTAAGACAATTCACCTTGTGGTGTCACTTACAAAAAATGCCACATACACCAACTTAATGTTAAATCTTCCTTCATCAATGGCCCTCTTGAAGAGGAAATGTATGTACAACAGCTACAAGGATTTGAGTTTAAGGACTAAGAACACAAAGTGTAGAAACTCAACAAGGCCTTATATAGGCTCAAGCAAGCTCCAAGGGCTTGGAATCGAAGAATTGACAGTTTTCTAAGTCAAATTGGTTTTGAGAAATGTATCTTAGAACATGGAGTTTATGTGAAATGCTGGAATGGCATTGTGAAGCCAGAAAAATTAATTGTATATCTATATGTCGATAACTTTTTAATCATATGAAGCAATGAAGAATTAATAATTGAATTCAAGTTTCAAATGTTGAATGTGTTTGAAATAAGTGATCTAGGATAGTTGAGCTACTTCCTGAGAATTGAGTTTAGAATGACTCAGTATGGTACTGTCATGTATCAATCCAAGTATGCACAAGATTTATTGAGCAGATTCAACATGCAGTAGAGTAATTCAGCAAGCACACCTGCTAAAGCTAGATTGAAGTTGGAAAAGGAAACAGACGAAGAATTGGTGGATCTACCCTCTATAGGAAGATCGTTGGAAGCTTAGGTACTTGTGCAATACAAGACTTGACTTGAGCTTTAGTGTAGGATTGATTAGCAGGTATATGTAGGACCCAAAATAGTCATATTTGCTTGTTGCAAAAAGGATACTAAGGTACCTACAAGGCACAACTGGTTTCTGGATTCTATTTCCAAAATGAGAGATTGATGTTAGACTAGAAGTAATTGGATATTTAGATTCAAACTAGTGTGGAGATAAAAGTGACAATAAGAGTCTCTAGGTAAAAAGGCGACAATATGAAAAAGGGTTGTTAGATATTGGGTACTATAGATTTTACAAGAAAATTTATTCCAAAAAAAAAAAGGAAAAAACTTGAGCTCCACTAAATGGATAGTGGTTTTGAAATATATAAATTAAGAATGTTGGTGAAGTTGAGGATATTGCTAGAAAGAGAAGGTTGGTATATCCATTAATATAAGAAGAGTACATTCCAAGTTTCTTAAAGGTAATGTTCAAAAACTTCAAATAAATATTAGGTAACACCCAAAATTATTTGAACTAAAAAATATGTCAAAAAAAGACAATATTAGAATAGGTGACGAAAAGATTCTTTATTAAAAGATAAGTGATAAACAAAAAGTGACGAATGAAAAACATACTGAAAATGATTATGATATGATATACAACAGGATAGTTATTCATTAAAAATAAAGAAGCAAAACATGATAATACACCACTGACAAAGATCTTCAACCTCGCACCAACCGCAAGAGTAAAAAAAAAAGGGTCAAACTTCAGAATGAGAGAAAAGCATTGAGTTGGTAGCCAAAAGCATTTTGCAAGTATATGCAAGGCAAATGAGTTTTTATATGAGTGAAAGCCTAAGGATGGGAGTGCACCAGTGGGCCGACCGTATAACTAGAAACGCGATTGAAAAAGACTTCTCACAGTCTGGAAAAAGAGGGAAATATATATTGTAAAGAAACATAAGATTGGATGAAGATTTTGAAATTATACCTCGCTATATTCAACCATCTATGGTTTAGCTTTAAAAATTATAATCCAGTGACAAATCTTGTGACTCACTTTATGTATGCTGACTCATTTATTGGAGGCTAGTAGTTAACAATGACTGATTATTTAAAAATAGTGTTAATAATGGAAGCACTAACATAGAAAAATTTAGAAAACTAAAATGCGTTTTGAAAAAAATTAAGGGTCTGTCTATAATGACTCCAATTTTTCAGGAATGTAAAACACTTTAAAAAAGTGATTTAGGACCAAATTGTATAAAGATGAAAATATCAAGGATTAATATACTTAAAATTTCTTTCAAAAACTTAAGTTATTATGCTTACTGCTTTTAAGAATAAAACGGTACTTCAATCAATTTTAAAAGTTAGACAATATATTATCATTCTAAATCAGTTGCGTATCAATTATCTGGAGTTGTACAATCAGTCTAAAAAAATCCAATCAAGAATATTAAAAATTGTAAGAACTTTCATATTCTACCTCAGTTGTTTTACAACCAATTTAGAAAATACTTTTTATCATTTATTAGTACCCAATTAATGTAGAAACTGTTCTTTAGGTTAGTTCTAAGAAACTTATGTAAAATTTTTATAACAAGGACAAACCGATGAATTTTAAACGGAGAATTTCAGCTTAACGTTTCACATGCAAAACGGTGACTTCTCAATCCTCTAGCATGTTTATGTCCTCTATGATATGCCTGGTTGAAAAGCTCTGATCAAAGTTTTGGTATTTTTATCCACTCATCAAATTTTTAATTTTGACATGAGTATCATTAACTTTAAATAAAAAAATCAAGTAATTAGTATATTTTAATTATCTTTATTTCTTGACAGCGTAAATTTTAATAAGTATATATTCATAGAACTAACAAAATATATTTATATTATACGTTAAAAGTAATTATAAATTACTATCCAATTGAAATTAAATATTTTTTAAATTTATTTCTAACGAAATAAAATTTAATTTTTGTAACTGTGACTTATTTAATTTTAATTTTTTTGTGAAGATTTAATTTTAATTTTACTATAAACATAAAGGAAACACTCATTTATGTATTAATAAAAAAATGTATGGAAATGTATTAATAGTATTATACATCTATAAATATTATTTTAATGTAAGTACTTAATTTCAAGAAAATTGTACAACGTGCTAATCGCTATTGCATCATTATTAATTTTGTTGACCAATCCCCTTAATTTTCTTTTCCTTAATATTCCATTATTTTTATAAAAAAAAACTGTAATTCGACTATGCTATCATTATTATATGATGATGCTTTTTAATTAACACTCACGACCTTAATTTCAGTATTTCCTTTTTTCATATTTTTAAAACAAATGCTCGAAAATGCAATTAAATTTCTAAACAAAAAGTTTGGACATTTTTTTATGCCTAAACATTTTTTTTCAAACTATGGAAGTGAACTCTAATTTTTTAAAGTTTAGAACCTTTATATACATTACTTAACTAATAATTAAGCTAAACACAAGAACTTCACCACAGTTATAGATTATGATGCATCGGCTAGGATCTATTTATCTAAAATTTTCAAACTATCCATATCCACATATGAAGTTAGAAATTACCTCTAACAATGGCAAGCCTTTATTTGCATATTTTTTCAACTACACCAAATTAATTTTATAAAAATAAATTTTTTTTCCAAAGAACTTATTTTTCGTGGGGTAATAAATTTTCACAGCATTAATATTTCTGAGCCCTTGATAAGTGCTTCAACTTAACAATTTCCGAGCAGGCAGACTCAATTTTCCTAATTAATTAATTATCATACGTGGACTCTAAACCCAACACATACACGTTATAGGCCTCATTAATCATTTGATGGTCCATAAATTTGGGTGTTGAAAAAGAAAATTCAAAATTATACCTAATCAAGTTACGATATTTCATTGTAGTCGAAAAGTCTGATATATCTTCTGATGAAATAATTGAATTCATTCAATCAACAAGCTGATTGAGGATTATCCACGAATTCGTACATACAACCTTGCCCGTCCCCGAAATTTACACAGATTAGATCAAGCAGTTTCTAGTAACAGCATATTATGTAAATCTAAACAAGGGTTTTGGCGAATGGCTAATCAAAAGTTACTTTCTGATTTTTTATTTTTTTTTTTTTTTTGATGGATAAATTTCTAACAAGTGTTACAAGTTCGAGCATGAATAAGTTGTTTCGGTATCAGTAACCATAGGAATGGTATATTCTAGCAAGGTGCCAATGGGTGTATTTTGCGGTATTGGCACAGTTGCCAGAACACCCGTATAAGAGAAGCATGTTTACAATGATAAGAGTCAGTGATCGAGAGCACTTCGAATTGTGAGTGGCGGATTTAGAACTGCGCCTCTGGATATAAGGTCGTGGTTTAAGAATAAAACAATAACAGTTATATCGTCGTGAAAATGGCGACGAACCTTCTTGTCAATCTTATAAAGGTCAGAATATCGCATTTCACGTTTTCTTGCTGCTTCGTGTAAGGCAGCCTTCACGAGTCTCTTGGCACTACCCTGCATTCACACAATTTATAAGCACCAATAGATTCATGATAGGCATGAAAATGGCATCACAGTGAAAAAAAAAAAACAAAACAAAACATCTACAAAATGCAAATCCATATCATGAAATTATATGTTTTTTCAAGTATTCTGCATCATACCCTTTGAGGAAAGAGGATTAGCAATAAAGGTAGTAAAAGTTTCACAACACCAAGCAGTTGAGATGTTGACAGGGAAGATGTCTAACTTGTAGAGCCTATGACCCTGGTGCTTACAAATGCTATATTGCATTCATTGTTATATTGCGAAAGAGCGATCATTGCGCTCGGGAATGGGCAATGATAGATGTAATAAGTGTGTTTTAATCAAATTCAAAACAAACAAACCCTGAATTCTGTCTTCATATTAGATGACAGAAAGAAGCCATGACCAAGTGATGTGCAGTACACAAGTAAATGAACTAAGTAATATAGGAAGGTCAAAAAGTAGAAAAGAATCTTACAGCGCGAGGACTGCTGTGAACAATATCCACTGCTTGATCATTACTCAGGTGCTCCCATAAACCATCTGATGCAAATATAAGGAAGGAATCATTTGGTTGGAGAGGATGAGCAATAATAGTTGGATTAGCAGACAAGAAAGGCATGTTCATTGGTTCGGGGAGTCTGAATTTTGCATTAATTGGTTCCCGGTTAAACTGCGCGTGTTTCATATATACGTCACCTATAGATCTAGAAACCTGCACCAAATACCATGGAAGTAGTGATATATGTCGCCATTGATTTGAGTGTGGAAAGTTACACTTAAAATAAGATAATGGCTGTAGGAGTTACTTGCAAAAACTTGAATCATGAATATCACAAACTGAATAAAAAAAGCAGCAAAAGATTGAATTAGGAAACCATATTTACAGTTTGAGATTATTGCATTCATTTTTTTCATACAGTCATGCATAACCATGATAATATAACGTAAATGGTTTCCTTTCACAAAATTCACACTCGAAAACTAAGTCAACCAACAAACTTAATATTTCCCCTTTAAGTGTGTCTTTCACGTTTTTATACAGGAACCATTTCATGCAGTTATATTTTCTTATTTCTGATCAAACAGTTATGAGGTTGCCTATTATATATTTTTTTTTATTCCATAAAAAAACGTTTTACAAGTTGTTTTACATTTTTTAATTTCATTATGATGAGTAAATTAATTAAAAATTAGGTAGGAAGTAAGGGGGCGTTTGGTAGGGCAAAAGATTTCACTTTTCAGGGAAACATAGTTTCCGATGTTCAGTATGAGGTTTAAAAAATAAAATTCCCAAAAGAGTAAGTTCTACAGGAATTGTTTTAGCAAGTTTTCCATGAATTGATTCCCATGGGGAGGCAGGAATCTAGTTTTCTCCAAGTTAAAAAAGTATTTTTACTGGAAAATTATCACATTACTCTTATTCATAAAATTTAATTTAATTTGGTAAATTAATCTTTCAAATAAAAATACCATATTACTCTTGTTAAATTATTTAAAATGGTAAATATTACCAAAAATATTTATGTCTAACCAAACAGATATTAGTGTTATTGGGAACTATCATTCACAAGATTCATAGTTCAAAAGGAATCACGATTCCTGGACACAAAAAAACATTCCTTATACCAAACATCTCCTAAAATAGACAGAAAAAATAATATTTACCTTGAACATTGAAAATAAAAAATAAATAGGAAAAAATACTAAAAAATTGACACTTAAAAAGTAACATAAATAATATAAACAAAAACAACAGCAAGCTGCGTAAAAGCAGAAGTTTCTGAATTATAAAAGGTACTAAAGTTTGGTAACGTAGCAATTATTTTACATTATTGGTAAACAATAAACTGAAAACACTCCTTTCCAGTCCCTGCACCCACCTCATCTTTCTTTTTCATATCACAATCGCCATACTCATAATATTTTTCTAATAAAATAATTATAATTATCTTTTACATTTTCTTAATATTTTCAGGTCCTTACATAAACTACCTTCCTTTTCTCTGAAACACATCCTTTCTGATTCCTCAATCCTCATACTAACTTTCCTAGTTTTCTTATTCTCATACTAACTTTCCTTGTATAAACTAAAATCCACCTATACACCTCTCAGCATTTCGAGAAGTTACATGAAACAGCTTCTACAAAAATTAAGTGCATAAGTTGATTTTAACTTATGAGAGAAACTGAATTCATTTTACCATCTTATTTTCTTCTCTTAGGAAAGTTTACCAAACCAGGGCTAAGATCAGGAACAAAAAATATTCTCCATGGGTTGTTTCATATACTATTAATTTATCACATCAGAATTAGTTCTTAGTGAACAATAGGCACCACAGTAAGTACAAATACAATAACCTGTCCAACTGTTTTGTTTCAATTTTAATTTTTCATTCAAATTGCCATTGCAAATTTAACTTTAACAATGAAATGAAGCTTACATGTATCAGACTTTACAAAATACATGTACACACACTATATTTTGTTGTGTTTCTTAGTAAGTAGCTGTATCATGTCCTGTGTACTTAATCAAAGCAAACACTAGATTTTCTTTGATTGTATACAGATTAAGCAAGTTAATTTATGTAGGTGGTCTAAGATTAACACTTCTAAACTCATGGAGATGCTCAATGATATATATAGCAATTTTATACTGCAAATCTGAAGACTAATGGAACAATTTTGACTGATTTGTGTGTTATGTGTAGCATTAACTAGGCATCAACATTTGACAGTTCATTCGTTATTGCATAGTCCTACAACCACTTGGATCTAAAGTAGTTTAGTTCATGCCATTGGGGAATCCTGGAAGCAACTCCATTCAAGTTTCAATTAGTTTCAACGAATTTGGTATAATATAACTACAGAAGAATAAGTGTTTGTTTGACAACATTTTTATAAGACTGTTTTCAGTATTTTAGTATTTAAAAACTAAAAAATTTGTTTGGGTAATGTTTTCTGAAAACAGTTTTCAAAAACAGTTCTGGTTTTTTAGTTTTTAAAAACTAAAAAACAGAAGCAGCTAAATGTAGTTTTGCTCTTCAGTTTTCTATTTTTGTTTTGAAAACTAAAAATACAATCAAAATATGTTATTTTTTGTTTTTCATTAATGAAATTTTAATAAATATGAACAAGTTTTTCTATTTTTACATCTTCAAAACAGTTTTTAAATAGCACTTACCAAACAAGTTTTTTTTCCTTTTCTTCCTGAAAATAGTTTTTGAAAACTCTTTTCAAAAACTAAAAAACAAAATCAAACCAATCAAGCCCTAACTTCTTGCTATTCTGCAACCTATAATGCTTGTATTTGCATTTACGGTAAAGATCATATCTTTGAAAATTCTTCTCAAATCTCACATCGCATATCGCAGGATTCCTTTTCGAGCCTATTTTTGGTATTTAGCACAAGGAAATGCTGACAAATAGTAATATATAGAAAGGTTTGACAAGTTTTATTCTCCTTCATTGTTTTTAATATGTCTCTTACTTGATCTTTACAAGGATATCTTACTTGACTCTTCATAATTTTTCTAATTTCTTTCTTCCAAAATCATCTTTTATTGGACAGATATTTCTACTTTCAGAAGGGGGAGAAAAGTCTACTGAAAGGGATTGTTTAATGAATTTAATTTGTATGAATGAAAAGTTTTTTATACTAAATTAAATGGCCAAGTATGGTAAAATTGTCGTAAATAATATTTGGCTAAAATGCAATTTTGGTCCCATTTAAAAATAGAGATATTTAGTCCCCCAGTTTTTCAACATTGGTGATCTTAGTCCAATTTAATGTGTTGACCATGAAGTTTTTATTGTCTTAATTAAATATTTATTACATTAAATTATCCAGTCACCAACATATAAATTATAAAATACCAAGTTTTTAATGTGCCCTCAATGATGTGACAGGCCGGACCAATTTGTCATAATCCAAAAATAGAATGCAACAAGAATATGATAATATTGAAGAATAAAAATATATTACAGGAAAAGAAACTGCAATACCCCATAGGAATGCTCCTGTACACTACCAACATAAAATCAGAAGCTTTAGAAAAACTACCCCTAACTGCTCATTTCCCTTATAATGGACATCACATGTGAATAACCAATCCTCGTTTTTACCCCTACAGCTTCAACCTTTTTTATTTCTCCTACTATAAGTCTTTCAAACCCAAGGTCCACAACTAAGTTGGACTGGGTCAACTACAACTTGAGCCCTAACATATCACTTAAGCCACGCGAGGCCAACATAAAAATTTGATGGCCAATGCATTGATTTAGATGATTGGACTAAAATCACTAATTTTGAAAAATCAGAAGACTAAAATGTCTCTATTTTGAAATGGAGGGACCATAATTGCAGATATGGAAAAAACAAGGGAGGCTAAAATTGTATTTTAGCCTAATTATTTAAAAAGTCATTTAAAGGGTGATTTCTAATTGGTTTATGGTGTAAAATATTACATTAAACATATATGAAATTAAACTCTTCTTTAATAAGACTTTGAACATTGTCGTCAAGATTCACTAACTATACTTCCTAAGCTTGTCTGTGCTTCTATTTCATGGAGATGTATAGCACGATGTCTTAGCAAGGCAATATGGATTAAACATGGATGAATCTGGAATTCAGCAAAAAAAATTATGCACCAATAACTAAGTTAATTTATTCTAGTAATGAAAAAATTCCTTTCATTAGGCAATTTGGAGAAATTTCTGACAACAATATTGTAGAAGATAGAAAAGATGGGAATAAAAATAGATAGCAAGCGGAATGTGGCACAAACAAATATAAAATAGTACTAGTGCAAGCTAAAGACAAATTATAAAACAGATAGTAAAAGACTGTTGATTTACATATAGACTAGAGTCTGTTAACATAAATGGTTTTCATAAACTATATATCAAATCTATAATTTACAGACATAGGTGATATTTTATTCCCCTTTCTTTTAGAAGCCTAAGGAGAAAGGTTCAATTGCTTTGAAAACTATTGTCCCATCATGAAAACTCAACAGACAAGTGCCTTCTGCAAAGGACTTAAAAAAGAAACACCATGGAGAATTCAAGCAGATAATACTTGGCATGAAAGGATGGTTTTGGAGTGGATGCAAGTATATAAAAAAACTACCTGAATAATGCCCTTTACTCGCCACACTCCGTGTTTGAGGACAACAATCTGAGGGTCATCGGGGTGCGATTCCTTAAGCTCCTGCCTAATAGCCTCAACATTCGCATTATGCTCCGTAGACAACTGAATGGCAGCCATCCCACCAGTGTTGCCAACTTTCTTACCCAACACAGCACGGGAATCACCAAGACTCGCCACAAAGAGGGTCTGCCGGCAAATAACTCCAACCAGGCAACACGTTCCAGTAGTTGCAATCTGCGGCCGGGAGCTCCACAACTCCGAAACAAGCGCCGTGAACCCCTCCTCCGTCCGCCGGAAAGCCTGTTCAATGGTCTCAGGGTTCACAACAGTCTGTGACTCAGCCAATATAGCTGCAGGACAAACAACAACAACATAAGAATGACTCCTAAAGGACCTAAACACAGAACATCCATAGACACTTCAACACAGACACATAATAATATTAAAAAGTAAAAGTAAAAGAAGGAGGTCGATAGAGACATAGACATAATTACACAGCACGCATTTTTCAACTGTTCATGATTCCTGTGAAAACTGAAAAGGGCAACTACTTTTAGGTGGTGAATAAAAATGAAAAGTAAGATTGACGAAAAGCGAAGATACGAAATCACTAGCAACTAAAAACAGTTAGGAGTCAAGATCGGGAATTGGAATAGCAGTATATAAGGAAAGAGAGGGAGTGAAAAGCGAACCTTGGAGATTGCGGAACAAGTTGTCGCAAACGTAGCGGGAACAATCGGGGCCGCCGTGGCCGTCGTAGACGCCGACGAAGGTGCCGAAGGGTCCGGAGTGGATCTGGCTCTGGTCCTCGAGGACCTGGTTGGCCTGAACGACGGCCATGGAGAAATCACCGGCGGCGAACTTTCCGATGTCGCGGAACCAAAGGAGGCCGTCTTTGCCGGCGGCATTGGCGTCGTCAGGGCGCCCGAAGGGGTGCAAACAGCGGGCGATAAGACTCATGAATGCATGGAGCATCCCACATCTCTCAGAAACCCTAACCCTAGGCCCCCAACACCGGAAACTGTATCCCAATGGGGGCGCGCGCGGTGCTCCGAATCTGAGAGAGAACGAGGGAAGGGAAAAAGAGAGGGTGCGCAGGATAGGCAGGGGCGCAGGTTAGCGCGAGGTGAGGAAGGGGGTGTGTTCTGTTCGGTGGTAGAGGAACAGGAATGGGCTCCTTCGTTCTCTTGTTGGGAGAGGATGCTCTGGGGAAGCCCTTGTTGCGTGCTTTTCTTTTCAATGTCTTTTTTATTAACACCCTTTTCTCTTTTTTTTTTTTTTTTTTTCCACTTTCCTCTTCCATATAATTAATATTCTTTTCTCTTTTTTTTTCACACATCTCATTTTTATATTAAATATCAACATCTTTTTCAATACAAAATTTCAGGTTATTACGTCACTTGTCTCATTTAATTACACTTAAACTTTCAACCAAGTTTTCATTTATGTATTTTATAATGTCATTTTTTTTGTCTAACTCAATTTTTAAAAGCTAAGTCATAAATAAGAAATGTTGACTTAAATTTTTTTTTCTATAACGATTATGTGTTAACTGTGCGTAAACATTTTTTTTACGGATGTTTAATCATAGTAATTTATATATAATAAGTATTTGTTAATTTTATTAATAAATATTATAAAAGTTGATTGAATAATAATTTAAATTTTAAGTTTACAATTAAAATATTAATAAAAAAAGTCTAATGCATGTGAAAAACCTTCTTTTAATAACAGAATTGAATACACAATAGTCATCAAATGGAAGATTATTATTTCCGTTGACAATTGAAATAATTTTATGTGAATTAATTCACACGAGAATTTTTTTTCAAGTATGTTACCTAAATTTTTTATTATTTTATAGTAATTAGATTTCTTACTAGACTTTATTTTACATGATTTAGAGGGAAATCTTACAGTTTTATAAGTGGGAAGTTCTTGATCTTAATCTATTGTTATATGGTAAATGAGAAAAAATCTATTGTTATATGGTGTTACCAAATTAAATAGTTTTCTATAGTGATAGGAATATGTTTATATTTGTTATGAATTTTATGATCTAGCTTAGTTTATTTATTATGCCAGTTATGTTAAGGCTTTCGATGGAAAGCATATGTCAAGCATAAGGAAGAGTGTCTCTTGAAATCGTTGTATTATTAGCATATAAACATTCAGTCTCCATTAAAATCCTGCAATAAGCAACTTATCCAAATCTATTTCTGCTTAATTTGAAGTTAAATGAAAAGGCTATTAATTGGTGGACTTGCACCATTAAATACAAAAATCCTACTACTGTATAACCTAATAGTGGTTTACCGTTTACCAAGATATAAGTGCAATTCACTGCCTTGATTTATTTTTACTTGTAATACTGGTTTTAAAAAAAAATCGACATTATCTTTATTATCTTTACAAATTAGTATAACAACTAAATTTGTACTGATATATTATTTCGTTTCTTTGGCATCTCATAAAAAAACAACTATCTATAGAAAATTTTTTAGTTAGTTTAATTTAAGTATTTAACTGCCAAAATTGTTTGAGAAAATGAATAGAGTTTGAAAAGTAGTTAATTCAGGACTTTGGATTTTGAAGCCATTTTATTCCAGCAGCCAATTATTAACTTAAATTAATGTGTATTAAATCACCATTATTACATCTCTTCTCCTCTTTATCAATACCACAAAACTTACAATTTTATAATTATTGGTGATTTAATTATCAATTAAAATTAATTATTACATTTCATCTTGTCACTTCTTCCAAAGTTTAGGATGAATATCTTTACTTCTTACCTTGGATGCGTGAAATTGTTATTAATTAAAGTTTATCCTTTCAAAAACTTATCTTCCTATTATGTCTGTCAGATTATAACATGGCATGGCTTTTCTTACCTTTAAGAAGTTATTCTCTTCTCGAAAATAATATTTATTTAATATATTGCCCATAAAGTTGATTAACCTTTAGACCTACTTTGCTAGCACAAATGCAGAACCACGTTAAAAAACTCAAATTTTTAATTATTACCTGCATTTAATCAAATAATACTTCTTTCTCTATTTTTAGTAAGATTGTTGACCACGCCATGTTTTAAATAATTTGATTGGAACATTGGTAAAACTATAAGACTGTGGATGTTACGTCTTGAGTTACTTTATTTGCAGTGTAAATATAAAACAGTTCGCATAGTTTTGATAGGTTCTTGGTCAGATACAAGGGGTCTCCAATCAATGGTTAATAATTACTGTGCCTGAACAGTGAACTCGTCACGGAATGGACGTCCACGAAATCTCTTTTTTATATTCGGATACAATTTGTATTATAAAAAAGAACACATGTACATAGACAGTTTAAAAAATTTTACCCAGAAAGTTTAGCCCAACCGTTTATATATAATGAATTTATTGAGTTTAAGTATTAATATTTTAAAGATTATGTAACAAAATATTGTAATAAATGTTTAGTGTAAATCTCTTTTCCATTAACGTTAAATTCTTGTAAAAATTGAATTATTTTAATAATCATTTATATATAGATGTTTACAAGAATAGTTTTTATTTGAATGAATTGTTTAAAAAGTAGTTTGTGTGAGAAATTATTTATATTATTTTTATTTTTATTTATAAGATATTTTTAGTAAAAATATTATTTTATTTTTTAAAATTTGTTTAAATTTAAAGATATTATTTAGAAATTAACTACTTATTTTTTATTTAAAATTAATATGTTACACCTAAACGTAAAAATTCTAATATTAAAAACTTAGTCTTAAGAGTGGGTCACAATTTAAGTGAGAGAAAGAATCTTGATGTAGATTTAAGAGTTTTACATATTTTTCAGTTGGCCAGAAAACTTGGTATAAATAGAGGTATAGGTACAAACCATGGTAAAAGAAAATTATTATTTTCTTCCTTGCTTAATTAAAGATTTTATTTCTTGTCAATATTAATGAAAAAATGATTGTGCTTTTTTCCACATGAGGTTTTAGAGTTTATCGATCCTAGTATCGGCTTAATGTCCTAGGGCTGCTCCTAGGCCTTGACCAAAGGGACAACAGGATCAAAAGGGATACAAATTTCTTAAAATTTTTATGTAAATAAAATTTTATATTATTTTTATAGATTATTAAATTATTGTCTTATTTTATTTATCTAAATTCAAATATGATATGTAATTATTATAAAATATAATATTGTTGGTGTTATTATTTTTCCTAATGTCTTATATTTAGAATTTTATATTGAATATTTTTTAAAGATTTAAATCTCAGTAAGATAAAATATACAAAATTACTTACATTAATTAACACAAGAGGTAGTCACTTATGTTTTTTAACTATGTCACATTGGGTATAAAACAAATCACATGTTGGGATGAAAATACTCATTTTGTATTCATACACTCAAAGTTTCCAATAGTTTAATCATTACTACCTTAGATGATTAATCTAACCAGTACCATTATTAGAATAAAAAAAAATAAAACTCAAATTATCAAAAACTTAAAACCATAGTTGTGAAAACCAATTTGGATTAGTGGGACCCAGTCACATAACTGGACGATTTCGTTAACAAACTGGACATACAATTGATCCGTTTTGAACTGTTTAAGCAAAAATTTGTGTTCTAGGCTAGGCTGAACTTGGACTATTTTTTTTAAAAAAAAAATATGAAATAACATCATTTCTTAGTTTTTTTATTTTCTTTTTTTATGCAACTTGTAAATATAGGAAGTTAGAATTGTGATGTTATGTGTGTGAGTTAAATTGGGCTAACTAGTCTGACATATTGACTCACTGTCTTGACTGAGTTAATAATCGGGCCGATTTTCACAATACTACTTAAAATTGAAATTTAATATATAAATAAATAAATAATTGTAAAAATTAATATGAAATCATAATATCCTTTTATAATAAAGATAGCATTGGAATTATAATATTTTCTTTTAGGTATTGTAATATAAAATTTTAAAAAATTTTAGTTAATATATTAAATTTACCCAAGAATTAAAAATCACAATGGTTATTCATATATCATGAAAATAAAAATAATATAAATTAAAAAAGATAAGATTATAGTGTTATTACAAGATAAAATAATTTAGCTTTTAAATTTCATTGGCAATTATAATAATATAAGAACTTTTTATATACTTATATATAACGTTTGAAAATTTAAAAGAAAATTTGACCCTCTAATTTGTTAAAATAATTTTTTAATCAATAATAACACAAATAATATATTTTCTACTTTGAATAATGAAATAAAATTCTTCAATTTTGATTGAAAATAATTTAATAAAATAAAAAGACCTTAAAAATTATTGAAAATTATAGTTTTATATTTTTTAGATATATATATATATATATATATATATATATATATATATATATATATATCTTGATTAGTATGGGAAATGAAAACAGGGTAATAGAAAATATAAAGAGACTTCACCCAAAAAAGAAAAGAAAATATAAGAGAAAGAAAAGTGAAATAAAAATAAAATAAAATTTAAGACATATAAAACACAAAAATATTATTTAAACATTATATATACATATTTCATGCATGTATTTTTAATGTAAGGAGTTAATTAGGTGATCTTGTATGTAAATATACATAATATGTATTTTTAGAGTGATGTAAATTAAATAATTGACAATATCATATGAGTATATAAAAAAATTGATATATTTTTAATTTGTTAAAAAATTATATTTTCATTATTTTAGTATAATAAAATGTACAATTTTTAATAAAATTAAGTGTTTATTTTAGGGACAATAAAATTAAGTGTTCATTATTCATTATATTGACAATAAAATTATATTATTCATGATATGTAATATCATATGAATACATTTGTTTTTTAGATAACTTTATTTACAATTTTGTCTTGAGTTCATAAAATCTCAAAATGGACTCTCTAATGACAAAAAAAAAAACAATAAGAGTATTGAAAAAGTTTGACAAAGTTAATGCTGATAAAAGTCAAGCAATATGTTCTAATAGAGTTATAATAAAGCTATGGAAGAAACATATACTAACTATAGAACCTATTGTGATGAATCAATGAGGATTGAAAATGAAATTATATAAAAAATAATTGAGATTTTTAGAATAATGCCAATTATTTTACTTTTTGTAAGATATTTTTTAGGAATATATATTATTTCATATATTTTAAAGATATTATTTATAAATTAGATATTTATTTAAGATATTAGATTATGATGTTAGGCCTATAAATAAGTATTTGAGATGTGAAAAAATATTAACTTATCGTCGATGGACAAATGTGTAGGACAATATATAATCTTTGATGTAGATACAAGGTGCAAACATTGTTTTTATTATAAGCAAATGTTACTTGTTAATGTGTTAATTTTGTTAAAAAAGAGAACTCACGACCTCTTTACACTTTACCACAAGATCATCCTTATAAATCTTATGCATTGTAAACATTATTTTTTTTTTAATAAAAGTATTTATGTTGCTTTTCTTGTCCATATAAATATTTGGTTATGCTTTTTCCAACAAATTGAAGTTAATTTTTTTTATTTAGATGTAAAAAAAAATTGACTTTTACATAATAAAAGAAGAGTTTGAATGGTATATTGTTCGTTCATGATATGTTTATTGATTTTACCACTTAATACTTTAAAAGTTATAAAAAAAGTGATTCAATGTTAATATAAAATTTTTTTACATTGTTAATACATATTAATTAAACTCATATAAATATAAAAATAATTGAAATATAAATATTATTAAAATAATAATAATTTAAATTAATATCCTTATACATCTCAATTATGTTTAATAGTTTAAATTAATTTTATCAAAATCAATTATATTAAAAGTTAAAACAAAAGGAGCTGAATCAATTTGATGCTTCATGACTATAATCAATTGTATTGAACTTTAAATTTATCTATTTATTTATATTATAAATTGTATCAAACATAGTTCATATGTATAAATTGGTTACATGATAGTTTTTTATAACAGAAGTGTTATTTGGCAGGAAACCAAATAGCACGAAATACACGAATTAAATTACAACATATAATATTTTTTAAAATACATATTTATTAAATTTAAAAAAAATATTTTAATAGATAAAAAAATCAAGTCATTCGTAACACAGTATGAAAACTCATTCGTACCAAATAGTGTTTTCCTTTTTATAATTGTAAGAGGTTAGCATACATAATTAACAATTGTGATTGGTTAATTTTTATAAAAATAATTACGTCATTATTTATTTCTATATTATAATAGAACAATTCATATTTTCTTTTATTTTAATAGTTTACTTCATCATATCAAAGCTTTATTGTATGTATTTGTTCTTCTTTAACGTATGACTTGACATATCACTTTAAACTTAATCATGTCTCCTTGACTATAAGGAAAACTTAGTGTAAGTCTTCCTTTTTTTGCTTTAAATTCATTTGAATAAAGAGATTATTTATTATATATTTTTTTAAAAAAAATGTTCTACATATTAATATTCAAACAATCAAAACTATTGGTACTTTTGTGATATTTGAAAACTTTATATCATACTTTTTATGCATGAATACTTTATGTTTCTCTTTAAACATTATGATCAAGTGAACTTGATATAATAGTCTATTATCTTTAGGTACAAAGATTTGTAGCTTTACTAAAGAATCAATTTAACAAATCTTCAAAGGTTACTAAGATTAAAATAGGGGGCAAAGTTTAGGTTATTCGTATTTTATGGGATAATAAAACTCTAGTTGTATAAGCTTTTCAAAAACAAATAAAGTCCCCCTAGTACAATATAGGGTTGACCAAGATTGACTCTTGAAAAAACGATTCTTTAGTTTCGTACTTTTTTTAGACAAATTAACCATGACAGATTTTTATATCTTGAATTAAAAACAGAAAAAACAATAAATATGAAGAAAAAGAAATACAGGAGATGACAAAAATCGCAAAACAGGAAAGTGCAGAAAAACAAATTCGTAGGAAATATGAAATTTGCAGGAATCAAGAAAATAAATTTGCAGAAATAAGAAATTTGCAGGAATAGAAAGAAATTCGCAGGAAACTATGAATTGCAGAAAGAAATTCAAAAATTACAAAAATTAAACTTTGCAAAAATTGAAATCAAACTGATTAAGTTCCAACCTAGCCTTGCATTACAAGAATTCAATCGAATCACAACTCACATACAATTCTTGATCAAGAATTGTAACCAATAAACAAAGCAAGGTTAGGAATCAAACTCAAAGAGTGAGAAATGAATGAACGTTATAAATGAAAAGCTTGAATAACAATGGAAACTGAAATTGTCAATTGAAAAGATAAAAAATCTCCTCCCTCTCCACTCTACAGAAATCTCTAAAAATTGTTACAAATTGAAATTTGAAAATGTGTACATTTTTTTGGTCCCTCCCAGTCCCCTGGGTTTTACTCCAGACAAAGTGGGTCAAGGATGGACCTAATGGGACTAAAAACAAAAAACCCAAAATGGAAAAAAAAACCTATACACAAAACTAGAGTTTTCTGCCCGAACTTCTAAAAATTTCCAAAAATAGCTCTAGACTCCAAACACCATGCTCCATATATTCAAATTAAAGCCTTGGAAGTTAGGAATCCAATACAAAAAAGAATCAGTCAAAAATGATATCTACAGAAAAATGCAAAATATAATGTAAAAATATAAAAACTCTTATTTATGTAGAAAAATATAAATGTTTGCTAAATGCAAGAAATAAAGAAGAAAGAAGATTTTAGAAGTTGTAACAAAACAATAAATATGAGCACAAAATATGAGTCATTATGAGAGTAAGGAGATCTTGCCAAAATAGCTATGTAGAGACATTATAACTATGTATTCAACATAGTTAAATCTTTAATTATGTAATTTACACAACTAAGCACCTATAGAGCTATGCAATATTACATGTAGTTTTCTACTTAATAGAATGTCTTCATTTATCTTTTTTTATAAATCTCCCTATATTTTCCTTCTTCACAAGCTACTTGAATTTGATAGGTGGGGAGTTTTTGGTTCTTTGTGCTATGTGTCAAATTTTGCTCCATATGAACCAAATTCACTTCCTAGGATAGGAAATGTATCTTCCTAACCTTTAAACCCAATGTTAAAATCTGTTACTTGTTATATACATAATAAAAACATTCTTATATAAAAAAATATAGATTTCTAATAATTGGTATTTCCTTATGTACAACCACCAAGTTTTTATTTTTCCTTCTTTTTAGAATGCATTAATACTCCTTCCAAGGCCTAAAATTGTCTACTTCATTTGAAAAAATCTATGAAAAATAGAATTTTGATACTAAATCTTAATCTTCTCTTAACAAGTCTTCTCTAAACATTAAATATGACCTTATGCTCACTTCTCATTCTCCTACTATTCCTATCTTATTTATAAATTCATGAAAAAATTTATTAGACACTTTGTACATATATGAATCACAATAAGATGACGAAAAATAATTTAAAAACAAAGGAGTTATCACTAATGTTTATAAGAAAAATACCAGAAAAATCTTTAGAAAAATAAGTGATACAAAAGTAAATTTTGAGTTTGATAATCAATTAAGCATAAATAGAGTATTAATACCCTAAAATGTTTGTCACAAATACAGTTACCTTGTGTAAAATTAAATAACTTTAGAAATTTTTTATTTTTCCCCTCAAAATAAACAAGAACATTTTTTGTATTTTTATTTATTGGTATACATGTTTTATTATTAAAAATAATTTTTATTATTTGGGGCTTGACAGGAGTTATTTGTACTTCTACATATCTTCACATGCAATCGAGAATCAAAATTTATGTAATTCTTTATTATTTTTTGTTTGTTGTTATATTTATGAAGTTTTGATTCATATTTATGACAAATGGATTTGATGTTCAACTATTGAGCCTATTATTATATTGATAGATATGTATGTGTTAATGTTTTGTGATGACATTTGTGCTTTATGGGAAAGTTGAAGAACATGGTTGTTAGTTTAGCAACAAATTCACATGTGCATCAAAATTATTCAAAATCATGATCCATTGCTTTTAGGATTATTAGTTATGTGAATGAAGAATAGAGACATGTAGGATTGTGATAGTGAAAAACATAAAAGAAAGTGAAAAGGAGCCTTGGTGAGGGAAATGATTGGAATAGGAAAAATGTGCATTGTGATTTATATTTGTTTCAACCTTCTTTGTGTTTATTTTTTCAAAATAATAAGTATACGAATGTATTGATAACTGTCTAATTTACCTATTTTTATATAGGTAAAATAGAGCAGTTATTATAATTCTTTCTTATTTAAACCCTTATTTTCCTTTATTTTAGCTTAAAAATAGATTTACTTAGGAATTTAAGTTTAGATTTAAGTTTATATATTTTATGTTTAATTGTTTGTTTTTAGTTGTTTTGAGTTAGGTTTTGGAAATGATCGAAAAAGTGAAGAAAAATCAGAAAATTTGGTTTTGCGTCTAGCATGGACACCTAATGGCCACTCTTATGGCGCCCAACATTCACCATCATTGAGCGGCTAATGCCCATGTATGTCGCTGCTTAACGCCTATGAAAACTTAGTCATTAAGGAGTCTTATGGCATCCATCGACTACTTTTTGATTGCTGAGCGCTGATGTTGCAAATGAAAAAAAATAAAAGGTCGAGTTTCAATCAGTATAAGGGTCCCGTTCGGGGGTTCCACATTCTCTCTTGACCCAAGGTTACGCACCTTGATAACCAAGGGCACGCTCTAAACCTATCTTCGTCCATTCTTCGCACTCATCCATCCCAATGGTTAGTTAGATTTTTTTTATTTTGTTGGGAGCTTGAATTCTCATGTATTTTTGTATTCTTAATCTAAGTTCGGTACTCAATGTTAATGCTCTTCTTTACCTATTGTGTTATCGTCTTTAGATTTTGTGGGTTTTACTTGTTAAATGACCAAGATAGAGGATTTTGACTTGTAAAACGAGAAGAGCTACCAATGGATGTTATTGCTCGGGAGAGTAAGACCCATTAGTCATCTTACACTCTTTTACTTAATGTGAGTTGTTTTACTTTAGATTATGCGCGTGAACAATAGTCTAATATTTAAATAGCTTAGTCTCTTGCTTATGAGAGATGCAAGTTAAGGATATTTTTATGGGTGATGGGAAAATGGGTAGTGAACGAGGGTTTTGAGTTCATTTATGCATTTGAGGGATGATTTAGTGAAATCAAACTCAACTGAATATTATATGTGTAACCACCACTTTTATTTATTTCTGTTTTATTTCCTTTATGTATGGTAGTTTTAGTTTATTTCTATCTTTTAGTTAGTACAAGTAAAAATCATTGATATTTCTGAGTGTCAACAAGTCCCTGTAGCATCAACTTGTTATTTATCAGTTAATACATACGATCAGTGCACTTACTGGTAATAGTGTAGAAAACTTGCATTGATAATGTACTTAAGAGAAATGTTGGTGTAATTAGAAAGTATCTATTTTTGTTTTTTTAACCAACTCTAAATGGGCTCAAGAGTTTTTTTAGAATTAGAAATTGAAATTGAAATATTGATGAAAGGAATAAAAAACAAAAGCAAAATTGAGAGTTGACACATCTACAAGGTTATAATTGTAATTCCTTGTCTACTAACTTTACTCTATATATATCTTATGCAATCGCACATTTCTTGTTCCATCCTTTCTCTATTTTGTTTAGCTTTTGCTTTGTCTCTTTCCACTATCATTAAAGTTCATTCTTATCTTAAGGCTAACAATGACCAATATTGGGTTGAGACTAGGAAGGGTGAATTATAGACTATTGAGTCTTATCATTCTTATGCCATGAAGTCCATATTGATACATTTTCATTGGTGAGAAAATTACATATAAAATTAAAAGAAAAATTATAAAATAATTGATTGATACAAAGTTCATTTGGTAGCTAAAGACTATATTAAATGAAGGGTATTAATTTCTTTAATACTTTTTCTAGTAGTTAATATTCAGCTATTTTGTTACGCTTGCCTATTTCTTTCATTAAACATTGTCATATACATCTACTTGATGCAAGTTATCCTTCTTAGATAGGGAGCTACAAGGATATGTGTACATAAGTACACCTAAAAGTGTTTTGTCTCTCATAATCAATAAACATTGTAAATTGTTAGTCTCTTTATGGACTCAGACAAGCTAGCCAAAAAATAGTATAAATATTTCTCTAATTTATTGATCTCTCTTGTTTTCCAAAAAGTTCATAATTATCACTCTTTTGTCATTTGACATGTTGCTAAGATTTTCACGGCCATAATTATCAATATTGATGACATAATGTTAGTAAAGAATTCTCTTTGTCATAATTATCTATTGTCAAGTTCATTTTTTATTAATAATTTGACATTAAAGACCTTGTTACTTTTAAAAAAAATTAGGAGGCTTGAAGCAACTTATTTTTTCAAAGGAAATTTTTTTGTGCTAAAAGTAATATTGCAATAATTTGCTTTAGAAATTGTACTTAGGGATCATATTTCTATCATGCATTACAACAATTGAGCTAATTCCTTTTTAAGTTAACTATGATGCATTATAAGGTATCTCAAAGGGTCTTTCATTACTTTAAAAGTCATAATGTGTTTTACTATGCTATATTCTTAATGATTATGAGATTCAATGATTTAGATCAAGACAATTGTATCAATTCTAAAAATATAGCAATGATTTTTATTTTTTCTTGGAATAGTTGTTTAACAGTTAACACCCCATAAGTAAACAAGTATAGCTCATTTTATCTTTAACACAAATTATCATTCTCTAACTTTATCCATTTGCGACCATCAATGACTACATTACTACAATATTTAGGGGTTAGTTTTACTAGGTAAGTTGTTTGGTATGGTATAAATTACAACGTTCTTCATTTTAAGTGAGTCCTATTTTCCATGAATGCACAAAACACTTGAATATCACTTCTCACATAGTAACAAAAAATCTATTAGATTGATGTGTTTTTTTTTCATTTTCATCCAATGACCAAACTACTAACTTATTCATTAAGGCTAATTCCCTACATCTCACCTCCTAATTAAGCTAATTCCCTACATTTAGTACAACTTGCCAAACTATTTTAACTAAGAACTTTTTGGTCCAATCAACAACATAAATAATACAAGAAATTGAATAATGTTCAAATATGTATCTAGGACTCCATGATTTTTATGAGTTTTTTAAATCCCAAGTTTATGATGAAAAAGCAAATAAAACAGAAAAAGTATTTATAATAATGTTATCATACTTGACCCAGTCTCTGACTCAACTGGGATAAGGAGTCATGGGTTAAGGGTCAACCTAGAGAGTTGATAATTGACCCACCTGACTTATATTATATTAAAAAATATGAACATTTTATAACCTATATAATTTTATACTACAAAAAAGTATAAAACAATTAAATTATACAAAAAATTAAAAACACAAATTAAAATAATTATACCCAAAACAAATTAAAGTACAATATATGATGTAATTACCACATGAACCAAAATTTTCATGTGTTGTTACTAGTGAGTGACCACTGAGAGTATTGTATCCACTAATAGTAATAGCTCATAAGTCAAATTTTCTTCTTTTTTTTCACTTTTATTAACATTTAATTCAAATATCCTAGTATAAAGCAACTTATATGGACATTGTCTACCTAGTTTTCATGTGCTATACATTTTGCATGTTCCTATTTGAATTATCTTCTATCATGACTTTTATATGCTATTTTAATCAAGACAATAATAACCTATGAAATGAAATAAAACTCACATATTCAGTATGGAGATGCCGATAAAGAGAATGCAAGGGCACAAAGATGAAAAAGACGATGTTGTTTGGCTGAGTAGTTGAGAGACAAAGGTATAAAGTGAGCAACGAAAGTCATTTGGTTGTATTTAGTGTCTCCGTTGTTTTCCTAAGAGAGGAGATGAAGACGAAGGCCGAAGTGAGAGATGAAGGTAGCGGTGCCATCATTTGGCTTTGCAGTGTCGCGGTGTTGATGAGAACTTGTAATGTAATTTGTAATCGCAAGGGCAAAGACTCTTAAAGATTTGGAATCAAAGGCAACACAAAGTGGGCATTTGGGGTTTTTTCCCATGCAAAATGACCTATTTCACTAATTAAGAAAAAAAGAAGCAAAAGCATGACCCCCAAGTCAGCAAGACTCATCGGGTCGCCAAGTCTGAGCCGAGTTACTCTGAGTCAGTATGCATTCTCAATCCAAAGGGCGACTCAAACAAATTATATGGTTAGTTCCTAGTCTAACCAGTCGATTCGAGCCGAGTTTTAAACATTGATTTATAATCTTGAAATTTAACATCTCTTGGGTTTGCAAAGTGTAGTTATATTTATTTTTTTTAAATTATGAATATTTTTCTTTTTTGTCTTGATTTGATGAACATTGGTTGAGAATGACGAGTAGTCAATATTTAGTAATCGATTGGCATAAGAAAAATCAAGTTAATGAAATGATATATTCAAGGGAAGTGAAGGTTTTTGTGTTTAATGTATTAAAAGCTCTTAACAACATTGTTATTACACATGGTGCTACTAGCGATGGAAGAGGATAGTGAGAGTGAGGGAGCCTTGGCCCCATTTTTTTTAACTTACTTGTATATCTATAATTTTGGACCCCCAATAATTTTAAGATAGTTAAATTTAATAGTTATTTTAAGTTTTAGTAGGAATATGAAAAATAAAAAATATAGGTAAGATGTGTAAAAGTTATTTGTGTTGGTCTAAATTAAATATTAGACCTACAATTCACTTATTTGTTGAAAAATATTAAAACCATTAAATTAAATATAATAAACAATAAAAAGAAAGTTCCAGAGTTAGTGAGTAGCAAAAGATTAAAACGTGAATGTGAACGTGAACATGAAGCCACCCTGAACGTGAAACTTCTATTGACAATTCTACTTCAGTGCACTTTACGTGTTCTGATTCAATCATTGATGAGTTCAAGAATTTAAAGGAACGAAGGGCAATATATTGAATATATGTGATATCTTTTATAGTTATAGGTATATTATATTATATACTCATTTTTGTATTAATAATAATGATTTTTTTATCAGTATGACAATGATAGTATATATATGAGTACAAGTTTTATCATAGTAGCTACCAGTAGGAAAAAGATACTAGTAATTAAGAGTTGACTTACTTAATAATCTTATGTACTAGTTTTCTTTTTTCTATTTGGTTTATCTTTGGATTAGTGACAAATTAAATAATTTATTTTAAGAAGGATTTTTTCTTGTTGTAATAATTCAATTCACAGAATAATGATGATTATAAACAATGTTATCTTTCTTGAAAAATAATAATTATAAATATTGCTGATAAGTTATCTATATTTGAGAAGTCTACGTTAATTTGTAAAGTAACCAACGTGGATGTTTGTTAAATATACTTCTTTTTTTTTACACATTACAACATTTATTGTACGTTAAAATTATGTCGTAATATATTTTACATCAATTTTAAAACTAATGTCGTATAAACGAACATACAACATTAATTTTGAATCAATGTAAGTTTTTTCCAACGGATGCAGTCTGTTATATTTTTAATAGTGTAAAATGATAATAAATAAGTTAAATTTAATTTTGAATCGATGTAAGTTAAAATGATAATATAACATAAGGTTTTTCTTTTTAATTGTATTACTTTTAAAGACTAAAGTGATATTTTCTCACACCTTTAAGAACAATATTGATTACGCTTTTTTTATTATCATTATATTTCATATTAGAAATAATAGATCAAGTTTTTGCTTTCCTTTTCATTAAATGACTTACTTCATTTGAAAACATGTTTTAATTTCTAATATGATTTTCTTGCTAATGACAATTTAAGGTGATATTGGTTTTAGAAAATGTTTCCTGTTTCAATTTTCTAATTTTTTTTTTTAAAATAATTTTATTTTCAAGTTTTTAACATTTAAAAAATATGTTTGTTTTCACTTTATATTTATTATTTTCAAAAACTAATATTGTTAATTTAATCATTTTAGCAAAAATGTTATAAATTATTTATATATAGTTTAAAATACATTTATATATTATTTTTTATACAATTATAATATTATTTTTAACTTTTCACATAATATTTACTTTTGAAAACATTAAAATTTTTTTTTTGTTTTATCTTTTCAGTTATTTTTTAAATATTTTCTAAATTATAAATAAATATATTTTCATTATCATTTTTTCTAAAAATAAAAACAAAAAACACTAATAACAAACGTCACCTAATATTTTCTTATAAAATGCGTATTTTTAAGAATTTATCCACATGACAATACTTTGTAAATTTACTTTAAAATTATAAGTATTGTAGTTGAAATTAAATTAAGTAGTCCATGTAGTAGCAATGTAAAGAGATTTTATATTATTGTCAAATCACAATTTATTATATATATGGTAAATTAAATAATTTTTAATTAATAATCACTTTAAAAATGTATTCAATATAAGTTTTTTTAATTTTTTCAAGAATATGAATTTAGGAATGTTAGTTTAGTATGTTTGGTGTATTGTTTGCAAAATAAATATTTCTAGGTAACATTGTTTTCTTGGAATGACTTTTTTATTTATGTTTTTTTACAAAATTATTCCCGCTACAAATGTGAGAAACGAACTTGTTTTGAGTTAGGAGAAAAGTTTTAATGATGTAAAATGATCATGATAGCCTCGTTATTTAATAAAATTATATAATTTTGATAGAAATTTCTTATTCAATGTGTAAATAATTAAATTTAAACATAAAATATTAAAAATATTATAATTTTAAAAAAAATTATTTTATATATTTTTAATAATTATAAAATAATTTTTAATTAAACACTAAACACTATATATTTAAAAATATATGTTTTAATTATTTTAAATCATCAAGACATTTATCAGATTTTTTTAAAAATATTATTGACACAACATCTAAGAAATATTTACACAAATATAACTGTACTTAAATTTAATTATTATCTAAATTAAATAATTTTTAATCCTAATGAATTATTTAACTAGGCCATGTAATAAGGAAGAGAGAATACCAAATCATATAAATTATTTTATTGATATATATATATATATATATATATATATATATATTTTGCAAAAAATGCGTCAATATTAAACTTTGAAACGATAATTAAAACCCATCGAATACTAAAATCAATAGAAAATTAAGATTTTTAAGCTTAAAAAAAATAATTTTGAACTATTGATCGTAATTGGAATATATATATTTTTTGGTGAAGTAATTGGAATATATCTAAATTACTGTTGAACTTATATTTTACATTTTGACGTGTCCTAAAAATATTCCCCAAGCAAGCAGAGTTGTATGAAAATTTTTAGATAAGATTCTTTTAAGTGAGTTTATGCATGATGTAAAGTTCAAAAATTATAAAAAAAAGTGCATAAATTAGATTATACCATCCTTTAATCAGTTTAAACTTAATCATGAATGAGTACATTTTCACCGTATTTTGAATGTAAATAAAGGAGCTTCTCTTTGGTGGTAGTTTCCCCCGAAATTTTCAATATCGATTATATATCAAGTTTTGGAAAGTTGACAAATGTTGATGGGTGAAATGTGACGAGTATCACCATTTATGAGACGCTTAGCGATGACAACATTGGCAGCATCACTAGGATGATAAGTATCCCAGAAAACATACTTTGACCGATCCTCACAAACCTTTGAATCACGATTGCATGGAATCAAGCCTCCAAATCGCCCAGCTAAATGACAACATGCACTATTCGGATCTTCAAAACCTGTTGCAGATTGAAATTGTAACTTTTATTCACATAGGGCCCTGCAATTTTGGGTACTAAAATGTTAAAAATAAATTGTAACACACCATAGTCATTATAATTCTGTAGGATATCTTCCATGATATGGTAAACATCTGCATAAACAAATAATGACCCCTTGAGTTTTGTCCTTAGCTCTACAACAAGGTTCTTCAATTGAGTATTAAATAACTGAGCTAGCTCATTTGGAAAAGTGGCACATTCATCCCCAGGAAATGGGGTAGAATCCCTAACGTATGGTATACACCCAATGGGCCCTACATTTGCCACAACAATTTTTCTGGCCCCTAGACTGAACAGCCGCTGCAAATAGTAATTTTTGCATGTTATCAACAAAGAAAATAGAAACATTTTTGTAACAAAGCTTTCTAGGTTCTTGGAAAAATTACAGTAAGTTGTAGTCTGAGTCTTGATACCAATTCGGCCACAAATGATTCCGGAGTTACCAACACCCTCTCTGGAATCGAGAATAAGGGTGTCAAGTAGTTATCTAGGAAATCATTTGAGCCCAGTGCTACTGTAAAGAGGGCCTTCTGAAACAAATTCTGAGCCGCAGAAACTCCAATTAAGGAGATGATTTGTTGCCTGGTATTTGCAAAGTTATCAATCTGTGCATCCAAGTTGATTCGACCAACCTGTTATTCACATGATGTTTCTTGCCTATCATCACTATTTAACATATAATGCTATTCAGTGTTTAATTTTCATATAATGTCCATTTTAAATTAAAATTAACTTAAATATGATTTTCGAAGTAGTCAATAATATTATTGTTAATACATTTCATTTATCATCATGCGTCATAGGACGGTCCAAGAATAAGTTCACTAAAACTTTAAGTCCATTAATAATAAAAAATTATTTTATTAATATTGTTTTAAAAAAGTTTCATATACTGATAAAAAGATCATATACATTGACAAAAAAAATAAAAAAATAAAATACAAAACTATATTAAAAGAAAATATTTTCTTATATAATTTATTTTATACCCTCACCGTTGGGTTTGCATGTCATTTTAACTTTTTAGTATTACTTATCTTTTTTTTTTTATTTCATTCTCTTTTCTATAATAAAATACTGTTTTTTACCACACCTAGTTATCATAAAATTTAACATCTTTGCTATGTATAATAAAAAAAATATTGGTAGAAATAAATTAAAACTGGGTATTTGAAGATTTACATTACTCACCAATGAACTAAAGTAAACTCTCTTGAGATATGGATAAAAATTATAATAGTATATTCTAAGAATTGTATTATGAGCAATTCGTTCTATTTTATATTTCATTGTGAACTGCAGTTGGTTCTAATTAAGATGAGATGACATGGGAGAAAGGATCAGGCTGCTTGGTATAGCTAAAAACTGAATTATGAAGTTTAATAGTCACAATAGTTGTACATGGAATTAACGAAACATTAGTTGAAGCTAAACTTACAAAAATTTGGCCAGTATTATTAAGAATTCCAGCGGCACCAGAGGCATAATTGACACCCTTTAGAAGTGCTGATCCAGTGGTAGTGGGAGCCAAGTAAGGAGGAGAAAAGCCAAGACCCAGTTGCTGATCTGGTGGCACACATCACACAATGCCCAAAAGATAAATAATAATCGATACAAAAATTTTAACAAAGAAATGAAATATAGAACCTAATTAAAGAAAGTAAAAAGAATCTTACTTATGACATCAACAACTGTTCTTCCATTGCTGAAACGACCAGTTGGGTTTCCAAAATCAATTCCAAAGGGGTCATGGTTTGCCTTGGCCAGTGAAACGATGTAGTTGTTGTTTCCCACATCGAGCAAGGAATCCCCAAAAACAAAAGACGCTGGAATGTCACTTGAGAAACCAATCCTGAACAAGTGCAAGAGCAAGACCATAAAACCTTGAAATATAATCCCCCAAAACACTCTTGTGTTCAAATAAACACCCTGCAAAAAGAACATTAGACTGTTGAAGCAGATGGAACATACAATGAGTTTTATAATGTGCCAATGATCAAAGTGAAGGTGAAGTATCTAAATAATTGTCCCTAAGGGACTGTTACTCTTGCTGAAGCATATAGTGGACCCACAAAGAAATTTCATAATATAGTGTGGAAAATGAGCCCCGCTGTTTAGTAGGCTAATCCAGCTTTGCCTTCACATAAAACATACCTTCTTTTTTCATTCTATAGAATCTAAATCGTTAAAAAGTCACATCCTGAGCATAAAGGCATGTCCGTGAGCTGTGGGAAATCATTTGGTCAATGAATTGATAAGGGGTGGGATTGCAATTATGAAAAGATCCATGCCTTTTCATTTTATTCTGATAATATGTTTGGATAATTTTTTCTAAAAATATTTTTAAAAAATCTAAATAATTTTATAAATTTTTTAAAATATCAAACTTTTTTTTAAAAATTAAGTTTAAGTAACATGTAGAAGTGTTTAATAATAGTGTAAAATTCTTAACTTTTTATTTATATGACTTTTAAAATATTAATTAGTTTGTTTATGTAACTTTTAAAATATTAATTAGTAAAATCAGTAAACTTATTATAAATAAAAGTTTGTGATTGAATATTTATATAAAAATTTCTACATTAACCATCATATTAATTAAATTTTATGTAAAAAATCTTTTAAATAGTTCTTTTAAAAAATGTGAAGAGTTTAAAGATTATTGAAAAAAATTATTTTAACTTTTTTTTTTCTAAAAATACTTTTGGAATAGATTACCAAACAGACCCTAAGGTCCAAATAGCATAGAACTAAATTCAGGAAAGAAACAGAAAGCCATCATTTTTTCATCAACACTAACAAAACCAGTAGCCATTGGTACTTGAGAATTAATGGTAATATGTGCAAGGTTGTCAATTTATTGATGATTTCATGTCTTCTGGTAGAGCCATCCTACACGTATTCACTGTTATTTGTGATATAAGATTTAAAGTTTGATTGGGTAAGTTTTTCTAAAAGAATTTTAAGATAAAAAAAATAAAAAAAGTCCAAAAACTTTTTGCGTTTTTTTTTTATAAAAAAATTGAGGTTGTATTCAAACTTACTTTAACTGATATATAAAATATTTTTCCTATAGTTTTTTTTTTTAAATGTGGCTTTTTTAAAACTAGCTTCTAAAAAATCCTACATTATTGAAAAAAATTGTTTTGATTTATATATATATATATTCTATAAATATTTTTTGAAAAAATCACCCAAACAGATACTAATAGAGAAACAATACCCAAATCACAAAGTATTGATAAATTGTTAATTTTAATTTTATCTTAAACATTATTTAAAGGGAGATTATAATTAGATGATAGTGTAAAATAGTTTTAAGATTAATATTTTTATTAATTTCAGCTTTCTTTGCGTATTAATGAATGGATGAGGAGAATAGTAAATAAACGATAACTTATAAAAAGACCATTTTTTATCTTTTTTTTTATGAGAGAAAAACTACAATTTTATCTGATAAATCATTACATTTTTCTTTTAATTTATACTCCAAAGATTCAATTGATATAGATAAATTCTATTAATTAATTTTTTTAAGTTAATCTAAACTAAAATAATTATAATTATTTTTGTCACTTAATCCAATGACCCAATTTTTTACCTTAAATTAATACATTTTAAATTATGATAATTAAATTTTTATTCCTTTTAGTTTTCATTTGATTTTATCTCTTTATAATCTTCTTAAAAAAAAACTCTTTATATTCTTATTTAGTGTTAATAAGTATCTTAAATTGGTATTAAGGGGATCTACTTCAGTAATTAATAGAGTATGTGAGTTGTTGCAAGACTTGTGAATAAAAATTTTTTTACCTTGACTTGGAGTGTTAGTGAACCATACTATAAAGTTAAGAAGATCTAACTCCGTTTAGTTAGCAGAGTACATTATTATAAGACCTTTAAATGAAAGTTTTCTTGATATTAGTGAACCATACTATAAAGTTTTCTAATTTCATTTTATAGAAAATCTATTGTCTTATATGAGACATAAACCAAACCTATAAAAATTGCTTATGATTTCAGCCAATTTAAACTAAATAACTTATCCAAGCAACTTAGTACATTCCATATTTGTTTCACAATTTTAATACTCCGAAATCTCGAATTTGTTCTGTTAAATTATATATTATAAAGATATAGGAGTGGTTGGAAGTTGGACCCACGAAAAGTAATAATGTAAAGCAGAGTTGGATTTATGTAGAAATGCATGCATTTGGTTGTTATTGGTGAGTTTCGATCGCTGTTAGATGGTGCATTAATCACTCACTAGTCACTAGTAAGACACATTTATCATCATTTCCTAGCTGCTGGCTAACAACCGCATGAATTAACACAAAATGTAGGATATCTCCAAAACTTGCCTCAAACATTCACATTAGCAGAAGAATCAGGTGGAATATTGAATGAGTTGGCGAATATTTATTGGAAAAATGTCATTATGATCACCATCTAAGAGGCGTTTAGCGATGATAACATTTGCAGCTTCAGTAGGATGCCAAGGATCCCAGAACAGATACTTGGATCTGTCCCAGCACACTCTCGAAGTAGGACCACAGGGAATCAAACCTCCATAACACCCAGCCATGTGACAACAAGACGAAGATGGGTTCTCAAAACCTGCCACATTAATCGAAAGGGCCCAATTAGTTCAAAAACATCATGCCAAGTTAAGGGGCTATTGTGCTAGTACACTATTTCTCACATACACACCATATGCTACGTAATTGTTCAGCATGTCTTCTAAAATGTGGTAGACATCTGCATAAACAAACATTGAACCCTTCAGATTTGAATTGAGCTCTCCAATGAGGCCCTTCAACTGGATATTAAATAACTGTGCTAGCTGATTGGAGAATGCCACACACCCATCACCCGCTGCTGGGTTCTTATCCCTCTGATTTGGTGTGCACCCAATAGGCCCCACATTTGTCACAATAATTTTCCTGGCACCTAGATTGAATAGCCTCTGCAGATATTAATCTTATTAACCATAACTATAATTAACACCAAATTAAACATCATAAAAGAACTATCATATATGCATCATGTTAAAAATTACTTTTGCTATGTTAAAAAAGTTATCATATATGTTAATTTGTTTGTGTAAAAAATCTTTTACATGCCCTGATTATCTAGTCTGAAAGGAAAGTATTATCTTAAAAGGTTCAACATTTTCTTTGTTTAATAAGTATGATAATTAGCAGAAATATATTATAGGAATTGAAATATTGAGAAAGAAGGTCTTATGAGAAGCTTTACAATGAGCTGTTGTCTGAACTTTGATACTAAGGTGGTCACGAAGAGTTCCGGAGATGCCAAATTCTTCTCGTAAATTAAGACTGCTGGTGCTAAATAGTTATTAATGAAATCGTTGGAACCCATTGTTACTGAAAATAGAGACCTTTTGAATAGGTTGAGAGCCGCGGGAAGACCAATGCTGGAGATGATGTCTTGCCTGGTATTAGCAAAATTATCTAACTGTGCATCAAAGTTGATTCGATCACCCTACAAAATCACATGCACATTGTTACTATTTCATTAAACTAAGAGTTGGACCTTTGCCAATGTCTATTGAAGCAGAAAACTTACGAAGAGTTTTCCAGTGAGATTAAGAATTCCACCTGCACCAGAAGCATAGTTAACACCTTGCAAAACCACTGGTCCAACTGTAGTAGGGGCTAAGTAAGGTGGGGTGAAATCAAGATCCATCTCTTGATCTGATAGCACATGATAAAGTTATTAGACAAGTAAAATCCAAATAACACATAAGTGAGAAAAAAAAAATACCTATAATGTCAACAATGGTTCTTCCATTTGTGAACCTCCCTGTTGGTCTTCCAAAGTCAATTCCAAAAGGAACATAATTAGCCTTTGAGAGGGAAGCAATGTAATTGTTGTTCCCCACATCTACAAGAGAATCTCCAAAGACAAAATTTCCTGGTAGTTCATCCGAAGTTGTAATCCTATGCAAGAATAGGACTATAGAAACTAGAAACAGAATCTCAATTCTGACTGGTCTATGCAACTTGATGCCCATTAGAAAATATAATCAATACAATGAAATTTTGAAGCAGGGTTCCTCTGTTTTTTTCTCTATAAATAACTACTAGAATGCGCAGAAGACCATAGGAACATGTATGATTTGTATTCGATAATGGCATAATGCTGATGGGTCCGAGTATTATATAGAGCACTTCCTTGAGGAAAGAGAATTTCGTATCTCTTCTCTAAACATGCTATAAGAAATAAAAACATACAATAATCATAATACGATATATCATTATCTGTCTAGAGTTTTTTAATTTAATTTTTCTTTTTTCCCTTGTCACATGACATTATCATGCTTGTTATTTGAGTTTTGAATGAAAAATTGAGGACATGTTTTTTATTTTATGATTAAGAGGAACTAGAAAATAATCATACAGAAAATTAGGATATTATGTTTATACTTCTTTTGTTTCTTTCATTAAAAGAAAATTATCAAAATAGAAAATATTTAGTATATATAGTAATATTGTAAGGAGTTTACACACTATATATTATATCTCATCACAAATTGTCATATATATATATATAAGATTATTTATTTTTATAATAATTTGATTAAAAATAATAGTTGTGATTGATTAATATCCGTCCGTGCTTTCTACGTTACAAAACTGTTTTTTAAAAAAAGAAAAAGTTTTTTTTTTTTTTTTATATAGAAAAATCTATGGGACACACTCATTAATGCAACCTGTTTTGTTAACTGAATGGCTGAAAAAGTTTTCAAAATATGAACTCGTTCAACTATGTGCCGAAGTTTCTGTGCAACACGTATGAAATCCGTGCATGACATTTGCAGTTTTACCTTTTAAAAATAGTCTTCAACTGTGAACAAAATGAAGGAGGTAGAGGAAAGTTGAAAACCAATTGATTGTTGGTCTCTTAGATTAAATTTTGCCCAGCCTCAATATAACATGACACATGACACATGACACATGACACATGACACATGACACATGACAGCGACTTTTCCCACTTTCTTCGTAATTTCATGCTGCTTTTTAAATTTAAGATAATCCTGCCTTGCCATTCTCCTTTTCAGTTTCTTTATGGTGCACACTGCACATTGCTTCATACACACTTGTTGAACATCTCCAACAGTACCATCATATACATATATAAACACGTAAACATTGGGTTCCACAGATCATCCAAGGCATCACAGATAGTCTTATTTTAAGAGTAAAATATATTTTTTCCTTTATATATATTTTTTTTAAAAATTTAATTTTAGTTTTTTATTTTTTTTTCTATTTGTTGTCTTTTAATTTTGAGATGTATTTTTAATTCTCCTAATATTATCTATTTTTTATTTTTATAAAACATTATCTAAATCACCTTAAAAAATATAAAGTTAGATATTAAAGAAACAATAAATTTACGAAAGCGTTGGGGAGGAATCCTTTGTGTATATAAAAAATATTATTAGAAAAATATGATACTGCGTTAATATTATCTTATAATTTTCTTCTCATAATAGATTTTATTTTTAATCTTTCACATATTTTTTAATAATTATAAGTTAGATATTTTAATATTTTGGCTCCTTTATATTTTTCTTGATCCGTTTGTGAATGATAGACTTTTTTTTTTTTTTTAAATTAACCAAATCCTAAAAATTTTAAAGTAAAATATGTTTTGAAGTTTTGATAAATTCCTCAAAATATTAAACACATTGATTTAGATAATGTTTGTTTCTTCCTAATGTTTGAATAAAAATAAAAATAAAAATAATGTATTTCAAAATTAGATAGAGACACAAATTATTCAAAATAATTAAAAACAGTATTTAATATTTTGATAATTTTGTAGAAAAGTGAAACATATTTGAGCAAAATTAGAAGTATAAAAAATTACATGATGGAGCAGGATCTGGAAAGCAAGTTCCAAAGTCCGTGAAACAGAGTCATCTCACCTTCATTATAGTTTAGGGGTAGCATGACAGTAAGGTATGGGTTGCCTTTAATGCAGCAGAAATAGTGAGTTTTGTCCCAGTTTTAATTACCAATTAAACATACAGACTGGTCAATATATGCAATGCATGAAGAAAAGACGAAAAGAGATGGTTACCAACCCTCTCTTTCTAACACATTTTTTATTTTTGATAAAAATTTAAATAATTTCTTGTTTTTCATAAATCTCAATTAATAATAAAAAATACACACATATATATATATAGTTGCGTACTACTACAGATAAGATCTCGTTCGCACTCAACAAGTTTTCACCTTCTTCATTCAATTTGTTCACTCGTGTTTTTATGAAGTAAAAGGGACTAGATGACTAAAGTTTTTTTACATGAATATCACTTTATTTCATTGCCGCTATCTTTTTGTAAATAAAATAAACCTGAATCAATTTATTTTTTTATGAATCTGATAAGATTATTATTAAAAATATTTTTTTTTCTAAATACTTGCTGCATTTAAATATCCAAAACTCTGTAGTTAAACTTGGTTTAAATTAAAATTCGAAGAAATGTAGTAATCATTAAAGTGTACGTACAGTATTTTGTTTCTCTCTTTCTAGCAAGAGCGATGCTATTGCGTACCAAACCAAAATACGCAAGAATTTTAAATTAGGAGTATGAAGTGATATTCTTTTAAATAGTCTTCTTAATAAACTTAAAAAAATACATAAGTAAATTTTAATGGAAAAGCATTGCACCATAATTAACGTATTCGTGATATAATTGTTTTTATAAGCGCATTCGTGTTATAATTCGAAAACCATTTCGTACCAAATATTCATTTTCTTCTGGTAATCAAATTAGTTTTATTTTATATTCACTTGAAATCATTACAATGTTGAAGTGTCTCATGACTCGTAAGTAAACAGGAAAACATTTTCTTTTAGAGAGAATGAGCTTGTTGAGAGTAGCTCGTAACAATGTTTAGTAGAAATAATGTAATGAGAGTATATGAAGTAAACCGTCTCGAATTCACATGTGTAAATCATCTTATATATGTTTTAAATTAGAGTTTTTATTTTACCCTAGTATCTTTTAGTTTTTATAATATATCTTCTCTAAAAGGGTGCATTGTTATAAATAAATTTTAGTTAATGATGTATTTACACTCCTTTATTTAGATAATTTTTGTATTGTGTTTTCTTTCATTTTTATTTTTGATTCTCTCTTTTGTTCTTATATTTGAGATTCATTTTCTTGCTTGTCCTGTGTGAGCTTGTGATACATAAACCTTGTTGGGCAAGTAAGAAGAAAGTAGAAACTTACAAAACAAAAACACACATAAAGCAAAAAGAAGAGCAAGATGGAGGGAAAACAAATTTCAAGAAAACAAGAGCAAGCAATCAGATGCTCTTCAAAACTAATTCTAATTTCTGTCTCAGTAACCAAAGACAATATAATATATGCAGAGAGCAAAATGGTCCCTATTTAAAAAACTAAACTGCCACACCCTTAGACAGTAGCAAAATTGAAACTGAAATAAATAACTTAACTAACAACAGTTAGTTAGTTATTTTAGTTAGTTACAAATTTAATTGAGAACCAATAACCATGGTTCAAAATTACAATTCTACAAAAGCAACTACATCTTAATCTCCCTGCATTCTAATCAAATTTACATAGTGATAGAACTTTGAACTAGGGACAACCTTGGTGATCATATCAGCAGGATTATGATCAGTGTGTATTTTCTTCACAACAACAGAGCCCTTGCTAATGATTTCTCTGATAAAGTGAAACTTAATATCAATGTGCTTTGTCCTCTCATGGTGCACAAAATTCCTGGACATGTATATAACACTTTGACTGTCACTATGAATGGTAATCACCTTGTCCTGTAGTTTTAATTCTCTAGCAATTCCTTCCAGCCACATAGCCTCCTTGACAACTTCAGTCAAGGAAATATATTCAACCTCAGTAGTTGAGAGGGCCTCCACCTTTTGTAGACTAGCTTTGTAACTTACTGCAATATCAAAAAGTTGTGAACACAAAACCAGTGAGTCATTTCCTTGTATCTAAGCAGCCAACATAATCTGAATCTACAAAACCTTCAATTACATCTGGCTTCCTTGTGCACTAGCTCCACCATAAGTCAAGCCTCTCCCAATTGAGCCTCTTAGATACCTTAGTATCCATTTAACAGCCTGCCAATGTGTTCTACCAGCATTTGCCATAAATCTACTGACAAGACTGACTGAATAAGCTATGTCAGGCCTGGTGCAAATCATGGCATACATGAGGGAGACGACCACACTAGCATATGGGATCTTCTCCATGTAATCAATTTCATGTTGATACTTAAGAGACTAATTTGAGCAGAGTTTGAACTATTGTGAGCAGGGAGCCATAATTGGTTTGGAGTTTTCCATTCCAAACTTGTTAAGCACCTTAGATAGGATTCCTGAGACAAGTGCACCAATTTCTTGCCTATGTCCCTGTTGATATCAATTCCCAATATTCTCTTAGCATGCCCCAAGTCCTTCATTTCGAATTCCTTGCTTAATTCAGCCTTGACTTTAATAACTTCCTCCTTGCTATTGCTGACTATCAACATGTCATTAACATAGAGCAAAAGGAAAGCAAAAATGGTATCATCTAGGAATTTGAAATAGACACAACTATCATAGCTGCTCTTGCTGAATTTCAAGTTTCCCATGAATTCATCAAATCTTTTGTTCCACTGCCTCAGGGAATGTTTCTACCCATACAAGGACTTGTTGAGCTTGCATACATGGTCTTCCTTTCCCTTCTACACTAAAGCCTTCTAACTGCTGCATAAGAATGTTTCTTCAAGCTTACCATAGAGGAAGGTAGTCTTGACATCCATTTGCTCCAGCTCTAGATCTAGCATAGCTACCATAGACATCAACAATCTTATTGATATATGCTCCACAACAGGTGGGAAAACTTTATTATAATCCACCATTTCCTTCTGTGTGAAGCCTCATGCCACCAACCTAGCCTTGAACCTAGTTGGTTCTACACCCTGAATCCCTTCTTTTTTCTTAAACAGCCATCTGTAACCTACAACTCTAGAGTCAAGAGGCTTCTTAATCAACCTCCAAGTATTGTTGTCATGTAATGACTTCATTTCTTCTTCCATGGCAGTGAGCCATCTATCTTTGTCCTTGCTGATTAGCACTAATTTTAGGTCTTTAGGTTCTTCTTCTAGCACTTCCATAGTTGAAATCAGTGCAAAGGCCGTTAATTCAGCATAACCATACCTTTCTAGTGGCCTAATTTGTCTTCTGGATTTGTCCTTGGCTAGTAGATAATTGGCATATTCTGTTTTGTCACGTTGCTCTTCTTCAGAGATGGTATCATCCTCTTGGATTTCTGCAACTTTAATTTCAGGTTCAACTTCCAATTCAAGGTTGTGGTGGTTTATGATTTCCGGTATGGTAGTGCTAGTGAAAGTTTTATGCCTTATTTTGGCTTCATTAAAAGTGACATCTCAACTTACAATACACCTTTTAAAACCATCCTCCAAACACCACAATTTGTAGCCTTCAACTCCCTCAGGGTAACCTAAGAAGATGCATTTGAGGGCTCTTGGTTCTAATTTGTCTTGCTTAATATGATCATATGCAATACACCTAAATACTCTCAAGTGTTTCATGTTGGGAGGATGACCTGACCAGACTTGTTCAGGGGTTTTGAACTTGAGGGCAGTGGAAAGGGACCTTTTTATAAGATAGGCAGCAGTCACAGTTGCTTCAGCCTATAAGGACTTAGGTAGACCAACACTGAGTAGCATGCACCTTACTCTTTCAAGAATGGTTTGATTAAATCTTTCAGCTAGACCAATTTTTTGAGGTGTTCTAGCAACAATTCTATGTCTCACAATGCCATTTTTTAAGCAGAATTTATTGAAAACATCTGAACAAAACTCAAGGACATTGTCGGTTCTTAACTTTTTTACCTTTCTTTCAGTTTGAGTTTCAACCACCACTTTCCATTACTTGAAATTTTTGAATGCTTCATCCTTAGTTTTTTTAATGAAAATCCAAAGCTTCATAGAGAAATCATCCAATATACTTAGGAAATACCTGACACTGGAGTGGGAAGCAGCTTTGGTTGGTCCTCAAAGGTCAGTCAGCATGTACATATTCAAAGATTCCTTAAGCTTTGAGTTGTCCAATGATGAATTGGCCTGGCTAGACTTTCCATAAACACACTGCTCACAAAAACTACAATTTCTCTACCTTGTCACCACATAACAAGCCTTGTTTGCTGAGTTCTTGTAGTCCTTTCTCACTTACATAGGCCAACCTTTTGTGCCATAATTCAGTCCTTGAACCTGAATTTTTAGAGGCTATAGAAACTAAACCTGTAACAACTTCACCATCGACTAAGTACAACCCGTTTTTTGTGATCCCCCTCATTACAGTTTTAGTGCCTTTGGCAACATTTAAAACCCCTTCTTGACCTTGGAACATATACCCCTTTTATCAAATTCACCAAGGGATATGAGGTTTCTTTTAAAGGCAGACATATACCTCACATATGTGAGTACTCTCTCTACTCCATCATGTAGCTTGAATCTCACTGAACCAATACCTTTTATTTTGCATGCTTATTGTCTCCCAGCAGCACTTAGCCCTCAACAATTTCATCAAAGATCTCAAACCATGATCTATGAGGTGTCATATGTCATGAACACCCTGAATCCATTATCCACTCAGTGTTTGAATGATTCCCAGATACGGTTAAGGTTTTAGCAAACTCATATCCATCGATTTGAACAAGTGCAACATTTCTAGATTGCGTATTTGTTTCTCTATTGATGGAGTTTGACTTTCTCTCTGGACAGAACTTCCTAGTATGTCCTTCCTTATCACAATGATAGCACCTTATAGGTTTTGGTCCTCCTCCCTCATTTCTCCTTTCATATATTACTTTCTTCTTGTTAGTCTTCTTATCTTTCTTGGTATTCTTGTTAGACCATTGAACCTTTACTAACAGCCTATCTCCATTCTCAGTGTGCCTCCTATCTTTCTTTTCATTTAGCTCTTTTGTATGTAGGGCAACTTGGACCTCATCAATAGAAATTGAGTCTCTTCCGAACAACATGGTTTCTTTGAAATGATTATAGTTTTTTGGCAGAGAGCATAGTAATAACAGTGCTTGGTCTTCATCATCAATTGTGACATCAATATTTTCCAGATCAAGAATTATCTTGTTAAATTGGTCCAATTGCTCTCCCACAGGTTTATCATCAGCCATTTTAAAAGAGTATAAAGATTGCTTTAGGTAGAGTCTTTTTACCAGGGACTTGGTCATGTACAAGTTTTCCAGCTTAGACCATACAACAACTGCAATTCACTCCTTGGACACCTGCTTGAGCACTTTGTCTCCAAGACTTAGGATGATAGCATTGTGCGCCTTCTCGGCCATTATTCTTCTTTTTCTTCCGCCTGACCTCCTTCGATCTTGGTTTCGTTATCAAGAGCATTGATCAACCCTTGTTGAACAAGAAGGGCTCTCATCTTGACCTGCCACAGACCCAAGTCATTGTGTCTCGTGAACTTTTCAACCTCATACTTTGTTGAGCCCATTTCATGCAGGTTCCTTCCATGCTCACCACACCAATGGTTGGACAAGTAAGAAGAAAGTAGAGACTCACAGAACAAAAATACACATCAAGCAAAAAGAAGAGCAAGATGAAGGGAAAACAAATTTCAAGAAAACAAGAATAAGCAATCAGATGTTCTTCAAAACTGATTCTAATTTTGTCTCAGTAACCAAAGACAATCTGATATATGCAAAGAGCAAAATGGTCCCTATTTAAAAAACTAAATTGCCATACCCTTAGACAGCAGCAAAACTGAAACTGAAATAACTAACAATAGTTAATTAGTTATTTTAGTTAGTTACAAATTTAATTGAGAACCAACAATTTACAAACCTCAACAAGTGGTGTTGTATGTGAAAAGGCAAGAAACAATCAAGAAATATTAGTGAAGATGGAGACAAAGTTTGATATAGAGAAGTTTTCTAAAAGCAATGATTTTGAATTATGGAAGATCAAGATGAAGGATTTTTATTCAACAGGGTTGTGAAGAAGCGTTGAAGGAGGATTTAAATATGTCACCATCATTGATGTCGGTGGAGAAGAGGAAGGTGATCGATAAAGCAAGAAGTGTGACCATGTTATGCTTTGGTGATAAAGTGTTTAGGGAAGTCGCTAAGGAAAAAATGGTTGATGGCATGTGGTTGAAGCTTGAGGCTTTGCACATGAATAAATCTTTGGCTCACAAGTTTTGTTTGAAACAATAACTTTACTTGTTCCAGAAGACGGAGTCAAGAACAATTGAGAGAATTGAGAGTGAGAATGAGAAATGGTGGATAATCTTGAAAACAATAATGTGAAGCTTGATGATGAGGACAAGACTATGATCTTCCTCAATTATTTATTGAAGTCCTTTAAACATTTCAAGGATGTGTTGTTATATGGAAAGGAACATGTGGTCACCCTAGAGGAGTTTTTGACCCATCTCAAACACAGGCTCATGATGGAGGGTCGTGCTTTCTAAGCATAATTAATGATTTACCATGGATAGTCTAGATTTACATTTTGAGGAACAAAGCGGAGAATCAGCAAGGGACTAAGTTGAGGGTCTAGAGGACAGACAATAGGTTGGAGTTTATTTCAGAGCAGTTTAATGGCTTCTACAGAAACCAAGGGTAAAAAGGCACAAGACTGTTGAAGGCACCACTAAAAATTGTATATTTCTCAAATACGCTAATGAGGTCAAGTTTTATAGGCTATAGAGGTTGGAACCTAAATTGTCAAAGATTATCATTTGTAGGGACGTGATATTTGATGAGACATATATGAGCATGTTGGGTGGAAGCTCTAAGGAAAGAAGGGAGAAAACTCACGTTGAGTTGAAATCACCACCAACAAACTGACATAATAATAAGATTGTTTGATATATATAAATCATACTTCAAATAATAAAGTTGAACCGACAACTTCTAACGTCGATGGAGCAAAATATGTTGGACTATCATCTGGTGCATGATAAAGAGAGGAGGATTATGAAGCCTAATAGAAGGTTTGGGCATGATGACCTTATCTATTATGCTCTTAGTGTAGCTAAAGAAATAGAAGGTTTTTATGAGCCTACAAACTTCAGGCAAGAACAAGAGAGTAAGGAGAGACAACAACGACTGAGTTCCATGAATGAAGAACTTGACTCTCTAGAAAAGAACCACATATGGAAACTTGTAGACTTACTTAAAAGGGGAAGATGGTGGTTAGATGCAAGTCAATCTTAAAGAAGAACGACGATATTCCTAGGTGGAGAAAGTAAGGTACAAACAAGGTTTTACACAAGTAGAAGGTGTAAATTATAATGAGATCTTTTGACTAGTGGTAAAGCATTGCTTGATCAAGATTTTTGTCGTCCATCGTCAACCGGTTTGATTTGTATCTAGAACAAATTAATATCAATAAAACTTTTATAAATAGAGGGTCCTCCGATACAAGGTTCGTTGGAGAAATGGAAAGGAGAGATGTGAGTTTGAATTTCTCCAATATATAGCACATTAATAACTAGAGTGTAATTTCTATATATGCACTAACAAACTTTTATTTATATAATTTTTAAAATATTAATTGATAAAATTAACAAACTTATTATAATATTGTGATTAAATGTGAATATAAAATTTTCTACAGTGCATAAATTATTTTTTCTAATAATTTTAACTAATGTTTATCTATAAAAAAGTATTTCAATAACTAAATACTAAATACATTTTTAAAATACATAAAATTATGGAAATTACTGGGTAATTATTTAGGGATAGGTATTTAAGTTGTACCAATAAATATTGGCATAAATACATGCATATGCCATAAATTTTAATCGTTGATTAGGTACGGGAAAGCCACAAAGTACTAACGTGAAAACCAAATAAAACAGTTTCCTGGTGCAACTAAATTAAAGGAAGTATGGACGCCTCCAATATAGAGAATATCTCGTAAGTTATAACCATTCTGTGTCTTTTAATTGAGTAACGCTCAATTTTACATCCCTAACACCTTAACTCCAAAAATAAGGCTCATTCACCGAGAGAGAGTTATTCTCAGCAATAATTATTAAAGTAGGACAGTCAGTCTAATAGTTATTAAAATCGCGTTTTTTTCCTATACCAGTGAACACAACCCAAAATGTTAATTGTAATGAAGTTTTGAGAGCACGTGGACTAACATTTACAGTAATTTTTTAGATTTCTCCATAAAAAATTCCAAACGACAACATTTCAATCGATGTTTTGAATGCATTCTACAGGGTGAGGAAAGGGGAAGGCACATGTTTGGCGAAAACGTCATTTCAAATTGGCGTTTTGGATTATTACCTGTTGGTGAATGAGCCTCGGCCTCCGCATGATACATATTATTTCCAATATATTTTATTATTCTGACATTATGCTTCATGGTATTTATGTTAATCGTCTTTGGGCTTTTTAATACTATTATTTTTATCTTTGCAAGGGTTTCTCGGGCCCCCAATAAGCGCGGTACATGTGCCCAGGATTGTTCAACCTTTGACAGATGCGCAAATGTGCAGCTACAGGGATGTTGAGGTCATCATGCCATTCAATAACGGCAATTGAAATGGCGTTTTAGTTACATACTTCATACATGTCAACTCTTTCTTCTTTCAGTTCTCTGAGTCCATCCAAAACACAACACTAATTAAAATAACGTTTTGGGATTCTCCATTAAAACATGTAAAAATCTGTTGTCATTGTTCACCTTGTTCCAAAAGACATTTCAATTGACGTTTTAAACTGTGCTCACGTCTGACTTTAAATTGAAGTTTTGATGGTTTAAAAAGTCCCATTTTAGAAATTATAATTTAAATATTATATATTTAATTCTAGAAATTATAATTTAAAATTTATATATTTAATTCTAGAAATTATAATTTAAATATTAATTGTAGTAATTTATTATTTAAATATGCAAATACATAAATTTCTAATTTAAATATGTAATTATAATTAAATATGTTATTATAAAAATTTATAATTTAAATATAATTATAATAATTTATAATTTAAATATATAATTAATTTATATTAATAAAATATGTTATAATTATTTTAAATATCTTATTGTTGATCTAATGATTAATTATATCCTTATTTATTATTTTACAACTTTTAACTAGTTGATCAGCTAATTTTACCAAACACTTACGACTAGCTTTTCAGTTTTCAACTAGCTTTTAACTTTTAGTTAGTTTTTCAACTAGTTTTACTAAACACACTCTTAAAATAATAATGCCGTAATTAATGCAACTCAAAAAATGAATAGTTAGGTTAAATTTTATTAATTACCCTTTATTTATAGATGTGAAAATGAGTGTAAGTGATTTATTCTTTTTAATGAAAGACTAATTAATTTCTAATTAACTTTAATTAATATCTTGACATATCTTTTCAAGTATGTATTTGTAATTGAATCTGCTTACTTATTGAATAGACATAGTGAGTTCGAAAAGTGGTTGAAACCTTATCAAGCATGTAAAACTCTTATAATGTCATTGGATACTAATTAGTAATTATACTTTATATTGATTCGAAAGATACCCAAAGGATTCATCGGAGGTAAATAAGTAAACTATTTTTTTCTCATAATCATGTTAATTACTTTTAACTTGTTGCATATATTTTCACTATGTTAATTCCTACAAGCATTATATATAGCAATAGAAAAATTAAATTAACAACTATTTTCCATATAATAAATAAAAAATAATATCAGATATAAGAATAAAATAATAACAATAATCAATCAGACTTTGTACTCAAATTACACCCATCCTTTTTTTTGGACAGCAAATTACACCTATCTTATAATCACATGACTAGTTTTTCAATTTCTAATGATACACATTCTTCATGGAATGCCAATTTGAGTTAGTTACTGGTTAGAATATAAGAGAAGGTTCTGGAATCTGTTGTAACTGACTTCAGTCCTCTTAACTGTATGGCTATTACAGATCTAAAAGATTAGTGATATCCCTACAACTATAAAGGCTTTTCCATGTAATCAATAAACTCAAGTTTAATATACAATGAGTTTCAGAAATCCTCAAATTCTCTCTGAACTTAGTATGTTTCTACTTTCTACTATTCCTCACTTTCCTACCTATACTGATTTATTTTGTTCTTTTGAACTTCTTTCTATACAACTAAAAGGGGTACATACAAACATTTTCCATACAAAATTACAACGATGATAATTTGAACTTATTCCCAACTAAAAGCATCACTGAACTAATATGGAACCATTTTCCTACTTATAGGGTGACAACTGGACAATGTTGATGAACCAAAATCGGCAGGACTCTAAAACCATCTATTTCTATCAACACATCTACTCATCAGGAATGTTTTGTATTGTATTTGTATACGCGAAAAATTCCTTATGCTGTTAGTGATAAAAAGGAATCAAGCTCAAAGATTGCGGCTACTAGCTAGAACTCCTTTTGAGTGCCTTCCTCAACACCAGATCGAGCTGCCTGGAATTGAATTGTGTATCGTCTCTGAAGCTCTCTCAGCCTTTCCACAAGTTCCTGGAATGTTGGTCGGCAAGCTGGATTACTGGTAGTAATAGACAAAGTTGTAAGTTAGCATTTGAGCATTCATACTAGCACCACACTTTGCTTCAAGACAACAAAGTGTGACTGATAACTAATATTATCTCCAGTTCTAATTATAAGCAACATATTGTATTTGTCTTTGGTTTTAATTATAAGCAACGATAACCAGTTTTAAACGCTACTCAAGCTTAAATTTTTGTATACCTTAATTTATTGATAACTCTCTTTCCTATACATTCATTCATTCCATGTGTGCACTAAAATTAAATATAACAACCACTAATATTAATTAAAACTAGCTAATTTAACTACTTTCCTTGGTCTTGACAATTTTCCCAATTATGCTTATAATTAGGGCTGGAAATAATAATGTTTAAGATGAAAACTTTAATAAGTGGAGTAGAAAATTGAATAAGCATACATTAAAAGGAATAAGTAAAACATTATTTTGAAAAATCCAAGTTAACCAAACATAGGCTATGATAGAGTGATTATGATCTATTAACTTTGTTGGTTGAGTAAAAATCCCATGTACCGGAAATATGCTAACAGCTTCGAGTTAGCTATATGAATTAATTAAAATTCATGTCCACAGGCTTTCAGCCTATAACCCATCAAGAGATAAGGTAGATATTAAGTAGCTAAGGGAAGTCTCACAAATGCCAATAAAGAAGATTAGGGAGGAATAGGGAAGAATTAGTGTGTTGCCACCAACAGCAGTACTTCAGTACTCCAAAAAACCATCACTCGTGTATGATTTTTAAACATGATACTTAGCATATGGTCATTCTCTGAGAATGATCTCAGTTAGTTTTGACATTTTTTTTTTCTAAGAGACTGCTATAGCATCTATTTTTTTTTTTTAAAGTGTGATAATAATTGTGATGTGGACATTCAAGCTGTGGAGAAGGAATAAATAAAAGGCACAAGTACAACAATGACAAAAATGCACACCTGTGCCAGCAGCTCTCTATTATAGAAGCCCACTGTGAATCAACATCTTTTGGAATTTCTAGCCTATGGTTCATAAACCCTACAGCTCCAATAACCTGCAAGAATCCAAGAGAAACTGTAGTAATATATGTAATGCAGTCGGTGAAAATAATAACAGGCATTGGAGCAAATGATAATAAAAACTGCCACTAAACTATCATCTTCTAATATTTGTAAATTAAAAACTAGATTATTGACGACATGATGAAGCAATTCAAAGTTCAAACACCTAATTTGCACGTTCTATGGTAACACGGTGTATCTCCAAGCAATAGAATTAGCAGAATAAATAAATCTAACAATATTAAATGTTTCAACCATGAAAATAGCAGTTCTTTTGCATTCAATAAGCTTAACCATCAGATCACGTTTTATATCTGTTCACTTTCATTATTCTCACGGTTCATGTACACATTAAAATTATACCTGCATTGGGTTGAGAGTATCCCAAGGAATCTTTTCAGTTGTAAGTTCCCACAATATCACCCCAAAGCTGTAAACATCAGACCTGATGCCCATGAAGCAGCAAAAAATAATTCAAAATGGGATTTTAGTAAGAATATGAAATAATGGGAGACAGAGGAAGACAAAAACAGTGTAATAGAAAGCAACAAGCAGGCATACTTCTCATCTGACAGTTCACTACGAAGAACTTCTGGTGCCATCCATTGAGGCTACAAAGCAGAATAAAAAACAGGAGAATCAGAAATATATTTTGACACTGAAGAAGGGGGAAATTTTAAACAAATCAAACATCTAAGGGACGGCAACAAATGAGACCCTACCGTGCCCTTTCCTGTCTTAGTAGTGAGATATGTTTCATGTTTAAGACGTGAAAGACCAAAATCTCCGACCTGTTATGCCAATGCAAGATTAAGATATTTCAGGATAAATAAGAGGGAAAAAAGCAGTAATTCATTAAGCACTCAATCAAATGAATACAACCCAACATATGAGAAAAAAAATAACAAGTAGCATACCTTCACAGCCCAATTCTTATCAGCTAGAATATTTGAAGATTTCAAATCGCGATGGATGATAGGGGGATTGCAATGATGAAGATAATTTACACCTCGTGCCTATAGAAAGAGTAAGCATACACCATTGCTTCAATCACAGTCATAGAGATCCTTTCAAAGATAACAGATTGAAATTGAAGTCAAAAGCTACTAGTAGTGTTCCAAGAATAGCTGTCTGAAACGATTAATCATATGCAAAAAGAAAAAGAGAGGGAAACAAAAAGTGAACATGCTACTATTCCTCAACAACCAGCAATGTCATAAGAATGAGATGTAATTACTTGAATTCATAAACGAAGAAGATACATAGATACAGAAAGCGATATTGTCCATGATACTGCTTTTACATACTCACAATATCTAAGGCCATATGAACTCGCCGTCTCCAGTCAAGTTTGGATGTGTTCCTCTGAAGCAAACGAACAAGCTTCCCCTGAATTAATAAAATATAAATGGATACAACAATTACCAGCACAAATCAACATTATGTGACACATAACAAATTGAATTAGAATGATCAAGACACTTGGTAAATTAGAAATAAAGTACAGGACAAAACCGTGGGAGAAACTCAGTTACAATGCATAGATGTTGAGGTGAAGTCACAGCCCCCATAAAGAGAACAATGTTTGGATGACGAAGTCTTTTCATGACAGACACCTGCACAAAGAAGACATTGTCAAATCAATGGTATACAGAGGAAATTTAAGGGAGGTTCAATTACTTACTAGAACTAACTAAAAATATAAAAGCAAAAAATAATCAAAGAGGAAAGCAGGAGGATTTGTACGAACAAGCTATTGCACATACAGCTCTATATCAGTTACGTTCTAAGATTTAACATCAATATCAAACCCCAGGAATACCTGACAGCTATGACTGCACTATTACCAATTAGGTTCCAGTATTCTTTCAATTATTAGTATTGCCAATTCTATTAATTGAAATAAAACATTTTTTAATTGAGTATTAAGAGTTGCAAAACTTAGCAACATAATATAGTCGTGGTTATAATACCAACATAATAATGTCAAGGTAAATTGGAGTATAATATCAGATACTATGAAGGAAGGAAAAAGTAAGACAAGAACATGAATCTATATACGGGTCAGTATGGACAAAGCAGCTTGTATGGCAGAGTCAACAGGATGATTACTAATCCTTAATTCCTTATTAAAATAACCAAGGTTGATGAAGCAATCTGATAAATATGGATAGTAATTGAAGCATGTTCACATATTAAGATATCAAAACTCTGCATTCTAAATGCTTGTGGATTTTAGCATGATATATAAAGGCAACAAACATTATGCATAATGGTAATAAAGATTATTTCAATTTGAAAACATTATCAAAGTAAAATTCACAGAAGAAAATTTATTAGTCTAATCAATTTCTCTCCCAGTTACCTTAGTAATCACAGCATTGTTTTTATTTAAACATAAGCTGACTTCAACAGATGGAAAAACTAGCTTATTTCCCATTTCCCAATATAACAAGCAATTAGACTACCAGACATCATACCTCTTGTCTGAAGGACAGTATCACATCATCTGAGTATTCTTGCTTTGAGAAAACCTTCACAGCAACATCCTGCATAAACATGAATATAACTACAAGTTGAAATCAGAGTAGTAGCCAGAAACATATATCGTTCACATTTTCCGTATACATTTCACAGGGCTTCCAGAAATCTGGTGATGGCCTAATTAAACACTTTTCAATTGAACACATTAAAAAGGACTTCAGTGTACTAAATGCCAGTAATTTGAGCTGCAACATAACAATTTGCATAACATAAACAAAAAACTTATACATGTTAACTTGTTAAGAGACATGAATTCTCAACCAGAAATTGCAGGACAGGAAAAGTACGTACCGATCCATACCACAGAGCATGATATACAGTTCCACAAGAACCTGCAAAGCAACAACAGAAAGGTAAATAGAAAACCCTCAACAGATAAAGCATACCAATGCACAATAACCAGTGATCACTAAATATTTCGTTTTGCAAGCAAGGGCATGAAATTAACGACGGCCTGCAAGCGAAGCCCGTAAAGAAGCAATGAAATTTAAAAAAATAAAAACTCTGCATACAGATACACCAACATTGGTTAAACAAATACAGATGATTTATGTACGGCATGAGGAAGGATAATTTTAGAGTAATAGAAATAAAAATATTATTTAGAGAATTAATAATAATAATAATAATAATAATAATAAATTATTATTATTATTATTAGAGTAATTAATAACATGTTATTAGACTCAAAAGTAATTAGAATAATAGGGGATAATGACCAGAGATATAATTAGAATAATTAGACTTAAAGTAATTAGAGTAATTAACGTCATGTAATTATATTGAAAGTAATTACAATAATTTGCAAATTTTTTTACTTCTTTAGTGGTATATTGTCAGAGAAGCAAAAAAATTTAAGAGAAAGTTTTGTAATAAATTTTTATATATTTTTTTTATATTTTATCATATAAAAATTTAATAAAATATTAAAAAATTATATTATAAATATATTATATTATTAAAATATAAAAGTTTATAAATATGATATAAATATTATATATAAATTTTATAATTAAAATAATAAAATATAAAATTTATAAATATAAAAGTTTATTATGAGAAGGTTTTCTGTAATAAAGTTTTATATTTTATTTATTTATATTTTAAAATATAAAATTTTATAAAGATAATATAAATAGTTAAATAACTTTTTTAATTTTTTTCTTGTTTGAAAAACTTATTTCATAGAATAAGTTATTTTATTTTGAAATGTGAGTGAGTGAGGTTAATTTATTATAGTAAGGGTCAAGAGAGATAAGGTCAATTTATTATGCTAAGTGTTAAGATAGATAATTAGGTTAAATGTATTTTTGAGTTTTTCAGAAATTATTTAGATAAGTAAGTGTTAAATGAAGAAGGGATAGGTGTGAAATAAAAATTTCTTTAGATCCTCATTTCCTTCTTAGTAGAAGGTAATTTTAGAGTTTATCTCATACTCATTCAAGAACAATTAGGTCTTTTTACACAGTTGGCTCCATTCTGATCCAAAAGTTGGGTCATGTTTATGGATAAATTTGACCTTAAGGAGGGTGACCCTTTCTAGGGTACATCTGGTCCGGAGGGTTCGTCCCAATTTAAGATAGGATTGATTTCAAAGGATCCTCCGATACAAGGTCTGTTAGAGAAATGGGAGGGAGATGTGGGAGTTTGAATTTCTCTAATATATAACACATTAATAACTAAAGTTTAATTTCTATAAAAGTTAACAAATTTTCATTTATATGACTTTTAAAGTATTAATGAACAAGATTAACAAAATTAACATACATGAAAAATTGTGATTAAATGTGAATATAAAATTGTTTACACTTATAGTGCATCAATTATTTTTTCTAATAATTTTAACTAATATTTTTTTATAAAATAAATATTTCTATAACTAAATACTAAATAGATTTTTAAAATACATACAATTATCGAAATTACTAGGTAATTATTTAGGGATAGCTATTTAAGTTGTACCAATAAATATTGGCATAAATACATGCATATGCCATCAATTTTAATCCTTGATTAGGTACGGGAAAGCTACAAACTACTAACGTGAAAACCAAATTAAGCAGTTTCCTGGTGCAACTAAATTAAAGGAACTTACGGACGTCCTCCAATATAGAGAATATATTGTAACCATTGTGTGTCTTTTAATTGAGTAACGCTCAATTTTACCTTCCTAACATCTTAATTCCAAAAATAAAGAATGCCCTTGGCACTTAAGAGCCTCACAGAAATACCACGAAACACATTCTCAAGTCTCAACCCCAAGACATGGCTTCTCCTTCGTGGTTATCTTTTCAAACTTCAACATTCATAGTGACAATTCTGATTTTTTGCATGTCATATTATGCTCTAGGCCTTGATGGAAAAACAGTCGCTGACTCTCCTATGTTAACTCAAAAGTTAGGAATCAATCGCACCATTAAAGTAGATATCAATGGCAATGGGGAGTTCAAATCTATCCAAGCCGCCATAGATTCCATTCCTGCAGATAATACTAATTGGGTAATTGTCCATGTTAGAAAAGGAATATACAGGTACAAAACATATTCTTTAATCCTACTTAATTATAATAACCCAGCCATAATAAGTTAATTACTTATACAAGGAACTTAACTTTTTCATTTTGATCAATGTGAAGAGAAAAGGTGCACATACCAGAAAATAAACCTTATATATTCATGAGAGGGAATGGGAGAGGAAAAACAGCCATAGTTGAGTCTCAGAGCTCCGAAGACAACGTTGCTTCTGCCATCTTCAAAGTTGAAGCACACGATTTCATTGCCTTTGGAATTAGCTTCAAGGTCAATTCTCTATATATACTTATCAAAACTTTGCAACCTCATGCTGAAAAAAGGGTTCAAAATTAAATGAAATGTATAATACACGAACAAATATTTACTGAGATATGAATACTTTAGTTTTATGCACATCCCCCTTAATTTTTTATATTGTTGTTCTTTCAATGCAGAATGAGGCACCTACGGGAATTGCCTATACCTCACAAAACCAATCCGTGGCAGCATTTGTGGCAGCAGACAAAGTGGCATTTTATCACTGTGCATTCTTCAGTACTCATAACACCCTCTTCGATTATAAAGGCAGGCATTACTATGACCATTGCTACATTCAAGGCTCAATTGACTTCATATTCGGTCGTGGAAGATCGATCTTCAATGTAAGTAATTACGTGTGTCTTTTCTCCCATGTTTTTCCTAACTAAGTGAATCAAATTGCGCACTAAATATTAATACATTTCTATGCAGAATGCTGAAATATTTGTGGTAGATGATAAAAGGATAAAGATTCGAGGTTCAATCACAGCTCAAAATAGGGAAAGTGAAGGTGAGATGAGTGGGTTTGTCTTCATTAAGGGCAAGGTTTATGGCATTGGAGGGGTGTACCTAGGAAGGGCCAAGGGTCCTTATTCTAGGGTGATTTTTTCCCAGACATATCTCTCTATTACCGTTGTTCCAGAGGGATGGACCAATTGGAGCTATGATGGTAGCACAGAGTAAGAAACTCTATATTTGTACAAGAAATCAAATAATTAGTAATTAATTAAATTTAGTGATCAAAATTACTTTTTCATTATTAATGTGAGGCTTACGTAAAATTAAAAATTGATTTTTTATGGAATTGTAGAAATCTATGCCATGGGGAGTATGAATGTCATGGACCTGGAGCCGTGACAGAGGGACGCGCTCCTTGGTCAAGGCAGCTAACTAAGGAGGAAGTTGCTCCTTATATATCTATTGATTACATTGATGGCAAGAATTGGTTACCAGTATGGGTATAATTTTTGTACATGTGGACAAGCTTTTAGATGGAAAATGAAGGATATAGATATCAAAGGGACTCTTGAAATGTCAAGTTGGATTTTCAGCAAAAGCTTAATTGTGTACCTAGTCACTTTGTCCATCACACATTGTTAGTACTTTATACAACTGTCTTAGATTTATGCCTAGCTAGCATTTCAGGTACGTACAATTATCAAAAGAATTCTAAGACTATGTACTGTAAATATAATGTATTTAATTGTCTTCTTTGTTATGCAAGTTAGTTGGTTTTTGTTAAACTAAAAACATGTTAACTGTCATCATCATATTCACGGCTCTTGTTCATGTAAGTAATAAAGTAATCAGGAACTAGCATTACTAGCTCCATAATATTATAAATAAAAGGAAATTAATTAATAAAATAACAATATACATTATTAATATGCAAAAACATAAGATATAATAAAATTCAAATTTGTCGTTGATTTATATTATATGCGCATGCATAAATAAGCATTACAACAATCAGTCATTTATTTTATTAATATATGGTATTGCATGGTAAGCATACTTTCATATTTTTAGGAAAACATATTAATATTAATAGGCACCACCATATATTTTTCCATTGTCATCAACACTCTGACATACATTACCACCACCTTTGCCACCTCTAGAGCCCTTGCAATGATCACCTTTAGATCCTCCTCCAACACCATCATCGTGTTCCCCTTCTTTGCCATCATGGCCACCACCTCCACCTTTGCCACCTCCATGGCCTTTATCATCTTCATAGTCTCCTCCTTTTCCATGACCTTTACCACTTTCATAATCTCCTCCTTTACCACCTCGATGGCCTTTACCACCTCCATAGTTTCCTCCTTTATCACCTTTATGGTCTTTTCCACCTTCATAGTCTCCTCCTTTACCACCTCTATGGTCTTTACCACCTTTATAGTCTCTCCCTTTACCACCTCCATAGTCTCCTCCTTTTATCACCTCCATGGCCTTTACCACCTTCATAGTCTCCCCCTTTACCACCTCCATAGTCTCCTCCTTTACCACCTCCATGGCCTTTACCACCTTCATAGTCTCCCCCTTTACCACCTCCATAGTTTCCTCCTTTATCACCTCCATAATCTCCTCCTTTACCACCTTCATGGCCTTTACCACTTCCATAGTCTCCTCCTTTACCACTTCTATGGTCGTTACCATTTTTGTAGTCTCCTCCTTTACCACCTCCTACACTTTCTCCTTTATCTCCTTCATGACCTCCACAATCATCACCTTTACCTTTACAGCCTCCGTAACCTCCACTAGCACCACCTCCTGAGCCCACACCAAACTCACTACCTCCTCCTCCAAACCCACCACCTCCACCAATTCCGTGTCCACCTCCAACACTGCCTCCTACTTCTCCCAATCCTTCTTTTACTCCACCACTATCTCCTCCTCCTTCACTACCACCCCTTTTATCCAAACCTTTTCTATTGTCAAAAGGACTACTTCAAATTCGACTTTTTGACATTCAACTATTGTTGTCACTAGTAAAAACAACACACTAGAAATTATCACAACACTTTTATGTAATTTCCTCATCACTCAATAATCACAAAAAAGTCAAGCTAGAAGTGTTTGTGTTGCTTGCAATTTGAAAGCCTGTAAGTGTAGTATTTATAGTGGAAGGCACAGTACGTGCCATTAATTCATGTTGGAGAGATCTCTCATTCATTGCTGTAGTGATGCCTTCCCATAGTACTCATATTCATCACTTGGCCAAAAAATTCAAACTCGTCCAAACATTGAGAACCTCATTTTTCTATACAGTTCCTTTTCTGGCACCTTAATTATATAATGTATTAATATATATATATATATATATATATATATATATATATATATATATGTTTATGAAACAACTTTAATATCTGTTAAACTTCTAATACCCAGTTTTTAAAACAATAAGAAAGCTAATACATCACATATATTTCTTAATATATTTTTAATTATTATTAAGTAAAATTTATATATTACTGGTTAAAGCATGCAGACAATTTCTTTTTAATCTTTAAAATTTATATAAAATTTATCAAATATTAAAAATGTTTCATCATGTTCTATTAATATATCCAATAACTCTTTATACTATTTTCTTTTACAAGAACTCTTGATACTAATTAATGACTTGAAAGTTAGTATTTAACACCGATTCCATATATGTCTTTAAAATGGTGGGAACAAGTTTGCTAATATTGTGGATGACAAGTGCCACAGCTTGGTCATGTTGATCAAATTAATCACAGTTGCAGCAGATACGGTAAGGTTACTCTTATATCAATTTTTGCTGCCAGACAATAAATATGAAACCAAATTTAGATGTAAAATCTTTTTCAAACGGAAATGACCACTCAAATTAAATTTACTGCTTTTATTTAATTTTTCGTAATTTGTATAAACTCAACCAAGACCTATTGAATCTGTTAATTAAAAAATAAGGACATTGATGGTGAGATTTTCACAAATTTAGTGTATTTTTTTAATACTGTAACTATATATGTATGTATAATGAAAATGACCGAGACGTACCTGCCGCCTCTATCCCTCTACCAGAAATTGAGTGTAATTGCGTTCATATAACTTTTTATTATGAAAAATAAATAAGGCAATTTTTATCACATCTTTTTTAATTTGAGAAATATTGAAATTTTTTTTAATCAATTAAATTATAAATTTTATTTAATTCATTTTTTAATAAATTAAAATAAAATTTATTTATATATTTATAAATAAGTAAATATATCTAGATTTATAATGAAATAATTTTATAAAATTATTTAGAATAAGTTTTATAAACAAGTCTTTAAACTAAAATTCCTAAATATATTTACTTATTTATAAATAAATAAATAAAACTTATTTTAATTTATTAAAAAATAACTTAAATAAAATTTATAATTTAATTAATTAAAAAAGAGAAATATCAATATCTTAAATTAGGAAAGTACCATACATTCTTCCAATAAATAAACACGTTATGTGCACCACTTGTCATTAGTAAAAACTATGTATGTCTCACAAATTGTTTTGTTTGTTATATTATTATTATTGTTATTATTATTATTATTATTATTATTATTATTATTATTATTATTATTATTATTATTATTATTATTATTATTATTATTATTATTAGTAGTAGTGAGAAAGGTTTCGCGTCTCTTTTTATATTATTAAATAAAAAATAAAAGAAAAAATATGAAAATTGAAAAAGAAAGTTACATAAAATGATAAAAATTGCATAAAAAAATTACATAAAATTTAGTAATTACTTAAAAGTAAAAAAAGTTCAAATAAATATGAATATCAAAATAGGACATTCTCATCATGATAGTTATAAATTAAGAGTAGAAAAAGAGACACTTTGTATTACAGATGCTGTTTTAAAATAAAATAAAATAAAAAGTAATTTAAAATATCAACAACAGTTATATGCTAAACAAGATATGTGTATTTTAAAATTAAGAGATAATTGTCTTTTATTAATAATTATAGATAACAAAGAAAGATAGTTTAAAAATTTTTACACTCACATTCAATTATAATCATTCATTTATGATGAGTTTAATATTTTAAAAGTAATATAAATAAAAAGTTGTAGTTAAATGTCATTATAAAACTCTTATATATTATGAATTTATCTATTATATGTATCTATAATATTAATAAAGGGAATAGTCTCTTTTATCGTCCACTTTTTAAAATACTCATTTTATCCTTACACCTATTTTAAAATTAAGAAATAAAGAAGGATTCAAACTCATAACCTCTCACTCCCCCAAACGTAAACTTTACCACGAGACAAACCTTATCACTTTAAGCAAAAAATTAATTTAAAATATTGGTATCTAACATACATAATTGTTCAACTATATCTATAATTTATAATATATGATATATATTATATACTATATGTATATACTTTTCTACTATTAATAAAGGGAATACTCTCTTTTGACGTCCACTTTTCAGAATTCGTATTCTACCATTACACCTATTTTAAAATTAAAAAATAAATTAATTTGTCATAAAAAAGACTCAAACCCACAATCTATCACTCCCGAAAAATAAACTTAACCACTAGACCAACCTTATAACTTTAAACAAAATATTACTTTAAAATATTGATATCAAACCTACACAATTGTCTAACTATATGTATAATTTATAATATATGATATTATATATATATATATATATATATACTATTAATAAAGGAAATACTCCTTTTGACACTCACTTTTTAAAATACATATTCTACCCTTACACCTATTTTAAAATTAAAAAATAAATTACTTTGTCATAAGAGAAACTCAAACCTACAACCTCTCACTCCCTAAACGTAAACTTTACCACTCGACAAACCTTGTAACTTTAAGTAAAAAATTACTTTAAAATATTGATATCCAACATATATAATTATTCAACTATATCTATAATTTGTAATATATGATATTATATTATATAATATATATTATATAATGGGAATATGACTTTTTGGTGTCCATATTTTATGATTATTTTACCTACTAAATATTTTATGATTGTTCCTACTTTTGCAAATATATTTTCTCACTAATAATATATGCACATTTTCATAATTTTTACTTATCACAAATCAATCTTCCTTAAACATGATTAATATATGTATACATTTCATGATAAATATTCTTAATAGGCTTGCAAATATATAGGTGCGACAATATTTTGAATTTTATTCAAACACTCTCATGTTTCTATTTTTTCATATTCATTGCATATGTGACATATCCATTGATATTTGACATATTTTTATTATATTATCCTAAACAAAAAATATAAAACTAATAAAACATATTTTAAAACATGTCATATAATAATTTATATTTCAAAATATAGAAATTTACAAAAAAATATTAAATTAAAATCCTAAAATTATTATAACATATTAATACAGAAATGCAAATATAAAAATGCAGCAAGTTTTCGCTAGTATTAATAAAAGTCAAAAAGTAATTGTCTTTAATAATAATAGTTATAGGTTAATAATCCAAAACATATACGGAATTAGTGAAGATAGCTTTTTGTACGTCAAAAATCATATATGAAATGAAATTAGAGTAATTATTTTATTTTGGAAACTTAGCACCCTCGGCCTATAAAGATTTTTTCCACTCAGTAAGGACAAGTATTTAGAAGATTTTACCACGTCATGAGTCATCGTTAAGGTGAAACTTGAAACTAGCAAATAGAATGAATAATCTAGATAAAAAAAAGAATAATTATATCTAACATGGCAAAAGTACCATATAATTTTGGCGTAAATATATATTTATTTTATTCAAATTGGTATTTTTTAATAAAAAGTTCAATTAAATTCTTTAATTATAAAAAGTGAATTTTCATACTTTGAAATCTACCTGTATTCTTTTTTGTCAAAAATATGTAAAAGAAATTAATATTTATCTCGAAAATATTTTGATATTTGCATTCCAATTTTACATATTAATGCTACCAAATATTTTATATTAATATATAAGATAGCTATGTTAAGCTCATAAAAAGTATTTCAAAACATGTGTAATAATGTTCCTTTGAAATTACATATACGTAATTTACTTTAAAACATGTATAAAAATAATGTAATTGTGATTTTGGATAACTGAGTACGGTTAGAAATGGTACCTTTATTAATTTTTATATATTTTTTTAATCAATAGGTTGAAGCTAAAATTTTAATGTAGATGGTGTATCCCTCCTTCCCTCTAGTTTTTGGCTCAGCTAAAAGTACTCGAATCAACTTAAAGCTCGACATACTCGACACCTGATCCAACAAAGGCCCATTTCCCTAAAAAAGGTAACATGGAACCTTTTTACAATAAAAAGGGATCCATGTTCCCATAAAAAGGTGGGCAATTCTAAACACAAAACCCCCCCTTACTTTTGACAGTCTTTTCTAGCTTGAGCATCAAAGTCTCTTTTACAGGTACCTACCTGTCTGAGGGAGCTGCTAGCGTTCCAGATAAGGGAGGTTACGAGGTTCTACCGGAATTTCGGTAAAAACATCTAGTGTCGTTTGTAAGGACGTGCAAATTCCTATATCCCTACCCTTATGGTACAAACTTAGAGCTATCAATCCCAGAGCAACATGAACGATGCGAATGCCTTGGAAGTCATAAGGAAGCAAATGGAGGATATGACCCATAGGCATGAGACTGCCCTCCATACCTTAAGGGAAGAAAACACGGCCATGAAAACAACTATCCAAGATCTCTAACTCAAACAATACAAAGACGTGGGCGAGACGGGTGAAGCGACCCGTAGTCGGTCTAATCATGATGCTATAGGCGAGGGTTCCCAACCTCGACGGCGAAGGAAGCAGTTGTGGACAGTTGCTGCGAGGAAGACTCAAGCGATAACGATTCGGTAAGTCGACATCACTCTAGTAGCGATCAACTTTCGCGGGGCAGAGTCACCGAGAGGAATTCGGACAAGAAGACAATAGGGGACCTAACCCCCATACATAGAAAGGGGCAACGACATTTGTTCGTCGACGGTATCCTTGATACTCCTCTCCCCCGATGATGGAGACCTTTGTCGATCAAGCTCTACGAAGGAGATATCAACCTAGATGACCACATAGGAGAATTTTTAACATATGTAAACTTATACTCTGATGATGATCGGGTTTTATGTAGGATGGTTCCTACCTTTCTTGTAGGTAATGCTTTGAATTGATGGTCCCGCTACTTGTTGATTTGATTGACACATTTGACACCCTAACAGACAAATTCGTAGCTCACTATGCAGCCCAACGACCCAAGAGAATGACAGCAGATGACCTAATCAAGCTGCAACAGAAGGAGGATGAGCCTTTGTGTGCCTTCACAAATCAACTGTCCTAGATATTAACCCAGATCCCTGATCTTGAGCCTGGCGTTGCGCTCTATGCAGTGTTGGGAGCTTTGAAACTAGGACGGTTCACATATAGTCTATCCAAAAGGCAACCACGAACCTTAGATAATTTTTTGGAAAAATCCTCCAAGTATGTTAGCATGGAAGAGGCATCAGCAAGATGCAAAAGCCTCCGACCGCCCCCAAAAACAAAAGTTAGGGAGCACAAATAGTCACCCAGGACAAGGAGGGAACTCATCATTGGTCACCACGCGATAGAGAATTCAAGAAATCTGGCAGCCCAGATACACAACCTACACCCTTCTCACAGAAATACAAACCTTAGTTCTGCAAAAAGCCTTCAGTATCAAGCTTCTACGTCTCCCGCAACCGACTCCCTCTAGTGAAGAAGCAAACTGCAGCAAACATTGTAAGTACCACCAAAACTATGGGCACATAATAGAATAGTCTATAGCCTTAAGAGACTAGATAGAGGAGCTCCTCACTCAATCGTCAGGAAGCCTTTTTCAAGCTCTAGAGACAGACACTACCACAGGGCATCATGGGATTAGATTAAGCCAAATCGCAATTCCTAGCGACAGAAGGGAAGGTTGGAAAAGAATCAACCCCCCTTAGAAGGAACTCAACGCCGCACCTGCCAAGTCTAGAGAGTTATCAACACGACAGTGTAGGGCTTCGCAAGAGGTGGGATCTCCAACTCGGTTAGGAAGTGAGACCTGAAGCAGCTTAAAGTAGTAAACTCGGTGAGCGGATACTCGAGAAGCGACCATGCCATCATACTTTTGAAGATAGCGATTTCGTAGGAGTCAGAATCATTTGTCGTTTCAGCCTACCATATGCGATAGTCACCGACAACAGGAAACAGTTCACGATAGTCGCCTTCGAGGAGTTCATGGTGAATCTCAGCATAAAACATATAGTATCCTTGGTGGAGCACCCATAGACTAACGGATAGGCTGAGGCGGGCAACAAGATCATCTTGAGCGAACTCAAGGACAAACTCAAAGCTGAGTACAAAACATGGGTGGACGAACTGCCCATTATGCTGTGGGGTTACCATTGTCATCCCCAAAAAACTACAGGGGAAACGCCTTTATGCTTGACCTATGACACGGAGGTCATGATTCAAGTAAAACTTGGAGAGTCATCCCTTCGAAGGACTCATCACAAATCAGTTGGAAACTCAAACTTAATGCAAGCCGACCTAGACACGGTGGAGTAAATCAGGCAGGAAGCAGCCATCCGAGAGCTCGCCTACAAACAAAGGATAGAAGGCAACGAAACCAAAACACACTAGAGCGAACCTTCTAGGAAGGTGATCTAGTACGGAAACGGCGAGGGTAATCCTGAAAAGAACACAAAAAAGGCAAGCTCACCCCCACTTGGGAAAGACCCTTCAGGATTACAAAAGACCTAAACAATAGGGTATACCGACTATAGACTCTCGAAGGAAGGAATGTCTCACGCACATGAAACACCACCCACCTTAAAATGTATTACAGCTAATGAATTGCATATGTGATGTATTATTTTTACTACCTCGGTCTCTTTCCCTGAAAGAAAAGAATATGGGTTTTGGCCGATGAGGTTTTAACGAGGCACACCCGTAATAAAAGCACATTATTACGTTATTCATCTACTTTTTCTCTCTTATTACTCTTGCTCACTTCGCCTACTTGGAGCTTTATCACTCTCACTGGCACTCACATCGCTTACTCGACGCTCTATCGCCCTCGTTGGCCTCAGATCGGCAACTCAATGCTCTATTGTCCATATTCGGCAACAAGCAGGAAACGTTAAAAATACAAAGCAAGTCCAAACCAAAACTGGCCAAAACGAAACATCCTTTCATTATACAAACAAAGGTATTGACAAAATGTTTAACAAAAAGCTACTACACAAAATACAACATGCATAAAGAAAAAGAAAACAAAGCTTTTTAGCAAAGGCCCTAGCCTTAACTCCACCCTCAGCTGCAGCCACCTCGGTCCCATCAGCAACTGCCCCTTCAGGAGCGCTAGAGGTTACCTCCCTACCTTCCACAACCATGGGATCAACGTCAATAACCTCAATCGGACGTTGAAAAGTCTCTTCTTTCCCCACTGGTGCCTCTTCTTCCGACTCTGTTTCAGCTGGGATAATATGACCGTCCTCCATGGCGGCTCACAGATCATAGGGGAGAGATTGGCCCCAAGACCTTCACTTGCTCCATGGCCCTCCTAAAAACTTCTTCAAGGGCACACACCATGAAACTCCTAGACTGACTTTCAACATCCTCCTTTAATTGTGAGATCTCCTTTTCTAGGGTCTTCCTCTCTAGCTTAGCCCAGACCCTCACCTTAGCCTTTTTGGCCCTCGCTTCAATCTCTTTAGTCATGGCAACTTCCCTTGCCTTGAGCATAGCACAGGCCTCCTGCAGGTTGTTCTCCAGTGCTTCATTTTCTTTTAAGCGTTGACTGGCAACGACCTTGCTCTTCTCCACCTTCAAGGCCATCTTCGCCCTTGCAATAGCATCAACAACTGTCTTTCGCTCCTTAACCACTTTTTTTTTCTTAGGCCAGCGCCTTCATCTTCTTTTTGGCATCAACAATTTTATTCTTGTAATAGCGAATAATCACTATTGACTGAAAAAGAAACACCTCTACCGAATCCAATAACCCTTCGGCCACCGCAAATTCCATCATTCCCCTATCCTCCTTGGAGATCAGCTTGTTGTTAGGTAACACTCGGGAGGATGTTAGCTCCACGTTCCATAACGACAAAGTCTTCAACATTATGAAGTAGTGATTAAGGCAGGCCACCCTCTCTTTATGGTAATGATATACCATTTGGCCTCGGCGAGAGGTAAAGGAAATCATCGGCACGAAAAACCACAGCTTCCTATAAATTCAAGAAACTATACTTGAACCATTGTGGGAAGCAGACATAATAGAAACCGCTAGCAAGGAAGGCATAGCAGAGGCTGAAACCATCGAAGTCACAGGCAAGGAGCTCGACACCATCGAGGTCCCGATCTCGGCCTGGCAAACCGGACCACCAGCACGAAGAGCATCAGCCCACACCTTTTTAGGAATTGAAGGAGTTGTCATTACCTCATTTCTTTTGCCCCCTCCTTTTTCTTCATCAACTCCTCCATTGCCTTAGTCATTGTCTCTCTTTCGATTGCAAAGATAAAAACCCTTATGACTTTGAAATGAAAATCCTTCATGATACTTGCAAAATCATGGAACAATAGTTAGCAACGATTACCCCAAAGCTAAGTTTCCAAAAGACGAAAGCAAGAAACTAACTACTCAAGGCACTATCTATGTTAACGGTGTACTCTAAATCCAGAACCGCCTTCACACACATCCGACAAGGAAACTAACTAATAATCACAATATCCTTCTTATCCTCTTCGGACAGCAAATGCTCTGCCCTGGACTTAAATCGATGAAGACACTCTTGCCAATACAGGGGAAACCAAGCACAACACCCATCCTCCTTGAAAAACAGCTTGATATGGTCCTCGTACTTTTTATTAGCTCGCACCTTGAAGAAATTGGATTTGAAGCTCTTCTAAGAGCTATTCAACAAAGTAAATAGTGATTCATACTGACACCCTGTCATCAATACCCAACCAACTTAGGAATTCACCCCATCCTTGAGAAAGGCCCAGCTGTTGGGATGCAGTTGACTTGGCGCCACGTTGAGCTCGGTTAACACCTCATACTAAAAATCTAAGAAGGGAAGAATTACCTTGACATGATGAAAGAGGTTGGCGAACACGAACGTAAAAGTTTCTTCTCCTTCAACAACCGCAACATACACCCGCTCGTCAGTTCCTTAGGCCTCCATCAATACCAGTCCAAACAATCCAAGTCAGAACATATGCTGACTTCGGTCTGAAGTTTTTACAACTCTGCCCCAGATGCCATCAGGCTTAGGTATGACCCAACTTCCTCCGAAACCCATTCATAGCCAGTCTTGATGATTAGGGGAAACTCCTTTTTCTCCTTCCTCCTATGTTGACTTTTCCCCTTACCCTTCGCCACCTTCACGATCTCAGCAGCAACGCCTTCCTCGTCTTTACTATCCTTTGAAAGAACCAGCTTTTGACGGAGTTTCTGCACACCACCAAATGCCCTTTCACCAGAAGTGCCAACTTCGGCAACCACAAGAGCCATCGCGCCTCAAACCACTTCCCTCGCAGCAATGCCACCAGTCGCGAGCTCCACACCCCCAACGCCCGCAAATGGCCCGCCATCAAATGCTAAAACTCTTCGTTGTTCGGGAGACTCAAAGAACCTATAAATGGTTCTTATTCGCTACCCCCACTCAAACCCTCCACCTCCTTCTCCACCATGAACCCGAAAAACCCTTTGAAAAACTCTCGCCCTCACTCAAATAAGAACCTAGGCTCCCCAAAAGAGACATCCTAAGAACTAAGGAAAAGCCCAACAAGAAGGAAACTTACCAGGAAACAGTATGCGAAGGGATGATGAAGAGAAAGCCAGCACAAATGCTCTCAATCAAATGATAAGGGGACAACACCAGGAACGCACGAACCGGCAATGAAGAACAAACGTGCGTGACACGCTAAAATAAGAAAAACCCCGTCTTTTCCCCTTCCTGCCTCCTACATAGTAAACTCACACATTTGTCCTTTCATGTCCTACACCACTCACGATCTGCCACACATACTCACCCTCTCACCTAACTTGTCCTTTCATATCCTCATCGATCTCCTTCTCAAACCCCCTTGACCTCAAGGTTAGGGGGGTTGGTGTACCCTTCCTCCCCCTAGTCCTCGGCTCAACTCAGAGCTTGGCATGCTCGACACAACTCAGAGCTCGACATACTCGACAAAGCTTAGAGCTCGACATATTCGGCTCAGCTCAGAGCTCAGCATACTAGGCTCAGCTCAAATCTTGGCATACTCGGCACTTGACCTAACAATGACCCATTTCCCTAAAAAAGGTAACATGGAACCTTTTTACAATAAAAGGGATCCACGTTACACAAAAAGGTAGACAATTCTAAACACAAAACCCTTCATACTTCTGAGAGTCTTCTTCTGACTTGAGCGTCAGAGTCTCTTTTGCAGGACCACTTATGCGAGGGAGTTGTCAACGTTCCAAACAAGGAAGGTTACGAGGTTCTACCAAAATTCGGTAAGAACATATGGCAAATGCTAATAAATATAAATATAATTCCGTAGTGATAACTAAACAACAAATTAAAAAAAATACACTACACGAAATCTTATTCTTCTCATTATTATCTATAATACAATATCCATCGTGTGCATGAAAACTCTTTAGTTCTTTCTCTTAATTATTACCTTAATAATTTTTGTTCCGAGTATTGTCATTAATTTTTTTACTGAGAATAACAATAATATTTTTATGGTTTAGAAATTTTATTTAAATTTATAAAATTAATGATATGTATGAATACCTTTTATTTTTTAAATTAGAGTAATTAGAAGAGTTGAGTATAATATTAAGTGGAGCGGAGATAATATTCAATATTTGGTGAGAGGTTGAGAAAAAGCATTGGATGGGTGCATAAAAAAGAGGTGTAGGAGATTGGGAATAAGATGGGCCGTGACAAGCCCATGGGAATGGGGCAGGGTGGGTTGATTAGTTAGGGCATAGAAAGGAAGGAGTGAGGGAGTGGGGAGTGGGGATTGGGGATTGGGGATTGGGGATTGGTGAGAGGAAGGAAGAATGGAGGGAGGAGAGGAAGGAGTGGAGATGATGGTTGACTCGAAGGACTTACAGCAACAGAGCAAAGCGTTGGACAAGCTCACTGACCGCGTTGAGGATCGCCAACTCGATTCCACTCGCGTCCAAGAAGCCATGGCTTCCATCGCTGCTTCCGCCGAGGCTGATCGAAATGCCATGCGCATCAGGTCCCTCTTCTCTCTTTTCACTTTTCTTTCTCTAATCTCATTCCTCTGTCTTTTTCTTCCAAACACTGCTACTCCCTCACCAATACCTGTACCAAACCCGCACTATCTTTTCATTCCAAAACACCCTCTACACACACATTAGGACTTTCTTGATGGGCTTTTTTTTCGGTTTTAATTTCCAAATAATCCAAATTTTACTGAAAATGATAGACATCACTTGAATTTACAAGATAATGATGATTCATATTTCCTATCTAGGAAGCTTGCATTTCACAATTCTTGGTATTTGCTTGTGTCTTTTGAGTAATTTTTATCATTTTTTAGAGTTTATACGAATTAAATTTATACATTTTATAAACTATAAAAAATCTGAAAGCAGTAGCTATCTCGCTACAGCATTTCCGGACCCACCCTGTTATCCAGGATTTAAAACATTGTTACTGAGAACATACAGTCAAGTGAAAATCACTAAATCGAAGAAATAAGGAGTGGACCTTGAGATAAAGTGACAAACAAATGAGAAAGAGAGTGAACAAAATTCTAAGAGCAATTTAACATAAAGAAACATACAACTTGTGAATCGGAAGAGCCATTTTCCGATCGCAACTCGAATTATATTTTAAATCATAAGATTCATCATCAATAATAAAACATAATTCTAAGAGCAATTTAACATAAAGAAACATACAATAATTAATATATATATATATATATATATATATATATATATATATATATGCACGCTCGTGTGTATGTATGAATGTATACATGTACAGATGGCAGGTGTAAGAGTTAGTCAACATATGCCTTCAATAACTTTCTATAAAATCTAAAATCTAAATTTGACTAATCTAACCATTAAATTTTATACTCTTGTTAATTAGATCTAGTATACAAAATTTCATGAAAATTAAAAATTATTTAGTAGTTTGTCATATCACTTAAAATTAATGTATAAAATGATAGTTAAAAACATTGCTATTAAAAACAGCCACAGCGGTATTGCATTGCGGATTTTCGACAAAAGCAATGTTATGGCGGTGGTGATGCAGCGTCCAGATGGCAGTTTGTGGAAGCCGCCATGGTCGTGGCAACAACACGGGCCATGGCTAAAATGGTGAGTTTTAGTGAAAAAAGTTTTTAAAAAATGTTGTTGGGCCTCAAACGAGCAACGAGCCCCTAAGAACACAACGAGATCGAGCTTCCCGCTAGCAAACCCGAATGAGCTCGACAAGTGCGAACTATTCCAACGTGATGTTGAACTTCGACGGCTATCTCCGGGGTAGCAGCAACCCTTTTCGACAACTGCGTATTCTTCCTTTTAAGAGCTTTTTTCCTTTTATTTTTCTCCTTTTTATTTCTTCTCCCAGCCGCAACCCTCTTTTGTGTTTCTTTTTTAAAGTTATTTTATATTTTAAATAATTTTTACATGTGGTAAAAATTATTGCGTTATTTGACTAGTTGTGTTCTCGGTAATTTCTTTTTAAGTATAGCCTTTGTGCAAAATTTTTGCGATGGCTAATACAACACCAATTGATTCGAGGACTAACTCTAAAATAGGCCCTGGTTAGATGAAGATTATGTTGGAGTTACTTGAATATAGAAAAAGCTTGAGTTAATTACTCAGCTTAGAACCTCTTATTAATAGAGATGAACAACAATCTAGAAATAATCAAACTGGTGACAACTACTACAAACCTCTGACATACAACCATAAATAAAAGACTACACCTCAACTAACAACTAACACCAAATACCATATTATATTTAACAAAGTTAATCAAGATCAAGTTTTAGAAAATAGAAATTGTTTTTTGTTTGCTTTAAGTTTCATGACTTTGGTTAATTTGAATTATTAGATTATGTTTTATTAGCTCTTAGTTGAAGAACATTATTATGTTTTAACGTTGTAGGCAAGGTTATCAAACTTGAGAGTCTACACAGACTCGTGAGAGTCTGGTAGACTCTTAACTCGTAGACTCGAATTGTAGAATCGTACGAGTCATCTTTCTTAAAAAAAAAATACAATGATAATCAGTTTTATAGTAAAGAAATAATCTCAACAACTCACTAACCAATTAGAATCAATCACTAATCTCAACACATCCATACATGATAATCAGCTTTATAGAAAAGAAACAAGTTGTCATTCTCGGATTGGTATAGAACTAAGGCCTCTAATACAAACCTGTCAACTAACAATTATATCAGCAACCAAATTTTAATTCATGGAACATAAATTGCAAACATAATAAGCTTCACTGAACAACCACCACCAAATCTAGTTGAATTCTGATTAAAATTTTTTGGTAGTGCTACTTGCGCAACAAACCTTTTAAGTGCTTTAATTAACTTTGTTTGATGTTCTCAGACCATGTTCCCCTTTTATCCAACAATTTGTAATCTTCTATGTTCATTTTAGTCTTGATTACTTTTCTTTAAGCCCCAAAATGCAGTCTCCAGAGTTAGCTGTGACCTAAATTTAGAATTTTAGATTAATGGTAACATGGGATTATATGTTTAGCTTGATTTGGCGGTGACTACTAAGTACAGACTCACTTGTAGATCACATGAAAAACATTTAATAGTCTAGTTTGTAACAATTAATTTAATACATATGGTACAATACATTAAGAGACTAAATTATGAAAATTTAAATACAACGGACTAAATTGAACACATCAGAATCAGACTTCACTATTGAGGGAGGGGGAGGTGCGGTGACATACCTGATAGGGTGTGGCGGAGGTGACAAAACTTGCTCATGCTGGGGGAGAAAATAGGGGGGTTAGGGTCAGGGTTACAAGGGCATGACGAAGAAGGAGAAGCGAGGAGAAAACAGGGTGGTACACTAGTGAGGGAGGGGGAGGTGTGGTGGCGCAGCGCGACTCACGATGGAGGAGAAGACAACTACTGCGCAACTTATGACTCTTGAAGGTGCACGTGACTGAGGGAGGCGGAGGTACGCTAAAGCTCACTCGACGGACGTCGAGTTACAGATGGAGCACGATGGACGGAGGAAAACCCTAGACGCTGAAATGAGTTCGTTCTGTGTTGAAAATCTGAAATGGAGAAACAAAAGAGAAGGAGCTTTTGTGCAAAACCCACAAAGTGGACTCGCGAACTCGGTAGTGGAATCGCAAGTTTGATCGATTCTACTGAGTCTGCACGAGTTTGCTCTGAGTTTGGTCGTCTCTCAATTTTGTATCTAAGTTAACTAGCCTAGGGGAAATAGACTCATAGAATTGGACGATTCTAGAATTAAAATGCGATTTCGATAACATTGGTTGTAAGTACTGTTTTTGTTATATATGTGTGTTAGTTTCATTTTTTTAATTATACTTCAGGTTTTATATTTTGCTTTTGTAGTTTTTTAATTTATATTTAGTATTTTGTTAGTGTTTATATATAAATATATTACTATTTTTTAGTCCTTCATCCGCTATCGCCATATGACAATTTTTTTTTGGCATTGAAGATGTAAGTTGATCAAGTATTACACCTAATGTGAACAAATATTGGGCTTCTCTCTCTCTCTCTCTCTCTCTCTATATATATATATATATATATATATATATATATATATATATATATATATATATATATATATGATTTGTTTACTCCAAAAATAAGTATAAGTGTTTTACATTTTGTTTTCACTATTTGTTTTCTTGAAATCTATTGGTTAAAATTATTTACTTATAACCATTAGATTTCAAAAGAAATCAAGGGTGATGATCAAAGGTAAGTCTCTTATACTTACTCTTGGAGTAAGTGGATTTGTCTGTATGTGTATATATACATATACACATACATATATATACACACACATCCCCTTACTTCTAGAATAAGTATAAGAGACTTATTTTTTATCATCACCATTCACATAATATATATATATATATATATATATATATATATATATATAAAATAGCATTATGAAGTCAATAACAAACAAACTAATATATAAGTTTTAAAATAATTTTTTAGTTTTCAAAATTTATCGATGAAAAATGTATTTATTTAGATTTGATTCAAAATAAAATTTAAATATAATGATTCTAGATTTTAGTTTTGTTTTCTTCCTCAATTTTGTTTCAAAGAGATAAAAAAGTCCTACACGAAGTTGAAAGTACAAATATGGTAGTGGTTCTCAGCTCGTTAGGGATGGCAAAATGGACTCAGAGCCTACTGGTACCCACAAAAATACCCTCATGCAAGATGAGTAACTACCTACAAAATTAGTACGGGACAAGTCTGGACCCACAAAAATTATGTAGGTATGGGTATTATAGAACCACCCCATCCCGCACCTTATATATATAAAATTTAATATAATTATATTATATAATACTACATAATTATAGTAAAAATATTACTAAAAATATTATTTGCATTATAATCTATGCTAAGTAATATAATTATAGAATAAAAAGAGACATAATATATTTAAGCAAGTTTAATAAATAAAAACAAAATTTACAAGAAATCGAGGTTTTTATAAAATAACTCTTAATAAATTTATAACATTATCTAATGTTATGGAAAAAAAATATAGGTTTATGTTAATCATATAAAACCTCAGAAGTATTTTATAATTTGTTCTATGTTTAATGTTATATTAACTTGTTTTTTATATAATTTTTAATTATGTGTAAAAAATATTGATTTATTGTCTATATATATAAGTAAAGTACAATTCACAAGTGCGTGTATAAGTATATTTTTAAAACGCAGGTACGAAGACATGTATTATAGTATTCTACCTAGACCTTCCCCATTTTCATATCTAATTCTCATGGAGCTAAAATACAATATGAAACAGAAGATGGGCATCCCTCCTTGGCATGAACAAAAGAGGAAGATATGAAGGAGACAAGAGTAGTGTTTGACACAATGGGGACAATTGGGTGTAGTTTGATGTCCAAGGCGAATATCAGCACTTTCCCTCCCCTTCACACAACTTTTGGAATTAAAAAAAAACATTTTTTGGGATTTTTAAACTGGGTTGCGTTCTACCAGAATCATGTGATGCAGTTTGAAATTGCGATTCATGCAATTCTAGAACGATTCAAGTGCTATCCTACCCAAAAACAATACAACCTACAATTTGCATCGCCAACCCTTGTAATTGCATTGTATCACATGTATCTAACTAAATGCTTTGATACCGTATTAAAATTTGGGTTAAGGGTTTCACTCAATCCTAAAAGATCACAAAAGGTGAAGGTACCCAAATTTTATAAGCATTTTTCAAACCTTATCTCTAGTTGATCTGAGAATAAACAACCACTCTTGAGGCTGCCATTCAGGCAGCCCCCAAAGAGGCTGCAACTAAGGCAGGCTAGAAATGACTGCAATTAACGTAGCTTTCCAACAAGAAGTCATGGAATGGAGGCCATTAAGCTTTGCTTGTGTGCGGAGGTTGATTAGCTTCTTTTTGTTAAAAACATGCTAAACAGTTGTGGAACTTGAGTGGTTGAGAGTCAGCAGATTTTTTGAAATAAAAAGAAGGTAAAATATTTTGTTTTTCTTTGACCACCATAGCTACAATCTCAGAAGTCAAACAACTGCAGTAGATCACAATGTACCCACAATGACTTGACAAAAAATGCCTTTGCCGCTATTTGACAGTGCTTGGCTGGGTGGTTTTTTACTGGGTAATCCCATTTTGATTCAAACACCAAAACATCTATAAAAAAATGTTGAAGATAAGGTGTGGGGTTGAGATTTACCGTTGAATTTTCACAGATTATCTCTCTTTCTTTCTCAACCTCCAATGTGGTAAGCAACAAAAAGAGTCAGATTGTCTTGGTTCCTACTTTTATAATAATATAATTCACATGTTCATACCTGTAGGTGTAGCCGTGTACTAATGTTTAATATCTAAGCTTTCCTTAACTGCACACTGTTGTACACTTGTACCTCTTTAATTCGTTATTGTATATGATTTGAAATATCAAGTTGCATTACTAATAAGATTATAAAGTCAAGTGCTTGTTTAGTTCTGACATCATAAAGTAAACGACTACCTAAATAAAAATGACCCTATGAAGTTGTACGTAAATCCTTCATTTTCCCCCACTTGTCTAGTCTGCATTAATAATTTGTTTAGCTCGTATCTCTTACCTAGTGGGCATTTTGATCCAATCACAGGGAGAAAGAATTAGCCGCTGTTAAGATAAACGCAGCTGATGTTGATATAATTGCTAATGAACTAGAGGTAACTTTTTCAACAGATTGTTCATTAATCCATCTAGAAATTTTTATTCCTATGAATCGATGCATTTCTCTCATTTGTTTCCAACAGTTGGACAAAAAGGTTGCTGAAAGAACTTTGCGTGAACATAAAGGTGATGCGGTTGCTGCCATTCGGCACTTGCTTCATTAGGGATGGGAATGAGCAAGGGTGAATGCTTCAGAAAACCAGACTTAATATTTTTTTTTATTGAAATTGAATCTGAATGATATACCGTGACCTTAATTCATTTGGAAATCCTAACAGTTACTGTCACTAAGTTTCACCTTTCCTCCCTGTATACTTGTTTGTGCTTAAAAAAAGAAAGAAAACTTCCCTCCACATGTCTAATCATATATATACTTGCTCGTTAAGCATAGAGTTTGTCATCTTTCAAGCCTTGCCTTTTACGTGCTGGTGTAATGCTTGTGCTAGCGGCATCTTCTGTATTTTGTTTGTTACATCCAACCAAATTGATGGGATGGAAGTGTCCACAATCTTTCTAAACTTTTGCTTGTTCAATAAGATTATGTTGCTGGCTCCATGCAATGCTAAGGTCCCCCACTCCATGATGGCTTTTCTTTTATTGCCCATACTCCATAATAATGTCTTCATCAGTAATAAAATCTCAAACCAATTATTCAATAGGCGCTGTAAATTCCCAAAGGCCCGTGCATCAGTAATGATAGGAATCCAGAATAATGGAAAATTTTCGTATCATTTATTATTTTTTTACTTCATAAAGTAATTTTTCTTTTCAAACATTAGATTCTGTGCAATCTTTGATTTGCCCCTTCCAAATCCGTCGGCGAAAGAAACAAAACAAGGTTCTTTGAGACATTCTACAAATTGCATAAAAAAGTTAAATGTCTCTTTGGTATCCACTTCACGAGATCTTATTCGTAGCGTCACATTCCCACTCGGAAAACAAACTCAGCAGCACGACAGACTAAAAATAACGTCAATTTATATTGGAGGTTTATTAGGATTAATTTAAATGTATTTACATTTTGACAGTATCAAATGTTTTATGTTGTCATGAATAATAGATTTATTCATTTTCAATATAACTATCTTAACAGTTGTACTTAGCATGATTTCTGATTTATACTCGTTAAGAGAATAGTATCCTCTTGAGAGTGACTTGTTCAATTTAAACATTAAAGTAGTTTTCAATCATATTGATCAATTCAAATCGGAATGTGTTCTTCACAAAAGTAGTTGAATTTGAGTCAAACCCATGCTTGCTTAAATTCTAATTGGTGATCCACATTTCACGAAATTTCATGTTAAATTGTGCCAAAAGCAACTTTGATGCTTCTGTTATCCACGTTTGAAGTGGTTGGATGAGAAATGCAAACGTTTGATATTTATTTAAACTTTTATCAAATTATATATTCTATTTTTTATTACATCATGTTTTAAAATATTATATTAACACTTTTTAGGCCTTTTTTAGAAAGAAGGAAAGTAATTTATAAAAGTAAAAAATATTTATTTAGTTACACGAAACTTTCGAAATTGTTATAATTTGCTTTTTAATATTGATGTGAAATTTACTTCCAAACTTTATGAAAGTGAATCAACCTGGTTCTCATGTTAATTGCAGAAGTTGATTTACTATTACATTCGAATGCAAACATGTGAAACGTTAGTTACACACGTAATTAACATTTTTTTTTTCTATAAAAAAATGAAACGTTTTTTTTCTTTCATTCTTCAATGAAGGAAACTTAACCTATATGATCTTTCAAGGATTAATATGTATTTATTTGATTAAACTTGGTCAGGTTTACAAAACACTTTAATTAAAATTAATATAAGATATATCCTACCTTTCTTCACATTCATGTTAGAAGAAAGAAATCCATCTTTCGAATTCTTCATCTCACATTATACTCGCATTTTATGTTTCTTTGAACGTTTTAATTTGTCTTTAAATATTTTACTTTAAAAAAAAATAACCATTGTTTTATTTTGAACAATACCATCATTTATTGTATATCTAGTTCTCTACTACATACTTAAATAGATCTACGATCACATTCTATACTACTTTTTCTTTTATAAAACTCCACGGTAGTAATTGCAAAGTTAGAAAGTATTAGGAGGAAATTTTTTTGGAGTATAGTTGTGGTGATTACAAAGATATCTTGAAATAAAATTTGCAAACCAAAATTAAAAGGAGACTTGGGTATTAAGAATTTTCATTGGTTCAATTTAAGTCTTCTAGCTAAATGGAGGTGAAGGTTTTTTACTAAAAATGGTGCTATTTGATAGGGCTAGTTAAAGAAGAGATGCAATGATTACTCATGTTTGGTTCCTAATCGGCGAATATTTCTCGAAAGTCCATTTGGTGGAGAGATCTTTTTAACATTAATTTTGCTTTTTCCTATAATTCCGATTGGTTCTCAAGTTCTATAAGGTTTGTTGGGGATGGATAAGACATAAGTTTTTGGAAGCAGACATGGTATGGGGATTAAGCTCTTATAGACACATTTCCAAGACTTTATTTAATGGTTCATGACAAAGATTATGTGGTTGCCGATTTAGGTCAGTTTTAGGATGAGTCTTGGGTCTAGCAATGAAATTGGCGTAAGAATTTGGTTGTGTGAGAACAAGAACAGTTACCAAAGTTAGTTTTTTTTTTAGTAATTGGGCCCCACAAGTAGATATACAAGATATGTGACACTAGATAAATGGTCCCTCCAAATCTTACACAATGGCTTTAGGATACATAGTTATTTTTAATTTGCATGACAATCTTTTGGGAGCGGAGGAGAGGAGATGGCTCAAAGATTTTTGAAAATGCAAAATTCTTTAAAAAATTCTTTTATTTTCGTGGCTTCTTTTGCAAGACTAGTTACCAACTGGGCAACAACTAAGGGTCTGATTGATTTAGTTTTGTTTTTTAGTTTTTTAAAAGAGTTTTCAAGAATAATTTTCAAAAATTGTTTTCAAGAAGAAAAAAAAAACTTGTTTGGTAAATGTTATTTGAAAACTATTTTGAAGATGTAAAAATGGAAAAACTTGTTTATATTTATTAAAATTTCATCAATGAAAAGCAAAAAACAATATATTATGATTGTATTTTGAGTTTTCAAAACAAAAATAGAAAACTGAAAAGCAAAACTACTTCTAACTATTCCTGAAAAACCAGAACTGTTTTCGAAAACTGTTTTCAGAAAACACTACCCAAACGAGGTTTTTAGTTTTTAAATACTAAAATACTGAAAACAGTTTTATAATATTGTTGTCAAGCAAGCACTAAGTCTTAAAGGATGCAATTTGCAAGGTAATTTCATAGTTTGTGAATTTTTTTCTTCAAATGAAGAAAACATTCAACATTTGTAATTTGCATGCCATTTTGTTAAGTTGGTTTGGGAGAAAGTATTTTGATGCTAAGTATCCAAATAGTTTGACCTAATTGTTTTCTTTGATTATATGATTCTCTTGTTTCTATTTATTTATCTAAAAAGGTTAAGAAGGTTGTGATGTTGGTTTGACATCCTTCTTGTTGAGTTATTTGGTTGACACGTAATGTTGTCATTGTCATTTTTAAAGAGTTCAGGAACCTAATCAACAAGAGGTTGTTGAAAGAATTAAAGATTTATTTTAGAGTTCAATGATATACAAGGTTAGGATGCCTTCTGGAATAGTTTTTTCCTCATGGGTTTACAATCATCTGTTTTGTATCTAAATGTTCCTTGTTGGTGCTTCTTAATCTAGATGGTAATAGTTGAGTTATTGTGGTATGATATATATACATCTTGTACAATTTGTTAAATTAATGATATATACTACTTTTGTCCTTAAAAAAAATGAAAGGTATTTTGGTCAAATTAAAGTCATTTGGTCATAATAGCTTGTGTAATTAATAATTGTTTTGTGTGTATATTACCTTATACAAATAATGAGATGTATAGAGTATTAATTTAACTAATTTTTTCAATAAATAATTGTCCTAATGCCAAATATTAGTATAAAAATGATCATATTAAAGTATAGGGATAGAATGATCCTCATTAGTAATGATGCATAGAAGTGGAAGTACAAATATCCTTTGAAAAATATTAAGGTAAAATTCTTGACATGCAAGTTAAAGAAGGTCTCAACTTAGAGTGTGTTTGGTTTGTCATTTCAACTAGTTGAAAACTAAAAAGCTAGCTGAAATGATTTCAGCTCCATTTAAATATAAAAAATCTAAGAATTTTTTAGAAGCTACTAGCTTTTTCAAAAAAGTTACTTCAAGTAACTTTTCCAAAAGATCTATTATTTTCAACAACTAGATGATTTTATTTTTATGTTTACTCTTTATTATTAATACATTGTTCTTCACTAATTCTCTCTCATTACATGATACAACTTTTCTCTCATTCATTAATATAATTATAGTAATTTATAATATAAATATATAGTTATAGAAAATTATAATTTAAAATTTATATATTTAATTCTAGAAATTATAATTTAAATATTAATTGTAGTAATTTATTATTTAAATATGCAAATACATAAATTTCTAATTTAAATATGTAATTATAATTAAATATGTTATTATAAAAATTTATAATTTAAATATAATTATAATAATTTATAATTTAAATATATAATTAATTTATATTAATAAAATATGTTATAATTATTTTAAATACCTTATTGTTGATCTAATGATTAATTATATCCTTATTTATTATTTTACAACTTTTAACTAGTTGATCAGCTAATTTTACCAAACACTTACGACTAGCTTTTCAGTTTTCAACTAGCTTTTAACTTTTAGTTAGTTTTTCAACTAGTTTTACTAAACACACTCTTAAAATAACAATGCCGTAATTAATGCAACTCAAAAAATGAATAGTTAGGTTAAATTTTATTAATTACCCTTTATTTATAGATGTGAAAATGAGTGTAAGTGATTTATTCTTTTTAATGAAAGACTAATTAATTTCTAATTAACTTTAATTAATATCTTGACATATCTTTTCAAGTATGTATTTGTGATTGAATCTGCTTACTTATTGAATAGACATAGTGAGTTCGAAAAGTGGTTGAAACCTTATCAAGCATGTAAAACTCTTATAATGTCATTGGATACTAATTAGTAATTATACTTTATATTGATTCCAAAGATACCCAAAGGATTCATCGGAGGTAAATAAGTAAACTATTTTTTTCTCATAATCATGTTAATTACTTTTAACTTGTTGCATATATTTTCACTATGTTAATTCCTACAAGCATTATATATAGCAATAGAAAAATTAAATTAACAACTATTTTCCATATAATAAATAAAAAATAATATCAGATATAAGAATAAAATAATAACAATAATCAATCAGACTTTGTACTCAAATTACACCCATCCTTTTTTTTGGACAGCAAATTACACCTATCTTATAATCACATGACTAGTTTTTCAATTTCTAATGATACACATTCTTCATGGAATGCCAATTTGAGTTAGTTACTGGTTAGAATATAAGAGAAGGTTCTGGAATCTGTTGTAACTGACTTCAGTCCTCTTAACTGTATGGCTATTACAGATCTAAAAGATTAGTGATATCCCTACAACTATAAAGGCTTTTCCATGTAATCAATAAACTCAAGTTTAATATACAATGAGTTTCAGAAATCCTCAAATTCTCTCTGAACTTAGTATGTTTCTACTTTCTACTATTCCTCACTTTCCTACCTATACTGATTTATTTTGTTCTTTTGAACTTCTTTCTATACAACTAAAAGGGGTACATACAAACATTTTCCATACAAAATTACAACGATGATAATTTGAACTTATTCCCAACTAAAAGCATCACTGAACTAATATGGAACCATTTTCCTACTTATAGGGTGACAACTGGACAATGTTGATGAACCAAAATCGGCAGGACTCTAAAACCATCTATTTCTATCAACACATCTACTCATCAGGAATGTTTTGTATTGTATTTGTATACGCGAAAAATTCCTTATGCTGTTAGTGATAAAAAGGAATCAAGCTCAAAGATTGCGGCTACTAGCTAGAACTCCTTTTGAGTGCCTTCCTCAACACCAGATCGAGCTGCCTGGAATTGAATTGTGTATCGTCTCTGAAGCTCTCTCAGCCTTTCCACAAGTTCCTGGAATGTTGGTCGGCAAGCTGGATTACTGGTAGTAATAGACAAAGTTGTAAGTTAGCATTTGAGCATTCATACTAGCACCACACTTTGCTTCAAGACAACAAAGTGTGACTGATAACTAATATTATCTCCAGTTCTAATTATAAGCAACATATTGTATTTGTCTTTGGTTTTAATTATAAGCAACGATAACCAGTTTTAAACGCTACTCAAGCTTAAATTTTTGTATACCTTAATTTATTGATAACTCTCTTTCCTATACATTCATTCATTCCATGTGTGCACTAAAATTAAATATAACAACCACTAATATTAATTAAAACTAGCTAATTTAACTACTTTCCTTGGTCTTGACAATTTTCCCAATTATGCTTATAATTAGGACTGGAAATAATAATGTTTAAGATGAAAACTTTAATAAGTGGAGTAGAAAATTGAATAAGCATACATTAAAAGGAATAAGTAAAACATTATTTTGAAAAATCCAAGTTAACCAAACATAGGCTATGATAGAGTGATTATGATCTATTAACTTTGTTGGTTGAGTAAAAATCCCATGTACCTGAAATATGCTAACAGCTTCGAGTTAGCTATATGAATTAATTAAAATTCATGTCCACAGGCTTTCAGCCTATAACCCATCAAGAGATAAGGTAGATATTAAGTAGCTAAGGGAAGTCTCACAAATGCCAATAAAGAAGATTAGGGAGGAATAGGGAAGAATTAGTGTGTTGCCACCAACAGCAGTACTTCAGTACTCCAAAAAACCATCACTCGTGTATGATTTTTAAACATGATACTTAGCATATGGTCATTCTCTGAGAATGATCTCAGTTAGTTTTGACATTTTTTTTTTCTAAGAGACTGCTATAGCATCTTTTTTTTTTTTTAAAGTGTGATAATAATTGTGATGTGGACATTCAAGCTGTGGAGAAGGAATAAATAAAAGGCACAAGTACAACAATGACAAAAATGCACACCTGTGCCAGCAGCTCTCTATTATAGAAGCCCACTGTGAATCAACATCTTTTGGAATTTCTAGCCTATGGTTCATAAACCCTACAGCTCCAATAACCTGCAAGAATCCAAGAGAAACTGTAGTTAATATATGTAATGCATTCACCGAGCATGAGTAGTCGGTGAAAATAATAACAGGCATTGGAGCAAATGATAATAAAAACTGCCACTAAACTATCATCTTCTAATATTTGTAAATTAAAAACTAGATTATTGACGACATGATGAAGCAATTCAAAGTTCAAACACCTAATTTGCACGTTCTATGGTAACACGGTGTATCTCCAAGCAATAGAATTAGCAGAATAAATAAATCTAACAATATTAAATGTTTCAACCATGAAAATAGCAGTTCTTTTGCATTCAATAAGCTTAACCATCAGATCACGTTTTAGATCTGTTCACTTTCATTATTCTCACGGTTCATGTACACATTAAAATTATACCTGCATTGGGTTGAGAGTATCCCAAGGAATCTTTTCAGTTGTAAGTTCCCACAATATCACCCCAAAGCTGTAAACATCAGACCTGATGCCCATGAAGCAGCAAAAAATAATTCAAAATGGGATTTTGGTAAGAATATGAAATAATGGGAGACAGAGGAAGACAAAAACAGTGTAATAGAAAGCAACAAGCAGGCATACTTCTCATCTGACAGTTCACTACGAAGAACTTCTGGTGCCATCCATTGAGGCTACAAAGCAGAATAAAAAACAGGAGAATCAGAAATATATTTTGACACTGAAGAAGGGGGAAATTTTAAACAAATCAAACATCTAAGGGACGGCAACAAATGAGACCCTACCGTGCCCTTTCCTGTCTTAGTAGTGAGATATGTTTCATGTTTAAGACGTGAAAGACCAAAATCTCCGACCTGTTATGCCAATGCAAGATTAAGATATTTCAGGATAAATAAGAGGGAAAAAAGCAGTAATTCATTAAGCACTCAATCAAATGAATACAACCCAACATATGAGAAAAAAACATAACAAGTAGCATACCTTCACAGTCCAATTCTTATCAGCTAGAATATTTGAAGATTTCAAATCGCGATGGATGATAGGGGGATTGCAATGATGAAGATAATTTACACCTCGTGCCTATAGAAAGAGTAAGCATACACCATTGCTTCAATCACAGTCATAGAGATCCTTTCAAAGATAACAGATTGAAATTGAAGTCAAAAGCTACTAGTAGTGTTCCAAGAATAGCTGTCTGAAATGATTAATCATATGCAAAAAGAAAAAGAGAGGGAAACAAAAAGTGAACATGCTACTATTCCTCAACAACCAGCAATGTCATAAGAATGAGATGTAATTACTTGAATTCATAAACGAAGAAGATACATAGATACAGAAAGAGATATTGTCCATGATACTGCTTTTACATACTCACAATATCTAAGGCCATATGAACTCGCCGTCTCCAGTCAAGTTTGGATGTGTTCCTCTGAAGCAAACGAAACAAGCTTCCCCTGAATTAATAAAATATAAATGGATACAACAATTACCAGCACAAATCAACATTATGTGACACATAACAAATTGAATCAGAATGATCAAGACACTTGGTAAATTAGAAATAAGTACAGGACAAACCGTGGGAGAAACTCAGTTACAATGCATAGATGTTGAGGTGAAGTCACAGCCCCCATAAAGAGAACAATGTTTGGATGACGAAGTCTTTTCATGACAGACACCTGCACAAAGAAGACATTGTCAAATCAATGGTATACAGAGGAAATTTAAGGGAGGTTCAATTACTTACTAGAACTAACTAAAAATATAAAAGCAAAAAATAATCAAAGAGGAAAGCAGGAGGATTTGTACGAACAAGCTATTGCACATACATCTCTATATCAGTTACGTTCTAAGATTTAACATCAATATCAAACCCCAGGAATGCCTGACAGCTATGACTGCACTATTACCAATTAGGTTCCAGTATTCTTTCAATTATTAGTATTGCCAATTCTATTAATTGAAATAAAACATTTTTTAATTGAGTATTAAGAGTTGCAAAACTTACCAACATAATATAGTCGTGGTTATAATACCAACATAATAATGTCAAGGTAAATTGGAGTATAATATCAGATACTATGAAGGAAGGAAAAAGTAAGACAAGAACATGAATCTATATACGGGTCAGTATTGACAAAGCAGCTTGTATGGCATAGTCAACAGGATGATTACTAATCCTTGATTCCTTATTAAAATAACCAAGGTTGATGAAGCAATCTGATAAATATGGATAGTAAATTGAAGCATGTTCACATATTAAGATATCAAAACTCTGACATTCTAAATGCTTGTGGATTTTAGCATGATATATAAAGGCAACAAACATTATGCTTAATGGTAATAAAGATTATTTCAATTTGAAAACATTATCAAAGTAAAATTCACAGAAGAAAATTTATTAGTCTAATCAATTTCTCTCCCAGTTACCTTAGTAATCACAGCATTGTTTTTATTTAAACATAAGCTGACTTCAACAGATGGAAAAACTAGCTTATTTCCCATTTCCCAATATAACAAGCAATTAGACTACCAGACATCATACCTCTTGTCTGAAGGACAGTATCACATCATCTGAGTATTCTTGCTTTGAGAAAACCTTCACAGCAACATCCTGCATAAACATGAATATAACTACAAGTTGAAATCAGAGTAGTAGCCAGAAACATATATCGTTCACATTTTCCGTATACATTTCACAGGGCTTCCAGAAATCTGGTGACGGCCTAATTAAACACTTTTCAATTGAAGACATTAAAAAGGACTTCAGTGTACTAAATGCCAGTAATTTGAGCTGCAACATAACAATTTGCATAACATAAACAAAAAACTTATACATGTTAACTTGTTAAGAGACATGAATTCTCAACCAGAAATTGCAGGACAGGAAAAGTACGTACCGATCCATACCACAGAGCATGATATACAGTTCCACAAGAACCTGCAAAGCAACAACAGAAAGGTAAATAGAAAACCCTCAACAGATAAAGCATACCAATGCACAATAACCAGTGATCACTAAATATTTCGTTTTGCAAGCAAGGGCATGAAATTAATGAAGCTCTGCATACGAGGCCCATAAAGAAGCAATGAAATTTCAAAAAATAAAAACTCTGCATACAGATACACCAACATTTTTTAAACAAATACAGATTCTTTGGTTGATGCATGGATATTGTCAAAAGAACGTGATTAGCACCTTGCCCAATTGGTTCTCCAATTGTCAAGTCCTCCCACAAAATTTCATAATCCAAGCAATCAGAGTCAACATCCACTTTATTATTGGCAGCACAACTGCTGCCACTGCCACAGCTGCTGGTACTACTTGTACTGTTAACATTAACAAAGGAGGACCATGATCCGGAAGCCTCGTTATTAACAGGTTGGTTACTTTCACCTGTAAGGCTTTCTGGCTTCAACCCAGAAGAAAGGTTTTTCTGATTAATTGACTCATTCTCTTGATCACCCTGCAACCAAGGCCAAGCAACACGAACATTTTTTGCCTCAGATCCTTCGTGATCATTTGCTCTCCAAGGCCATGATGATGTTTTCTTTTGAATCCATGTTTCAGCGTTAGAAGTAATGATCTTGTGAATAGGCTTCCCTTCACTCTGATCACCCGAGTCTCTCACAGTTTTTCTTTGGGATTTGTCTTCAACATGAGAAAATACACCAAAAGGAGATTTTAGCACCTCTCCTCTGGGTGTGCTAGCTCCACTCGAATTACCATCCTCTCTCTGGTCAGAAAGAACAGAGTCAACGAAACTATGGTCAGAACGATGACTTTCTTTGCTCCCATCCTCGCGGTTGACACTATTTTCTCCTGTCCGGATTCTAGACTTAACTTTGTTACTCACCTTTGACGCCTGCTTTAACATTGCGAACATCAAGACATGACAAACCATACATAAAAAACAGAAACACGAAACGCACAAGACTAACCAAATTTGAAATTTTCGATGCCAGAGCAACTTGAAGTGGCCGCTGAGAGTCAAGGCCAAGTTTATCTGAAATGCTACACCTACGACTGTCAGAACCCAAATCCGGTTCCGTATTCTTTCCACCTGAAAAGGGAATTCTGGTTTCACGAAAAGGCCGTGAATCACAGGAGACACAAATAACCCCAACCAAGCTTTCATTATCATCATAGAAAGGTGTATTGGTAGCCACAGCATAGAACCTATCCCCTTTCTTATTCTTAACAGGGAACTGGCCCCTCCAACTCTCTCCCATTTTAACACTGTTAAACACATCATTAGCTAAGGCAAAATCCCTGGGATCCACAAGCATCTCAATCCCATCCTGCCCAAGAACTTCTTCTGCTGCATAACCGTACAGATTTTCAGCACTAGGGTTCCTGCAGTGCAAAACGGTGATCACACAATTTGAATCCATAAATAATAAACAAAAAAACAATTTTTACCATTGATATGCAACAAAAATGAACACCCCACATGCCCAAAATTGAAGAAGCATCAAAATAACTACACACCAGTACATAATACGGCATTGGAGATCCAACACATGAACAGAGTGGCCCATTGACTGCAAGATGTTGAGATACTTGTTTCCATTTTGATGCAGAGAAGAAGAGGGTCTCTTAGAAGTGGCAGCACTAAATCTGGAACGAGACTTGTGGTGTTGGAGGAGCTTGAAGTTGGACATTTGTTGGTGGAGGTGAGCGTGACCAGCTTCTAACAGTTCTATCTTCTTGAAAAGCTCTTCTCCTTCTTCTGGGGTTCCCATTTCAGCAATACTCACTCTCTGTCACTAGCTGAATGGTATAAAACAAGTCAAGGTAGATCATATCATATCAAGTTTGCAATTTGCAAGGGTCAACATTACAACAAAGCAAACTCTTTTTTCTTTTTTTCCTTTTTCTGTTCCAGTTTTAGCTCTTTTCCTTTCTGTTTTTTGGCTGGCTTTTTACCTGTTATGGGCGGCTTCAACTTTAATCCTTTGAGTAGTGAAAAACTTTGAAAAAAAATAAATCTTAAACTTTCTTTTTAATTGTTTAAAATTTATCAAAAGTAACTAGCCTTAATAGATCCTACTTCTCAAAGAGTTTTCTTATCACCCTTTAATCTTTTTTAACTTTTTTCCTTCTCATTTCATTTTAGGAATCATAACAGATGAGAATAGTTTAAAAGAATAAATATAAATTAGATTGAATTGGATAATATAGAAGATAATATACATCACTCTAAGTATATAGAATTTAAATTTAGCTGGATAAAATAATTATATAGTTATATAATTACAAGTCATTATTTTTATAATTTTTTAAAGATGATTAATATATATTATCAATAAAATTATTATAAATGATAATTTATGATAGTGTCATAGTTTCCAAACTCATGCAGGATCAACCGACTTGCTTAGCATAAAAAATGGGAGGATTTAGAACGGTTAAAAATCGGTTAAAGTTAACCCGTAATATATTTATTTCTTATTTTTATCTTTATTTTAATATAAAAATTAAATATAAATATAAATCCATGTTTATAATGATTACAGACAGATATATGTTACTTTATCAACCTTTTTTATAAAATATATAATTTACTTTTGTATAATAATTTACAAATTTATATATTTTTTATTTTTATTTTAAATATAAATTTTTTATTGGTAATAAATATTATTATAATTAATTATTAAAATTTAAATTTAATTTCTACTATATATTTTATTTTTGCTTTTATGTGTATTTTGACTATAAGAATAATGTTTTACTTTTATTTTTAAGTGTTATAAAACTATGGTATTATATTTATTAATTAATATCATTTTATGTATTATTATTTTTTTTTCTTCTTGCACAAGAAACTAACTAGTAGAATGAAAGTCATAATCATAGGTTAGTTTTAATTTGTATTTATATTTTGATGGCATATATGAAATTATACTAAACTACAACCTAAGAGTGAGTTTTCTTTTTGTAGTGCTTTGGAAGAATTTCAAGAAACCAAGCTAAAATTTAAGAAATATTTATTGGATTCAAGTAACAGTAAGGAATTTGACCATGTTAAACAATTAAAACCTAATAAAAATTATATTTTAATTATTTTTAAAGTTTAACATCTATCATTGTAAAATACTAACGGCTAATTACAATCTTTTATTCATGACTTTTAAAATATTAATTAGTAAAGTCAACAAACTTATCATATATAAATGATTGTGATTAAATGTCAATGTAAAAAAAACTGACAATATATAAGTGTTTTTCTTTTATTTATAGCATAAAATTAAATCTCATTATGTATCTGGTGTAATCTTTAAAGCTAGTGACTCTGAATGTGATTAAAGGTTAATGTAAAAAAAAACTGACAATATATAAGTGTTTTTCTCTTATTTATAGCATAAAATTAAATCTCATTTTGTATCTGATGTAATCTTTAAAGCTAGTTATTCTGAATGTGGTTACTATGTCATGCGTTAAATGTAAACCATCTAAAGATTTCAAGAATAATTGGGTTGGGATAATATACTTAATTGTTTATTTTTAAACATATATAGTGTTACTATTATTTAAAGTTGTTGACTTATAATTTATTCTTAGGGTAAACTATGTTTTTGGTACATAAATTTTTTTAAATTTATGATTTTGATACATAAATTTGTTTTTATCGATCAAGATATATAAACACTTTTTCCATCTAATAATTTAATCTTTCCGTTTATTTTATTCGTTAAGTGATGACATGTTACTCTATTTATTAATATTTTATTAATTAAATTTTTTAGCGAAATTTTGTGGCAACTAAAAACCGCTACAAAATTTAAAAAAATTACTCCTCACCCCATTATTCCCTAGCCCACATGCCCCTTCAACCTCTTCACTCCACCCCACCTACGTCCCTCCCTCTCATCCCACAACCCAATCCCATGCGCCCCTCTCTCCCAACCCCTAACACCCTATGGCATTTCGTTCACATTCTTCTCTTCCACATATTTCTTCATTGACCAAGTGATACCATCCATGCCCCATGCCTATGGATGATTATGCTTCTGCTTCCAATTGCATCAACTACCTCACTGTATTCTCTCGGTGCCTCCGCTCCCTTGTCGTTGTCGACTACCTCGCTAATTGCATCCACCTCCAAATCCACATTGACCATTCCATCCTCAACAACACCTTCCACGTAAACCCCAAGCTGCTCAAAGCATGTCGGATTTTGGACTTTGTTGACGAATACCACTAGAGATCGGGGATATAGTTGTGCACTACTACCGAACTGCGAATGTAGGCTTGTAGACCCAGTGGTTGGAGGCGTGGTGGCTCACTTTCGAGGACCAGTTTGCTTTCATCATCGAGGATAACTTGGATGTTTCATCTCTTTTTATGAGTTTGTTAAGACGTTAATTCTCAATTTTTATTTTAATGCTTCCAATTATAGCTCTTCCATCTTTAAGGTTTCGCTGCAAGAACCAAGGTTTGTTCTAGGTACTGTTTGTTTATTTATTTCCTTGTAATAATGTTACTTTCTTGGTTTTTATATTGTGCAGATCTGGATGCTTTGTGGTTTGGTGTCATGTGTTGTTTCTTACTTTCTCCTTCTTCTACTTGTAAGGAGGATAGAACAGAAATCACTTTCAACGATGTTTCTACTGGTTTGCATTCAATGAGATGTACCAACCAAGAGAAGGTGGGAAAGTAATTTTTGTTAATTTTTAGCTGCCACAAAACGTAATAAAAAATCCCAAAAATTTTAATTAATAAAATATTAATAAATAGAGTGACATGTCACCACTTAATGACTAAAATAAACAGAATAATTAAATTATTGGACAGAAAAAATATTTATATACATTGACTGGTAAACGAAAAAATTATGTACCAAAATCGTAGATTTGAAAAAGTCCATATACCAAAAACATAGTTTACCCTTATTTTTAATATTTTGCAAACTTTCATGCATGATACAATGATTTGAACAAAAGAGAATTGATGAAATATGCACTCAATGGGCTAAAATACTTTTAAAACTTAGACCAAAAGCAAATTAAGTATACAATGTATTTGAGAAAACTAATTTTGCTTTAGGATATTTAGATTTAATGAACTTATGTATAGAATTTACATATTATTTTAGATAGACTAAATATATTATTATCCTTTTGAACTTATCACACACATATATAATGTATTTATATTTTGAGTTAATTAACATGAATATGAATATAACTTATTGGATATAGTAATATTGTCTAGACTAGATTATGTTTGTAGGTTTTGTTTATTCATATTTCATACTATAGAATGAATAAAAAAAAAAATAGCCATCAACATGATTGTAAGAATAACGGATGTTGTATTAGGAAAAATTTTAACATCTCTTATTTACATAACTGATGTCGTATGTGAATACATATGTCCTATCTGAATCATATACAACATTGATCTACAGGAGAGTTAATGTCATCTTATGGACATTCAACATCACCTAGATATTATGGACATTCAATATCACCTAGATAGACATTAGTTAAAATCGATGTCATATGTTGTTTTTAACCAATGTTAAAAACAATTTTTTGTAGCATGAAGTTCCCACATCATGCAACCCAGAGAAAATCATGAGACAATTGTATGGTCATTAATCAAGAACATTATAATTAAATAATCTTTAATTGCAATAGACATGTATTAAATAAATTCAATTATGATGTAAAAGTCTTATTAAAATGAGTTTAATAGGACCAACGACTATAAACAATTACACAGTTATAATGTTTGACTTTTCTTATTTGTAATATTATAAGACCTTTATTTAGAACCTAGACTCATTAGTATGCTTGGGAATAGAAACAAAAACATGGATAATTATAAAAAAAATGAATTTCTTAGTGAAATAAGCACTAAGTAGGAAAAAAAAACTGAAGTAATGATATCTTTCAACACACAAAATGATATTTGCTCCAAGTATTTTACTTAGGAGTATAACTAGTATGCCTAAATGACATCTCTAAAATCTTACTATTTATGCTTGTCACTTTAAATAAAAAAAAATGTTTTGCACATGTAAAACATTTGAATTATACATTTTCAACTTGATTAAGGAAACTTGATGAATCAATTAGTGGTTCTTATTTTCCTTTGTTAGTTCATTAATAGAGTTCTTCTCTTCTTTTCTTTTTTTCTTCTCTTTTTGTTTTTTTTTATCATTAAATCTCTAATTAAGATGTTTATTTACTTGATTTATATATGGATGCATGATTTTAAGTCTATTTTTTACCCTTTTAGATTTGACAAATATTCCTTGTGTTATATTATATTTGGATATGAAACTTCTATTATATGCTAGCTCTAAGGTTGATTTCCATTGATTTTAATAAATTCAATTTACTATCCATGTAAAACTGTTTTATATTATAATCCAATCACATAATATTGTTTGAATAACTTTAAATATAATTATTGTAAAAGTCTATAATAATTTATGAATAGATCACAATGTAAAGCTATAATAATTCTTAAAAATTATAAGATACTGACTTCAAAATTAATGACTATTGTGCTTAGAAGAAGATCTGTCATTCGTTGATCGTATTATAATCGAGCTACATTACATATGAACCATTGAATGGAATCATTGTTCTAAAATCTATCTTCATAGTTGAAAAACTCAAAACCAAGTTGCTATTTTGTTTGTTATGCTTTTAGTTCAAGTTACTTGTAGGAGTCTTAGTGTGATTTTCTCAATCTGTTATGCTCTAATTGTTATTATTTTGTTAAACAAATTGAAGCTACTATATTCTAGTTTGTTATGATTTGATTTTGCTACTATGTAATAGTTTCACCTTATCATTTTAGGCTTTCACATATGTGTATATATAGCCACTACTTGTACATATTTTATTATGAATAACATTCATCAATCCACCTTTCCTATATGGTATTAGATTAAGCCTATTGCTTAACTAGCCTCTCACTTGATCCAATGACCACATTCACAAATAATGCTCTTTCAATTCAGTCCTATGACCCTAACAACTTGATTGAATTCAACACAAACACTCAATTGCCCATCAAACTTTCCTCCTCCAATTACCCAGCATGGTATAGACAGATCCATTCCTTACTAGTGGCCCATGATCTCGATGGCTACCTGACTAGTGCAACACCATGTCCACCCAAAACAATCACCAGTGATATTGGATCTTTGCCAAATCCAACTTATAATTTTTGGATCCATCAAGATAAGTACCTTTATATTGCCTTACTTGGCTTATGTGATGCAAAGGCATAAGCTATCATGTCTACCGCAGAGACATCACACCAAGCTTGGCTCTTTCTTGAATGAGCCTTTGCCACTAGTTCTCGATCCCGATTATGTCCCTCAAAGAACAAATTAACTCTATTACCAAAGGGACTTCCACTATTGCTGCCTATTTTGCAATCAATCCAGACAATTGCTGGGGAACTTTCCTTAATTGGCCATCTAGTGGATGACATTGATCTTGTCATTCATGCACTAAATGGTCTTGATGCTTCCTTCAAAGAGTTCACAACCTCAATCCGAGCTCGTGACTCTCCTAACCTCTTTGATGAGTTATTTGTTAAATTACTACATTACTAATTGTATCTCAAATGAGATTAGCACTTTAATCACCAATCCTCCATTAGTGCTAACTATGCAAATCGTGGCAAATCATAATATCACAATAAAAGGTGCAACCACCACTCGTCATCCTCTTATTTAGGGAAGAAAAATCACTCCTCTAACCCTCTTGTCATCTGCCAAGTTAGCAACAAAAAAGGACACTCTGCACTGTCCTGTTATCGGCTCACAAAAAATAACCGGAAATAGTCCACCCTAATAGCCTATGTCGCAAATACAACAAACACTGTTGTTCCCCCACCTGAGGGGTTATTTGACTCTGGCGCTTCCCACCAAATTACAAATGATCTAAACAACCTCTCCTTATAGTCTAATTGTTATGGTAGTGATCAACTTGAAGTTGCCAATGGTATGTCTCTCCCAATTAAACATGTGGGCTCTACCTATCTCACCTCATTTAAAAACCCTTTATGCCTTTGAAATGTTTTGTATGTACCTGGTGTAACACAAAATCTTGTTTCAATCTCCCAACTTTGCAAGACTAACCAGGTTTCCATTGAATTTTTTCCTTTATTTTTTTAGGTAAAGGACTTAAGCAATAGGAGCAATTCTTCTTCGAGGTATGAATGAAGGAAACATCTACAAACTACCCACCAAAGCCAACACTCCTCAAGCCCATTCAACTCTATCAACCACCTCTCTCAATCTCTGGCATCATAGACTTGGTCATCCTTCCAACCATGTCCTTCAACTTTCTCTCAAATCCAACAATATTTCCTTTCAAGGCTCACATAATAAATGCACCAACTACATGGCCAATACGAGTCACAAACTTCCATTTAATAAATCTTCTTTGTCTAGCTTTAGGCCTTTAGAAATTGTGTACTCTGATGTGTGGGGTTTGTCCCCTTTCACATCTATAGATGGTTTTCGGTACTATGCTGTCTTCATTGATCATTACTCTAAATACATATGGTTGTTTCCTATGAAATTTAAGTCTGATGTTGCAGTCATTTTCCCTATATTTAAAAATGTTGCCGGAAATTAATTTAACTTCAAAATAAAGAACTAATCTCCTTTTTCAAAATAGTGGAATCACTTATTTTATGACCTCACCACATACACCAAAACACAATGGTCTTTGTGAGCATACACACCATCATTTATTAGAGACAACTAGGTGCCTCATTCACCAAGCTTCATTTCCACCTTCTTTTTGGACATTTTCTCTCCAAATTGTCGCATACTTAATCAACCGCCTTAATATGAAGTCCCTTTACTTCACTCTTTTTCATTAGGAACCCAATTACTCAAAACCTTTGGATGTCTATGCTTTCCTTAGTTAAAACCATACACCTCTCACAAATTTCAGCCTCATTCCAAACCATGCATTTTCCTTGGATATAGTCTCACACAAAGTGCTTACTTATGCTATACTTTCAACACAAACAAAATGTACATATCCCGTCATGTTCAATTTTTAGAAAAAGTTTTTCCTTTCCAAAATAATTCTAGCTCCTCAAATGCGTCTTCCCAACCTGCAGTTTCAGAATGTCCACCTTTATCTCAACTACTAACCACTCTCCATCCTATTTCATCCAATTCTAATGTCTCACCAACTCTACAATACCAACCTCCACCACTTCAAAGTCCATATGCTACCTTATTGAGTCACCCATCCATCCCTATCACTTCAATTGACCCACTTTCACTTCAGGACTTCTCATCAACCTCTATCCCGTGCAATGATAAGTCAACTCATCTAATGAGGACTCGTTCCAACAATGGCATCTTTAAGCCAAAAAAGGTAAACTTGTTTAGTAAGTATCCACTAGCTGATCCTGTTGAACCTACTTGTCACCCACGCACTTAAAATCCTTGTATGGCAACAAGTAATGAATGATGAATTTATGGCCCTCATGTGCATTGACACTTGGATTTTAGTACCACCTCAACCTCACTATAATTTTATTAGCAAAAAATGGGTATTTAGATTGAATCGACATCCAGATGGTTCAGTTTCTCGATATAAAGTCATTCTAGTTGCAAAGGGATTTCATTAGAGGCTTAGGCTTGATTTTCATGATACTTTCAGTCCAACCATCAAACCTCAAACCATCAAGATAACGCAGTTGGCCACTAACCCAATGGATGTCAATAATGCTTTTCTACATGGCTCCGTCCAAGAAGAGATCTATATGTCTCAACCAGCAGGTTTCATTCATCCTACTTTTCCACATTTTGTTTGCAGGCTCCATAAGTCCCTATATGGCCTTAAGCAAGCCCCACAAGCTTGGTTTCATGCCTTCTGTGACTTTCTCACCAAATTTGGGTTCATAAATTCCAAATTAGACACCTCTTTATTCATTTAGAAGTTGGGTTCTATCACTGCCTCTTTTCTAATTTATATAAATGATCTCTTACTTACAGGTAACAACTTTAAAAATTCAGTACCACTTTTGCAAAAGCGTTCTCCTTAAAGGACCTTAGCGGACCAAGTCACTTCTTAGGAGTTGAAATCATTCCTACTACTACAGGATTATTTCTAACTCAACATCATTACATAAGAGAACTCCTCATGTGAGCTAACATGGCTGACTCTAAACCCGTGTCCACACCCATGGCCACATCATCCTCATCCGCTACCACTCCAGACTTTACGACATGTGATAGTAGCTTGTTTCGCAACATTGTTGGTTCACTGCAATGTCTATCTATTACTCGTCCAGATGTTTCCTTTCCAGTCAACAAACTGGCTCGACACATGTAAGTGCCTACTTTAACACACATGCAGACTCTCAAATGAATTTTGCGTTATCTAAAGTTTACCATCTCACATGGCCTTCATCTTACTAAAACCTCTTATCTAAGTCTTACAACCTTATGTGATGTTGATTGGGGTGGTGATACTCAAGACAGAAAATCTACAAGTGCTTACTTAGTTTACCTTGGTGCAAACGTAGTTTTCTAGTCCTATAAAAAGCAATAAACAGTAGCCCGATCCTCCATTGAAGTTGAATATCGAGCAATTGCTAATACCGCTGTTGAATTACTTTCGCTACAACAGCTTCTTCAGGAGCTTGGTCTCACAGTTATAACTCCAACAGTATATGCTAATAAAATAGGAGTCACGTACCTATCTGCCAATCCAATTTTTCACTCACGAATGAAGCATTTGGCCATTGACTATCATTTTGTTCGAGATTTGGTTGTTGAAAAGAAACTTTATGTCTGTCATGTGCCAACTAGTCATCAACTTGCAGATTTATTAACCAAGTCTCTTTCTCACTCACGGCACAACTTTCTCAAAACCAAGACTGGAGTTCTTGACTTTACCTTATGGGACATGTAGGAGTATTAACATGATCCTTTGAATCTGTTATGCTCTAATTGTTATTATTCTGTTAAACAAACTGAAGTTGCTATATTCCAGTTTGTTTTGATTTGATTTTGCTACTATATAACAGTTTCACCTTATCATTTTAGACTCTCAGGTATGTATATATATAGTCACAGCTTGTACATATTTTCTTATAAATAACCTTCATCAATCCACCTTTCCTATATTACTGTCAATATTGTCTTCATTTTAATTAAAACATCCTCAATCCCTTATTTGATCAATCCAACTAGTGTTATTTAGTAAAATAGTAATTGGTTCATGCTCATCCTCATGATCAACAATATATAAAAATTAACAATTCTCATACTTGTGATGTTTGAAAGGGTTTTTTAATTTTAAGCTCATCAAGCGTTGTGGAATAAAATTAAAAAAAAAATGCTAGAAAAAAAAATTCCCATACTTGTCATGTTCATTCTCTAAGGTTATTCACTAGCTTCCTAAGCTTTCTGGACCGGTCTTTGTGACTAATTCATCTGTTAATAATGTGTTGAGGAATAAAATAAATGGCAACAACAGACAGAAAAAGACAAATAACACAGAAAGATGAGTGCATATTCATTTTTTTTTTAATTAAAGAAAAGCTAGATTTCATGAAATTTCGAAAAATACAGGATAAATAACCCATCTTTTATTAGAGCGGGAAGGGATTTACAGGCAATGATGAAAAAAAAGGTGGGGAGTTGGAAAGAAACTTTGCAGAGGGTAAACCTTGATGGAGACTAAGATTTTACAATTATTTGCGAACTTGGGAAACACATTTGGTATAAACAGTTACTATCAGAACAGACAACAGTGCGGGAGATGGATGCAGTTCAATCCAACTATAGATTGGAGTTCACTGCAGCTGCTAATGATGTAAGCGTTTACTTGAAAATTTTCACAGGAGACTCCACTTGGCCATGAAGATGTGCTCATATTGGCGACACAGCATTGCATCTACTCTGCCACAACTTTATCATGTAAGATTTAAGGTTACATTTAGCTACATATTAACTAGCCACTCTTGCTGTACCGATCGAACAAGTTTTTTGTCAGGGTGCAAAACAAACAGTCCAATTTGGTAGAATTACACGTGACGGGGATAACTAGCCAAACCAGCTTGTTCAAATTCTTGTCCCTTAAGTTGCCTTGTTAGGTGAGCAAATCTATAACACCACCAACTATCTAACGGTCAGCACGAGGGGCAGAGCGCCAGGGCTGTGAACTTTATCTTGCAGCTACAGAATACCTATTCAACACTTTTTAGAGCTTCTCCGTGTCATAGGTAGTTCAAGAAGAACAAAAAAGTAGCACCGTTCTGCCTCCCTGATATACTGCACTTCGCCGTTCATTAGCTTTAGAATTTTTCTGCTCATGCTCAGCCCTAAACCTTCTTGACTCACCCACCGACTGCTGTTGAACATGTCTTGAATCAATTCAGGAGGAAGACCTTCACCAGGACATACCATTCTTCATAAAAGAAAACATAAAACACAATCGATTAAATATTATCCACTTGAAAATCATTTCCCAAGTAAAAATTTAGTATATAGAAGAGCACCATTAGATTAGTATAAATTGAGTATACCTAAATTCAGCATGGAGAAGAGTAAGTCCATCTGAGATTTGTTTTATTCTTGGATGTACATGAATCTCTACCCAGCCATCCGGAGAGGGTGCATACCGAACTATATTCAATAAGAAATCAGACAACACTTGTTGAATCCTCAATTGATCACCATAAACAGCCAATGTCTTGATTTCTTCAGGAATATCACGAATCAACTGTAAATTTCTTTCTCTTAACAGTAACATTACTTGGCTAACAACTGCATTTATGACATTTCCTAGCAAGAATTCCCCCTTTTCAAGCTCCAGGGACCTAACCCCAAAAATAAAACAAAACATGAAAACTTTGCCTTTCTCAAAAGAAAATCAACGCTGCAAGTTGATAAGAACAATTAAAGCAAGTAAGCACACTAACGGCAACTAAAAAAGGCACCAAAACATGAAATGAAAGCATCAATCCACTAGCAAATAGCAAAGGTATATGCAGATAGAATTGATTATTGATATTCACAGATATCAATTCCCCAAATTTGCATATCCTAGAGAGAAGGTAGTGTATATTTTTACTTGCTTGACATGTGTTATGTCTGACTTGGTCTATTTTAGGAGTATCATAGAAGACAAATGAAATTGATACACATCATCGACAAAGAAGTAAAACAGGGCATTTGACAAACTACTAGATGCTGCTGTATGGTATCACTATCAAATAAAGCAAAAATTGAAAACTTAATGACATATTTGTTAAACAAATATATAGTCGAAGGCAAAACAATTGTTTTAATTGTATCTTATACAAATCTTTAAAAAAGTACACACAAAAAGAAAAGAAACTGTGACTTTTGTAATTAAAAGTGAAACAAGAAACAAAAATAGAAAATATTTTCTAAAAGAAAAGCCATAAGACATTTTCCCACTCCATCGATATCAGATATTAAGTAATTCTTGTGTTCTTGCTCTTTAGCATCAACCAGTTGGTAGTATCAATAATATCAGGACTCTCTTATAAGAGGGGAACATAACTATATAATGTACTTATCAGAAGTGTCAGGAAAACAATCTGTTTCTGAAACTCTCCCTATGATTAGTTAGAATTTATTGAAAACCACCAATTTTGATAGGTTCCACTTGTCATTAAACAACTCTCCCCTAAAATTAATGATTTATAATAAATTCTAATCAATCATAGGGAGAGTTTTAGAGAGTTTCTAAGAAAGTTTCCTTAGCACTCTGTGTACTTTATAACTATATTCAGTTTATATTTTTAGCAATATTATAGAATTTAATTTGACATAAAACCATCAAATACCCTGATTGACAACTGCAAATTCAATACTCAATTTGCACAATAGGATGCCTTGATGAATCATATTAGAATTACAACATCCCTCACATGAAAGCCAGCAAAGCCTTAAATATATATGGATATCAGACTACAAATCAAAAAGTTTGGAACAACAGACAACTTACATTGAAATTATTGTTACTGTACTGTAAAGCATCAATTTGAACCTTAGCACTAACTAGGTACCCTTGTCTCATATCAAAATACCATTTCTCCCCCTAAAAACTTAGCTATTGCATTTCAAATACCATACATCTTTGAATTGTCAGTATGAAATTCATCACATTTCAAAACTAGCAAGTTTTCACGTGAGGGATGTTGGATTTATATAGCCAATTTCTATAACTCTTAAATTAACATTGTCTTGCAGGACAACCAAAAGATTTTAAAAGATTAATTAGAAAACTTACCCATCCTCAATGCTTTCAAGATCAACATCGCGTATTATCTTCAACATTTGCTTCTCACAAGCAGCACTAGTCTCAAGAAACTGCTTTTGCTCATCAGTCAAGCCTGTAGCCTCCAAAAGAGAATTTGTAAAGCGTATGCCACTCAAAGGATTCTTAACTCCTTGACAAATATAAGCTAACTCTTTCATCCTAGCAAAGGAATTCTTCTCTTGTTGTCTCTGTGCCTTCAGAGCCTGTTGAAGTTCAGGACTCACAATTTGCAAAAAGCAAAAAGCCCCAATTATCTGACCGCTCATATTAACCCTCTTATTTGCAGTCAGTAAAGTTTGTACATACTTTCCATGCCGGTCAAGAAATGAAAAAGGGAATTTATCTGTATCTTGTCCACCAAGTGCATTGTGCAAGACAATCATTAACTTTGTTATTGAATCTGAACCCTTCAACTGACAGCAACTACCAAAAACCTCTCCCACCAACATTTTTCCAATGACATCTGCACGGCCCCAACCAGTAAGCTTTTCCATTGCAGTGTTCCACTCTAAGCAACATGTGTTATCATCCGATGCAAAAATGGGAGGGATCAAAGGATTTGGACTATGTACGATAGCCTTGTAGTCACCTTGTATGTTGATGAATTTGTCCATCACAATTTTTTGACCAGTAACATCCTGACCAACAAAGCACACTCCAACTATATTATTTGTATAATCCTTGCTGGAGCAAGCATTCACCACTACAAAAACTGCCTTATTTTCATGTTCTGGGCCAAACGTCCTCAATTTTATCTCAACATTCTTATCTTCTTCACCTGTACTAATTAAATTCAAGTTATGTCATTGTATAACCAATTATCAATACCTACCTTATTTCTCCTAAAGCCAAACTAGATGTAGAGCCTGTTTGTGTGAGCTTTTTGAAGAAGCTCTTCTAGGAGAAGAAAATATAAAAAGAATTTAAAAAGCTTCTCCAAGCTTTTCTAAATAATGTGAGACTTTTTACAAACTACTTTGTAAAAAGTTCCACATCTTTTAAAAAAAGTTATATGAGAGTTTTTACATAGAGAAAAATACTTATCCACTGTCAGCGTAAAAAATTTTACATTGGCCTTTAATCCCAACCCTTTATATATGATAAATTTGTTGATTTTACCCATTAATAATTTAAAAATCATATAAATGAAGGAGTGTGATTAAATACCAGTGTAAAACTCTTTTACTCTGACATTGTATAAGTGCTAAACTCTTTTTACATAAGCGAATTTCATAATTTTCTTTATGTTTCTTTTTTTCTTCTTGAAAAGCATCTAGAGAAACTCATCCAAACATGGCCATAGTCTATATAGTAGGAGGCAAAAATGCAGAGAAGTGAGACTGGGTATATTTTATTTTCTAAAACATCAAATTTTTTTTATCAAGAGTAAAGAGATATTCATTCCAGAGTCTCCACCTTCCCACTAGTAGCTCCTTACTCAAACCAAGAAGACCCTAGATCCTAAATGATGGCAGCTAACCAATATAGGATGACACTGGATTGAACTGAAAATATTTTCTTTTCTACCTTTTGAAGGCTTTGCATTGTTACACAGTTGAAATTTATACAGTCATTGAGAGTTTTAATGAATTACTAATGACTGAACCATTAAGTGCAAACCAGTTTACAGCATCCGATAATTTGTGCTTGGAAATTTGGAAAATGTAGTAATTTATCATGCTATGAAGTATGAACAATTATTACTGTCCAGTTCAATATTGTTAAGTATCCTGGACAGCTGCTAAACTTCTAGCCATCTAGTTTACAAGCAAAATTTTTCCAAACAAAAATGGCTATTGGCAAGCTCTTCCAAATGGTAGAGGGTTCTCAACCTAACATATTCAATGAATTGACCAGAACGGCAGAGAATTAGAAAGGATACCTTTTAAAGCACGAGAAAGAAGCTTGTCCACAGTTTCTTCTGACTCCTTAAACACAAGATCGCGAATCAAGGACTTGCCCATAGCATCCTCAACAGGGAGTCCTGTCAATTCTGAAACCTTTGCATTCCATCCATTTATGTGGCCATCAGCATCAACAGCAAATATAGGGGCAGTAGCTGTTTCTATCAATCTAACCATCTCTCTGGCCACAGAACTTAGTTCATCAACCCCTTGCAACTCTAGTTCCGTCATACGAGGATCAACAACAGCCTTAGAATTGCTATGCTCAGCATCCTTGAATGAGTCACGCAGAATAAGCTGCAAAGAGTGAATTGCATCCATTTCTGCATTCTCCCATGGCAAGCTACGGCTTTTCACCACTTCTAAAAATGCCTTGAAGGAAGAACGAGGATGCATTCTCTGGCCATCATCCTTGTCCTCCGGATGATGCTTTGCACCACCCCACTTGATCTCTTTTGCCGTGTGCGACCTGAACCAGAAAAGAAAATCCTTCTCGGTGATGTAAGCGACAGCCATCCCACAAACTGCATCCCCAAGCGAGGCAGCCCCGGGATAGCCAGCATCAGCCAGACTATCAGTACTCAAACCGGTGGAATCTCCATGGAAGGCCAACAACCACTCAATAATATCCTTTATCTGAGCCTCGGTAGGAGTCACACCTAAAGGATAATAGTTCCCATGGTAGTAGAGAGCAGCTCCATCACACTTGACCAAGTCCATAATATTAGGAGTCTGAGTGACAATGCCGGTAGGGGAGTCCCTAAGAAGCATATCACACAAGAGAGTCTGGGTCCTCAAGACACGCTTCTCCAAAGACTGGGCGGCCAACTGAAGCTCCATGTTCAACTGGAGCCCAAAGGCCTGCATGAGAAACTCACAGGCATACCTCAAAGGAAAGGGAATAGACCTAGAAGAAGTGTGATGGCAAACAACAAGACCCCAAAGCCTCATGGAACTACGGGCAGGAACACCGTCGTCATCGTTCGCATTAATAATAACGGCCATGACCAAGGAGGCAATGGAGCCCATGTTAGCCATATACTGAGCATGACAGCCATGAGGGGCACGGAGAGTGGAGCCAACCAAACAAAGAGGCTGAACAAGAGAGTCATCCTGAAGAACCCTGACAGAAGAAGCATGGCAATCAACAATCATCCGAACCCTATTCTGCTTAAACAAGAACCTAGAAGCCTGAGGAATATCAGTAGAGGGATAATGCAAACCAATGTAAGGCTCCAAATCAGGCCGCTTACTCTCGGCAACAACCTCGCCATGCTCATCCTCGTGAAACTTATAAACCATAACGCGATCATAGCCGGTCAAGTCACGGACACTGAGAACAACAGTATCGCAGAGAAGCTGAACATCACCGCCGGGGAGGGACTGGAGCTGGGAAATGGCGCGAACGGCGAGCTTCTGAGACTGAACGGCGCCGGCGATGGAGAGGGCGGGATCCTCGGTGCGGGCAGGCTCCAAATCGATGACAATAGCGACGTCAATACGGTGAAGGATGGCGTAGAAAGGCTTACCGGAGGTGCGGGAGTGGATCAAGATAGGGTTCAAGAGGCTAATTTCGCGGGCGGAGAAAGCCTTCTGGAGGAGTAAAGAGCTGGAGGGAGAGAAGAGGGTGCGAACATCGGTGCCGAGGGAGAAGGGATCAACTGAATCGTCGTCAAGAGAGGGGACAGACTGGGGAGTAATGCCAAGCATGTCGCGGGCGTTCTCAGAGTAACCAACGATGCGGAAGGAAGCCTCCGCCACGGCGATCATAGACCCGAAAGGCTGGATGAACCCGCCACGCTGGATTTTAACAAGGTACGCCGTTATCTGCTGCTCCGGAACGGATTCCGTCGTCATCCGTATCGATTCAGAGTAGTCGAACGACCTGCCTGACTCTCCCGACTGCTCGAACACCGCATGTAGCCGAGCGTCTTCCGTGTACTGCGCTATCGCTTTGCTCATCGACTCCATCCTCTCCTTCTCTCTCTCTCTCTCTCTCCACGCCATCCTTTCTAATTCTTTTTCATTTTTTATCCCTACAACGCTTCTCTTCTTTCCCCATTTCTCACTCCCTCACTCACTCACTCACTCAACTTACTTTTTCATCATCTCTATAACTATTAACTACTAAACCTTTTCACTCCCATTCACTTTCACTTTTACTTTTACTTTTACTTTTCAACCATTGCCCCAAAAAACATGTAACCAGTATTCTCGCTTTCTTTCTATCCTCCTCACTTTCGGATTTTTTTTTTCTCAAACTTGCTTTGCTGGAATTTCTACTGGCAGGGATTAGGTCGTGCCAACATAAAATAATTGATCTAAGTTTCGAGGACCCTCACCTCTATGCTCTATGCTCTCTACTCTCTACTCTCTACTCTCTACATTACAGACATATTACTCACTTTAATAATGCTGCTTCTAAAATGTAAATAAAGCCGTTACAAACTTATCCACTGAAAAAACATTTTTTCACAAAAATAATATATTCATTTTGTATAATTTCTTTTTAGAGTTTGATTGGTATACACTATATTGAATCACAACCCCTTTATCCATAATATATTTATTGATTTTCCTCGTTATTAATTTAAATGTTACATAAATCAAAAGTTATAATGATTAGATGCTAATGTAAAAATCTTTTACACTAACAGTGTATAACAATTAAACTCTTATTTGTATACACCACAGATAAACTTGATAATATAATTAAATTTTAGAGTTTTATACTGTTAAAAGAAACCTCGAATACAAAATTGTATTGAAAAAAGATAATGGATAATAAATTTCACTCATTCCCAATTGAAACTAACATTTCCCTTGTCAAGCATCTCGAAAAGGAAAGGTTATACAAAGAGATATATGAAGAAACTGGCTGTTATGGCCAGAACACTCCTGTCATCCTTCCCATCAGTCTGTGATGATGCTGAAGATCTTTACACACGTTTAATCATATCTTTTCATTTATATAATTTTTAAAATATTAATTATTAAAGTCAATAAAATTATTATAAATTAAAAATATTAATCATTAAAATCAATAAAATTATCACAAATTAAGAATTGTAATTGAATGTTTAATATTTATTTTATTTTTTAAAATGTTAAAATAAATTATTTTTATTTCACAAAATTTAAATCATTGATATTTATTTAAGACGTGAAAAAGATAAAATTAAGAATTTTACCAGAAGTTACAATATAAAATGTCTTTTTTACTTTTTAATTGTAAATACTAATTAGTTTTCACACATTACAAAACAAAATGTAAAGACTAAAGATAAAGAAAATTATTGAAATTTAAGTGTTCCTGACAGTCAAAATCTTAAAATAGGTTAAGAAACTAGTTATTTATCGGAACTGAAAACATTACACATATTGCCGTAACAAATATATATGTAGTGTGTTTGAGATGGAACTTATTTTAAAACTTATCATTGACCCGTTAATTTGTTTCGTGTATGAATTTATTTTAATAGTTTTTAACTTATTTTAAAAAATGATTATATTTTGTCCTTGAATTTTTAGATTTTTTATATGTTATTTCTTACTAACATACTTTTTTTTTAAAAATTTTTTCTGATTTAAAATCCATTTTAGTAGAGGTTGTTCAAACTTAATTATAGGTCTCAATTTTAAATAATAAATATGTATTGAATACTCTAAAGTGATCTTACAAGGATCAAACAAGTTTATTTTTAGCGAAAAATACTTTGTTTTAAATTATCATATTTATACTACATGATTAAGCAAAACTATCAATAACATTTTTATAATATAAATTTAATAAATATTTCATTGATTTCTAAATATATGTTATAAAAATAAATTTAAAAATTAAAAAGTGATACAAACATGTATTACTATGTAATTATAATCAAATAGTTAAATATTATTTAACATTTACTAATTAGTTTATTAGTTAATTTCACTAAATACTTTTAATTCGATTATATATATATAGAAAAATAACTAAATATTAACATTTATCAACTAATTTATTACTCGATTTCATCAAACACTTTTAATTCCATCAATTAGCTTTTAATTTTGAATTCTTAAATTATAGTAGTATACAAGTTTCAATTAGTTTATGAGCTAGTATTGTTAATATAAAAAACTAGAAGGTTAACCAATTATTATAGGATATTTGTTGAGGAATCAAAATAATAGTGTAAAAAAAGAATCAAAAGAATTAAAAAAAATGCAAAATTTTCCATTCTATAATTTTAAATTGTACTAACATATGATATCTAATAAAAAAATCTTTTAATTCTTAACAAATATCTTAACTGATCAGCAAGACCTATATTCAAATTTTAGTAAATATTATTTGAGTTTAATTGATATACATAGTTTTACTCTTACACCTATTTTAAAACTAAAAAAATAAACTAATTTATCATAAGAGGAATTTGAACACATAACCTCTTATTTTCCAAACATATATTTTACCACTAGACCAACCTTATAACTTTAAGTATAAAATTATTTTAAAATATTGATATCCAACATACATAATTGTCCAATTATATCTCCAATGTATAATATATGATATTATATTATCTATACTATTAATAAATATATACTATTAATAAAGGGAATACCCCATTTTGATGTTTACTTTTCAAAATACATCTTCTACCATTACATCTATTTTAAAATTAAAAAAATAAATTAATTTGTCGGAAGAGGGACTTGAACACATAATTTCTTATTTTCCAAACATATATTTTACCACTAGACCAACTTATAATTTAAAATATTGATATCCAACATACATAATTGTCCAATTATATCTATAAAGTATAATATATGGTATTATATTATATACTATATATCTATACCATTAATCTATACTATTAATAAAGGGAATACCCCTTTTGATGTCTACTTTTCAAAATACCTATTCTACCCTTACACCTATTTTAAAATAAAAAAAATAAAATAATTTGTCATTAGAGAAACTTGAACTCATAACCTTTTATTTTCCAAAGATATACTTTACCACTAGACCAACCTTTTAACTTTAAGCAAAAAATTATTTTAAAATATTGATATCCAACATACATAATTGTCCAATTATATCTATAACATATGATATTATATTATATACTATATATTATATAATGGGAATATGACATTTTGGTGTCCATATTTTATTACTATTTTACCTTTTAAACATTTTATGAGTGTACTCACTCTCACAAATATAACTTCTACCTGTTGATATATGTGTACATTTCATGATAAATATTTTTAATAAACATGCAAATACACAAGTGCAACAATATTTTGAGTTCTATTTAAACTCTCTTCTTTCCATTTTTTCATATTTATTGCATATTTGACATAACAATTGATGATCTGATATATTTTTATCATGTTATTATAAACAAAAAATATAAAATTAATAAAATATATTTCAAAATATTTCATATAATAATTTATATTTTAAAATATAAAAATTTACAAAAGACATTAACTTAAAATCCTACTATTGTTATAACATATTAAAATAGAAAGCAAATTGAGCATGTATTTTTGCTGATTATTATAAAGTCAATTAACTTTGTGATTTACCGTGGACTAAAATTTTCTTTCTAAGCATAAAAATTATTGTTTTAGTCCTATAATTTAAAAAAGATAAGACTTGTTTATGTCCAAATTAAAGTCATAAAAAATGAATGTTTTTTTAAAGAAATACACGTGTATTGTAAAAAAATTATAGTAAAAATACAAAATCAAAATAATTTGGCCTATAAATTTTTTTTAATATATATGTAATAAGTTATTATTTTAATCATACGTGCAAAGTATCCAACAATATAATACCAACACATAATAGTGGAATACTTAAAAAAAACAACAACATAATATTGTAGTACTTAGTGCGTTTGTATAAATATTTATAAAATTGATTTTATATAATTTATTATGATTAAATTTATTTTGAGATAATGTGATTCATATTTAAATATTTTTTATAATAAAAATAAGTTTAAAATAAAATAATCTAAAATTCTTGATCGAGCACACAAAAGCTACTCAAAATTATTTATTTTTCAACAAATAAAATATATCAAAATTTATTTAAAATCAATTTTAAGCGAAATATAAATTATCAAACATTAAACCAACACACTTATATTATAAATTAGAAAAGGAGAGAAAGATAAATTAATGAAAAAAGTGAGAGAAGGAAAATATTGGAAATAAAAGATAGTTTATATGAGGTGAAAATGAATAAAAAAAGGACTAAGTAGATTAAAAAAGACAAAATTACATTTGTTAAAAAATAAAATTATCATGTTAAATTGTCCTTTTTTTATTTTTTTTACTGTTTAGGTGGCATAGTAGTTTAAAACAAAGAAATGATTACGTGTCTGTTTGATTAAAAAAAAGTTTTTTTTTAAAAAAGTGCTTTTTGAAGAAGCGGATATGATTTGTTTCTTAAGAAAAAAAAAATTACCTATTTTATTAAGTAATTTATAAAATATATAAACAAAAAATTGTTCATTTACTTTAAAAATCCTCTTTTCTCAATAAAAAATTTAAACAAACGTATAATTAAGTAATTCGCTTTTTTAGAGACATATAATTATGTTTCCTAGTGTGTTAAATTGATTCTCTATTCAAATTGAAATCTTTGAGTTAAATTTGCGATGGATTTCAAATATAAAGTTACTATAAATTAGATGTAGGTGGGACACATTTTGTATAACACTTATGGTAATTTTTATTATTTTTGCGATCAAATAGACACGAGAATAAGAACAAAGGAGATGTGATGTTCTTCAAAAGGAAATGCATGGGCAACTTCAAACATTTTAGACATGAGTAAAATGAAAGTTAAATTTATTTCATTATTATTATATATTTTTATAATTTTAAAGTTTTTATTATGAAAAAATATTGTAATTAACGAATAATTTTAAAAAATTGGATGAAATAATTATTACAAAGAATTTTTTATATTCATTTATTTTTATTTAAACTAAAATATAAATTAATGACTATTTTGTAACATAAATAAACATGAAAAATATAAATAGATGAGATAACATATGTGACCATTTTGAGTTAATAAAGATTTTACCATTGAAATAAAAAATAGATAAAATTCTTAGATATATATGATGTGGAATGTAAGACCCACAAAAAGTTGTTTATAAACCTAAATGTGAGTTCACAAATGGAGATACTATGATTAAAAGAGACTTTAAAAATTGTAAGACAAAATATTGATAGCATTCTTCTAATGATAATATTGTTAGTATGTGTGCACTAGAGATAACACATTCACTCATTTGAATAATATATTTTATCTTATAAAGATAATTATGCTTATTATATCATTCAAGTCATATAATAAAATGTCTCTAGAATAGTAAAACTTAAATTTCAGATGACTTCAAGTAGATGAGTTGATCATGAGATCTATGAAAACTATTCTTAAAATAGTCCCTAATCAAACATCTTCTTAAGACAATTTTATGCATTAAGGTTAGAGTATAAGTTCATTGATAATCACAATTCATGGATCATCCATATGAGATATAAGTACTCATATTGGTACATATTAAGAGTAATGGTGTACAAGATCAAGCCACCATAAAAATGTTGCATGATTTGTTACATAAATGTTATAAACGATTTTTAATTGATAATGTTATATAAAATCCTTTTATCTAAAATCACCATATATGATTCCTGAAATTATATATTTTAATATCATCAAACATCTTTATAACAAGGTCATCACAAAACTGACCTTTAGACAGATAATAAATTGGGTAATGGATGTAAGTGAATTATACAAGATTTATCTATCCCATATAACAAAAACACATATCTTTATAGGTTTCTTGAAAGAGTTAGTATATAAAAATGCATAATCATAATTGGAAAGGTTAAAATAATGTTAGTTTTAGAAGGAGAATGTTAAATAATTATTAGAATTTTTTTATTATCTTTTAATTTCACATATAGGTCTGATTATAATGTTGATGTCTCCCTATTTTGTCTAGTCAAATAATATCATTTTATTAATTTTCTGTAAAGGCACAAAAGATGGTAAATAGTTATGAAAATTATACATTATGGTAACTTTGTCCATGTGTTTTGTCCTGATACCAACATATAGTGATACCAAAGCAAAATGTGTGTAAGTTAAATGGAAGCTTTTCAATTCGTTGATTAATGGAGCGATGCTTTTGGTGACATTAGGATATCATAGTACGATATATTTAAGCATGGTGTGGGGGCTAGAGGAGACGAATGAAGGAATACGAAGCAAATAATGCCATGTGAAAAGGTGACTGAGTCAATTGATGAGGATAGACGAGGTGATAAAAAGTAGCAGTGGATGTAATGGAATAGATATAATTCTAGTACTAGTTAAGATTCTACGAACAAAAACAGTGGTAGAGAAGAGAATAATTTTATCAACAACCATCGAGCTACAATGATGGGGTTGAGACTTGAGAGAAATCACGACAGCTAGAGTACCATTATTGTTGTTGCCAAAGACTATTTTATTTTTACCTTTTTTCTATATATGATTTTAATAATAATAAATAGCAGTAACAATGCATGATGATTATTATTAATTTTATTTTCTTTTTTTAAAAAAAAAAAGAAGATAACGATCATGACGAGACAAGATAACAGTAATATTCGTGAGGTTGTCATAGCAAAATTAGGGATAACTCTTCAATACTTTCACAACTTTATTGATTTTCCGTGAGCGATAAAACTTTAAAATTCAAAGCATCTAATGTCAAAATTAACTACCGAGAGGGGTGGGTGGGGCTTTTCTTCTCACTAGAAATAATTTGAGTCACTAGTGATTAATATACGTGAATGTAGCTTGAGAAGAATTAGTTTCCATTACTGTGAAAATAGATGCATTTGCTGCTGTTCAGACTGCTAACAAATGTACCAGAGAGACGCGTCTAACAACCGATAAGATTGTTTCAGTTAATTAGAAGTCAAATAGTTAAAAAAAAATATTGTTAACAAATGTCATTCTATAAAAAAAATAAAAAAATTAGGTGTTTGATTTACAAATAATTTTATAAAACTGTGTTTTCAGTATTTAAAAATTAAAAAATTAGTTTGAGTAATATTTTTTAAAAATAGTTTTCGATTTCAAAACAATTTTGATTTTTTAGTTTTTTAGACAATGTCATTGTATAATAAGAATTTAATTGATTTTTTCTTTTAGTTTTTGAAAAAAAATTTCAAAACCTGTGTTTGAAAAGAAAAAAAATTGTTTGACAAATGTTATTTGAAAATGTAAAAATGAAAAAGCTTCATATTTATTAAAATTTCATTAATGAAAAAGTAAAAATAACATATTCTGATTATATTTTAAGTTTTCAAAACAAAAATAGAAACTCAAAAGCAAAACTATTTTTAGTTTTTTCTGTTTTCTTGTTTTTAAAAACTAAAAAACTAAAATTATTTTCGAACACTACCCAAACAAGCTTTTAGTTTTTAAATACTAAAATACTAAAAACTGTTTTATAAAACTGTTGTCAAACAAGAAATTAGTTTTTTAGACTAAAAAACAGGGATAGCTGAAAGTAATTTCGCTTTTCAGTTTTTTATTTTTGTTTTGAAAATTCAAGATACAATCAAAATATGTTGTCTTTTGCTTTTTATTAATGAAATTTTAATAAATATGAACAAGTTTTTCCATATATATATATATATATATTAAAAATAGTTTTCAAATAGCACTTACCAAACAATTTTTTTTTTCTCCCAAAAACAGTTTTTGAAAACTATTCTTAAAAACTCTTTTTAAAAACTAAAAAATAAAATCAAATCAATCAAATCCTAGATGTTTTTCCTAATTTGAGGGATAATGATACGTTTTTTTAATCAATTAAATTATAGATTTTATTTAAGTTATTTTTTAATGATTAAAATAAATTTTATTTATATATAAGTAAATATATCTAGGATTTACAATAAAATGATTTTATTTTAAAGACTTATTCATAAAATTTATTTTAAATAATTTTATAAAATTTTTATTGTAAATCCTAGACATATTTACTTATTTATAAATAAAATTTATTTTAATTAATTAAAAAATAACTTAAATAAAATCTACTATTTTATTAGTTAAAAAAAAAAGAGAAGTATCATGCTCAGTTCATGAAAGCTTGTTTTATTTTATTGATTGATTAAAGTATTAATACCCTCGAATTAGAACCATAGAAATTATCAAAAGAAAAATCTCCCTGTATTGTTTGAATTTAACTATATTTCCAAAAACTCAGCAGAATATGTGAACAAACCTAGTTACTAAGCTGTCAGATATCCTATTGGCCTCTCGTAATGTTTGGATTTCTTTTTTCTATCTGTATAATGAATTAAGTAAATGAGAATAATAATCCATTTGTTTTCTTATAACTGGTATTTTAATTTTTGGTAATTAAGATAAATGTTATGTTCATATAATTAAAATTATAACAAATAATTACTTTTAAATATATAAGCTATATTATAACTAAACTTCATAATGAATATTAGTATAAATTTGTATGGCTAATTTGAGATAAAGAGAAGCAATTTTGAACAGGTAAAACAAATAGGGAAGAGTGTGAGAGTAAACACTCTTTTGGTTTTTTAAGTGTTAGGTCTCTAAAAAAATTTTAGAATTTAAAAAAATTTTAGAATTTAAAAATATTTTATAAATAACTTATATATCGACATAAATATTAACGATTAATACTTTAAGATTTAACTTATACATTATTAATTTTAAAAATTAAAATGTTAACGCTGATTGAGGGAGCCAAATAATGATTTAACAGAAGAGTGTGTTTTGAATTATAAGTGAATAATATAGATATAAATCATATAATTATTGGAATTAAGAAAGAGTAGAAAAAACTGGATGTTTCTATTATAGAATAGTTACATAGTAATAAAGGAAACTGTTATTATTTCAATCATTCATTAAGGTGCATAGAGGTTGTATTTATATAGTACTTAATACAAAGTTAAATAATTATCAATATAATTAAGGATGACAAAAATACTCATACTTGACCAGATATGGGTATTGATATTATTTGATGTGTTGAACTGGATACGAGTATGTGTATGAATATGTGATTACCCGCCCCTTACTCGAATTCATACCCGCCTGTTATAATTTTAATAATTATATAATAAGTTTAAATTTATATATTTAATTAAAAATTTTAATTCTTAAACTTTAACTTATAATTTCTTGTTATTAATTATTCTTTATATACTTTTTAAATTGAAATATAATTGATAACTTAATATATAGTAGTGTCAAAACAGGTCCGGTCCGGTAGGCCAGCTTGGCCCACCACGGGTTTGGGTCGAGCCGGGTTGAAAAAATTATGCTTTCACGAAACGGGTTATCTTTTGTGACCCGACCCATCCAACTCCCGAGTTTGGTAGGTTCGGGCTGGGCTGACCCACAACCCACCATGTTTATTTAAAAATTTTAATTTTAACAACACACCCTCTTTAAAATTTTATTTTTGTATGTTGAAGTTGAATTGTTGATGAATGATGATATTAATTCATTTAGTCTATGTTTAGAATTAATCTTTTAATTATATTATATGCAAAAATAATTTAAATGTTGTTGATTTATATTATTTATAATTTGTATGTTGTTTAATATTATGTATATATTAGGTATTCTTTTTAAATTTTAAACTTATTTATGTATTTATAATTTGCATATTTATAATTTATATTTTTTATAAAAAAGTCTCACTTAAAAAAAATAGAAACTATTTTTTTTCCCAAATCTGGTGGGTGAGCCCACCTAAACCACTAGCCTATGATGGGTCGGACCGGGTTGTATAACTAGTTATCTTTAGGTTTGGTGGGTCGGGCCAGCCCACCTCATCTAACCCGCAACTCGTAGTGGGTCGGGCTGACCCATTTTGACACCTCTATTAATATATATATATATATATATATATATAATTATTTAATAATAAATAAGTAAATTTAAATTATAAAAAATATATAGCGGGTACTCGTGGGTATATCCGAACCCGAAAATACCTAACAAGGACAAGATGGAAATTAAAATTTCCTGTTCACTCTTTTTATACCCGAACTCACTCCTCACTTTGCCGGGGCGAGGACATAGAAAGCTAAACTCGCACTCGCCCGCCTCGTTGCCATTGCTAAGTATAATAACAAACTAATAATTATTAGTATCAATATAATAACAAACTGATAAAAATAACAATTGAAAAGATAACAAATCTAAAGAGATAGAGTACTAAGTTAGTACTACTACATGCCCCCATAAGATCGAGATATCTTCAATAACGCTGATCTTGGATTTGAGAAAGATATATCGCAAAGATGAAAGTGGCTTGGTGAGTAGGTCTACAAGCTAGTGACTAGTAGGGACATGTGAAACATTGAACATCTTCTTTGAAACTAATTCATGAACAAAGTGAAAGTATATGACAATGTGTTTCATTTGGGAATGGAATATATGATTAGCACATAAATAGGTATCTCCAATATTATCATAAAAGATTGTCAGTGTAGAGATAGAAACTCAAAGTTTCTGGAGTAATTGTTGCAGCCAAAGAACTTCAGTAGTAGTGGTGGCAATTGTGCAGTACTTTTCCTCAGTGGAAGATCGGGCAACTGTGGGTTGCTTCTTTCATGACCAAGATATGGTGTTGGGGCCAAAATAGATCAAGAAAGCTCTAGTGGACCTTCTATTTGTTGTGTCCCCACCAATCTACATCACAAAATGCAGATATGCGTTGATTTAATGACTTGCTGAGATGCAACCCCATAAGAGATAATGGATTTGAGATAAAGCAGAATTTGTTTCAATGCTTGCATGTGAAGGGCAATAGGAGACTGCATGTGTTGAGCAAGTTTATTAACCGGGAATGCTAAATATGGACACATAATAGCTAGATAATGTAGGGGAGTCAATGATACTACTAAAGAGACTGTTATCATAGGTTATGGAGTCTGGAACAGGGTTGGAAAAGAAGGATATAGTCATAGGTGTTGACATAGGCTTTGAATCAATCATGTTAGCTCGTTATAAAAGGTCCTTTATGTAATGGTGTTGGGTTAGGAAGAGACCAGATGTGGTAGGAATGATCTCAACACTAAAAAAGTGACTCGTTGTCCTATGTCTTTGAGGGAAAATTTGGCTGCAAGAGATGTCTTGAACTAACAAAGCAAGCTTGTATTATTTCCTATGAGTAATAAATCATCAACATAAAATAAAAAAAAGCAATAATGGATCCTTTGTTATAGATAAAAAGGGATGTGTCTAATTTGGTATTGGTGAAACCTTGGTGCTACAAAAACTTACAGGGAATGAAACCATGCTCGAGGGGCTTGTTTGAGCCCATATAGTGCCTTGTGAAGCTTGCATACATAATTAGGAAAGGATGAGTGAGTGAAACCAACAGGTTGAGACATGTATATATCCTCTTGTATAATGCCATGTAAAAAGGCATTATTGACATCCATTCGAGTAAGGGACTAACCACGAAATATAGCGAGGCATAACACCAACTTGATTCTTTGGGGCTTAATAACAGGACTGAAGGTGTCCTTGAAACAATTCCTGGTCGTTGGTGAAACTCGTTGCCACTAACCTTGCTTTATACTGTGATATGAAGCCATTAGGATTCTGCTTGAGTCTAAATATCCACTTATTTCTAATCACGTTGTAGTGAGGACGAGGGGGAACTAAGGTCCAAGTTCCATTCTTTATGAGAGCCATGAATTCATCACTCATTGCTTGTTGTCACTCTGGTGACTTAAGTGCCTAAGATGCACAAGTTGGTTTTTTGTAATTAGGTAAAGGATATTTGGTGATAAGATTGACCTTTTTAGGTTTGTAAATTCCACTCTTTGAGTGGGTTTTCATAAGGTGAGTCGAGGTAAGTGGTTGTAGGGGAGGTTGAGTAGGGGTGGTTGTTGAGGATCCGAATTTGGTAGGTGATGAGGTTGTGAGATGTAATGATGTGGGAAGAGAAGGATGTAGGGCTGAAGATTCCATTGCAGTAAAAGAAGTGAGCTAAGGGTTGAGATTAAGAGTTGAATTTGGTCATGGTTTATGGAGAATAGTGAGACATAGTGAATTTGAAAATTGTTTGCAAGGGGGTTGAGATTATGGGATTCATGTGATTGAGACGTTGGATTAGTTTGAGAGAATGAATAGACATCTTCCAAGAAATGTATATGACAAGAATAGTAGAACTTATAAAACTTGAGACTATGACAAATATGAGCACTTTAAGTTAGACTGTACCCAAGAAAGACACAATTGAAGCTCATTAGATGTGTATGATTTTAGCCATGGGAAGCACAGACACCTGAAGGACTTAAGTTTTGTGTAGTTGGGCTGATTATGGAACAAGGTGCGGTATGGTGAATTCATGTTCAAGGTTAGGGTTGGGAGATGATTAATGAGGTAAATAGTTGTTTAGACGATAAATGACCAAAAACTTGAGGGAAGAGAAATGTGATGAAGGAGATATTTTGTGGTTTCAAGCAAATGACAGTGTTTTCTTTCACAGAGGTCATTATGCTTTGGTGTTCGTGGTGGGGTGGTTAAATAAGTTATGCCATGATTTTGAAAAAAATATTTAAGTTTAATGAATTCTCCACCATTATTAGGATAAAAAATTTTAATTTTTCAGGTGAATTGATTTTCAGCAATATTTTTTAAGATAAGAAAAATAATTGTCACATCAGATTTCAATTTCATAGGAAAAAATCATAAATACTTTGAAAAAATGGTCAATAAAAAGCACATAATACCAGCAATTATCTATTGAAGATAAAGGAGATGGTCCCTAAACATTAGAATATACAATCTCTAAAGGACGAGGACTAGATAAAGATGACTTATTAAAAATAACTTATGGTTCTTACTTGTCATGCAATGGGTACATTTATTGACTAAGCCATGAAAGAGAATTTTTTTTACTGAAGAACGTGATGTAAGACACGAAAGAAAGGATGGCCAAGTCGGGTATGCCAACGTTGAAAAGATGAGGTGGAGGTAGTTGAGTAGACACGATGAGTGGTTGGCATAATTGAGACACAAATATAAGATTTTGGGTGACTCTAGGGACATACAAGACATTGGTGAATGATAAAGGGCGTGCAAGTGGATGAAAGGTAGTAAAACCAACATGTGATGGAAAATGACATATCGTTTGCCACATGGAGTTTGCCATTACTAGTATAGGTAGACATCAAGGAGAGATTGTTCATGTCATTGGTGATGTGATATGAAGCACCAGAGTCAAAAAACCATTCAAGTGACGGAATAGTGGCATGGGTTGTATAAGCAGTAGTGTTGAAAGAACACTGATTGTTCTTAGTGAATCTGTAGTAAGTTTGGGCATCATGTCTCTTTTTGGAGCAGAGTTCGAAAACAATGTTGGAGGTAGAGGAAGAGTTGTTATGTTTTCTAGAAGAAGCGGATGAGCCAGAGGAGTGATTATGGTGACACCCCTTGTTGGAATGGTGGGAGTGTCCTCGATTAGCATAGTTGGCAATGATGGAAGTTTGGTGATTGAAATGTTCATAACATTTAAGTTACATTTCATAATCCAGCAGCTTGACAAACAACTCATCAAATGAGATTGGTGTATCACGAGTGCATATGGAGGTCGTGAACTCTCGAAGAGAAGGATCAAAGCCATTAAGAGCATGAATAACCAGATCGATGCCATCAATAGTGTGACCTATCAAGGATAACTCCTCAACAATCAAGCGAATTGATTGCAAATATGAAGCAACAGTGGAAGAGCCTTTGGTGCTAGAATTCAAACGCTCTTTAAGGGATATGACATAGGAGCGAGAACGAGCGGAAAAGGCACGCTCCAAGGACAACCAAACAGCTCATGATGTTTCTACCATGTACAGCTCATAATCCAGCAGCTTGACAAACAACTCATCAAATGAGATTGGTGTATCACGAGTGCATATGGAGGTCGTGAACTCTCGAAAAGAAGGATCAAGGCCATTAAGAGCATGAATAACCAGATCGATGCCATCAATAGCGTGACCTATCAAGGATAACTCCTCAACAATCAAGCGAATTGATTGCAAATATGAAGCAACAGTGGAAGAGCCTTTGGTGCTAGAATTCAAACGCTCTTTAAGGGATATGACATAGGAGCGAGAACGAGCGGAAAAGGAACGCTCCAAGGACAACCAAACAGCTCATGATGTTTCTACCATGTACATGATGATGCGGGGTTCAGTATCGCATGAACCAAATAAGGTGATGTAGAGGTATTTGTCTTGACGAATCCAGAAATTATAAGATGGATTGGAAGACACAGCAGAGGCAATGGTAATGGTTTTGGGGGGATGATGTGTGTCACCCGTGATGTAGCCTTCAAGATCATGGGCTACAAGTAGAGAATAATCTTTTGATACCACGCGGGATAATTGGAGGAGTTTAGTTTGAGAGGGAGTTGGCTGGTGATGTTAAATTCCACAAGAACCTTTGGATCATAAAGGGTGGGAGAAGGAATGACAACAGAGGTGGATGAGTGAGAGACCATTGGATCGAAAGGAAAACTTGTTAAACAATAGACTTTAATCTGATATCATATAGAATAATGGCAGAGTAACAGAGGAAGTTGTTATTATTTCAATCATTCATCAGAGTGCGTAGAGACTGCACTTACATAGGTGCTGAATACAAATTGATAAGCTAAATAATTTTCAATATAATAACAAACTGATAATTATTAGTATCAGTATAACAACAATTTGATAAAAATAACAATTGAAAAGATAACAAATCTAAAGAAATAGAGTACATAGTTAGTACTCCTACACCTGTTAGCATAATTTACATAGCTAAAGAAGCATTGGAGCTTGTAACGTCATGTGCTTGGGATCAGTACGACCCACGTTCTGTTGTACGACAAACTTAAATTAAAAATAAGGCTTAAATACCATTACATATAAAAGATTAGGTGGATAACTATTGTTTAATAAAAGAATTAAATTAATTATTTAAGGTTTAATAAAAAAGAATTATTACTTAATCCTTTTGTGTTTTTTTACAAGCAATCCTTTTATTAAGCAATGATTTTCAGTCACGTCACTTAATTTCTTACATGTGACCGTCAATACATTTATAGTTAACAGTCAACATAAACAATTTACGGTAAGATATCAATTCACAATTTTTTAAAATTTGGAGTGGTTATAATATGTGAAAACACAATGTCTAAAATTTAAAAAAATTAGAATATCAATTATATTTAAGTCTAAAAATAATATTGTAAAATATAGAATATTTCAAAAATATTATAACATTTTTTAAGCAACAAAAATATCATTATCATAAAAAATACTATAATATAAAATATATGTTTCTTATGTCAAAGAAGTTATTTATGACTATAATACAATTATTAATTCATACTATTTTAACTTTTTAAATAAAAGTGTTAGAAGAAGGGGGAGATATAGAAGGGAGTTACCACCAATTAAAATTTTAGTAACAGAGAATCGCATTTGCATTCATGGAATGAATGAGAATTAACAACTTGTGCTAATCCACATTAGTTATCATTTTGCTCATAAAAAAATAATTTAATATCTTTTATTTTATGGTAAATAAGGGGGAATTGATCTAAATAACGTGTAATTTTTCGTTTAAATTTTCTATCCTAAACTCATTATTTGTATTATCAATTTCTCATTAATTCATCTTCTATTGCTAGCATCATATAAAATTTAAGAAACTTAACGAAAAAAAATATAAAATTTAAGAATGTTCAAGTTTTAAAAAACCTATATGAAGCATAGTTTTGTCATGGGTTCGGTTACGGAAGGATGATTGTCAACCATGGTGGATTCAGATCTCAAGTCAGTGAGAGTAATAACAAAAAATAATAATAATTATTGTCCTATATATATAAAGATAAAGTCATAAATGTTAGAATAATGCATCATAAATCATTAACTATGTTACAAAAATTAAGACAGCGGTTCAAATATATACAAAATAGAGGGGTATAAGTTTAAAATATTAAGATATTAATAGTTTGCATAAATAAATCATAACAAATTTTGTGAAAATTCTCAAGCTGTCAGAAATTTCTTTTCACGGTTAATTTTTTTTATAACATTTAATAACTGAAAAATTTTCTAACAATTTTGCGCTGTTAATTTTCTACTGGCGAGTCTACAGATTTAATAATTATAAAGCATTAAAAATATAAAAAATAAAAAACGAAATAAAAATAAAATTGCAAATAAATAACAAAATCTAAACTATCAAATTTATCTAATTGTCTGAAATTGATGGAGAAGGAGAAAAAAAAAAGGTCACCGTGACTTTTCCTTTTTAAAGTCACTAAATCAAATTCCTTATCTTGTCATTGCTTTTGTGGCGGATGCTTTAAGATTTTGTTAATAGCTTAATCTTTTCTCTCAGGCTGACCCGTTTTGCTCAGAAAATTAAAATACAGAAATTATTAACCAGTATAATTGTCTTTTATTTAGTGATAAAATAACTTAGAAAAGTTTTATTTTTCAAATGAAAAATTTTGTTTATTCATGTGTTAAAATCAAAGTCGAGAAGACAGGATCAACAAAAGTTTTGTTTAGAATATAGAGATTGTGCGAAAAATTATTAGAAAATGAAAAACATATACGAGCATTTGTTGTCAGCATTGCACTCTGTTTTCTCAAGTGCACTTTCCTTACTACATATAACAAATACACTGGACAATAAAATTGTTACCATGAGCATAAAGAATATACTACGTATAATTGTGGAATAAATGCGGTCCAACTTAAGTGTTAATTTCATAAAAATAGAAGATGACTTTTTACCAATTAAAATAGATCGTACAACACTAATCTAACAGTTACAAAATCACTGCAATCCAGCACATTTCAGATGCATGATTTGGTCATTGAAATTAACGTGGCAAAGTTCTTACAGTCACACGAAACTTTTCTCACTTTATGTAGAGAACATCCTCCCATGGGTGACGGTAAAGTGGTTGCTTCAATCGCTTTTGGTCAAAGGTGTGCCTGAAATTTAAATAAGAATGAATGAGACCAAGCCATTCATAATTTTTTTTTTTTTTGGAGGTGGATGGAGATTGATTCTTAGTTCAATTGATTCAGAAAAGACATACAATGTGCACATCTAATAGCAGTGGGTATGAGGACCACCCATGACACAATTGAAAGAGGGAACTATATGGACCATAAGTCCATTAGAGAATTGTGAATAAAAAAGCCACAAAGGTCCAAACCTAGAGTAATGTAAAAAAAGTGATGATGTTCACATGAATAAAGTTATGTGTACAGCTATGAAATTAGGTGATATTTTATAAAAAAAATAAAATAAAAAGGTAAAAATATTTTGAGGTTTCACAAAATTTTGTAAATATTGAGAAGGTATGAAAAATAAATAAAGGTGCTAAAACAACCTGCCTTGATATTTTCTTAAAAGAATGTCAACACTTTATTATTAATAATATTGTAAAAATTGTCTAATCATCACTATGTGTTAGCTGAATATTATTTTACGTTTTTCTTTCATGTACTTCTCTTTTTATTTTTTGCTTTCTTTTTTATTTTTCTTTTAATAGATATTGTATTGTTTTTACGTAGGTTTTGAAAACCGAATCGACCAGTTCAATAGGTCTAACTAGGAACCAGACCGGTATCTGACCATTGTTTTAAAAAAATCGAAGATGCAAGGAACCTACCAAACCAGACAAAACTGGTTGGTTCAAGGTTTAACACATTTTTTTTAAAGGAAAAAAATTATAAAAAAATGAAAATTTGTAATTTTTGAGATTTTAGGTATACAAATGAGAGATATTTTGATAAGATGTTTGTAAAATAAAAATATTTACAAGAATTTTTTGCAAAGCCTTTTAAAAAAAGGAATTTTTGCAAATTACAAAATGTTGATTACACTTTAGAATATAAATATCTCTCAAAAAGTCATTTTAGACAATATGAGACTTTATTTCTTTTTAATATTATAAAGACAATAACTCTTAAACTTAATAAGATGTACTATATTTGTACATTATAAATTATATTTAGCTTATTTTTTACTTAATATATTATTATATTAGGAAAAATAAATATAAAAATGATTTATTAAATCCGGTTCAATCTTAGTTTAGTCTTTGAACCTTGAACTCATGTTTTCACCACTTCAATGACCGGTTTGATTTTGAAAAACTTGGTTTTTACCTTGTAAAGCAGGAATAATCACCTAGTTTTGATGTCTTATATTACACATAACTATCTTTTATAATACACATAACTATCTCTTATAATACTTTCTGAAACACATCCAAATATTTGTACAATCTGGAATGTAAAAATGCATTTCAAATTGAGTGTTCAAAATGTAATTTGAAATGTTTTTTTATTCCTAATACGCTCAATCTATAATGTATTTTTTATAAAATTCAGGAATGGGTGTTCTAGAATTTAAACGAAAAATGTGATAACAATTCAAGAATTTTATAAAGTGACGGTGAATGAAGCAAAATGATGAGTGTAGGAAGTAATACCCATAAATATTGGTTCGGAGGAGTTGGTAGCCGTAAGTAAAATATATAAATAAATGTAAGTAAATTAATTATTAGATTAAATTACATATTTTCTAAAATAAGACCAAATGTCTCTTTGAAAATAAGTAGACCAAAATTACAATTTTCTTTTACAATATTTGAAAACAAAAGTTATATGTAAGCTTAAAATTTATTTGCAATTATTTTAAATGGCAATTTTTTAATGTGTCAAAATCAAAGTTAAAATGGAAAAAAAATCAACAAAAACAACTTTGATATAAAATATAGATTCATTGGAAGAAAAATAAACATGAACATTTCTTTTTCAAAATAAAAATTTTAAATTTAACAATTATTAGTGTAAAAAAATTTTACACTTACAATTAATCATATTTCTTCGTTTACATAATTTTTAAAGTATTAATTGATAAAATTAATAAATTTTTCATATATAAAGAATTATGATTAACTATCTGTATAAACTTTCTTATACTTACCTTGTATAAGTGTTTTTGTCAAAAACATTTTACCTTTTCTTTTGAAGGTATTTACAGCAACTGATGAAAGAAACTTCTTGTTTTCAAAACGATCTTATTATACCATTCTATCCCCATCATACTTAACTCACCACAAATTTTACATTTTCAAAGTTGCGCATGACAATAGGCCACCAACGTATTCTTGGCTTATAAAAAACATTCCATACTCTGAGCAATAAAATTGTTGTTCCCATGAACATATACCATATTGCAAAATAAATGTGCTTGAACTTTTGTGATTATTTCCTATGACTACAGAGATCATATTATTCATCAAGAGAAATATATAATTTTAAAAATGAACAAGTTCTTTCTTTATGAAACTTGATACAAGTTACAAATGGAAGATGACTTCTCACCAATTGATCGTACAACACTAGTCTAACAGCTACAAAATCACTCCAGCGTATTTCAGATGCATGATTTCTCAAAAGATTGCTAATTTGTTCTCACTTACACGACACTCACTTTGTGTAGAGAACATCCTCCCATGGGTGACGGTAAAGTGGCTGCTTCAAACGCTTTTGATCAAAGGTGTGCCTGAAATTTTAAATAAAAATGAATGAGACCAATCCATGCGTAATATTTTTGGGAGGGGAACGGAGATTCTCAGTTCAATTGATTCACAAAAGACATGCAAGATACACATCCAGTAGCAGTGGCTGTTAAGACCACCTAACTGAAAGTAGAAATCTTTGGATCTCAAGTCCATAAGACAATTGTGGATTAAAAAGCCAAAAGACCCAAAGCTACAAATATGTCCAAAAGGTGCAGTTCACTTAAAATACGTATAATTAATTTAAACTTACCCAATCAGACCAATGGAGCGTGCCAGCACAAAGAGACCATTCAGATAACCAATCTCTACGATTTCATCAATCTCTTGTTTGGTGAACATTCCACTACCAGCAAGAAGATCCAAGAAAAGGGATCCAATCGCACCATCTACGTTAAGAACTAAATTATTTGCCTTTGTGAGGGTGTAGGTTTCGACTGTAACAGCATATTCCATGTATTTCACAGAAGGAAAATGCGTTCGTGCAAACTTCTGTAGCAGCTCAACTCTCTTATCTTTATTGTCCCTGTTCTTGATCCTGTTTCACAAGGCAAAGTCAAACCTTATATTTATATTTTTGTAATACTAGCAACACCAAGAGCAAGGGAACATATATTTATTTCTTAATTAAATGAACAGATAGAATATGTTACCTGTGCCCTATGCCTGGCACACGAATTCCTTTCTTCTTCATACCTTCAACAAACTCATATGGCGTGAGCCCCTACAAAACACAGTAAATGGTACCACATGTTAGATAAAAGGCAAAGTACTACCATCTATGCTCGTTTGTCTTTTCTTTGGGGGGGGGGGGGGGGGGGTTGGGGGTTGGGGTGGCGCGAATGGAGTGAAAATTTTGAATTTCCCTTGTTTCTGCTTTTATTGTATAAAATTCTTTAACCCATTAGGATTTCATTCCATCTCTCCTCATCGCTTTTATTCTACTTTCCAGCTTCAAAGGAAAAGTTAGTATCATACCCTGTCATGAGCATCCTTGAAGTAGCGAGCAGCATCATCAATGGCACCCCCAAATCGAGGACCAATTGTAAGCAAACCTGATTCAGAAGCTCATTACTAGCCGTTTTATGGCATTATTAGCCAACAAAATTTTGGTCATCCCATAAATATACTATGCCTACACCAATAGTTGATACATAAATTTTGGTCATCCCATAAAGGCATGTATTTTACCTGATACAAGACTGGAAACTAGATCCTTCCCAGCCCTTGCTGTCACAATAGTATTGTGAGCACCAGAGACACAAGGACCATGGTCAGCACATAGCATGATGCATATCTGACCAATGTAATGTATCAGCATGATAGGGGGTGGAAGATAATATCAACAGTTTTCTTAGGAAAAAAATCTAAAAGGAAAATTAACAGCATAATAGAAGTTTCACTGTTCAGTGTAGAATTTTTCACATACTCAAGAAAAACACAACGAAAGGAAAAGAAAATATTCAAGGAAAGGTCTGTAGTATTGAATAGCCTACCTCAATAAATTGAGTACAGTAACGGGGAAGGCTGCGTTTAAACCACAAAAGAGAGATAACATCACCAACACCATAACCTTTTTCAATAATGGAAGACATGGGTACCCCAGCATAGCATGGCTCCTCACCTTCAGAAAATATTGGAAGAAAACTTTAGTTTTACTATCAAATTTAAGTGTCTCATCTGCAAAATGAGAGGCAGCCCATTTGTAAATTACATCAGTGAATTCCAACATACCTCTGTCATCAGAAATTGTGGAAATAATATGAGTTGGAGCACGGACTTTTCCACTCCTAATTGCAGTGCTAAGGTCCTCAGGGATTGGTGGAGGAGTGATTTCCTTGACTGGGGTTATCTTCCCTTCTTCGACCTAACAAAGATAAGCTAATATATGAATATTACAACTAATTAAGGAAATGAAAGAGTTGTCTTCCAATATTGTCCGTTTTCAGGATTAGGAGAGGGGAGAAAAGTCAATTAAACATAAGAAAATTTTCAATACATATCTATACTAACCAATTTGTCAAATGTTTCTTTAATTGAAGCTTCGAAAGCTTCATATGATGTGGGGACAACAGCTCCAGCATCCCTTAGTGCCTGATTCTTCGCTTGTGCAGATTCCAACTCACCACCACTTTTAGCTCCCTGATTTATTTAAGAGCCAACAAATTAAGAATGTTGTCCTTCTATGATGAATGCTTTAATTGAATATGTAGTCAAAGTTAAAGGAGCTGAGACATACTGCATGACCAAATTGTACTTCAGATTTGAAGAGTCGTGCACATGTCCCACTAACCCAGGCAACAACTGGTTTTGATACTTTCCCTTGTTTGAGGGCTTCCACTAAGGAATACTCATCACGCCCACCAAGTTCCCCAAGTACTACCATCATTTTAACCTGAGGTTGTAAAAAAAGCCCAGACTAGTCAATAAAAAATACACTTAAATGCTCAAGATTCTAGTCAGTTGCTTATTGAATGGACATAATATGGGTAGCTCGCCAAGAAGAAAGCAAAAACTCACTTGTGGTATGTTGTTAAACCGTAAAACATGGTCAGAAAGTGTGGAACCAGGGAAAACATCTCCTCCAATGGCAATGCCTACAGTGAAACAAGATATATCTCAATTCTTGTATAAACAAAACAGAGAAGATAAAATCAGCATATAAACTATAAATACCTTCATAAATCCCATCAGTTACACGGGCAATACTGTTGTATAATTCATTGGACATTCCACCCTGTAATTCAAAAAGTTGTCTTCCCTCAGAACCACCCATTCACACATTATATCATGGGGGAAAAAAGCTAAAATTCTAAATTTTTAGATAACACTGTTTGGTACTTGACATTAAATAAAAGAAATTTCATGGAATATGTGATATTATCTAAAGAAGCTATGATGAACAAGTATAAACAGGCAAAAGGCAGGACTCATAGTCGTCTCTACTAGGACTATTCTTAAATTTCTTGAAGATGTTATTTGGAACATGAATTAGCTACTGTTGGTGGAATCTTTCTCTGGGTACAAGACATGTATACATAACAAAGTATCATATCTAAATTCCAAAAGTAAAATGTATGCATTATTGCATTTGTTAAGACCTTGAATATATCTTGCACCTTCATAACACCAAAGCAGGTAAGAATATCAAAAGCTTAATACCCTCAATAAGAAGAAGATAACATCAACATAAGGAAGAAGTAAATAACTACATACAGATTTAGAAACAAATCCAATAGATCCAGGTCTGTAGAGCTTGCAGTGAATTATATTGTCAATGGTTCCAGCAGTGTCACCAATTTTAAAAGCACCTGCTTGAATGCCTCCAACAGTGGCTGGACCAATCACAACCTATCAAATCAAGATAACTAAAATAAGTGTTTCCATGTTATTATATAGCCATCAAGTCAACCAATATCCATTTCAACTCCACCTTATTATTTGCCCGGGCATATGCAATCAATTGCTTAGTGTCTGACTCAGGTACTCCTTCAGCAATAATAGCAACAACTCTAATTGTTGGCTGCTTCAAAGCAGACATGGATGATGCTGCAGCACTGCAAGTAGATCAATTTGTAAATGTTGAAATCATGAGGATAGACAGGAAAAGAGAAAAAAATGTGGACTGAACAGTTAAAATCAATATTGATTTGATGTAACTCTATGATATGAATGAGAGACTAAGCACTTACAATAACAGTAGATATTAATGGTAGACTTTTAATCGTGATCAAATACGGAAATAACTCAGCCAATATATAGCCACTCCTAAACAATCATAGAAGATACTTGAAAATATTCCATGATTCAAAATGAGTATGAAATCTTATCTACATATTCTAATGGTATTTGTGTATTATTCTTTTTTATCAGCAAAATAATATGCTTCATGTCGTCACTTGGGCATAAGAAGTGCCCAACAATTTACAAGATAATATCCTGTATACAGACAGTAAACTCCTACATCTCGCTACTGTAAGAAGTCACTTCACATTTATGTACTCATGTGCATAAATATTTTGTTACCAACTTATCTATACCAATCATACCCAGCTATTAATCCCCACCATATATGTCTACTACAAGTAATCTATTACCCCTCATATCCTAAATTACATGTTATTCGTGTATTATTTTGCAGCATGATACCATGACTGAAAAATGAAAATAATAGTTAACAATTTGCTGACCTTCTGAATGAAGCAAAGTTGATGAAGACATCGGCAGTAGGATGTGCAGCACATGCTGCTTCAATGCTGAAAAATAAGTCAACGTAAGGCTAAGACAAATCACCCCTCAGAGAAACAAGATGTCATGCAATAAAATTGGTTACATTGTATTCAATGATATGCTGAAAATCTGAAATAGTAAGGAGAACACTAAAATAAAGAAACCATTGCACAAATTGAAGCAAAAAAAAAAAAGAAGATATTTTGTGTATAAAAATGGTTGAGCAACACATACGTAGCATGAACAGGGATGGCAATTTCCTCCTGACCGAAAAACAGTTTTTGAAATCCCTCAGAACCAGGGTTAATTATTCCAGCAACTGATGGTGTTTCCCTGCCTATGAACACAAAATTAGAGCTTCCATCAGTATTAAAAACAAGTACTGAAGTCACGTATTATCATTTAGTCTAATCCGTCTAGAAGAAATCAAGGTGATAGAGCCAGTACAAACCGCAAAGGAAATCAAAATCAAGCATCCGCTGGATGGGAAGTTGCTTGTAGTTGTAAAATAAAGCCTGTGTAGTACGGGAGAATAGTTGTCCAGTGGCCATGGTGAAGAAACAGATAGATCTGCCAACAAACAAATGCATTACTTTCTACAGTGCAGAAGAAAATACATTAAGGAATATTTGCAACATTACCATACTACATTAAAACTATTAATAATGTAGTAGATTCTCGAAATCAGTTGAAATCAAACACAGACTTTGATATATCTCTGTCCGAGTAGAATAATTAATTGGGTATCTTAAGCAACCATAAAACAAGAGAGAGTAATCAATGAGGTGAATAGTCCAAAACCTGATATCTGAAGATCAAAGGATGAAAGCAAAAAAGATGCACAAGCAAGTGAGGCAAGAAAGGTTGCGTTGAAAAGGAAGAAACGAAGAATTGATTTGAAAATTGCGGGGATTTGAATTGGGGAAAAGTGGAGATCTAGGTTTGGTGGAGGTTAGTTAGAGAGTAGCTTACCTCGCCTGGTTCGTGGAAGGGAATGAGAAAGAGAGAGAGTGAAAGAAGGGAAGGTAGCGAGGTGGGTTTATATAGTGAAGGAGAGAGTGTGTGTGAGTTGAATTGCGCGACTCACGTGGAAGGTGGTAGTTAGCTACTTCGCTGTACAAAATTTACTTCAATTCTAAGTCCCCTTACCCCATGTTAGTTAGATCGACCAAAATGCACAAACCCATGCCCGGGTTAGGTAGGTAAGGTGGCTGTATCCAATTTCATTTTACTTTATATTTATAAAATTAATAAACAAATCAAAATTAAAAAAGCAGTCTTTTGTTGCCGCAGTTATTATTAGAAGTACAAAATAGTTTTTTAATCAATTTCAATTAACAATAGAAAAACGTATTAAAAAAAAGTGTCCTAGTGTACGTTATTAGTGCTTCTTTTTTATTATTAAATAGTAACTATTCAATATTTAAATCATTATATAAAAGTAAATATTAAATTATTTTTATATTCTTAACCCACTAAATAATTTTCAATGAAAATTATTTATATTGCTTTTGTGTATATAAGCTATTTCGTTAAAAAAACACGTGATTATTGTTGAAGAAACAACCGTAATTTTTATTTTGAAAAATTATTGCATGTTTCTATCACAAATTTTGGATGATTTATAATAGAATAGAACTTAGTTATAGTATTTTACATATTTTTTACAATTTAAAAAAAATATATTAGCTCGGTGTCTACAATCATCATTGTTTCAGTATTTGTAAATGAAAGCGTAACTCAAGAATTTAATATGTAAAGAGATTTAAGACAGAGCGGCTCAATGACCTCCTTATTGTTTCTAATTGTAGTTGAAAGACTTGGAGGATTAGTTAAGAGGGTGATTTATAAGTCTTCTATATGGAATTAAGTTGGATATAGAGGAGCTTCAAGTTGTAATCTAATCCAACATGTTGATGATACTATTAATATGGTAAATCCAGAGATCCAAAATGAATTTTTCCTGAAGAGTGCCTTAAGATGCTATGAGTTGACATTTGAATTAAATATCAATTTTCACAAAAATAGTTTGAGAGGTATAAGGGTCAATAATCAGGAGTTGCAGGCCTTTGCTGAGATTCTAAATTGTGAGGTGATGCATTTGTCATTCTCATGCTTGGGGATTTATGTGGGACTCAATGTGAGAAAGTGTAGAGACCAATTGTGAGGTGATGCATTTGTCATTCTCATGCTTGGAGATTTATGTGGGACTCAATGTGAGAAAGTGTAGAGACCAACACTTGAAAAATTAAGAGCAAAATTATTCTCTTAGAAACAAAAAAAAAAAAAAACTTATCTTTGAAAGGGTGGATTTGTCTAATAAAATTCACTCTTTCATCCATTCTTTTTTTTTCTTTCTTTTTACAAGGTTCCAAAAAAGGTTTCCCAATTCTTTCAAAGTATGTAGCGATGTTTCTTGTGGGTGGATCAGATGAATGCAAATAACTAGCGTAGATCAAATGGGAATTAGTGTGCAAAGAAAAAGATCAAGGTGGATTGGGAATCAAAGATTTGGTAGTGTTTAATAAGACACTTCTTGACAAGTGGAGATGGCAGATTCTTAATAAAGAAAATGCTCTTTGGGTCAAAGTTTTGCAGGCTAGACATGGAAAAGATATCAAAAGCAATTTAATTTTAGAGCAATCGAGTAGAGGTTCTCAGTGGAGGAAAGATATTATCGAGCCTTTGATAGGTGACAGTTTTATTTTCAAATTTTGGGAAACAAGGTGGAGGGAATTAGGAGGTTTAAATCATTATTTCCTAGACTGTTTGCGCTTTTCAATAAAAAAGAGGTGTTTCTCTCTAAGGTTGGGGTTTGAAATGATTAAAACTGGGAATGACACTTTCAATGGAGGGTAGCATTATTTAGTTGGGAAAGTTAGTGGGTGAAGGAGTTGGAGGGTGCTCTAGAAGCGGTTCGATATAGGAGTGATATGAAAGATGGTTGGAGGTGGGTGGGTAGTTCAAGGAATAATGAAGCTTACTCTGTAAAAGAGGCTTACAAATTAGTTTGTGGGAAATATCAGGTTTCTGACTCTTTTTTTTTTAGAAGCATGTGGAAATCAAAAGTTCTATAAAAGGTATCGACTTTTGCTTGAAAGGTAGCTCACAATCAAATCCCCACCAAGGTTGGACTTGCAAAGTAGACTGTTCCTTTTATAAAGGGTTGTGTTCTATCTATCATATTGAACCATAATCAGTGTCTCACTTGCTATTTTCTTGTAAATCAGTTTATCATGTTTGGATGAACTATTGTAGTTGGTTAAGTTATTTAACTATTCTGCCTTTTGAGTGTTGTTCTAATTTTTTACAACACCTTGGAATTACTCAAGCAAATGGAAAAGCTTCAATAAGTATTGTGACCTTAATTTGACTAACTATGTTGTGGGGCATATAGTTTGCTAGAAATGCATTGATATTTAAAAGTGAATCCTTTCGTGTGAAAAAAGTCTAGCAAGAAACCTTGAAAAGATTTTGGTTATGAGCTAAAGGTTATTACAAAAGTTTCTTGGTTTACTTTTATGAGTGGTCAACTGAGCCGACTTATTTTTTTAGTATATTAAGAAAGAGATAAAGTTCATACATATTCCGATTTGAATGTTACTTTTAAGAATATGGTCTTTATATATATTATTTCTCTTGCAATTAGTTCTATACACATATATCTAATAGTCATTTCTGGTAACATAGAAGGTTTTGTGCATGTTGAATAAATTCTTAAAAGAGAACTTTACAACTTAAAGTACATTATGATAATAAAGGCGAAAGCTAATTTTAGTTGAACGACAATATTGGAGGTAGGAAAATACTGCACATAATGATAGATTATTTTGGTTTTTATAATAAAAGGATTATTATATATAGAATCACTTTGCAGGGATAAAACAAATGTTTCCACAATCAAACTAGAGATTTCTTTTTACATTCATATACACACAGCGTAGTAATAGTTTATGACCAAATCTTTTAATTGGTTTGACAAAAAATTGACCACATCATTCACTTAAATAATCCAAAAAAAATCAGTGGAGAAAAATAAATAATGAGAAATATTTGAGCCAAAGTTTCCACAACAAAATATTATTGGTTTTCTAAATTTTTTAATTTTTAAAATAAATAAAAACTCATATGGACCTATATAATAAGTCCTAACTGTGGCATCTTCTATATAATTTAAAAATGGTATGTCAGTTAATTAGTGAAGAATTAAAAAATTAAATGGGTAGAAATGGACAACTCAACGGTTCAAGTTTGTTCAAACTATGGTGACACTGCAGCAGCAAATAAAATAACAGAAATAAAGTGGAGATAACGGCACACTCTCTATGGTAGTGAAACTACTGAAAGATGTGGATGCAGAAACGAAAAATTAGCTGATCGGGTTACTGCTTCAGCCTTTAGCAAGAGGGTGATGTTTAGATAAGAGGTTGAAGAAGACAAGGGTAAAACAAAAAAAAAAATAGTTAAATTATTCATTTGATCTATATCGTTGTCCCCATTTTAGATGTTAAAAGCTGTAAGTTTCAGGCTGTATATTTTCATAGTGATTAAGTTTTGGTTCCGACATCATACTAGAAAAATTAAGGAAAACCACTGTATAAAATTACTAAAAAAAACTTTTTAATAGTGACAAACTGTTATAAAAAAATTTTCCACAAATTAATATTTAAATTTTATGAATAAATTATATAATATGTTTTAAGCATTTTATCGTTCCCTCAAAGATTGTAGAGTTCTGTCCTTTCTGCCAAAACGTGAAGTCATTCTATTTACAGGATATGTTGATTTGTTTTTTTAGGGTGAATTATGTTTTAGTTTTTAAAATTTTTTAGAATTCTTTGTTTTAGTTTTTGAAAATATTGATTAATCACAGTCTTGAATATTTATCCATTTATTATTTTTTATAGTCGTTAAATTTTTTTATTAAATAATATTATAGTGTTAATTTTATTATATTTTGTGTAATTTATTTTTATAGTTTAAAACTGCAAAAGTTATTTTGCAATAATATTTAATAAATAAAATTCATTTAGTGTCACTTAAGAGAAAAAGTTTAATCTTTCTTCCACATTCAATCACAACTATTTATTTTTAGTAAATTTGTTAATTTTATCAATTAATTATATATATAAAATAGTGTATTATGTATTTTCCGATCATGTAAAATCTTTTATATTGTCGTATATATTAATTAAACTCTAAAAGCAACGTTAAGTTAGGTCTAAAGATTAAAAGATGTCTAATATATATCAACTCAATGAATAAGTCTTGTGACTAATAAATGAATTAGTACTCTTTAGATTATGTTTAACCAATTAAAAGATATATAAATTAAATTTAATATTTACTTATATATGATAAGTTTGTTAAAGTTTATTAATAAATTAAATATATGTAATATGTATGTTAATTTTTTCAATTAAAAATTATCACTATGCTAAAATTATAAAAATAATATAGTATATGTCAATTAATTTAAATTTATACTTATATAATATTTTTTGTATCTGTATTGTTTTTTTAAATATTATTCCCATCAAGAATGTTATTAACAAATATATTGTATTTTTATTACCAAACATAAAGAATATTTTGGTAAATATTTGTCATTTTTGGAATCATTTTAAATTTAAACTAAAATTATTAATAAATAAAAATAAGATGAGAATTGATGATTAGTTTACCTTCCCACCATTTTTCATGAGAGCAAACGGAGGAAACAATATGTCTAATATATATTTTTATATACATTGAAGCAAACCCACACTCTAAATAATTATTGTGTTTCATAGTTTGCAAGTAAAAGTTGTGATTGCAATCATTAAAAATTCTTAAAATCAAACTTTTTATTTTGTATGACTAAATAATGTAGGGTGAATCATTTCTAACATATGGTTCACTTGTAACATTCCAAATTTATACTATAAAACATACTAGTAATATTTATCTATTTAATATCTTTTACTTAAACATGTTTCATATAATCAAATTATATACACATACTCTAAATCATTTATCAAAATCATAACACATTATTTACACTGGACATTACTTGTCCTTCCATCATCAAAGTATGATTCATATATAATTCATACAAAATAAATACAAAACATATCATTTATGTGTTAAATTTTAATTATTACACAACTTATAAAACATACCTCCAACTATAAAATTTAGTCATTCTTAGTAAGTCATGTACTTACTAAGGAAATAACTACTAGTTTCAATCAAAACATACTTTTAGCATCATCTAAAGGCAAACTTATATGCATACATGTACTCGGATACATAATTTAAACTATTTCTAACATAAAACAACTAATTACATAGCTGTCTTTGGTCCTGCATCAACCCTACTAATGTTGATCTCCGCCATCGCCATTGATATTTGCTTTTGTGCAAGATACGATCATCATAGTCATATAGAATACACAAACATTGTAAGAATAAGCATAATAACATATAAAATTGATAATGTAAATAGCTTAAGTATCACAAATACATCAATAAAATCAAACACACTTATATTTCCTTGAATACAAGTTTTTCACACATGATTAGAGGCGACATATTTTGGAATATCTACATTAAGTTAGGACATTGAGACAACTTAAGACCTTTTCCAATTAGCGACAAATGTCCAATCTGCTTGTGTTATCACCAATTTAAGTCTAAGTAATACTCATCTGCCAACCACAAACTGATGTCTAGTGTCTATCTAACACCCTATGACACAAAGTCACTGTCTAAGTATGTTCTTAAGGCACCTCATTGCATATCTAGTACTAGGACCACGATGTAAATCACAAGAATATCCCTTTGCATATCTAACACTCTGAATTACATTGGCCCAGTTGTGTCCCTAACACCAATGTATTCCACCAAACATATCATCCAAGGCTAAGTTACTCGACTGTATCTGCCCACAACCAACAATATCAATAAGTATATTCTTCATCATGCATTTCAATAATGCATTATATCACAAATCCAAATATATCATCATGCCAACAAATTCAATTTCAATCACAAAGAGTCAATTCAACCAAAGTTAAGTTACCCTACTGTAACCACCACATCCAAATCATCCAGTAAATTATCGAATTCAAGATCAAAAATTGTTTCCATAAGAATCATCAACTACACAACATATCATATATCTCAATCCATTATCATTAATTTCCAATAAACATAATTCATCTGAATCATGGTCAGGACATTGCCTTTCATTCAACACCTTTAATTGAATTCTAACAACAACAATTATATGTTTCTAATCACATACTTATATTAAATATCACCAATAACTATGAAACATCAACACATAAATATCATACCTGAATACCTATTTTCCAACCACAATCATTAACTTCACCAAACATCCATATCTCAAAATATTTCAAATTACAAATCAATCAATTCAACCATAACTCATTTCAAGAACAAAAATCAAATCATGAATCACACCAAAACACTCAATTTTGCATAATTCTCAAATCATAATCAAAAGCTCAATTGCTTAAAATCAATTAACTTCTCAACTCTTAACTCATAATTTCTCAAATTAAAATCAAAGATTTAGTTTCTCTTACCTATTTCTCCTTTTTAGAGCTTACACAAAAGAAAAAAAGGAAATCTACTTGAAGAAATTTGACAAAAACTTGGCAAAATTTTCAAATTAAACATGAACCTTAGAAATTAGGATTTTCAAAGAAATTTCTTTTTAACGGGAACAACAGGATAAAAAATTATCAGAAAAAAGTTTGTTGATTCAAGATCAGACTTACCTATGACGGGGTTCAAATGATTCTAAGCAACCAACCAAAATGGGGGGGTGAGTTGGTTTTGCAAAAAAAATTTCTGATTTTTACTTAAAATAATTTTTTAAAAACACTTTAATGAAATATAGTTGAATAAGAATTTTGCAACTATTTGAGATTGAATGGAAATTGATCTCTTTAACCAATTATATACAATAATGCACAATACTAATTCAGACTTTCTATTTCTTATTTATTATCTAAATCAAATTAGCTAATATTACCGAAAGCAGTAAAACAATGTAAAGAGATATAGGATACAGAAAATATGCAGAGACACCAAACAATTATACTAGTTCACTCACAAACTAGGGTTACATCCTTCTTCTTAATCAAATATAGAGTTTACACCAAACTCACATGCATATGACAACCACACATGCACTTCTTAAAAACTTATCAAGAAAATGATTCTACCACATGCAAAACATATGCAAGAACAATCTAGGAAACCTACCTAGATAATCTTTTACAATCTAATGCAAAAATTAAAAATAAAGAAAACTGATATTACGTGATTAATTTGTACAAAGATATGCAAACAAGTTATATCAACAATAACTTCAAAGACACTGAAGTTTATCTTTGATTCTTAATGATTCTTGTTGATCTTTGCTTTGGACTTGTTGTCACAAGGGTTTGAGAACTTTTTCTGTGCTCTGGAAACTCATAATCTCATTCTCAATTTGATTTTTGAAATGTTTAATCGTATATGAATTTTTTAGTTTCTCCCTTTTATATAAAAGCTCACAACACTATTTTAACAGATTAAATTGAGTACTTAATCGATTAAAACGTTTTAAGCTCAAGTCCAGAACCAACTCGATCAATTAAATCGATTAACATAAGTATTTAATCGATTAAAATGTTCTTCAACTATGATCAAGTCAGAAAAATCAATTTAATCAATTATTTTATATGTTTAATCGATTAAATGATGTAGATAATCAATTATGAGGGAATTTAACATATTAAAACAGCAGTTATGCAACTTTAACCTATCAAATTACTTCATAACACTATCTAAGTTTCATCTTTCAACATCAATGAGATTTAACTAGATTTTGAAAACTTTTAGGAGTCATAATCCCATCCATGTTTTCATGACTTAATTAAGTTAATAATTGAATCAAGATAATAGCTACCTATATGGATGATGCAATGTTTCATAGGTATTTAAGCATAAAGCTATAACATTCATATTAGGAAAAACTAGTGTTCATAATGAAAACTAATATAATGCATCAAACTACATTTGATCTTCTTTGCATTCCAAGACAATCTCCAACAACCTATAGTAACAATCACTCAGTGACAAGAGCTATAGAAGAGACCGCGTCCAAATCCGACAACTAAAAGATGAACATGCAAAGGATCGAAGAGGGACAATGAGAGAGGATGGATGATGATCGAAAGAAGTTATAAAGAAGAAGAAATAAGAAAGTAAAGTAATAAGAAATAAGAAATAAGAAAGTAAAGTGAGAGAGGATGGATGACGAGCGAAAGACAGTATATTATATTATGGGGATGTACTTCGTATTGTCAAATGCAACTCTCCTTCGATAATGGACTTTCCGAAAACTTTCCGAAACTCTACTAAAACCTTTTGAAACTAAAGAATAATAATAATTATTTATCACATCTCCACCTTCTACTATCAACAGAATATAACCACAAAATATTAATATCAATAATAAATCCATCGCACCTCAATTTAATTAATAATTTAAGTAAAAATTTAAATTTAATTCCCTTTATTATATTAAATTAAATATAATTAAATATTTAATTCTTCATAATATTTATTTCACTTTCAAGAATAATCTATTAATTAAATCGGTCCTTACATTACCAATAATCATAAATTGTGGCATTTAGATAAGGAAATACATGTGTAATAGGTTTAATTGTAGAATGAGTGCATGTATATTGGGTTTAATAGTAGAAGAATGCTTGTGTTATAGATTTAATAGTTGAGGGATGTAGAAGATATAAAGAATAAACAAAAATAACATGTTTTGTTAGAGAGAATGTGCAAGTGTAACATGATTAAAAAAGTTCTGAGTTTTTGTGTAAGGTTAAAACAACGAAGAAATGCATGGTTAATTATAACAGACTTTAAGATGTATACTGTAATTTGCTAAATTAAAAAGAAAAATATGGTTCGTGGTGATGGTGATTCAACCTAGATTTCATCATTTTATATTTGTATAGTTGAACTTTGAAAAGGAAGAAGTAGTTGGCTGGCTAATTATGAGAGGAACTGTGCATAACTTAAATTGGATGGGATGGAATGAAATGGAGCCATAAAAATCAATCTTAGTACAGCATACCTATGGCACCAAATGGCGTTGCTCGCGTGAACTTAAAGTTAGGTTATGAATTGGTGTCTTGTTAATTGTCTTTAATTAATGTGATTGTATCCCGAAAGGAAATGATTGTGTGGCTAGCACACAGCCGGTCAGATTGAATCTGTTCAAATAATTGGGTTGATTTTTTTAATAGATCATGCATGTAGTTGGTGTGATTTGAACTCACTGGATTAAGAGAACAGATGTCTCAGACTAAATTGATCGAGTTCAGATTAAATTTTTTTTTAAACATTTTAAATGATGTTATTTCTTTTTTTTTTTTTTATGTAATTTTTTAAGGTAAGAAGTGAGAATTGTGTTTATATATATATATATATATATATATATATATATATATATATATATATATATATATATATATATATATATAGTTTTTAACTAATTTGATCATTAACCTACTAACTCACTGCATTGACCAGATTAATGTACGGATTGACTTTCACAACATTGTTAGTGCAGGTTACTTAGAGTTTGTTTGGTCGGAGATTTATAAGATTGTTTTTAGTGCATTTTAATATTTAGTATTTAAAAACTACAAAAATTATCTAGTTAGTATTTTTTTTAAATAGTTTTGATTTTTTAGTTTTAAAAACTAAACAAAGAAAATAATAAATGATTGTTTATCAACAATTTTATAAAATTTGTTTTTAGTATTTAAAAACTAAAAAAATCGTTCGTTTAATATTTTTTTAAAACAATTTTCATTTTTTAGGTTTTAAAAACTAAAAAAGAAGAACAACTATAACTAGTCTTACTTTTCAATTTTGTATTTTTTTTTTTTAAAACTCAAAATATAAAAAAGAATAAGTTGTTTTAATTAATGATATTTCCATAAATATAGACAATTTTTTTTTCATTTTTACATATTCAAAACAATTTTCAAACAACACTTATTAAACAATTTTTTTTTCTTCTTTTAAAAAAACAAATCTTAAAAACTATTTTTTAAACTATTTCAAAAAAAGTAAAACACAAAACCAAACTAATGAAACTCTTAGTGCTTGTTTGGAAATAATTTTATACAATTATTTTCGGTATTTTAGTATTTAAAAGCTAAAAAACTCGTTTTGGTAGTATTTTCAGAAAATAGTTTTTGAAAACGATTCAGGTTTTTTAGTTTTTAAAAACTAAAAAACAGGAATAGTTGAAAGTAGTTTTACTTTCTAGTTTTCCATTTTTGTTTTGAAAACTCAAAATACAATCAGAATATGTTGTTTTTTGCTTTTTATTAATGAAATTCTAATAAATATGAACAATTTTTTTCATTTTTACATCTTCAAAATAATTTTCAAATATACTTACCAAACAAGTTTTTTTTTTTTTTCTTTTCGAAAATAGTTTTTGAAAACTATTCATCAAAACTCTTTTCAAAAACTAAAATACAAAACCAAACAAATCAAGCCTGTGTTTGTTTGACAATATTTTTATAAAACTATTTTTAGTATTTCCGTTCGGGGTGGTTTTTGCTTTCTAATTTTGAAATTTATAAAAACAAAAACTAGTATTGGTTTTAAGTTTTCAAATTTTTAAAAACAACATTGTTTTTATTTCCAAATTTAAAAAATTATTCTCAAATCTTAACTAAAACACTACTTAGAGTTAGCGCTCGAGATAATTGTTGAAGATAACAGTTGGTGATTGGCGATCAAAGGTGGTGATTGGTGACTGAGGATTGGAGGTGATGGTTAGTGACTTGTGGTCAGAGGTCACCGTTGGTGACCAGTGATCGAAGGTGGCGATCAGTGATTGTCGGTCGGAGGTGACGACCAGTGACCACTAGTTGGAGGTAACATCCATTGATCGTCAGTCGAAGGTGGCGAAGGTGGCGACTGGTGATCACCTGTCGGAGGTAGTGTCTGGTGACCGTCGATCGAAGGTGACCGCCAATCGGAGGTGACAGCCGGTGATCGCCAATCGGAGGTGACAACCAGTGATCGTCGATCGAAAGTGACGATTGGTGATTGCTGGTTGGAGGTGAAGGCTAGTGACTGCCGATTGGAAGTGGCGGTCGGTGACCGTTGAATGGAGGTGACAGTCGATAACTACTGGTCAGAGGTGAGAGTCGGTGACTTCCAGTCAGAGGTAAAAAACCAAAGTGACATCAAGTAAAGAACTTAAATAAAAACAGAAACAAAAATCTGAAAATCAAAATTTTATTGTTTTTGAAATTAAGTGAAACTATTTCGAAAATGAGTAAAAAACAAAAACAGAACCATTTTTGTTGAACACATTTCTGTTTTCAAAATACATTTCAAAATAAAAAACCAAAACTAAGAACCACTCGAAATGTGACCTTAGTTTTTAAAAATTAAAAAAACTTGTTTGGTTACTATTTTCTTAAAACAGTTTTTGAAAAACTTTCTAGTTTTTTAGTTTTTAAAAACTAAAAAACAGGAACAATTTTATATATTGTTTTTCAGGTTTCTGTTTTTTGTTTTGAAAACTCAAAATACGATGAGAATATATTGTTTTTTTTTCATTAATGATATTTCAATAAATATAAACAATTTTTTTCATTTTTATATTTTAAAAATAGTTTTTAAATAACACTTACCAAACAAGTTTTTTTTCTCTTCTTCCAGAAAACAGTTTTTGAAAACTCTTTTCAAAAACTAAAAAATAAAATAAAATCAATCAAACCTTTGCTCTCCCTCAAGAAAATTAGTATCTTCTTTTATACACAAAAAAATTATTAAATATACAAAAGAGGTAGTATTATTATCAAATTAATTTTCATATTGATTTATATTAAAAATTAAAGTGATATTATTAGGATTACGATTAAAAAAAATCATCAATTGAATGTGATGTACGCAGATAAAAAAATTCAAATGCAACACTTTTTAAGATGGAAGAAATGTTACTTTATTTTCCATATAAAAAGAAATAAAAATATAATAAATATTAAAAAAAAATTTTATATAGATAAAAAATTAAGAAGTTATTAAAAATAAAAATTAAGAAGAAAATGTAATAAATATTAAAAATAAAAATTAACATTTTAAAAAACGTCAGAAGTTATTAAAAAAAATTCAACTGATAAAAATAGCTAAAAACTAACTTAAATACATTATCACTGAAATTTGTTTTCTTTTTTTATGGTCTCAGTGATTGGTGAATACTCTTATGTCTCACCTGAAACTTTCATACGTTCTCTCTCCCTCAGTCGAACACATGTTTTTCTCAATTAACATTTATATACAAATAATGAAAGTTATTGATACTTCAATACTACTGTAAAGTTAATCCATACAATTTAATTCGGTTGACTAAATAGATAGATCAGTTGTTATAAGTTTTTTGAAATTTTGAAAAAGATATAGAAGAGAAAAAGATATAGAAGAGAAAAGAAGAAAAACAAAATAAACAACAGATCAAAATTATACGATACTGAATCTGACTGAGCCGGTTAGACATCTTCGTATAATCTTGAAAGCTAAGTAAAACTATACAAGGATCAAGTTTATAAGATGCTGAATCTGGCAAAGCCGGTTAGACATCTTCTTATAAATTTGAAAGATAAAACTATACATATGATAAACCTTTAAATGATAATCGCATATTTAATAATTATTACTTAAGGCATTCGAAGATACCTTATAGAGTAAACTACTCCATGCTTTAAATTAAATAATCATAAATAATAAAAGAAGACTTATAAAAGGAGAGGAATATAGGGAGAGGGGGTGCAGAAAAACTTATGATTTTATTGATGTAGAAGAATGTTTACAAGTGAGAGAGAAGAGTTTAGAGAGAGAGTAAGAGAAAAAGAGAGGAGAGTGTAAGGGACCTGCTCAGCATAAGAGACTTATAATCCTTTTTATAGAAAAATTTTGTCACCGAAAACTGGTCCAGAAGGTAACCTTGTGACTGGTAACCTGTTTAAGCGGTTACTTGGTAGCTGACAACCTGTTGTGTTAGTAATTTTACCCTTCAGTCTATTACTTCAAAGAAGTAAAATTACTGTGTCACAGGTAAAATTTAAGTAGCTTGTTTAACTCGAACTAGTGTGGCCAAATCAGCAATTTTTTCATCCATCTGTTCAGGAAGACTTGGGTCTTCAGTGTCATCACAGTCAGATGGAAATGATGATAGTCTAGGGGTATTCTGCCTATAGAAACTAGTTTCTTCGTAGATTTCTTTGTACAACCTTTCTTTTTCAAAATGTTTTATAAGTGAAAGGTTTGACTCTATTGGGAATGGATGGAATTTATTACCCATCACTTTCTTCCAGTATAATTTTGTATTTTGGGTTTCTTTTAGAAGAGTAAAATTTTCAGAATCTCTTTTAGAGAAGTTCCAATTTGACCCTTTTATGTGTGCTTTCCAGAGGTTATATTGATATAAGTTATCTTTGTTGAGAGCTAACCCTTTGAGAGGGTCATGCTCAAAAGAAGCGTGGAACTCTAGATTTGTCTCTGTAAACAACTTTATAACGTGGGTGGCTATACTATCAGGATTAGTTACACTTCTTGGAGAAGTGGTAATCTGTAAAGCCACTTGTGTCATGTGCTCATCCTGGATATCATTTATGACTGAGTTTAATACAGGAGACAGAGCTGAAAATCTGTCTGTAGGTGGAATTGTCACAGAGTGAAGACATCCAGCTTCTAATAACATTATGAGAGTTATCAATACATCCCTGTATAACTGTGACTGGAAAGATCTCAAATCCACATGAGCTCTTCGGATAATAAATTTTATCTAACATGTACAGTCTTTGTCAACAGTTTTACAATACTCAGAAGATCCCAAACAAGGATTTTTGTTATTGAAATAAGTTTATGTTTTTACAAATAAACCATTGTAATTTATAGTTTCAGAATGGACTTCAAACAGAAAGTCCTGTATTAGTCCAAATTTTCTCTGAAGGATATTTGGATTTATTTGTTGATGGATACTGCAAGTAGCAGTAGCATATGTTTTGTTTTGAGCAGGAGGCTCAAACTGTAGGGCAGTCTTTATTTTTTCTTCATCGATTGTTTCCAATCGAACTGCCATTTCAGCTTCTTCTTTTGAGTAGAAGCCTTTGTATGTAGACCAAAGTTGGTCTTGTTTAGCCTTACTGAGGTCTTTAAATGAGGTGTAAACACCTTTGTTCTTGCCTATAATAAGAGCAAAATGTGTAAAACCTTTTCCAGAAGGAGAGGCAGAAGAGGATAAAACTACTCCTTTATTGTCTTGGCAACAAAAGCTATATAATGCGCTTATGATGCTTTGTTTCACCCTTATTACTTGGTGTTCATTTTGTGTTGTGTATTTTGGAATATTCCAAATGTTGTCAATTAAAACATTTAATTTGACATTTGTTTGATCTCTTCTAGGATATTGGAAGATATTTGTAAGGATCGGCAATTCTTGTTTGCCGAACTTTGTATATTGGTCCGCCACAAATGAGGATTTTACTTGTTTGGGGCCAACGACACCCTTCTTTGTATTCTCGAGCATGTTGACCTGAAAGGTCTGTGTATGGGTGAAATCTTCACCTGATGTACTTGGACAAAATGTCAGCACAAGTATTTTTAGAACCTTTGATGTGTTCAAAGTGTATGATTTTTCCAGAAATATTTATATAATCTTTAAAAAGTAGCCATTTTTTATGAGGCTTTTTGTCATTATTAATTTGATTTTTTCCATAGGAAACTATGAGTTCACAATCTGTTCTAATTGTTATTTCTTGTTTATTTATAAAAAATAATTTAAATGCATCTAATGCATGTATGATAGCATTAACCTCATAATCAGTGCTGGTTTTATAAATTTTTGGCAGTGTCGTGTATTTACCAGAGGCATATCGACATATTTGTTCTTCTTCCTTTGGTATGTGTTTATTTTTTTTTGTTTGAGGATTGCTCCCCATCCGAGTTCACATCCATCACATTCGATTATCAAATAATCTGAATCTAACGGTAATTGTAGAATTGGTAATTTTGTTACCATTTGTTTTATTTTCTGAACCAGTTTTATATCTTCAGAATTAAATTTTCTTTCTCCTTTTAATGCAGTTTTATTGTATAAAGAAGATGTATATTTCCCTAAATCATGAATAAAACTTCTAGCATAGTTTAAAAGTCCTAAAAAGGATCTAAGTGTTTTGATGTCTTCCATTTTATCAGGAAAATCTTGTATTTTCTTTGAAATATGTGGCTGGAGTTTTATAGTTCCATTGTCAATTTCTGTTCCAAGAAATTCAATGAAATTTTTACAAATTTTCATTTTTGATTTTGAAACTATTAACCCATAATGTTCCAATTTGTATAAAACTTGTTTTAAATTATGAAAATGATCATTTTTTGTTTTAGAAAATACTAGTATATCATCAATGTATACACAGGTAAAAGATTTAACATCTTTAAAAATATTTCCATTTTCCTCTGAAAAATAGCAGGAGCATTTTTTAATCCAAATGACATAACATTTCATTCGAATAATCCTTCTGAACAGGAGAAGACTGTCCATTTAATTGATTCTGGATCCATTTTTACTTGGTGGAATCCGCTTTTTAGGTCGAATTTTGAAAACCATTTGGCATCTTGTATTCGATTTATTAAAACATCTTTAGATAGAATTGAATATTCATCCTCCACTGTGTTATCATTTTGTCTTTTATAGTTGTAAACCATTCTAGATTTACCTCTTTTTTGTTCAAAAGATTTATTGACTATGAAAGTCAGACTTCTGTGTGGACTAACACTTGGTGCTATTACTTTTAGTTTTAATAAATTCTGTATGTGATTTTGACATTCCTCTTGTTCCCAATTATTGAACTGAATGTCCTTTGTTTTAATGATTAAATCTAGATTTATTATTTCCAGTTTACAAATTACGGGATCTCTGTCCCAAAATTTTGTAGGATCTTCTCCTATTATATTTGTTTTATTTAATCAATCAAGGATTTGTTGTATATTTTCAAATTTTATCGATTTTGAAATTTTGATTGAGGAAAAACCCTCAATTGTGTTTTCTAATATCAAAGAGGAGTATGCCTCTCTTGTTTCATCTAATATGTATGATAAATCCATAGTACAATCGCATGTACCTGGAAAATTTGAATTTTTACAAGAACACTCGCTAGAAGGAGTATCTTGCTTTAATGAATTACCACTAACGATTAGTTTCATTTGGATTTTGTCACTAATCATAACATAATCTTTGTTTATTGTGACAAATCTGTTTTGGCCTAGAATAAAATCTAAACCAATTATCATGTTTTGTTTTGAGGAAACTAAGTTTTCTACTCTCACTGTTTTTATAAAAAAATTATGACAAAAAAGATCACAATTTGTACTAAATTGAAGAGTAACATTGTTAACTTCTTCATTATTTATCATCATTTCTCCAGACATAGTTCTCGTTTTTTGTATATGTTTACTCTTTGTTATATTTTGTGGTGGAACTACAGTTTTACATATAACTGTTTCAGAGCATCCTGTGTCCAGTAATGCTTGTAGGATTTTTTCTGTTGAAGGAATGTTGTTTATTTTTGGAAATATTAATTTAACTAATACTTTTAAAGTTATTAGTTGTTGTTTATTACATACTAATGGGATACATTCCATAGTACCCATCATAGTATTCTATATAGAAGAGTGGCTTGATTCTAAGAAATGTGTTTTAGTTTTCCCTTTTATAGTCTTTTCTAAAAGAATAATTTTTTCTTCTAGATTATTTACACAATTTTCTAATACTGAAAGTCTAGTATCTGTTAAGTCTTTGTTATATAATTTATTTGTGTTTTCTTTCTTTTCAAAAAAAGGTAATTCCTGTATAGTCATGTGTTCTTTGACACATTTAATACAGAAATTTTTGTAACAAAGTGGGCAATGAGCCTTTGGGATATGTGAAAATACCTTTCAAAGTATTTACACGGAATTGATTCTGTGTCAGAATAAAATTTTATTTTGTGTACACAGGGGTTTGTTTCTATAGTTTTCATTAGATCATATCCTAAATCGTCTAATATTTGTCCCATTTCGTTGCATTCATCTCCCATAGGAAAGTCATTTTTATTATTTGGGTATAAATGAATGTATTCATTATTTGTAAATTCATTTATGAGGTCATAATTTTTATGGACCTTTTCCTGGTTCATTTCTTCTGTGTATTCTGTTATACTAATAACAAATAAGATTTCAGAGTTAGTAGACACTTCTTCATCTATGGGAAGAAGATTCATATGACATGACTTTATTAATTCCACCTCTTTTGTGTAAAGATTAGCGATGTTTGGACAATCCCTTGAGAAATGTCCTGATTAGCTACAAGCAAAACATTTTAATGTTTCTTTGTAGGTTTTGTTATCTCTAAATTTCCTAACATGTCTATTAGGATTTAAAATAGGCTTTCTAGCATTAGAAGCTCTTATTGTATAATTTTTTCTTGGACCAAGAAATTTTGTGTATTATTATATCTAGGTTTACTCCTAGATATATTTTTCCTATTTTTAAACCTATTTTGGGCATATTGTTGGGGTGTGTATATTTTTTTGCATATTACAACATTAAAATGCTTAAGTTGTTTTTGTATATCAATATGGGAGCAAGTGTCTTCCATTATTTTCATAATATGTTGTATTCTGATTGAGAGGTTATTAAGCATAGGTGTAACCTCATCATTTTTCCAAGTTTCTCTAATTTTTTGTCCTAGTTTTCCTGGAAGTTTAAGAAACATTTTATCTCCAATATTAACATCATGAAAGCAACTAGCTATTAATGCATACAAGAGATAATCCTGACAGTATTTTTTTATTATCCTGAAATATTCAAGAGATAATCTTTTGATATGACCTAAATAAATTTGTTGTCTAATTGTGTTGCCGTCGTTGGCAGATTGTGAGGTAAACAATCTCTGTATAAGTGAATACAAATTGTAAATGTTTGGTCCTGGTTCAATCACCAGTGTGTTTAGATTATTAAGGGAAATTTTTCTTAAAAGATTCCCATCCAGATCTAGTAATATCACCTAGGTATGTTTCTCCTTTGGCGATCATTTCTTGATAAGATTGTACATTTTTCTCATGATGTATGCCATAATCTCGGATTACGGCAACAGTCCATTGCTCAATGTATGTAGGGAGAAGTTGATGATCTATTCCTCCTATGTTTAGAAGTGAATTTGGGATTTGAAAGTTTGGTTCAACTGGTAATCTTTTACCATGTGATACATATTTGTTATCACTAAGTATAATATTTTGTACAGTTTCTCGAGGAATAAATCCTAGAGAATAATTTTGTGTACCAGCAAAGTCTAACTAATAATTTGTGGATATAGATCCTTCATATTCATTTATGAGACCTACCTTTGTATTTTCAGATGTTGTCGAAAAGACATCTTCATCTTCATTATTTGTAAATTGATGAGAACAATCTTCTTCTTCAATTTGTAATTTGTTCAAAAATGTATTTACTACATCATCAATTTCATCATTTTCTCCATTTTGTTGAAGTCTTATAACTTCATTTCTTTCAAGGGGAAAGTTATCCCAAGGTTCCAAACTAAGGTTGTCTAAAGATCCTTGCCTAAACATGACTATGTTTGCTTGATGATAATTCCATTCTTCATCAGTCATATCATCATCTTCTTCATCATAACTTTCTGTGATGTTCATCATACAAATATGATCATCATTGGGAATAGTGGATGTACTATCCTGTCTGTTTTGTTCTAAGTCCATAAGTGGAGTATTTCTGTAATCTGTGAAGCTTAAACTGAGGCATCTAGATCTATTGTGTAAAATAGAAGAATTTGGATTTGTAATGGGATTTCTTTCTTCCCTTTGTAAATGAGTTTGCCATAAATGACCCTCATTACTTCTTGTAAATGCCTGAGCTAGCAAAAATTGTGTACCATGAGAGCTTATTGCTTCCTCTAATGGTCTTGTGTTAATTCTATGCATGGAAGAAATATAATTACTTATTCTTCCTATGAAAGTAATGTCTAGGTGTAGGTTATCTCCTATCCAATTTGTTCAAAAACCTATAGTTTGTACTTTTAGACTAATATGGTTTACAAAGTTAGGAAGAGTTAGTGTGAAGTTTGGAGCAAGATATATTAGTGAAATGGGCTGATTTAAGTCAACCTCTAGAATTCCAATGACACTTTGTGAATCATTGTTTTGAAATCTTGTATCATGGAGGACTATCAAATCTCTCGCACCTATCATATGTCTAGCTAGAGATCTAACTCCTATGGTTATTAACCCCATACGAACATATCGTCCATGTTGGGCTAGGAGTTGTCTAGCAGTTTGTTGAGATATTAAAGGAATTATGTCATATGTATTATCTGGGAGGTGAAAATCTTCTATCCTCCTATATTTGTAAAGACTTGTTCTTTCAGAACTTAGTCATCCTATGTTGTATAGTTGTTTAGGATTCAAAGAATCAATCCTCGAATTTGATCCCATTTCTGTATTTTGGTGTATGTCTACTAAGTCTTCTGACATTAGTAGTTCTTCTTCTGTTTAGAAATCTATCTAAGATTCCTAGGTGTTGTATAAGATCTTGTCTCCTAGTCTGATGTTCTCTTAATCTTCGAGAAGTTCCTGGAAACCTCTCTGGTGTTTTGTTCCTAGTGGTTGTACTATCCATATGTTTGTGCAGTATGTTGTCTTAAATTCATATTTAACTAACAGTTTTATCTTTGTTAGAGGTGTTGTCCTCTTTTTTATACTGATTCTTATTATTGGATTCATCTATGTCTGTTTTTGCTATTACTTTAACATATTTATGGGTATTTTTACATACTGTTTTAGTATGTGTATTTGTTCCTAAAGTAAGTTTAGAAACTTTGTTAACTAAGTCATTTATATCATCAGATATATTTCTGTTTTTATTCAAATCTATCAGATTAGATAACTTTCTAGAAATTTCTTCTAGTAAAGCTATTATTGTGTTATTTTGTCCTATTAGAACTGTGTGAACAAAATCTACGTCAGTAGGAGGTTTTTTATATCCCACTGAAGGGGATTTTGTTAAAAATTCAACAGCTTGAAGAGCTGATTTGTAGTCTTTACCTTGAAAATGTTGTATATTATCCATTTATTTTATAAAAATTTATTAATAAAGTAGTATGAGAATGAAAAAGTAGGAGCAAAGAAAGTGAAAAGAGCAATAAAAGCAGAAGAGACAAGCAGAAGCAGAAGCAGAAAGATAAGGTATCAACAGAATACACTATAAAGCAATAAATATTAAAGAATTTAGAAGATCATAAGGCTTATCAGGAATTCAAAACTTTTTTTTTCTTTTTTTTTTCTTTTTCTCGTTTTTCTCTTCTTGGCATCAGAGTCGTATTCTTTCCAAGGCAGATTCTTTTATCATGTACATCTTAATTTTCTGATTGAAGATATATCTAACAAAAGTGTATAGTGTTTGCTGGGATACCCTTAGTAGTTGAAGGGCAGTGATGGACCAGTGTGGAGCCTTTGTAAGGCCATAGTTTCCTACCTTGATGGATTGAGAAACACGTACACATTTAATGAGAATAAAAAAAAAAAGTCCTGTAAAGTTAATTGTATGCATGCGCAACTTCTCCAATAACAGACAAAAATCAGTCAATTAATTCCTCGTGCAACTCATGCTAACATAATAATAATACTAATTAAACTTCCAGCATAATTTCTCGGCATCTCTCTGGGGAATCCACGTGTTGGTAATATAATTATGTTTTATGATACTAGTATTATTTATTTAAAAATATAAAAATAATGTTACAGTTACTTATAATATTTACGTTAATATACATGCACTTCAATAAATAAATAAATATCATTTAAAGAATTAAAGTATTAACATTAGTAAATATTTTGTTATAAATTATATTTATAATCGCCACAGGATGTTTCATACCATTACTGATATCAATATTAAACTTTTAAAGACCTTATGAATTTTTTGTTAACTAAAATTTAAAATTAAGTTAGTTTTTAAACAATAATAGTTTTATCTGAAATTATGTTCGATTAGTTAATACACTCCTCTTAAAACATATATGGATTTCTAAGTAATTTAATTAAAGGGTTGTTCATATATAAATTTATACATATTGAACTTAAATAAGGTACATATTGTATCTAAATTAGTAAATTGAATAGATGTTCTATATATCTGTCTTCAAATTAATATGATGAGAATTTTTTTTTTTGACAGCAAAATATATATTATATTAGGAAGTTATATACATGCACAGTGAGTATCTATACCAGCCAACAAAACACAAAGCATAAAGCAAGGGAATATATATATATATATATATATATATATATATATATATATATATATATATATATATATATTATACATTGTGGTTTCGAAATAATTAAAACTTAATATAATATTTATTGAAGGTAGGCAAGGTGGTTGATTGAATAATTTAAGTATATATAATGTGTAATTTTATGTTATTTGTATAAATAACAAATAAATATGCAAGAGAAGTTATTAAACTTAATTAAGAGCATTCATATGTAAATCAATGTTCAAATGACATATAGCAGGGGTAGTAAAATGGGCTAATTCGACTTGTTTAGGCCTGTCCCGTTTGTGGCCTGGGGTAAATTGGTCCGTCTTACCAAGGACGAACCTAATTAACTGGCTCGCCTTGCTCATAGGCAAGCTAGTGGGCTAACCCCTTAGTTTTTCCCACTTTTTAATTTTTTACTTTTTTTTTAAAAAAAAACTCAAAATGTATAAAAAATGAAAATTTTTAGTAAAAGTGTATATAAATTTATTTAACATCTTCTATTTTTTATTCTTTTTAAGGAGTACAGTTGACAATATTGAGAAAAAGAAAAATTAGGAGATATTGAAAGTATAAAATTTAGCAACTTTATGTATAAACTTTTTAAAATCCAATTAGAGTTGTTCGTAAACATCCATAATAGATCTTTTGCAAATCTTTATCTTTTTGTGACTAAATTTTCTGATTCAATAACTTATCTGACTCGCACAATGAGATTGTCCTTTATTCAGATGTTTGATGAGTATCGTTACCCAACGTCGCACCCATAATTGTCGAGAGAAGAAAAATTGAACCTGACCAACACAGAATGAGAGAGAACAAAGTGAACTTCTATGTAGTAAAAATTATGAAATTGTTGCAAAAGAAAAAAATTTATTTGAATTATATTGATTATATTTTATTTTTATGAAATCTTAAATTATATTTAAGTTTTATTTTATGAAAATTGATTATATTGTTATAAAATCTTAAATTATCATAATTTTTATTTTTATTTGATTAATTATATTTTATATTTATAATATAATTAATAAAGTAATTATTATTAATAATTAAATTTTAATTATTTAACTTTTTTTGGACGGATCGACGGGTCAGCCTGTGCCACTCTATTCTTAGCCAAACGGGTTAGGTGGAACGGACCTACACGGATCAGCGGATAAAAATATATACTTCGTTTAATATATATGGCAGCGAATCAAATTCATTTTGTCATCCTACCTAATAGTGGTATTTATATATTCTATGGTATATCTCTTTTTGAACTAATTTATTTTTATTGATATCTAAAGTTAATGGCCGATGTTCCAGTCTGATATGATGTTGGTATTTAGAAATTTTGGAAAGAATATATAAAAAGAAATCTATAAAAATGTATATTACATATATACATATATGATTGGATTTGATATGCCTGGAACGTGACTCCAAGATTTTGTTATATACAGGCTTATATCAATCAGCTGATACTGTGATCTGTTCGGAAAATGATTAAAAAAAACATGCGTGGTTGTATATGTCGATGTCACGGAGAATTAGGATGATGGACACCCATTTTCCAAGTAAAATATACATAGCATGGGAAACGAGGGACCATGCCCGTGTTCCGTGAACCCTTAACTAAAATCTCCTAAAAAGATAAAGAAATAAGAGAAAATTTGTTTAGTTTCTTATCATGCTCTTCTTAGTTTTATTTTTTGTTCTTTTTGTCTTCAGTGTTAGGGGGTTTCCCTTCACTTTTTTCTTAGCTCTAAAGGATGAGAACATGGGCAATTCATTCCGTAAAATATTTTTTGTTTTGTTGATTTTTTGTGAATTCAAATTTTTAATTATGTTTTTTATGTTTGGGAAAAAACTATAACACAAGACTAATGAACTCAAAATTTAAGATAAATAAAATGTTAAAATTCACTATCCACTAATAATTTAGGTTTTACTTATATAATTAATGAGTTGCGTGCAACAATAATAAATTTTAATGATTAATTAATTAGAAGGAAAATAAAGTTTATAGTGTCATGTACACAATTAAAGTTAAGCGAAAACTAATTCTTTTTCCTAAAAAACTAAAAAGTTAGTCACCCTCGAATCCTGTATCCATGAGTGCAAACTTTAATATCCATTATTTTATCTGAGAGTGAAAGCAGCATTTAACTTATAAATAATAAGTGATTTTTATGCACGAGTACACAATTAAAAATAAATTATATTAAATTTATAGGTGATTTTCATAAAAGAAAAGTTGTTTATGTTTAGATGCAATTACAAAAGAAAAAGTTCTTATAAATGTATTAGTTTTTTATTTCTCACAAAACAACTTCCACACCAACTTATCTTGATAAACTATTCTAGGTAACTTATTAAAATATTTTTTTTAATTTTTTGTTGTTTTTTGAATTTTTAACAAAACATCTAAAATATTATTACAATAAATACTTATTATGTTTAAATAAGTGTTTTTTTTTATATAAAAAGTTTAAACAAACGCACTCATTAATGATCCTGTTGTCCTCCACTATTACCACCATTCGTTAACAAAATTCTATTCTTTCTTGTGCACACTACACTTTCAACTAAGGAAATTTATTTCAATATAATAATATATTCGAAGAAAAAGAAAACTCTACACTTGAAATACAATCATCATGGGTAATTATGAAGTTGTAATCGATCATAGACATTTGATAGGCCCCACCAAAGAAAGTGCTTCCTTAAGAGCCATCAATAGATGCTCTGGATGATCATTAATTGAAGCAGCAACACCATATTGGGATTGCATGGATCTCAATACTCTTCCAACAATCTGCACAAAAATGTACACAGTAAGACACTAGATTTGATAAAGGGCTATAATTAAAAGAGTTTAAATAATATGTCCTGTGAAAAAAAAAATTATTGTTCAATTATAACTTTTAATTTGTATAACTTTTAAAGTATTAATTTATAAATTTATATAAATTATATTATAGTATATACTAATTAAGCTCTAATTAAAAATAAAGTATAAAATAACTGTTTTTAAAATAAGCAGATAAATTTCCTTCTTAAAATAAGTAAAAATTATTTATTTTAAACAGAAGTAATTTAGCCAAATACACTAAAAAGGAAAAGTTTCTTATTTTATTAAAATAAACATTTTTTATAAGCCAACAAAGTACTATTATTAGGAATACAAGGGGTAACAAAAATAAAAACGGTAATAAAAGTCCGCAAGAAGAATTGATTAATAAACAGGTACATAACTAGCATCTATAGGTTTAACTAACTACAGACAGTAAGGGCGGAAATTGGGAAAAAATGAAACTAAATAATGGGACATAAACTATGTGTTACCTTCCGTGCATAGCCACCATAAGCTATGCCGCCAATTAAAGCATGTGATGAAACGGATGAACTTATTGTTGATGTATCATCATGCAAGTATTCTAGAAATTAACCAAAAAGAAGGTTTAAAATTACAATGTAATGGAGAAAAGAGTGAATAACAAGAGAAAATACAAAGAAACAAAGTGGGGACATTATTATTTACCAGTAACAGTTGTTTGAAAGAGACCCTCTTTCTTCAACCCATCAATTGTGTGAACATTAGTTCCACCAGCAAGTTGTAGAAAACCTACCACATTAAGGGACATAGAATTTAATAGAATCGGGGTAGATGTAAAACTTGAAAGTTCTTAAGAGACCATAAATTGAGTTGTAAATATAAACCAGGGGGTCTTTCTTTTGCCTTAGCCAATTGAACAGCAAAGGCAATTGATTCCTTAGTTGCTCCTCTCCCAATGTCTCCACTCATAGGACGACCATCTAACTTGAGATGATAGAAGACAAAGATGGAATTGTTAATAGAAATATGGAATAAAATTTGGCTTATAAAAGTCTGGCAATGTTGAAAGGCATACCTGCCATAAGTTGAAGCTTTGAAGATTGGGTTCCATAATAGAGAACATTTTGTTCATAGAGGATATTGTTGAATCACCACCATTTGGTAAGCTAACCTGGGTCACTTCAACAGTAAATTCTTCACTCAAATGCCAAGAACCAAGCTGCTAAATATTTATTGGAAGTTACTTATTTGGAGGCACCCTTACAGCTATAAGTCTCGAGTATCCTACAGAATCTCCTAGAGCACTCCAGAGTTCTTCGAACTGAGTACTCTGTCTGTGAAAGGATCACAGGTCACAACAGGAAATGAATTTAGTGATATTAACAAACATCACAGAAATAGCATATCTCAAATGATTGACAACTGATGTTTGGTCTGTTCGTAAAATCGGCAGAATTATTACAATTCCTTTATTTGAAAAATGAAAAAAAAAAAAAAGAGAAAACCCATCTATGATTACATGATTGTGCAATGCCTCAAGCACACAAAGCTTGGTGAACACAATGCATGGATGGAAATTGAGAATTATCCCTTTATCATGTGATGTGATAAATAAAATTCTGGATATATCAATCATGGAACAAATCTCCAAAGGGATTGCAGCTATATCCTTGTATTATTTTATATAATCAATTTGATAAATTAATATTACCTCCCACTTGTATGTATCTCAATAGCATCAACATCATTTCTCTTGATGAGATCAGAAGTTGTAATAGCATCTCGTACATATGTTACCTCTCCTGGATCAACATAAAAAGTATATCTTGTTGACAGTCAAATAATATCATGGAGATAGTTACTAAACACAATAGAACTAAATGATTAATAGTCAAGAACATATAATAATCACATATGGAACTGGAAAGTATCCCACTTATTTTATCGTAGGGACAAACTGGAAGACAGCGACCACAACCATAGCAGCGTTCTGTTATGACTCCATCCTGTATGCTCAAGCCAATTGAATATCACAGCTTTTAATTTTATAAACATAGCTTGCATGCTTAAAAACATGTTAAGTAAAATCAAGTTAAAACCTTCAGTACTCTTGGTGCTTCAGTATTATATGAAATTCCTAAAGTAGATTTCCCTTGGAATGATATTGCATTAGCAGGGCATACATTCTCACAAGGCCGTGAGCAGTCTGCTGGACAGTCCTCTGGATCAAATTCTGTTCACAAGACATTACTTCAACATTCATTAATTACTAGTAAGTGCTACATTAAGATTATATCTATTAGAATTAATACTTAAACCAGATGTATGATGTATCATATGCCTTTGTCATTTGAGAGAACTTTTAATAAGATGATCATACTTTTGTAGTCACATGCCATTCAACATTTTTAATATGATGATCATAAAAGATGGCCACGTTAACATAGTAGCATGGCATTTCACTTCCACCTATGACAACCCTTGTCCCAATGGAGCAATATGGGAAATATAAAAAGAAAATTCTAGTCATAATTTATATTTTAGTGATTAAACTTCCACTTGATCAATGTTGAAATAACCAAATTTCAATCCACCTACTCAGTAAGTAGACATCTTCAACTTGGGAATTATTTGACTCATGTACAAGTACTAAATTGAATAACATATGTTCCATTTCAAAGTTTTTTTTATCATGATCTATTTCACATTGCAAAGATTAACATAGTTTTGGTTTAAGTAACAACCAATCAGTTATATTATACATTAGAACTAGAAGTACTCAAATTAAAATATGCATACTTTGTGCTGCATACATGGATCAGTTTACAAGAAAAGATGACTTGCTATAAGAGAATGAGTCTGAGATCATCCTCCTAAAGTTTTAAATGTAAAACTAATTAAACTAAGAATTCAATTATGTTAATTCACGAGCATCATGAAAAACAAGAGCATATTTCCATATTAAAATATATCACGAGATTTCCGAACAACACTGCTGACATATAATGTATAAAAGAAAGTCCAAATTAGAACCTACCAGCCTTACGAAAATGAAGATCTTTATCATCATTGACACTGATCATCACCCACGGCCTTCTAAGGCATACAATATCTCTTGCAGCTTCAATTCCTTCATTCACAGCACTAACAACCGATGCATCAGCAGCACAGTCAATGCAGTCAACTGCAACCATATAATCCAATTTAAATCACATGGTATCCCTTACTAAGTGAATGAGTTCCTTATAGGATCAAGTTTGCATAACTGAATCAGTGAAAGCACAATATTAGATGCAATTACCTAAGCTCTTTTGGTGTTATTCTCCCATTAGAATTGGTGTTTAACTTTGATAATTCACGTAATACAGAGATAAAATGAAAATCTAATTCTAATGGGAAGAATAACACCAAGATCACACCCGAAATTGCCCCCCCCCCCCCCCCCCCCCCCCCAAAAAAAAAAAGAAAAGAAAGAAGAGAGAGCCACAGCATGCTGATTATGATGCATGTATTTTCTGTTATATTATTCCCAAAAGAAAAACTTATAATTATAAAAGATTAAAAGACCTTACCTCCAGCAAGAGTGTAAACCAAACTGAGATTTCTAATATCAACAACATCCTATATGTAGAGAGGGAGAGTGTTACAGAATACAAGTAGGAGAAACTGAAAGGATGAGACAAGAGAGAGTGTTGGAGTTTGCAAACCTCAAAGCTTGCACCACAAATGAGCTTGACCCAGTTGCCTCTGTGGAGAGAAGCAAGGGGAGTAGAGGAAATGGAAGGAAGCACCACAGTGTTGACGAGGCTCTTGACGTTGTCAGCAGTACACTTGTGGATGCTGTTTCTGACTGGGGTGTAAATCCGTATACGTGAGTTTGATAGAGAGAGAGAAGAGGAAACAAGAGTTTTAGCAGAAGCATCATGATGTTGGGTTGAAATGTTTGTAGTGCAGAAAAATCTGAAAGCCATAATCCTGTTCCCACCCACCATAGTGCAGAGAACGGATAAATCCACAAACTTCTTTTGTTTATTTTTTTTTTTATTCTCCTTCTTCTGAGCTTTACTTTTACTTTTCCGCCTCATGATATTGAGCATATTGTAGAATATGGAAATATCCAGGATTATGCCTTTCGAAATATCTACAGTGAATAACCCCGAATAAAAAAAAAAAACTACGGTGCATAAATTATGTTATATCTAATTTTTGTTTACCATTGTAATTAAGACTTTGCCTTTGGTTAAACGGATGAGAGGGAGGCATTTTCTTGCATGCATGTTTGGTTTATTGGAGGGTAAAAAAATGTTCTTTGTGTGATTCATATAGAAGAAAATGTTGTAAATTATAAGATTATAGCAGAGAATGTTAATAAGAGAGAGTAACAGAGTACGAAAAATAGAAAATGATCATGTAATCAACTTTACACAATTTATAAGTGATTTTGCAAGTTCATTTTTGCATATGAACATAACTCCAATAAACATACAATATTTATTAAAAGTATGAGATGTAAACTCACCACTATTATCAAGATAAATTTTCAAATTGGATAATCAAGAAAATGTAATTTTAATTGTATTAATTGGGTTAACAATTTTGCAATCGTTTGATTGTGAAATGATAGCAAACAAGCATGTGATCGTCTAGTTGATGCATAAATTAAAATTATAAAATATCTAAATGGTTCATATGGTAAGTGTATTTGTTCACAAATATTACTTTGTATTCGCTCTAAAAATGTAATAAATTCAACAATTTTTACTATTGATGGTTTAATGATTAACTTTTCTTTAGAATAAGCAATACACCTAAACACTATAAATTGAAGAATTTTTTAGTTCTTCAATAGGTGTCAATTTAAACTCTCGACTATTATTTGCATCATAATAGTTTTAGGATGATCCAATTAATCCATGTCAAACAAAAAATTTATTTTGATTCATAAACTTCACGTTTACTATTATATGTGATTCTATGTGTAATACAAATCATAAAATAAAGTTGGTAATTTTTACGCTATATATTTCTTATTCAAATCAAAGTTGGATGATGTAAAGATATTTTGTATTTTTTTTATTATTTATTTCAACATAATATCCATTTATACGATGTCTTGAAACTTAATCAGTTTCTATGAAACTTGAAAGAATATAATGCATTTTTAATATATTTGTCTCAGTAACAATATATGTGCTCTTCGATAGCCTTCCATTATATTTATAGTACAATAAATAGTACTAACATTAACTTCTCACGTTACTAAATAATAAAAAAATTTCTTATTCTTGAGAATTATATGAGTTGTTGCACTATCAATCAACGAGACACGTCCTGTCATTATGGCTGTTAATGTGAACATTTATTCTTCTTAAAAAGGGGGGGGGGGGGATAAAAGTAAAATATATTAAAAAAATAATCTCACAAGTAATTTATTTATAAAACCTTGCATGAAGTTTAAGTATTTCAAAACAAAATATCGAGCATTCTTCTAAAAACTTAGAGGCATAATATGGAAGAAACTTATTATATTTTATTTGTTTATATTCCCATCACCAATAAAGTGATCAATTTTTCATATTACTTTTCTACTTCTTGTGAGAAAAGGTATTCTTAGAACTTATTTCATGACCATCTCATAATTACTACAGTGGTCACAACCACAATCATAATAATCTATTGTTGCATTCATTTCTAGGAATAAAATACACCTATTGGTTGAATCTCATGATTTTCATTAAAAGCTCGTTATGTTGTTCAATCACAAGAAGACATGAAATTAATTCAAAATATTTATGAAACCCCTTTTCATGGTAGCAGGAGCAAATTAGTTGTGTGGAAATGGGAGAATGTTTTTTCTAACATATACAAATTTTAAACCCTGTAATTTTAAATGCATTCCATCATAATGAGTTTTACGATGAATACCAGTTTTCTTATAGTTATATCTTTCTTTTAAATTGTTTCAAAGGATAAGAGAGTCTTTTTCAATAAGATATTCAACTTTTAAGTGGTGACCAAGAAAAAATCATAGCTTTAGTCTTATTATTAAATGTTGTAATTTCTTTTTTAATGACAACATCAAGATCCAGTATATCTAAATGTATTTTGGCAACAAATATCCAATATAAGGAATTGTTTCTCATAATGTGAAACATAGTTTTTAAACTTGAGAGTTTACGTAACTCGTGGGAGATATGTAAACTCGACTTGTAAATTCGGTTTATAAACACGTAAGAGTTTAACTCATTATAAAATAGTATTAAATTTTTTTTTTCTTCATGCCACAATACATAAATAAGAAAATATTATCCTATTTATCAACAAATTTTATCAAAATCCATAAATAATCAATTTAAAATAGAAGTAGTTCATAATAAAGCTATACAAAATAGTATCAACAAGTTTCATAAAAAACTAATTAAATCTACACCAATGTCCATAGTAAAGACATATAAAATATCATTTTGCTAAAAAATAAAAACAACATACTAATAAAAAAATAACATAATAAGAGTGAACTATGAGTGTTGTTAATTTAGAATTGAAAAAACTTATCAAATAATGTTAAAAGTTGAGTTTGTCCAAGATCACCTGAGTTTATTTGACTTTACCTGAGTTTATTTGAGTTTACTTGTAGACGAGTTTATATACGAGTTGACTTGTTTTGCTTACTTAAACTCGTAAAATTTTTTCTTTAAAATTGGATGAGGAAAATTTTTCTCTCATTCCTTCTTAAGAATTTAACCAAAGATTTTTTTAATTCTTTGTTTTCATTCTCCTCACATTCTTAATGAAACTATTAAAGATTTTTATTAGTTGTTACAGTAATCAATCATAAAACAAGGGTGTGTTGGAATGGTTGAAAAATTAGATTATTTTGTTAAATGAATATCCATTTTATTTACATAATTGATTATTATTGTTATAAAATATAATCAAAATTATTTTTAAAAAAAAAATTGTTGAAAAGTTGTTTCAAAAAATTAATTTAATTTAAAAAATCTCTTTTACATACATTTGTTATGTAGATTGTAGTTAATACTTAATAGTAGTACATAGCAAAATTCAGAACATATTCAAATTATCAAATAATAGTACAAAAGTATTTTCCCAATATCAGGGAGTCTTGAAGCCCGTGTCCGCATCATTTACTATAATAGTAGTAAACCAAACCACTCTAACGCTTGACATGGATAACAAGGGGATAATTCAAGCTAAAGTTGTAGATATAGCTTAAAACAGTAGAATCAATCAAGATCTACAAGATGAGATTTTCATTAATTAGCCAATAAATTTGTGTTGTTCAATTCAAGAAAATATATCTCTAAAAGATGATACCTTCACACAATCACACTAGTCCGTAACTCAACTATTAAGAAGATTCAATCATCTTTATACCATTTCCACTCAATATATGAGTTTGATCACCTGACCTTGATATAATCTTCTATGGAGAGAGAAAAAGAGATTTTGGTTTAAACTTGAACATGATTGCCAAGAAAATGTATCATAGAGTGATTTGAATAAGAAATATAAATATCAATTCACCTAATTTAATATGTATAAATTAAGATTAAAAGATTCAGAGTGATTTGAACAAAGAGATAAAAAAATTAAGGGTGACTCAAAACTAGACTTTACACTATTGTTTTTGTACACACATACTGAGTATGTTTCCTTCTCTTTTCTTTTCGACTCTGAACCTCCAATCTGTTACGAGTGGTACCTGCAAAAACACTATAATGCTTAAGTCAGAGGAGGTTAATTGACGTACCGGAAAGGTACAATGTTTCAGTAAGAAAGTAATATGATAATCTTGTAGTAAAACTTATACTAGTGATTTGTTATTTATAGGACATTGTTGGGCTTGGACCTGTATGAAATTTTAAGGCTTCTTCCTTACTTATTAGGGGTAATGGAGTCTTTTCACATAGTAAGTCTCTTTTTTCCACACATTAACCTGTACCTAGATCCTGTCTTCAGTGAGCCGAATTTACCCAAAGGCCTGTCCGGCCTTGATGGTTCATTCTGATTTGGGGGGATGCCCGATTCTAGAGAGTCCTCTGGTACACAACTCCACCACTGTCGAGAAGTAAAGAAAGGAAGATGTTCACGAGGGAATCTTGAAGTTCAGGGGGATGTTCGATCCTTGCAATTCACTTTAATAGGGAGGTATGTCTGGTCTTGGAGAGTCTTCCAGTACATAACCCCACTAGCATCGAGGAGTAAGGTGACGAAGACGTCAAATTGAGAACTTGGGGTTTAGTTTAGGGGGGTTTCCAGATGACATTTCCCTTCTTTTTGCTAGGTTTTTTCCTGCTTTTTACTTCGATATATTAGGTTTTTTTCCCACCCTTTACTGTTGAACACTATTGCTATCTAGTTAGGGCAACGTAGGACTAAAGGCGCGGCTGAACGCGGGAAGGCGATAGTCACGATTTGTTGATCTTGTTGATTTGACGATTCAGATAACTCTACCTCTTGAGCTACCACAGGCCTCTTTCCTATAAATAGGAAGGGGGTGACTCCTCCATTTTACTTTACCTTTCCTTCGCTCAAAACTCTCGGGTCTCCATTTCTTCTATTCAGGTACTCTGAGTCTCCCTACTTTTTATGTTTTTTATTTATGGCTTCTGGTTCTAGTTCTTCTATAAAGGAGGTTTCTCCTCCCTCAATTGTCGACCCTTTAATGCAAGTAAGGGTCGATTCTCTAGGTTAGGTGGTGGAAGAATCTTTCGCCTTTGTTACCTGGGGCTCCGCCAAAGGGTCCCCTTCTCAAGGAGAGCACTCCTCTACCAAAAGGGCTCGACAGTACCATCATTGCTCCATTGTTGGGTTCGAATGGGTGAGTGCTAAGGTGGCCAAGTATCATTCTCAAATAATGGCTCAGGGTGATTGTGTGTTCTTCTATGACAACTTCCCTTTCTGTCCTCTCACTGACCTGGTGTTGTGCCCCTTTATGATGAAGGCATGTTAGAGTGAAGAGAATTTAGAGTCAGACTTTGTCTTTAGGAAGCCCCCATTGTCGAGCAACCAAGATTATTTCTATGTACATACTTGTATGTTTAAAGACTTAGATGTAGAAATCCCCTTCAACCAATTCACCATGGGTGTGTTGTGTATCATGAATTGCGCTCCTACTTTGGTTCATCCCAACATATGGATTGTCATCCAAGCCTTCAAGATTTTGTGTTGGCTTTGCTATATCGAGGCCACTTTGGGCCTTTTCTTTCAACTTTATCGAACCTCTCATGTTACCTTGATTCAATGGTCTTCTGTTAGTCGTGTGGTGGGTCATCTTGCCTTAAGTAACTTGATCATCTATTCCAATACATCCTTGTTTCTATCTCTACCTATCTTTCTCTTTCTTTACGCTATTGGTCGGGCATGCGAACTGACAACTAATTTGTGACGATGGAAAATTGGGTCTATTTTTTCCCAGCATGTTTTTCACAGACCAGGAAAATAGATATGTGTTCCACTGCACCTCTTCACTATGGCCTGCCTTATTTCTTTTAGTAGGTTGAAGCCTATATTCATGGTCTGCTCGAGCTGAGAACCAATTTGAAGGGGTTCAGTAGGGATAATCAGTTCAATGTGGTAATCAGTGTTCAATCTGGGGTCCAGATCTACTACTTCCCTGGTTTAGGCTCTTCTCACAACCACCAAATTGATTCGGGGCACACTCTTCAGTATAATTGGAGTCATTTTAAGGCTTTCTATATAACACTCCCAAGTTGTTTGCTGCTTTGCATGCATAATGACAACTCTGCCTTCAGCCAACGGAAGTTTCATCATCAAATGGGGTGTCGACACTATGACCCCCAACGCATTTAGGGAGGGTTGGCCTAAAAGTACGTTGTAAGAGGTATTGTGTGAACAACAATATACATATTTTGATCACCCTCTCTTCTTCCTCCTCCAACCGAACTTAGTGACTAGGTTAATATAATCCCTGATGTTCACCTTTTCTCTGACAAACTCAATTAAAGGTTTGTCATATGGCATCAACTCCTCCTCTAGGATTTCTAACTGCTCAAAATTTTACCAGTATAGAATGTCGGCAGAGCTCCCCTGATGAACCAGCATTTTTCAGATAATATAGTTTGCAATTTCGATGCTGATTACCATGGGATCATCTTGCACCGGGTCAATAACCTTGAAGTCTCTGTTGGTAAAAGTAATATCTGATATCTGAGGGCCTATGCTTTGGCAAACTACATTAAATACTTTAACGTGCCAAAGACGTTTTTTCCTCGAAGACAACATATTTCCTCTACCCACAAAGCCCTTAGAAATGGTGTTTATTACTCTCTTTTCTCCTTCGTTCCTGGTCGCTTCAGCCGGTCTTTCTCTCGACCAATTTTGACTCCTTTTTCTGTCATTCCTCTGGCGGTTTCTGTCATAATCTCTACTTGTCCTATGCTAGTTAGGACTATTCTTGTTATTCCTTTTCCACGTTTCTCCTGTCCCTCTAATCTGACACCGATTTATGGTCTTCCTAGATGTAATTTTTCAGATGATCTGTCTTAATCAAGTCTTCAATCTTGTCACGCAACGCCGCATACTCCTTTGTTGAGTGGCCATGGTTTTGACGATACTTGCATTCCATCACTTTATTTGCATCAGGAAGGGTGTGAGATTTTTAGGGATATAACATGAGCTCGACAGGCAGGGCATGCTCCAACACCTAGGCTCTACTAGCATTGAGTGAGGTTTAATAGTTGTACTTGGTTCATAAAACTTTCTCATTAAAGGGTCCGGGTCATGCCTCTGACCGGCTGATGTAATTGTCCTTCTTGTCGACCCCGATCGTGTGAGCCTTGGCCTTGTACTTCTCTATATCTTCCATTTCCATATACGTTGTTATCCGAGCCCTCAATTATTCTATTGTGGACACATGGTCCAAACACAAACTGTCTAACAACTTACCCAACTGGAGGGCTACATTGAACAAAAGGATAGCCGTATCTAGGGCAAGATCCTTGATTTGCGCTATGGTATTCTCATAGCGGTCCATAAAGTTACACAATGACTTGATTTTTCCTTGATGATAACCGATAAGTGCCAACGGGATTAACCGTTATAGGGGCGAATTTATTTACAAACTGGGTTGACAGCTCAGCAAAAGAAGAGATGGATTTGGCTGCGAGGTGAATGAACCAGTCCAAGGTTGGGTCAGACAAGCAAGTGGGAAAGACTTTACACAATACAACGTTTGAGGTGGTGTACAATCTATTTACACAACAAACACATTAACGTGTCTCTCCAAGTCGGTCTCCTCACTATACTCAAGTGAGGGATGTTTCCCCTTATTGGGCACGGGGGTTCCATAATTCCTAGGACAAAAGGATGAGGCATGTCACTTGGGGGTTCCAATGGCACGCGACTTCACATTTGTCGTAACATTGGTAGGCAAAGGCTGAGATTTGGCAGTATGGACTGACGGGGTGGCCCTAGGGGGGATGATCGCTTAGTTGGACTAACGAGGTGTTTATTACCCCTCGCTTTATATCACAGATCACCCTCGTAGCCTCTCATTTTCCTCTTTGAGCTTGGCCATGTCTTGTTGCATTTGCTGGAAAGCTTCACGCTAGGATGTGTCTCTTTCGTTCTCCCAATCTTGGTAAGTTGGCTTCTTACGCGAGGTATCACCCGCATCTCCTGCATTGCTCCTTGTGGTCACCATTACGGTGCCCACTCAGTCTTTTCTTCAAGGCTGATGGATACTTTTACTCGACCTCACGATGGGTGCCAACTGTTCTTGCACACATGTATTGAGTCTATCTCTTTCTCTTTCCCCTTCGACTCCGAACCTGTGATCCGCTACGAGTGGGTACCTACAAAGGCACTCCAACACTCAAGTTGGAGGGGGGTGACTCACGTATGAGAAAGGTACAATGTTTTAGCAAGAATGTAATATAATAATCTCATGGTCAAACCTGTACCAGTGGTTTGCTATTTATAAGACATTGTTCTAAGTTTGGACTTGTATGAAATTTTAGAATTTCTTCCTTACTTATTAGGGGTAATAAGGTCTTTTCACACAATAGTCTCTTTTTTCCACGCATCAACTTGTCTTTAGTGAGCCGGATTTACCCAATGGTGTGTCCCAACCTAGCGATTCATTCTAATCTGAGAGGATGCGCAATCCTAGAGGGTTCTCCTGTATAACTATAATAATTTACAGTTAGAAAGTATATAATTAACCTTTTCCAATTAATAATTTGCTTAATTTCTATAGTTTATTATCAAAACATTTTACTTATATAACAACAAAAGTCTTTTTTCTACTTGGTGAGAATGGTTTGCATGGCACATGCTTCAAACAAGATTTCACAGTCTTTTAATAAGTACAAGTGCTTTGGTTTAGGAGTGCATGCTGAGGCAATTGCCGAAAGATGACAACAAAGAAACACGAACATGAACTAATGCTAGATTCTTTGTAACTTGAAAAAGAGAAATACATAAAAAAAAGAGAAAGCAATAGTAAACCATCCTATGATAGGGGATAAAAAGAAAGAATTAACAAGAGAGCTATCCAATCCTTTTATTAAACCATAGAAGAAGTATCTCTAAGGAAAATATTTAGAGAGCCCTTAGGAAACAAAGAAGACAACTCTATCTCAGAATGTAATACACAAATCAAGAGAAAGAGCCTTGTGATTCCTACAAGTTTACAACAGTGAAAATTATTAATTCTATATTGTATCTTTATCCAAACGAAAGAGTTCACAATCACATTGTAGAAAGAACTAACTACTAACTACAAAACCTTTGGACACATTATACCATGTGGGGCTTAAGGGAGAGTTAAGCTGTTTATGCAAGAACCACACCAAAAATATATATTTAGTTGATTTTTTGTAGGTTTTAGTTTTTGCTTCCAGCTTTTTATATTTCATCCTTCAAATACATTATGGATTGAATTTTCTGAAATGTAACGGATGGGTGAAAAAATTAAAAATGTTGGATGCAGAAACCAATTTTTTTTATAGACAAAAGAAATAGCAGTGTTTATATATATATAGTTTTGGATGATAAAATTTACTAAGTGAGAACAGAGGGAACCTAAGGTTAAGAAATAAACCTCCTTCTTATCTTCGTGGTTGTAATTTTCAACATTTGTCTAATTTGTACTCTTTTAACTACTACCAGCATTAAACCTAACGATGAAATTGACACAAGGTATAATCTATGTATCTTCCTACTTGGCCGAAAATAACACATCAATGAGATCACATAAGGTTCATTTAGGAAATTTTTTTACTTTTGAGAAAAAATCCGCAACTAATTGGAAACTCATACTTTATTCTTAGGCAAACAGACGTGGCAAAATTTTCCCTTTCCAATTCGAAAAGGTTATGCGACTGCCTTCTTTGCTCTACAGCATGACCCAAACCTTCAAACAAGCTTGGCAAACTGAAGCACGTAACAATCAGCAAATCTTGTTACCAGTTAATTGCAAAAAAAAGAAGAAGGCTTCATTTCAAGCAACTCTCTTTATCCTTTTAGATTAATATAATAACTAAAATTTATGGTTCACTATAAATCATATTAATCTAATATTTTTAAAAAATTGTGATTTTTGAGAAAGACATTTTTCTTTCAAAGACTATTACTATTATGTCTGGGAAACAGAAAACTGACGATAGATCCAAAGCATTCATCAGAATTGGATAACAAAAGTTTGATTTTGAAGTATCAAAACGTGATATGTTTATTACTTGTTTAGTCTGGGAGTATCTTGATGTGATAGAGATATCCCTCCACTCATACAGTAACATAACCTGGAAAAAAAACGTTTATTACTTAGAAGATACATGTAAAAAGAAAGTATTTGAAAATTTCCTTTAAAATCAAATGTTAACTTTATTTAACATTCATACAACAATTATAAATCACATTTAGGTTACCGAAGAAAAAATACTATTTTTGTTGATATTTGTAAAGTGATCGATTAAGGTAACATATTTCTTTCATGTTCTTTGTTTGAATATCATTTGAATTCAGCTACATTACTTTCTTTTCCAAAAAGAAAGAAGAATGAGTAATTATGAATATTACAATATAAATTATAGAGAAAATTCCTTGCACACGGTTATTTGTAAAAAGTTTTATACTTACAGTTAATTACAACTTTTTTTATGTATGAAAAGTTTGTTGACTTTATTGATTAATAATTTAAAAATCATGTAAATAAAGACTTGTGATTAACTGTTGGTACAAAACTCTTTTACATTGATGTCGTATAGGTGTTAAACTCTAAATTATAATAATTAATAATTTTTGAGAAAAACTAATACTTTCTTTGTTTCTTTTTACCCATTATCCTACATGATGTTTATATTTTTATTTACTTTTTTTTATTACATATCTTAGTATTCTTCACTCCAAGCTAGGTAAACATATTCAAAGTTTATACGACTTAGTGATGGCAAATAAATCTGTATTCATGAGTAATTTCTGAACTCGTTCCGAAGTTGATGAGAAATTTCTGATTTGATAGAGTATACGAGAATACCTAATTTGTTAAGTCGGGATGAGAATGAGGATGAAGATATACACACTCACTCGTCCCTACCCTGTCCCGCCCTACTCTTATTTTAATGGGAATACTCTTATTTCAAACTTTTATTTTTGATTTGTTAGACCTAATTTTCAAATCAAATTACACCTTAGATTCCTGTTTTCCTCACAAACTACTATTTTGGGATGTGAAAAAAAGTTTGACATATAAGGTTTGACATTTAATAAACAAATTACAAACTTTGAATTAATATAATTATATTCAAAGAATTTATTTTTTATTTAAAAATTATTTTTTGCGAGTATGAGACGAGTACTAGTATCTCGATACTCAACGAGGACAAGGATGAAACATAAATTTCATTCTCGTTTGGTATGAGAAGGGAGATGATGATGAGTTTTGAGAGTGAAAATGATGACGAAAATGTCATACTTGTTCCCACCTTGTTGACATGCCTAATAGGACTAGTGTTAAAATCTTGAATATGGTCATATAGAAGTTTGAATTGGTGTATGTATACTCTGTCTATTTTTGTTCTCTGTTTTATCTTCTTGTTGTTTATGTCATTTTAACATTCTATCTCATATATTAAATGTATGTTTGGATTAATATTTGTAGAATTGATTTAAGATTAACCTTACTTTACATAATTGATTTTAAGTAAACGTGATTCTTTTTCTGTTTGGACACATTTGTTAGAAAATTGATTTTCTATTGAATGATATTTAGAAAATGATTATCAAAATTGATTTTTGAGTGTATAATTACCAAAATGAGTTTTAGCTGTTGATGTCTTTTATATTGTAATGCATTATATTTAATTATATATTGATATCTATATATTTAATAATATTTTAAAAATAATAATTAATACATGATCTTATCATATAAAATAAATACCTTAATAAAAGTAAAAATTAAAGTAAATTAACAATAAAATATAAAGTAGCAACAATAAAACATAGAAAAAAAAAATTTAATGCAACAAAACATGATTTTGCAAGCAACTCGTTCATTCTTGTCTTCACACAAACATAAGGGTTTAGCAAATTTTAAGTCGCTAAGCAAAATATGTAGGATAATTTAAAACATAAAATTGCATAATTTCATTGAGTGAAATTCAAGTTGCTCAGCAAAATTCATTCCACTTAGCAATCCTTTGAAAACATAAAATAGGAATTTGCTACTAGAATAATTTCTCTCGACAGAAGACAACAAGAACACAACTTAATGTGATATCATATGCAGGTTCATTAGGCAAAACCCTCAACACACTCAAACATCAATCAAAACATTAATTAATTGGGTGAGTGGAATGAGAGTAAATATTAAAGTTCCATGAAGACAAATGAGAAAATTCAAGTACTTACTTACTAAAATCAATTATAGCTGAGCCTTCTCTTTGCTTCGTTAAAATTGATTTTCAGATGTAGAGTCGTATGTCTCCATGGCATCCAAAAGGTTTTCACGTTTGAGAGGGGGAGACATGCTTCTACGAATCCAAACACGGGCTAAATAATCCTGGCTTGTGGCATTAAATGAGACATCATGAAGCAATAGTCCTTTTGTCCAATTAAACATAGACTTCGAGATTAGGAAAGCCTTTTAAAATAGGTCATTGGGAGTGTGTTCTAAGCAAATAGAAGTCTGAATAAGTTGAGCAAGTCTTAGAGCAACTTGGAAATGTTTCCCTCAATCCCTCATAAATAACTTCCCCCTCTTTTACTTTTGCCAAACATAAACAGTACTGTTGTTGGAGCATTTATATCCCATTTCTTCGTCCTGTCAAAAGTCTTCCGGTGTTGAGAATGACTGATCCTTAGGAAGGTCACTACGATTAAACCATATATTGTGAGATAATATTATGTTTCTCCTTATAGATTATATCAACGTGTAAAGAATATATCTAATGCTTCCTGTCCTTACATATTTCTATCTATGATAGGGTCAATTAATTCTTATTTAATTAGTTTGGTGCACTTCTAATTTTCTTCCTTTGAACTATTAATTGGTACTATTGGACAAATATTAATAGGAAAAAACATGTAGTTAAATATACTAATAAGTGATATCTCACAAAGCTTAAAATTGCATAGTCAATGTTATAGAGCATAAATTTTAATAAACTTTCCTGTTAAAGTTGTTGCAGTTAGTATATTAAATATTACTGGTGCTTACTTAGCAACAGATTTTTGTTTTTTTCTCAGTGCTTATACCGCAATTGCTTACTGTTATTTATGCATCTTCACGGGACTTTGCCAATTTAATCTTAGTTTCCAATGTTCTTATATTTTTTTGCGATGGCTGCCTGTAGTTTTATGTTGTTAAGATTTGACAAGTTTATCGATCCTTCATATTAATCGATAAATATATTAGGTTGTATTCTTTGTAATTTGTAAAATATTGTATAATTTGAACTATCTTAAATAAAACTTGTCAAAACAATAATTTGCAGCTTATGAATTTTGTGATTTCAATCTTGTAAAGTAAATATAAAAGATTTAAAATGTAACATTAAAAAAATAAAATTCAACTAAATATTAATGAGAATGAATGTTGGGATCAAATTACATTTTCATGTTCCTATACAATCCTTTAATTCTCAATATATGATTATTCAATGTTATTGGATTTATTAAATCATTTTAAATTAATTCTTTAATATGGAAATCTTAAAGATCCTAATTCAATAATTAATTTTTTGATTATCTAATTAGAAACTTTGCATTAAGATCAATAATTTAACAAACTAACAATTTCAAATTTATTTTTAGCATTAAGAATCATTATACAGGTGAGTTGACTTAAATTAATTAAATTCATTGAGTGTTTTCTAACCAAATTTTAAATCTAAAATTATAAAATAAGTGATAAATTCATCTCAAACATTAAGAATAAAATCAAATCACTAACATGCGATAATAAAAAATATTTCAAATTAAACCGTTGAGTAGATTGGAATCCACTCACCAAATTCCTCATATGTATCAGGCCTTCTTTGGTACAATTTTGCTGAACAAATTCTGGCAGATACAATTTCTTCAATATTTGCTTCCTTCCCATCCAATTAAGAAGTGTTTAGCAGTTTTGCTCATCTGCATAGAAAAATTTAAGGATTAAATGAATAAATCTATCTATAACTCTTTAAAAAAAACTTATTTACAAAATTTCTGTTTTTTTCTAAATCAAAGTTGAATTTTACAAATAATTTTCTTTAATTTCTAATTAAATAAAATATAATAAAGATAAATATTTTCAAGTATAAATGATACTTATCATGAGAATATCAACATCAAGATTACATCAATAATAAACTTGTCTATTTTTCTATACAGATATGTTTTATTATTGTTCAAAAGTTTTTCTTAAAATTACTGTTCTAACATGGAATATATTTTTCACTCATGCTTGATATTGATTGCTTGTGGCTAAAACAAGTTATTTTATCATTTGATTTTGTGTGTTTGAAACTCTTGGCTTCTTGGTTATATCATTAGTAATGTTTTGGTTATATAGCTTTTGGTAACGTTGGCCAATTAATTTTATATATCATTTATTATTTTTGAAGAATGCATATAGGTTGTTTTATAACTTTTATTGTTAAGGATTGTAATTTTGAGAAACTTCAATTGGTTATTTATTAGTTGCTTTCATAAAACATAGTATCACTGCACAATCATATAACAGAAAATAACTTATATATTATTTGTGTAAACATTAATATTTAATTACAATTTTTATATATAATAAATTTATTAATTTTATTAATTAATACTTTTAAAAGTTATATAAACAAAAGTTTGTGATTAATTAATCATATGGTAAAATTCTTTTACCATATGCATAAACATTAAACTTATAAAATAATCGTCAAATTCTCTTTTCTTTGTTATAGCATTACCGATGGGATATAGTTGTAATAATATTAATTATAAAGTAGTGTAAAAATTATTAAGATAATAAGAGGTCCTTTCGTTCCTGATTTCTACATTTATATGTCACATTTTCTTTCATTTATATTTCTATGTATTTAATTTACTCTTTTTAGTGACATGTTTACAACGAATAAATATTCTTGTTTATACTTGATATTGCATTGTTGGGAAAGATGATGATTAATATATATTTTGATGATTGCAATAGTTTCTACAATTAACCAAATTTATTAACAAACCATTGGAGACAACATGAACATATGTGAAGTTTTTAAAGTTAGATAAATTTATGTTTTTGAGATAGAAATGAGAAAATTTTGGTTAATCGAGAATGGTTTTAGTTGAATTTATTATCTTGTTATTACACAAATGAAGTTTAACCAGTTATGCTGCAAGGATATATTTGGCCAAAGAAAAATTGTGTCAATTAAGGAGAAATTGCATTGAAATAGATGTTAGTAAAGTTAGCGAATATTTTGAAAAAAACAATAGAATTTAGAAAAGGAGAATGATACATGATTTTTTTAAACTTATATTTAACCTTTCATTAGTTGAGATTAAATAAAGTTGGAGTTGCCAATATATTTTAATTATTAAATGTTTCTTCTGATACCATAATTAGTTGATCTACCATTTTGTTGTTATTATTTAAAGTATAATGAAATTTAAAAATTAAAACATTTATATAGTGACATGTAAAATTTATTTATTAAGCATTTATATTTTCTATTATCAAATATTTTTTTTAAAATTATTAAATATTTAAAAATTTTGTAATACTTATTTTTTGTAAAGTTTAATATTGAAATATAATTTTTTAAATAAATATTTTTAAAAAAATATCAAGAATGTGAGTCTCTCTGTCTAAACAAGAAAATTTTGAATTCCTCTATCCAAGCAACATATTTAGATAATGAAGGAAAATATAAATAATTTAAATACTATAAATTTAAAATTTCTTGAATTGTTAAAATACAATCTAAACTTAAATGACATGTATAAAAAGAAATAAAGGAAATTTGTTGCTTTATGTTTTTAAACACTAACTAATCCATTTTTGAGTATTATAACTTTGCTTTTTTACCAAGATTATTATAGTTTTTAAAGTTAATAATTTTAATTTGGATGAAAATAAATTCAATAAAATAGCCTATAATACAAAAAAAATTATCTTAAATATTTCGACAATAGTTAAAGGGTCTAGTTCACTTAAATATTTTCCGACAACTAAAGACCTCTAAAAAAGTAATACAAAAAAAAAAAATTGTGGATTAAAATATTTCTAAATATTCTTAATTACTTTACGATGAATATGAAAATAATTATGAAATTAAAATATTATTTTTGTATTATGCATTATTACTTTGAAGAATACGAATAAAATTAAAATTATGTATTATAATAAAGTTAAAAGATAATTTTAAAAGTGAATTTAAATTGAATATTCTGAAAGAAATATGAACGAAGTAAATGTGAATCAGGGAGAGGTGGTATTACATTAATAATAATGCAACTCTTGCTCTATTTAATTTACAAAACCGTAAAATGTGCGTGCTAGGGTTTAAGATAGGACAGGGGTTTTAGCAAAGGGCTTTTTGTTAAGGAAGGGTTTGGACAAGTGAGAGATATTTAATTATTTATAGGCAAGTGAGATTTGTTAGGGGTTTTGGGTTCTGTTCTTTTCATTTCATTTGCTACTATACTCTTCCTTGGTGGCTGCCACTGCTATTGCTATGTGAGTCACTCACAATGGAAGGTTTCGACGATGACGATTTCGGCGAACTCTATGCCGTCGACGTTGAAGTTCCCACTGCCATCCCCGAGGAGCAGGAAGAAGTAGAAGAAAAAACCAATGTAAACGATAACACTGTTAATGTCGACCTGACTGCGAATGATGACTGTGCTGCTGCCAGTGACAGCGATGACGACGACGGTCTCAAAATCGTTCTGAACGACGAAGATTTTCCCCCCGGACTTGTTGCTTGTGACAATGACGGCGACGCCGGTGATGACAATAATGGTTCCAGATTTTTTCATCCCAAGGTGCAGCTGCTTCTTACATTCTTTGACTTGTTTCTGATTTTGAAATTTGTTTTGTTAGTTTTTTGATGATTTGGAATTTGACTGTCGTGTCTTGGCAAAGAATAAAATAGAAGTTAGATTCAGTTCATAAATGGTGTGATGTTTTTGTTATCTTACTATTTGCTTTTCTTTTTCTTTTTTTCTTTTTTTCGTTTAGCGTTTAAAATTTTTCGAGTCGTGTTGCTTATGGTGAACTTTTATTGGTTTCTGTAGAGTGAGAGGAATCGAGGATCTTCGTTTGTTAATAATATGAAGGCTCATGCGGCCATGGGTATGGCTTCCTACATTTCATCCTTGAATAAAGGGAGGAGTAGTGGTTATGCCTGCATCCAGAACCTTGCATTGAGCTCCTCTCGAGTGTGTCTTGCAGCCAATCCTATGGCTTTTCAATGTGGATATGGATCAGTTCTTCCTTGGTACTGGTCAGTCTATGCATTTTGATATGGTGTAGTGTGAGTAAGCTGTATATTATTGCCAAATCCGTGCTATTTCATGTCTCTCATACTGAAACTGGCAATAATCATGCTATTTTAGAAATAACAGTGTTATGTTATTCTAGACTGCATTTGTAGATCTTATCATCTACTGTGATTTCCTGCTTTATTGCAGGGGTATATTTGACTTAAACATTGATACATTAACGGATAAGCCATGGAAGGCTCCTGGAGTTGACATAACAGATTACTTTAACTTTGATTTTAACGAGAGAACTTGGAAGTTATACTGTGCTTCATTGGTGGGTATATTGTTATGCCCAAGAGGTCTCACTTTATATATTTTATGAGATGTTTGTATCTTGGTTTCTTTGTTTAGATGCTGGCATAATTTATTTATCCATTCCTCTAGCTAGCTGTACAGGAATTTCTTCTACTGTTTTTGGCATTACCCACTAGCTTAATTGTTTAGTGTTTTAATGGTGAGATAATTGACATTTGGTTTTTATTAGACTCGTGAGAAACTTAACCGATGAGTGTTATACTCACACTGCAGGAGCAACTCTATAAAAAATCCTTGCAAACTGGTTTTTCTGTTGATGCTTCTTCAAAATGGAATCAGGTATTTAATATGATATTTGTAAAAAAACAATTAATTACTTAGTAATAACTAATAAGTTGTTTAGTGTGGTGAATTCTCTTGGCTGATCTTGTTGACTGAGATAACTATGTCAGGAAGCCATGAGAGAGCAAACTGATGAAGTTTTGTCAGGGTCGGGGAATGTACTTTTTCCTTCATCAGATTGTGGATTGGTATGCAGATATTCAGCAATTGGCTTTCTTTTAGAAAATTAGGGTTATTTATGTGTTGGGACTTAGAAGTCATGTTTTGTTAACAGTATTATTGGCATGAATATGAATTAATTGAACTAAATTGGTGCTTGGCGTAGGTTATTAACATAAATGGGACTATTAAGTTAATGTTTTTTTAATGCATCTCAACTCACGTTAAGAGTAACATTCTGAGCACCCCCTTTTCCCCTCTTTTATCCATGTTTTCCTTATAATTTTGCACCTGTTATAATGTTGCAGCTTTTGATATTTTCTATGTTTCTTCAAGTTATCTTATTAGCTATCACGTGCAAATATGAACTTGGTTGTTGATACTGAGTTACTGACTGATGTCTGATATTTGATAATTCAGCCAAAAGGCAGAGCAATTCAAGTTGAGGACAGTATGGTGGAACGGCAACCATCCATAGATGTAAGGCGTCCACGCCATAGGGATTTTAATGTTATAGAGGTATGCACTCTGTTTACAACAATTTTGGTACTGTAGCCATTTATGTTTTTGTAGTAATTTTTATTGGTTTTTGGCAGATTAAGCTGCTTGAATCCTCTGATGATTACTCTGGTTCTGGCAATAGCACTGTAATGGATGTATCATTAGAACGGGAATCTATGGTAATGTCAGGCAATAAGAGAAATATTCTCAATTCTTCCAGTGAATGCAATGAAGTGCTGTCTGAAGATCAGTTGGAAGATTTGAAAAGAGCAGATGACTCTTCTGTTAAGAAAAGGTCAGATACACTGCATCTGTTTGTTTCCTTTCTATATATTTTCTTGTGTCGTTTCTAGAATATAGATCTATTTGAACGTAATTGAAGTTTGTCAGCATTTCTGCATACTCCATGTTAGAAGTATGGATGAATTTGTCAAATTCAAGCTCAAGAAGGAATATGAAGTAATATAGATGTGTAAATGGTTTTTGATTTGCCAACTAAGAAAATTCCTATCCTCAACTGTGTTGATTGTCTGTAAAATCTTATTGGATGAAAACATATGGCATAACAGTAGTACTTTAACAGTTAACTATGGCTATTTTTTATCCTAAAAATGTGGATATTGTTTTAATTCCTGAATAGCGGTGTGCAGCTGCCAGCTCCAAAATGCTATAGCTAGATAGCCACTATTTTGAATTTTTTTATATAATTTATAATGTATAATTGTATATTATATGTTATTATATTATATTATGTTATATGCATATATTTATAGTTTTATACAATATAAATTCTAAAAAAATGATAGACTACTAAAAATTAATTATATTCATGATTAACAATAAAAAGGCATGTGTTTTAAACAAAACAAACAAGGAAATACCAAAGTCAGATACAAGTTTCCTTGGTAAGAATCACCAATCCTCATCATCTTGTATATCCAAGTCTTCATTATCATTTTCACTATTATTAAATCTACAGATTTATTTTTTGAAAATTAAAATCCCATAAATAGCCCTCCAAAAAGGACCTAATGTCTTTTGCTCAGAGGGATTTGTTGAAATCAACACATAGCGCCTGCTATTTAAAATTCAGACTGCTATTAAGCCCACTATGTGGTTTGCTATGGCTGCTACACTAAACCACTCTGCTATGGCAGCCCTTGTAGTGGGCAGGGCTGCTCTGCACAAACTACACTACTCTAGGGGTGTGACAGACTGCTATTTAAAACCCAGGTGGATAATAATTTCTTTTGTATAGTTGTCACCATTCCTTGTTTTCAAATTGATACTTTATTGTAAATGACTTCCATGTTTCCCCCTATTGATACATACATTTATCGTTAAAATTCCTAATGTTTTTGTAAATTGGACCTTTTGTCAGCCTCAACTTATATCTAGACTACTCTGCCTTTCACAGAAGTGGCCAGATTCCTGGTGTAGATGGAGATGAGCATCAGGATCAAGCAGACCAACATTCTGAAGATGCTGCAGAAGTGCCTGAGAGAGGAATAGAAACAGAGGAAGGTGGTGGCCTAGAAGCATATCCATGTTGGATTGAATCAGAATTGTCACTTGGAGATGTAGAGCATAGTCTGACTTCCTATACTGATAGTGATTCTGAGGCAACAGAAAACAGTGTACATGTTGATAACGATAAAAGTCTTTGCCCTTTAAAAAGGAAATCATTGAATTGTGTTACTGACATGAAGGAGTCTTTGCCACTTGATTGGAAAAATTCAAAGAACTATACTATCAATATAAAAGCAGAAAATGTAGCTTATAAATCAAGAACTAGAGTTCAATGCAGAAAGGAATGGAGGCTCCAACGTGGTGGATATGAGCCTGGTTATAATACAAATAATCACACCGAAAATGATAATGATGTCTCCTCCATCCTCCAGTCCAGTGCAAGGGATTTGTCTCTGTTGGCTCGTCGACCAGATGATTATGGCAGACATAAAGACCAACTGCAAGTTTTTAGCAGTCATAAAAGAAATGTTTCATATAATAGGAGGGAAACAAAGCAATCCTACTATTATGAGGGTGAAAAGGTTGCTGATGAGTTGGTTTCACGACGCTCTAAATATTATCATGAAGATCGAGAAACCTTCAGAGATAATAATCAATATGACAGAAAAAATGAAGATGTAGGGGATTATTTTTTTGAGCCAGGTCCTCAATTTGCAAATAGTGAGGACAGAGAGAGAGATTGGTACCATGTTGGCTCTGGGTACTTTTCTGATGACCTGAGTCCTGGCTCAGACAGGGAGTCAAGACAGTTTCTTCCAAAACATTCATCTTTTGCTGATAAAGGTAGGGATACTCAAAGGAAAAGAATGTATGAAAAGTCCCGTTTTAGAGACAGAAATTGCATTGATGATTCTGATGAATGTGAGTTTGAATTTCTAAACAAGAGCTATAGAATGTCCACATCTGCTGCTGTGAGAGAAAAGGAATCTGTAGATAATAATCGTGAAGAGCAGTTTCCACATATTTATAGAGGTGGGAGAAGATCTGTCCATAGGGGAAGACACTGTGACAGCCCCCCTTTAATTTTGAATAACGTGTGTTTTGGGTTAATGGAAGTTGAAGATCATTGTCAGAAATATACAAATTACCAAACTTCAAATTTTAAGTATCGTAGACAATCTTATACAGATTCAATGAAAAATTATGCATACGGTGCAAGAGTAAAGGGAAATTTTGGGGGTTGGGGGAGAGATAAGCATGCTAGAGACAACAGGGGCAGTAACTGGTCATGTGATTATACTGACACTGTTGAAGATGAAGATTTCCCAATTTATCCTTTAGAAGAGTATCAATTTTACAGGTCCCCATTGAAGTTTCTGAACTGGAGAGAGGATGAAATTATTTGTAGACATCATGAAACTCATGCAACATCTTTCTGTTCTAAGGAGCAGAGTGATGATATACCATTGCAGCAGCATCAGCTAAGTATATCAAAACGAGATGCTGAGAAATATTTTGAAGGTAGCTCTAAGATTATGCCCAGAAGTAAGGGTGGGCAGGCGGTGCTGAGATGCCGGAAATCAGTTGACTTGATTAATGGGGAAGGAAAGGTAAAGATGGGGAAAAAAGGGCCAAAAACCTGTACTTTTGTCTTTATGAAAGAGTTATTGAGCATCTGTTGCACTTCATTTCTTTTTGGTAGCTTTGTTCATATAATGTCCACTGTACTACGTCACTCCCAAATATTGACTGTTTTATCTTTTTTCTCTACTCTTGATTTTAAAAATGTTTTTAAAGGTTGGACCAATTTGAGATTGTATTGATTGATGTTCTTGAGTTTTAGGATCAATATCAAGCTAAAATGCTAAATTCTAGAGAATTTCAGGTCGAGCATATGAAATAAACCTGTGTAGTTCCTTTAAGTCATAAGATTAATCTCATTGTTTAGTAGTATTTATTGATATATTAGACTTGCTGGGATTGTAATATGATATGGTAATGGATTGTGGTGATTAGACTTGCTGCCATCAACATCGCTGATGCTCATTCCTAATCAGGCCACTTTTGTAAATCTCCTGGCCCGAGTTAATTAATGCACTTATGGTATATGTTTTCTCTATTAGGTTCAGAATTTTAATTGATTGGATATCACACATTTCTGGCCTGAGTTAATTTATGCACTTATGCTATATGTTTTCTTTATTATGTTCAGAATTTTAATTGATTGGATATCACAAATTTCTGCCACAGTTTGTTAATTTTTTGAATTCCTCATTCTATTAAATGTGATATCTGTAACAAATTTGTATATATATATTCCATCATTGGTAAACTATAATTTATCCTTAGATCTTGATGAGCAACAGAGCAAGACTGTTGTTTAGCCTTTAATTACCTTTATACGCAGGATGGGGTGGGAATTGGGCAAGACCATCTCTCTCTTCTTCCTAACCTGTCAAATTTGCATTTATTTTCAATTCTATTGTTAATGCATGGATATGCTAAATATTTGTATTATTTTTATCACTTTCAAAAGCATGCATTGGTTTTTATATAGAAATTGTGTTTTGGTCAATAAGGGTGTGGCTTTTCAGGTACCTTTCTCTGCCAAATGCACCTAACTTCCTATTAGCCTATTATATGTTTTGACGATGCGTATACTAAACTCTAATAACTAGTTGCCGGCTTTTTTAGTGAGTTTTTCTTCAAATGATGTTTTAGTTCTTTAAAATGATTTCCAAAGTTGATGATTGACAGCATGAAAGTCTATTTATTTGTTGATTTTGTGACGAAAAGACATTGGGCTTCTACCAAATTTGGCTTTTTATAATCCTTTTTCTCATGCTTAAATTATCTTGATCTGATATAAATTTTATACTTCAGTGTTATTCATACTTTTAGTTTTTGTACTTCTCACAATTAGATTTCTTCAGAAACAATTAGTGTATACCCAATTCGATTTGTATTTAATGAATTTGAGTTAGCAGATACATAACTTCCATGAATATTGTATGGTACATTTTTTTTCATATTTAGTTCACAGTAAAGTTTGAAAGGAGTCTAATACCTTTACCATTTTTTTCCCACTTTAATGCTTTGTTACTACCATTCTTCCAATGATCATTCTGTTAGTTTCTATCTTTACTTTTGATACCCCTGTGGCTCACATTTGTGACATTTATTTGATGATATATTCTGCATTTGTCTGCATCGGTGTTTCTTACTTGTTACATGTATTGATATTTTCCTGGTTTTTGGTTTGATTATAAATTATAAATTTGTGACAGTCTCAAGTGAGAAGTACCGGAATCTTGCACAATGGCAGGCCTGAAAATGTCAACCAGGGGATTGCTAAGAAGTGGAGAGCTTCTGTGGGTTTTGATGAATCTAACAAAAATGCCAGCAAATTTGACACCAGAAAATACAAGAGCTACCAAGAAAGTAAGAAATGGGTCCAGAACCTTCAAGATCAAGGGCATAAAGAGGGCTCAGATATCGAGGAAGGTCAGATTGTTACAGAACTATACATGGAGGAGGCTTCTGTATCCAGAAGAGATGCTTCACTAGCAGTGAACAAGAGGAGAATGTCACAAAATGAAAATAGTTCGGAACAATGCATAGGTGGTTATGACTGTCAAAGGATTCTTGATTCATTAGCCAAGATGGAGAAACGCAGGGAGCGCTTTAAGCAACCCATCACAATGAAAAAAGAAGAGAGTCTGAAGCTCAATAATGATTCCATTGTAGATACAGGTGAAATGAAGCAACATAGGCCAGCTCGTAAGAGGTGCTGGGTTGGTAATTAGTTTTCATTGATGAACAGAGTTTCTCTCAGATTTGATAAAGGACAACAACTACCATGGTAGAAATTATATTTTGCTCTTGGCAAAATTGAGATTATAGACTTGTTTGCTTTTGATTTGGAATAAAGCCTAATGGGCCCAACAGTTTTGGCGGATTTATTGAAAGCTCTATATTGCGAGGACTGTAAATAACTCTTGACATTCATGATATAATCAAGTCGAATTTTGGATGCTCCCTTTTTCTGATATATAACCGAGGCTTCACCAAATCATAGTAGAGTTGACCTGCTATTTTTAGAATCCACAAGGTAAAGAAACATAAATCTGTTGTGGATGAGTGGTTTTGTGGGTTCGTCTGGGATCAGGATAGCTTTGAATATCAGTGCTGAGCCATTTTTACATGGCTAATTTAGCTTGGAATTGTGGTTTCAGATCAGGAACGTGGCTAAAGGTTCAAACCGTTCAACTCTCTTGGAATGGATTCATTCTTAGAGAAGGGAATCAATGCGCGAACTTGTTGGCAAAGATGGAAGCCAACTCTAACTCAGATTTAAGTCTTTAGACATTCCACCTGGAGGTATCATGCCTCTGCTGAGATCAGATGAAGCTGGTGGAAGCCTGGAACTGTTTTCCTTAGACCTTTAGTTGCTCTCTTTTGTTTTTCTTCCAACTGAAAAAAATAGGGTCAACTACCTGCAGTCTCGCTACCTCTTTAGTTGCTGCCCCCTACTTGCTCATTTGCAATTACTACAAAGTCCCTATAGTTGGTGTGCAACCGTGCCTGCCGTTGTTGTGTGTGATGCAAGGTTATGCAAATAAAGAAAGAGGGGGAAGTTTACGACCTAACTGAACACTACAGTTGGAACTTGAAATAGGTTTGAGAATCCGTTAGTCATTGAAATAAGGTACTACTGATACGATATTATTTTTGGGAAATACAAAAGATAGTAATTATTTTCAAGATATTATTTGAAAAGGTTAATTTATATTTAATTAAAATATTGGAATGCAACATAAATTTTAAAGAAATTGTTCAAAAGCGTATTTCATTTTAATTTTTTAGTGACATAAGAAAACTGTTGCATTGATAATATCATATTTCAATCACCAAAGTATCAAAAGAATTAATAAATTTTATAAAAAATTTATTTAATAGAAAGTAGTTAACTTATAATTAAGATAAATAATATTAAAAAATAAGTTATTTTTTATTCAATAAAAGTTATTGTTTATTTAATATATAATGTTATACTCATTCGTTTCCATATTTTTTAAGGTTATTGTAAATAGATTAAGATATATTTAATTTCTTTAATGTATTGATCTTGGATGCTTGAACCACCAGTAGTGAGTATTAAATGTGGACATATTTGTGAAAAAAATATTAATTAGACTTTAAATTGTAACAAATGTTATTAAAATCGAGATTTTACTTAAAGATTAAAAAAACTCGTAACTTAAGATTCTAAATTGAATAGTAAGATCTACGTATTCCAAAAATATATAATACATAGGCATAAAATTAAATAGATAAAAAATAATTTACATTTTTTTTTTCAACTTCCATCTCATAAAAATATATAATACATTGATATAAAACTAAATGAGTTTAACATCTAGATATTGTAAGTGTAAAAAAGTTTTATGTTAACGGTTAATTACAACCTTTTATTTACACGATTTTTAAGTATTAATGAGTAAAGTGAACAAATTTACTATATATAAAGAGTTGTAATTAATTATCCATATAAAACTTTTTACACTAAAAGTGTATGTGTTTTCCTCAAACTAAATTGATAAAGCTGTCTTCAAAATCATAATAATATACATGGGGTAAGTTGAAAAAAAAATTGTAGAGAATAAGAATGCAAATGATGACCGTTTTACGCTTAATAGAAAATTAAAATAATATTAATTATTCAATTAAAAGAAGGAACTAAGTATTGAGTAACCTTTAAAATTGATTTTGAACTTAGGTCAATATTGTATATCAAGGATCGCCGTATTATATTTACACTTTGCACATTCCTTTCTCAATAACATTTTTATCCAGGGTCAATACTTAATTTTGATTACGAGATGGAAGCCTCGAAGGCTTTGTTAAATGTCTTAACTTTGAGTTCAAAGAAGAAGACATGTTTTGAAGATGTTCGACAACGACAATGACATAGATCGACAGTGGAAACAAGCATATGGAAAACTGAAGATAAATTATAAGGGTTTGATTGATGTGATTTTATTTTTAGTTTTTTAAAAGAGTTTTCAAGAATAGTTTTCAAAAAATATTTTTGAAAAGAAAAGAAAAAAAACTTGTTTGGTAAATATTATTTGAAAACTATTTTGAAGATGTAAAAAATGAAAAAAAACGTATTCAGATTTATTAAAATTTTATTAATGAAAAGTAAAAAACAACATATTCTAATTGTATTTTGAGTTTTTAAAACAAAAATAGAAAACTGAAAAACAAAATTCTTTCAGTTGTTCGTGTTTTTTAGTTTTTAAAAACTAAAAAACGAGAACTGTCTTCGAAGAATGTTTTCAGAAAACATTACTCAAACGAGTTTTTTAATTTTTAAATACTAAAATACTGAAAACAGTTTTATAAAACTATTGTTAAACAAGCACTAAGTTTGAATGGTGCAAATAAGGTCATGAGTGGTTAGAAAGTATCTGCAACACCAAATTGTTGCCCCAAATGAGTTGTGAAATAGATCATCGATCGGTATGATCCCACTTTCAAAAGATCATGGGAATGAGTTAGCACAAAGACTCTTCTTTGACACGTGGAATTGTGCGAGTTCACGATTCAACTTGCGATCTTGACAACAATGACTGTAACACTTTTTTTAGGGCAAAATTGTGAGGAAGCTACCACACCCAAAATGGATAATACCTTAATTCTATGGTTGTAACAAACTAACAATTTCTCGGAAAATGTTGCACAAAATCCCCTTACTTTTATATAATTATAGTTGTACCATTTTTTAAACAATGTTAAATCCGTTAAGTCATCAGGTCATGTGCTGGACATATGTTCTCTTAAGTTTTGCACACTATTACACATGTATCCATTATATTTTTCAAACTTTACATAAGATACCCATCTTACCACCATTGTTGAATTGTCACAAAGCTTTCCATGAAAAAATGAGGTACATCATTGTTCATACGAAATACACACGTAATAATAACAAAATAAATGGGATCAATATATCATATACACATTCAAATAAAAAAATAAATGGGATTAATATATCATATACACATTCAATAGATAACGAAGCCTCCCTTCTAGTAGAAACAACATAAACCAACAAATTAGAATGTAAGGAGAAATTTTACTTTATGAAAATGTGAAGTGTAATTTCATCTTTTAAATTTAATTAAAAATCACGTGTCTAGCACTTGACCGAATGACTTAACAGATTTAAGATTTTTTAAAAAAAATCATATGTCCAACACCTGACTTGATGATTTAAAAGATTTAATACCTGACCTAACGTCAGAAAGAGCATAATTGTAATAAATACATAAAAATATCTAAGTTTGGTATAGTTAAAAAAAAAAAAAGTGGGTGTAACTATAATTTCATTGAACCTAAAAAGTGTATTTGTAATTTGTTCTAATTTTTTTGTTATTACCACTTTTTTTTTTAGTTTATAATCATTATAGATTTGAGTACATAGATAAATGTTAGCAAAATTGATTTTGAACATAATTAATTTTGATTAGAATTTATTTTGAGACGACATAATTTATGTTTGGAAATTTGTATTGTAATTATAAGTTAAAATTAAAATCAAAGACATATATTAATCTAATTTAAAAGTTACTTCAATCTAGTCAATTTTAAATCCTTAATTTTGAATTTCTTAAAACCAAATATACAAAAAGTTTATCTGATATTAATTTTAGATCCAAATATAAAACCGAACACTGTATGCTATTTTTTTCTCTTCTTTTTTATTATAAAAACACTTGCTATCAAGCATTGACATGTTACGACACAACATTACAAAAATGCTTACATGGTGACATTAGGTAAAACCATGTAAGTGATAGATTTTGTAACAAACACTAACAAAACGAATAAACGGATATATATTTTTTTTAATGGAACTAAATATAAACATAAATATTGAAGAATAAATAAGACCACCATAAATATTTTATACTAAAATTTACTATCGAGGACAATTACGTCAAATAAACTAAAAATTTAATTAAAAATAAGACCACCATAAAAGTTTTCTAGAAAGATTACTTAAAATGAACTTTCATTCCTTTAGGATTACTAAACTAAAGAATTGAAGGTAAAATTATTACAGATTGCCCCCATGCAGGATCGAACTACAGACCTTCAGTTTACAAGACTGACGCTCTACCACTGAGCTATAGGGGCTTGGACAAATGGTATTTCTCAATTACAAATTTTTATATCATATAAATGTAAATGGAAGGCCTATCCTGCAAAAACTCCCAACAAAAAAGACCCTCTTCTTTCTTATATTAAATATAAGTTTTAGAAAGGCCATCCCTAAATTTTTTATTGTTTACTAAAAAAAATTTACAAATCATCATTAGTAATATTTATATTCATATCTTATTTATTTATATTCAAGATTTATTTATTTACTAATATTTATAAGTTCTTATTTTACAAAATAATTTTTAAATAAAATATTATACTATTTACATATTAATAAATGCGAATAATTAAGTAACTTGTGTGTAAGACACACTATTGTCCTAATTTTATAAAAAATATAGATTGTGTTAATTGATTCAATCATTTATGAGATCTATAAGATCACGTTAATGTGTGAACATCCTATATTTATGTTAAAAAATTTCTAGAAATTTAAAGTATAATAATACTTATACAACCTTTTTTTTTTATAAATAGTAATAAAGGATCTATTTAATAGGTTGAATTTTAAATATTTATTATTAAAAGTCAGTAGATAAAATTATCATTTTCTATAAATAAAAAATATTTATTATTCAAATAGTTTTCTCTTTAAAAATGAAAACATATATACAATAGGTGGAATCAATTTGTGAAGAGAAAAATATAAGACAACGTAGAAATTAGAGAATAAATAATTATCTCCTCTAATTTTTCTTTAAAAATAGTACTAAGAAATAAAGTTGAGGTAGATCACAATTTTACAATCCACAATTTAAAAATCATTATGCAAACAAATGAAGATTATTTAAATTTGTAATAATATATCAGTAATATTCAACACATGGATATATAGATTTTTTTTGCATTTGCATGATTTATTTCCATCCTGAAATATATTTGAAATATACCTATTTATAGAATTAAATATTTTTATTTAAATAAATATTTATAATTAATTAAAAGCTCCAAAATAATACGAAGATTAAGAAATATTCAAATAGAAAATTCTATTAAGAGTCTCATGTATATTACTAATATTATTTAAAATATTTATAAAATTGTAAGAAAAATATATTACACATAAAAATTTAAAATGCATTTAAATTTTGTTAAATTTATAATTTTTCATTTTAAAAAATGAAATTATATAGTTATTCAATTTTTTCAAACTACATTGTATATAAAATTATTTTAATTAGATACAAAATATTGAAATCAATATTATTTGAAATAAATTATTATTTAATATAAAAAATAATTTTATATTTTATTAATTGGAACCTATTTTACATCTTAGTAATTTGATTAATAATATTTAATTTTTAAATAAATATAATATCGTTGCATAATGTACCTTAATTCTTAATTTAACTTCTTTAATTCTATTTGAAATTTTATAATATTTATATTTAAATTGGGATCTCCTTGAGACAAATATAAAAGTACTTCTTAGTGACATATTTAGTTGTACATGCATGAATACCAAATATGCAAATATCTTCCACAATAGTTGAGGTTCCTCCAAAGCGTCTTGTATAACTATACTTTGAACTAGTAGATGTGATCCACCAAGATAAATGTGGAAGTAACTCTAAAATCCCATTTGGATGCTCAAGTCAAAGGGGCTCGACTTAGAGTATTAATGGCGCAATAAAACTAGTAAAAATAATGAATAATAATTAGAAATAAAACCTCACTAATTACTCTTATTTATAAATATATAAGTGAGTTGAGCTTAAGCTATGCTAATTAGGTTTAATTAATCAGGGATAAAGTTAGAATTAAGATAATATTGCTTAGGTGTAGCTTTATAATAATTTTAACAAAATTAACTCTGGTCAAGAAAGATCTTACTAAGGTGTGTTTATTGAAACCTATTTGAGACTTTTCCTAGACCTTGTATTGTTTCGGTAAGCTACTATGTGGTCCTTCTTTTCATGTTACGACATAAGAGTTTATAAGGATCATGATTTTGGTCTTAGTTTCTTGTGTGTGCCCTTCGATTGATATGAAGGATTTATCTGGTATACAAGCCCTCAACGTTGGGCATAACTTTGACAAGAACGTTTGCCTTTAATTTGAGATTTCATCTGTTGATCTGGGATATTGTTAGTTTTAAAGCAAAAGTGTTGTCTTGGTGAGGCCTTTTCTTCATGTATCCAAGACGTTTTCTCTTTGGGTCGAGATGTTGTCCTGATGTAAAATTTCCTGATTTAGGGTTTAGCTGTTCTCGCCTTTATCATAGATTGTTCTCTGTTAGAGCATTTTGTTAAGGTTTCATGGTATATGAATTGACAACCATTTTTGACTATAGATTTTCATTGATCTAATGTTCAAAATTGTTTCTCTTGTTTGGGCCTTCGTGGGCTAGAAATCTATATAAGGGCTTCACCTTCATCGTTGGTTGCACTTGCGGAAAAATAAATACTTTAGAAAGTACTTTTGTCTTCCATATTAATTAACTTGAAAATCTTAAAATACTAACTTTATTGATAACATGAAAATAATTTATAATTAACAACGATAAAATTTACACTATGTTTGACACCATGTGATGAGATTGTTTGAGATGAAAATCACATGAAATTCATTATAGCCAACTTCTTTTGTTCTATTTGAGTTAAAGGAATGTTCATACATATGGTGTCTCTTTCTAGATGAAAATTCATTGTTTTTTCCCCCTAAATCATAGGTATCTAGAGGCAATCTTATAAGAGTTGAACAAAGTATTATGGGTGATAAAACTCACTCTCCAAGTACTTTAACGTAGTCACATATCCAAAACTCAAACTAGAGATCTCTAGTTAAGTTAAAACACTTCTAGCCAGTTAAAATATATGCCTCTTTAACTCATACGATTTGTAGTGAAAAATGGGTCCCATGATGCAAAATGACCTTTTTACTTTATCCTTCTTTTCTCATTGCAAAATAGGTCCAAATGTAATTTTCTCTTTTTTTTTCTAGTGTACTTAGTCTTCTTTACTTGAGTTTTGTGAGGAACACTCATATTAAGCTAAGAAAAATAGAAGTATACCAATATGCTATTCTATACCCGCTAAGAGAAATAGAAAAAAAAAAGAAGATATGTAAGTATGATAAACTTTATAATGTGATAAGACAAAAGAGATAAAAAAAATAAAAAATATTGATAAAATGTATAAATTAAATAAGTGTACATGTATTATTAATAAAGGAGAATCAATATCTGTTTATATATATTGAGGGGGCTTTTATCTTTTTTTTTAACCCTGATAAAAATTAAAAATAGATATGAAAGGTGTATAACAACTTACATATCCTATTCAACCGATCAAATAAAGCCTTTTGGGTTGTCTTTGTTCCAATTGTTAAATTATACGTTTTCAATTGATATCTAATTATGTAAATGAAGGGAGCTCTCCATCTAGAGTATAATCCAGTGATATTTAAATATCATTAATTGATATCCAACTTCATATTTTTGTAATTAAATATATTCAAATATATATGTATTTGAAATAGTCGAATATTTGTGTGGAATATTTTTTTTATAGCATGAACAAAGATTAAAAAAAAAGAAAACTTGAATTATGGCAAGGACATTTAAATAGTCTAAGATTTAACGTTTTTTCTATCAAATCACATAAATAAATTTTCTTAATTTTTTACTCTATTCACCTTAATTAAATTAAAATAATAACTTTAATTTTATTTTATTTCCACTTTCTTTTGAATCATTTATGCTTTTTTTTTCTTGTTTTTCTCTTCTGAATCCTTAATGAGTGCTATTTATTTTGGTTGTAGTGATTAATTTAGGAGTATATAAAACGTGTCCTTAATGTTATGATAACCTGACACAAAACCCTGCCATTACTACAGCACTATTTACGTGTCTACAATGGGGCGATCGATTTTTATCCAATTGTGATTTTAAATAGTTTCATGGCCGTACAATCATGGCCATTTATGTACTTCATAGTTTTGACACATTGTCGCGACACACACAGTCCTGCCATAAAACATGAGAAACGATAAAACCTAAAATCATGTTCTCTATATCTTTATAATATTATATAGGATAAAACTTAAACAATGTTCTTAATATACATCTTGAGAGGGACAAAAAGATTTAACAGTGAATCCGAACTAAGGATTAATTTTATAATTAGTGGAAAAGATCCAAGTTTGTATGAATACCTTAAAGTTCCATCAAAGAGAAAGTATGCTGGCTATAAAAAACTCAAGTTAGCAAATTAAATAAATTTTAATAAGTAAGTATATAAATATAAAAAAATATTACGCTAAGATTTAATCATATTTATTTATTTTTATGACTTTTAAATATAGGTCAATAAACTTATCATCTGTATAAAATTTCTTATACACTTATATATGTTAATATTTTCTTTTAAACATTAAGGAATTCTCATTAAAAACGTTTTAGATCATGAAAAAATTGTCTGCACATATTGTTTGATTTGAAAATTTAATAACAATATAAACAGTTGTATTTGAATAATTATTAGGATCGACCTAATATAAAATGTTTGGGTACTTGGGTAGTAAGTATTTATTTTCAATGCAATTATTATAAAAAAAAAATTGATTTTTATCTTAATTAAAGTAGCCATTCTTATACACATGGAGGCAAATGTATAAAACAAAGGCCAGCGTCAGAAAATAATATAATAAAAATAAATAAAGGCCAGTAAATGTATAAAAAGTTAAATATATGTACATCCTAACTAATAATGGATGGAGGAAAAAGAGAAAAAAATACAAAAAGAAAAGACGATAATTATGACAAAATATGAAGAAAAATAGAATAAAAGAAAATGAGTGAGAGATGAGCGGAAAGCCAATAATGAAACCCTAATGCAATTGTGTATAAGTAGCTAATTAATTAAACAGATAACATCGTCTCAACACATAAGCAGTAATTTATGTTGAGATTATTAGCTATATCGTTTTAATTAAGAAACAATTATTTAATTAGTTATTTATGCAGATTTTAATATCAGTTAGTTTTATAATCAGTTTTCCTTTTTAAAATGGGTTTGATAGTTAAAAAAAAGAAAGAAAAGTTCTGAATTTTACTCTTCCTACTAACAAAAGTACTAATAACTAATGCTTTTAAGACAGCAAATTAAATGAGAAAAAAAGAATAGGCATTTGGGATTGGAACATGAGAGACATACCAACATTTGAAATAATATGACAGCCGGTGTTTCAATTCAACAACCTCATATTGGGTCTTTCAATACAATGTGCTGAAAGAGGATAAGAAAACCCTGATAAATATAAAAGATACTGATATATTAACATCGTGCATAACTATCTAAATGTAATAATTGTTTGTTGATATTAAAATCAACAGATTTTACATCTGATAGAGATCAGAGTCAACATAGAACCCTTGAAGATTATATACCTAAAAATCTCTAGGGTCGACAAACACATTTCGCACTTGTCCCTTCATCAACATTTCATCACCATGGCTTGAAAGTCTCTTTGTGTACCATAGATCATCGATACATGACATAGAATCTGTTTGAGGAATATGGTTAGCAAGTGGATCACCGAACCCTAACTCAGTTATAACCACCCTACAGTCCCTCATACCTTCTCCCACTCTTGATGTGAATCTCCACATGGATTCCATGAGCTCTCCAAGATTCTCTCCCTCTCCATGGATTCCATAAAGGAAGAGAAACCCAAAAGGCATACAAAGTGAGTCACTCACCGACATTTTGAGACAAGGGAAAACTTTCTCTTTTACATGATTCAAGGTTGTAAGAAGAAACCTTAGTAGTTGAGACTTTCTAACTTGTAGCTTATAAGCTTCACAGGTGTCCCATATACTAAAAATGATCCATGAGTTTGAGGTTTCATTGCTAATAAGATCTTTATTACTCAAGTTGAGCCACCCCTCCTCTTTGTAATAACTTACCCATGTGCCTAGGCTGAGTTTCTCCTTCAGAATAAGGTCCATGTCTAGTGGATACAAATCTTTGGTCCTCAAGGTTCTTCTGTATAACGAAATTGCAAGATCTATTCCCACTTTCTCTATTGTTATATCCCTGGAAGAAATGTGGTTTGTAAGGGAATTAGTTGGTTGGACAAATATGACAAGTGAGCTGAGATTGACATAGTTGCATTTGATGGTAAATAGGTTTTTAGATGCTTCATTATTCTTTTCAGTGGCTAGGAATGCATACTCAGCTCCATTTCTCACCATCCATTCTTCAACTGCAGTTACAAGTCTTAGTGCAACCCCCTTTCTCCTACAGTTACCAAAATGTTCTTTGAATAACAATGACTCGCAGAATTGTAGAAAGTTGTTGATCATATTCATGTAGTTATAGTTTCAATTCAGTTGATAAAACCTTAAAGATCAATATTGCATCTGCAATTGCGGTTACAGATCACAATATAACAAGGTTTGAAATTCTTTGCTTTCAAGTCAAGTTCCAAATTTAGGTGCAATTGAAAGGAAGAAAGTGATGAGTATTATTTACCTGTATGTAGGAGAGACTCTGAGGCCTAAGATGTAACCCATCTTCAATAATGATCCAGAAAGAGTCCCCACATTCTTAACAATTCCCCTAACCACTCCAACAAGCTCCCTGGTCTCAAAAAGCTCAGCAACCTGAAGGTGATATTGATTATATATATGTAATATCAGGTGGCTATAATCATGTGATATATACTTCAATATATATATGTTTTGGAAATAGATATGGATTTCATGTTAGAGAAATAGAACAAAGAGTATATGGAAAATCTGAAGATTGTTATTGAATATTAGAACTACACAAGAAGGGGATGTTATAGTTACCCACCAGCATAACATGAAGAGGGAAAAACCTAATCCTAGATAAAGGGTCACCCATCATGTTGGTAAAAATGGAGACCATCTTTTTAGTCCCAATATCACACTCCCTCTCTAGTTTTCTCACCATTTTGACATCCTTATCCTCATTATATTCTCTTATTAGAACCTTACTCTTTGTACGGTCAACCATTTCTTCTCTTTGGCTAAATGAAGCAAGTGAGGCAGTGGGAGTGGATATCATTATAGGATCTTTCTTGATTTGGATCTCTACCAACCAATATTCATATTGCATCCTTATATATGGGGAAATATTATTTTCTTTTCCTTCCTTATTTTGTTTATTGTCGTGACTTCAACACAGCTTACTATATTTTCCTACACATGAATTGCTGCGTTTGTTGAAATTGGCATTGTCCTGTTAATATTTTGTTTTCAAAATTGATTTAATGTTGGGACACGTGACTAAAGTGGGAAAGTCCCACGTTGAAATTAGGAGCGGATGGATTAAATTTTTAAATATTCAATCCATATTTCATATGATTAAATCCAATTAAATGATTAATTTTTATTTAATTAAATTAGATCTTTTAAAAATAGTTTAAAACTTGTATATAATTAAAATAAAATTTAATTAGTATGTACTATAATCTGAAATATATACGGAAACACTTCTTGTAATTTCTTTATCATTTATAAAATTGTTTGGTTAAAAATAAATAAATTATTATGCACTATAATGTAGAAAATGGTTTTACACTGTGTTTGAATTGAGCTTTTTATTTATATAATTTTTAAAATATTAATTATTAAAATTATTAAATTTATCATAAACAAATAGTTGAAATTCAATATGTAAAACTTTTGACACTATCATATTAATTAAACTCATAAAAATATGATTTTACATTAAATATATGCCTTGAACAAATTTCAATTTAAATATTCTATTTAATTTTTTATTATCACAACTATAGTTAATATTAAAAAACTAGTTTTAGTTGTATTTAGCCATACAACTTATTTGATTTATACAAAATGATTTTTATCAAATTAATAATAGATCAAAATATAATTAAAATAAGAGTTTAATTGGTATACACTGTCAGTGTAAATATTTTTACTCTGACATTCAATCACAACCTTTCATTTATAGTAAATTTGTTAACTTCATTAGTACTTTAAAAGTCATATAAATGAAAAGTCATTATTAAATTTCAGTGTAAAAATCTTTTACACTAATAATGTATACTAATTAAACTCTTAAAATAAAGTTAAAAATCTCAATTGTCAATTTAATATTTGTCATATCAATATAACTATATATGTCCAAGAGACGTGGAAAACGTAATAAAAAATAATAGTATATCAAGAGTTTTGCCATAGCGTCGTCATAAATCCTAGAGAGGAATGTGAATTGCACACATGTGTTTTTTTTAGTACATAGGTAAGTACCACATATATATGTAGGTGAAACCCTAATATTTTTTTTTTATTTTCTTTTCCAATGTGCTTTCCGTGACAATAGCCACACTTCTATATGGTGATCATTAAAAAGTAAAAATTTAGAAATTTTATAAGTAAATTACATGAAAAAACAAAAAAAAATATTAAATAGTGCATATGTTACTAAAGAAAACAAGGATAAATAATAAATTAAATAGTTGATAAAATACAATATTTACTCGTTCATATCTAAGAAATCAAGTAGTTACTTCTTTATTTTTTTATATTTTATATAATAATTAATGAGTCTTTATTATTTTAAATATTTATGATATTTTTAAGTTGTAATTTTTTAGTAATTATTAATAAACTTTCAGATATAATAATTTTTATTTTCAAATTTTCATATTCCTAAAAACATAAAAAAATTTGAAACATTTTATTGATGTATCTATATATTTATAGTTTGTATTTTGAATTTTTTAAAATCCAAAAAAATATCCTATCTATTGGATTGGATATAAAATCCAAAAATAAATTTGAATATGAAACCAATTCATTAAAATGGATTGAATACAAATTAGATTTAAATATATGAATTTTTCACACTAACCTAATTGAAATAATTAGAATATGAGTTTTCTATATAAAAAATTAGAATATGAGCGATTTTGTGAAGTTAAATGTGTCTATAATATTAATATATATTCACACACACCCATATAACGGGAATGTATCAAGGAGAACAAAGTTTATTATGAGAGATGAGAATAATAGATAATAAGCTTAAGATTACCCTCACCCCACCTTCCACCTTCACCTCCATCCCTACCTTTACCTCTACCCTTACCCCAGCCTTAACATCACCTCTATCGTTACCACCATTGCCACAATTGTCATCGCCATCATCATTGGTCATCGTTGATGGTTACCATCGCCAGTACCATCCCATCGTTGCCACCACCACCACTAACACTGGAGGTAGTGGCAACGATGATGGGATGGTGGTGACGAGGGGGTGGTGGTGATTGTCAACAATAGTAGTGGAGGTGTTGGTGACCACAACAACGGTAGTTGTGGTGGCAACGATGACGTGATGACCGTCGATGATTGTGGTAGCGATAAAGGTGATGTTGAGGGTGAGAGGTGAGTTACAGTGAAGAAGATACATGATATCTTTGAGTTATTTTAATCTTATGCTTATTATTTATTTCTCTTATCTCTCATAATAAACTATTTTTTGACTTGATATGTTTCATATATATATATATGAGACATATCTAATGAGAAAACCAAATTTTTATGAGAGTGAGAGAAGCAAATTTCACCATTGACAGAGGAGAGAGAAAAAGATGGACAAATAATAAATGTTGGAAGAGAGAGAATGGATGGTTGGTCTCAACCATTAATTAATATTCTTATTTCAACGGCTAAGATTTGCTTCTCTTACTCTCATAAATTTTGCTTTCTCACTAGATATTAGGAGCGAGTATACTTACTCAAGTTTGCGAACCTCCAGGCCTATGTGAGTTTTGAATCTTTTTTTAAAGATTCATAACTATAGAAGAAATTTGAGTCCGGTATGTGAAACCCCACATATTTCACGGGCTAACTTTGCAGGCTCATGGGCTTAGCCCGTAGCCTGTTTAAAGGGGCAAAGTTGTCATTTAGGCTATTACTTTGTATTGATGTTGTGACTTTTTTGTTGTAATTTGTGACATTTTACACTTTTAATATTAAAAATATTTCATGTTTTAGATTATTATAAATTTTGATATGATATTTAGCATGATATATTATAATTTTGTTAGTTTAAAAATATTAGACATTTTTTAATTTTTTCAAAAAATATATGCGGCCCATGGACCGGTCTGTTAAACCCGCAAACTTCGCGAACCAGATACAGATTCGTAAAAGAAAATCCATTTATTTTAGTACACCGGATTTATCCAACTCGTTTATAAATGCGAGCTTTGCAGGCCGGATAAATTCGTATACCCACCCTACTAGATATGCCCTATATATATATATAGGGAGGAGATCCACTTCTTCCAAGAGTAAGTTGAACAGACTTACTTTTCATCATAATCATTAATTTTCTCTAAATTTATGGTTAATGTTAATTACTTATTACAACCTTTAGATTTTTTAAAAAAAATAAAAGATTAAGATGAAAAGTAAGTGCTTGTTTAACAACAATTTTAAAAAACTGTTTTCAATATTTGCCTATTTAAAAACTAAAAAACTCGTTTGGTTACTGTTATTTTAAAATAATTTTCAAAAATAGTTTTGATTTTTAATTTTAAAAACTAAAAAATGGGAATAACTTTAAGTAGTTTTGATTTTCAATTTTGTGTTTTTGTTTTGAAAACTTAAAATACAATGAGAATATACTGTTTTTTTCTTTTCATCAACGACATTTTTGTAAATATAAATAAGTTTTTTTATTTTTAAATCTTTAAAACAATTTTCAAATTACGCTTACCAAACAAGTTTTTTTTCCTTTCTTTTAGAAAACAAGTTTTGAAAACTCTTTTGAAAAACTAAAAAACAAAACCAAAACAATCAAGCCTAAGTCCTTTAAACTTACTTTTGGAGTAAGTTGATTGCAATATATATATATATATATATATATATATATATATATATATATATATATATATATATGTATAATATATGAGAGATGATCCACTTACTCCAAGAGTAAGTATAAAAGACTTAGGTCCTGTTTGGAAGAGCTTATTTACAGTTAAACTTATCATATAAGCACTTATACAAGTGTTTGGGTAAATTTATAAAAGCACTTAAACCTTGTTTGGATACATGTTAAAAGCTCTACTAGGAGCTTCTTTACTCCCATAAGTTCTATTTCACTTAAAATGAATGTTTGGATACATAACCTTTAATAATTTTTTACTTCTTTAAAATTTCTCAGTAGAGCTTATGAAAAAGTTAATTTTGAAAGCCTTTTGTTCGGGTTGGTTCTGAGTTTCTGGTTTTTATTCAAACTCATCACCTGACTACCACCTTTGACCGGTGGTCACTGGCCGCCAAATTCGATTGACTATCATTGGCCACCACCTCCGACCGACGGTTATTGACTGCCACCTCCGACCAGCTATCATCAATTGCTACCTTTGGTCGCCGGTCATTGATTGCCACCTTTTATCGAAAGTCACTGAATGCCACCTCCAACGTCTACCTTTGATACCAACTGTCAGTCATCGATCATTAGTTTTTAGTTTCTAAGGAGGAAAGATTCTTTTTGGTTATGATTTGAAATCAGAGTTTTAAATTTGGAAATAAAAACAATGTTGTTTTTAGTTAGTAATTTTACTAATATAAAAAAACTTATATAATTTTTTTCAAACACCATTTTTTCTATAAGCTCTTATATGTGTATCATCCAATAAACATTAATTGAACTTTTTTTAAAGGTGTTTTTTGTATTAGAGCTTTTAGAAAAACTCTACTTTTATAAGCTCTATTACATAAGCTTACCCAAATAGGACCTTACTCTTCTTCATCATCCTTCATTTCCTTGAAATCTAATAGTTAAGATTAGTTATTCATTACGACTATTAAATTTCAAGAAAACAAATGGATAAGATGAAGAGTAAGTTTTTTATACTTACTAATTTCCTCCCTATATATATGTATACGAGTTTAATTAGTATGCACTGACAGTGTAAAGAATTTTACACTAGCATCCAATCACAATCCTTAATTTATGTTAAGTTTGTTGACTTTACCAATTAATATTTTAAATGTCAAATAAATGACGATATATGATTGAACATTAATGTAAACTGTCTCTCTCTTTTTCTTTCTCTCTATATATAGATATGAGATATATCTAGTGAGAAAACCAAATTTATTTAAGAGTGAGAGGAGTAAATATCAGTTATTGAAATAAAAATTAATGGTTGAGATCAACCACTCATTCTCTCTTTCATCATTTATGACTTCTCACTCTTTTTTCTTTCTCATATCTTAATGACTGAAATTTATTTCTCTCACTCTAGATATGTCTCATATATATATATATATATATATATATATATATATATATATATATATAGTGAGAAAACTAAATTTATATCAAAGTGAAATAAATAAATCTTAAACATTGAAATAAAAATTAACGATTAACATTTATTATTTTTTACTCTTTTTTTTCTCTCATCTTTTAATGATTGAGATTTTTTGGATATTTTTCTCTCTCCTCTCTTAATGGTTGAAATTTGTTTCTCTCACTTTTATATAAATTTGACATCTCACTATATATGTCCCTTATATATATATATATATATAGAGAGGGACAACTTTGATTAGAAAAAAGGTTATAGTGAGAAATAAAAAAACTTAATAATATCCGTAAGATTTTAATAAATGATTTAAATTAAATAGTTCATGAAACAAGCTCATATAGTACTGTCACACATATTTCACACAAATCCTTTAGAATCCTTAGCAACGTGCTCTTCCTCTTCTGCAAACGTATAACACATTCTCCTCTCCCCAATCTCCCCAATTACTCAGTTTCCTTCCTACTGCTTAATTCTTCCGCAGTTAGGGTTACCTTTTGCTTTGATTTATGTAACCTTTGTTTCCAATTTGCTCGATTTTGTCATATACTCTAAATTTGAACTTGAATTGGATAGTCAAATCACAATATCACTGTTGTTGCTCCTCTACCAGCTCCAGAATTGGATCTAATTAACCAAATTGTGGTGGCGCCATGCTGTTTTTATTGCCATTTGCGTGCTTTTGAAATGTTATGCTTATGTTCTTACTTGCTATGTAGTTTATTTCCTGTGTTTGTCTTGTTTGACGGTATTCATGTCATTACGAAGGAGATAAAGGACCTATATTATCTCTCAAATTTCTTATTGTGAATTGAGTTGTGTTTTGACACTGTTTTGCGTCCATTTCTTCATAAATACACATACTGTGCGTTCGGTTACAGGAGAGGAAGAACACGCTGGTAGGACTTAGAGAGAGGAGATCACCCTATGCATTTAATGAAAAATTCAATCTAAAAGTTTATTAAAATTTTACTGTTATTATTAAGTTTTTTTATTTCTCATCTAAGTTATCCTTTATGGGACATATAAGAAAGCCAAATTTAGATAAGAACAAGAGAAGAAAATCTTGGTCATTGAGAGGAGAGAGAAAAAAGAGTGACGAATAATAAATGATAAAAGAGAGACAATGAGTGAACATGTATAATTTGATCTTAATCATTAATTTTTATTTTAATAACTGAGATTTGTTTCTCTTACTCTTATATAAGATACCTCATATGATATGCATATATATATTGGTCACATGGTTCTAATCCTATGATATTAAAACAATTCACAATGGAGGAGATGGAGATCTATATCTAGTTTTAAAAGATTAGAGTCTTTTAAAGTGAGAAAATAGTGTACTTTAATGGATAAAATAAACAATAATAATTATTAATTAAAATTTTAACAGCCCAATTTGTAATTAATTTTAATACATATGTAATTCATTTTAATGTTCAATTTGGCAGCTATGATACTCATTGACTCACATCATTTACCAAGCGGCTGCAACAAACTTCATTCAACATAATGAATGGGATGTACATGGAAATTGCAGGCATAAATGAAAGATAGTGTGAATTGTTATTGTTTGGTGTATCTAAAACCATAGGAATTCATTCATATTCAAACGACGCTTTTGAGTTACAAAAAATACTGCATCAAATAAATTATCATAGTTGGTTATGCTATCTATATTTGATTATTCTTTTTCATATTTTTTCTCGATGTGGTGTCTCAATCAAGGTAATTGTATGAATGTAAACTTGAATTAAAAGGTTGTATTCAATGGTTACAGGTAGATTGTGGGAATGCTCAATATGGATTTGTATCTAGTTAATAATCATCTAACTAGGTTGTAACTATGATACTGTGTTCTAGCTCTAAGGTGATGGTCACTTAATTCTTGACCACCCTCTAAGTATTAACTGACCATCTTCTTTATATGTAATTTTGTTAGGTATTTCTATTATATGTTTTAATGAATTATTTGCCTATAAAAAAACTCTTAATATTTTTTTTAATTGACAGTAATGTGTAATTGGAAGTCCAGTGAGTGCTTATCATTTGGTTTTTTCTACTAATAACCTATATCCACACGAATCTAATTGAATCCCTGTTTGGGTCTTAAAATTCAACTACAAGTCCAAATTTTTTGTTACCATATGCTAGCTAACAAGACTTGCCAATGCATAATATTTTAACTTTCTTTTCTAAAAGAAATTAATTAACTCAATTCCATATTTAAAACTTTGGGTTACCGATTTAAGTGAGTCCTTTTTTAAAAATAATTACCTAAATGAGTTTGTTTTAAAAAATTTACTGAGGTGGTTATGTTTTTAGGTTTGACTTGGTAATTCACAATTTACATTTGCAGTTTTAGTAACACGTAAGTTGTATGACCATATGACTTCTGAGTTGGCAAAAATGCTCCCTAAAATCACAATTCGTGATTGCACTTTAGGATCATGTGCCCTCATCCCCAATATACCTAACTTGTGTCAAATAAAATATTATTGGGACACAAATCGCATATGCATACAACGGTTTATGCAAAAATAATATTTTATTTTCTCCCTAAGCGTTAATAAGTTTTTTGGCACAGGGTATGGAACAAAACTTTTATGCGATTACAACCACAAGTTTTTTTGCACCTTTTCATTATCATGTCTCGAGCCGACGCCCACTATAACTCCGTAAGCTGTGATAAATCACAAGTAGCAACTATGATTTCACTACCCATAAATCGTAGTTGTAAAAAACTACAGTTTTAGTTGCATTGGAAATGATGTCATATAGTTTTCATTACATTTGTCTTTTAGAGAGAAAAAAATATATTATTTATGCATAAATTGCAGTTTGTATATATGGTCTATGTGTTTTAAAAATATTTTATTGGACACAAGTTAGGTGGACTAAGGATGAGGGGGGAGGACCCTTAAAGTGTAATCATGAATTGCTGTTTTATGGAGACATTTTTGCACCTCGCGTGGTCCCGAGAAGATTGTTTTTGTCTTTTATTAAAGTGCAATCACGAATTGCATTTTTAAAAGAGTATTTTTGCCAACTCGAAAGCCACGTGACCATACAAATGACATGACACTAAAACTGCAAGTGAGAATTGTAGTTTGACCAAATCAAACCTAAAAATAGGCATACCTTGAAAATTCTTTTTAAAATAGATCGATAATTGTTTTAAAAAAAAATCCACTTAAGTCAATTATTGTAGAAGATCACATTTACATATTTAAGTAATTTATCATTAAATAATTAAAAAATAACATAAAATACTTATTCTTAATATTCATTGTTTATTTTTTAATCTAATAGATATTAATTGTTTATAAAAATGGTTAATATTAATTACCTATTAAAATAATTACATTTTAAAAAATGTTCTTGCACACATATACCTCCCCTTTAACTGTTCTTGCACAGGCGTACCTCCTCTTCCTTCAAACCTCTCGCTACTTCCTAGTCTGTTCCGGATGATCCTGGTGAGTACCTGCACAAACACTCTGATGCTTAAGTCAAAGATGGCTTGACTAAAATGTAAGTCAAAGTGTGATATCAACAAGAAATTAATTATGAAAATGATCCCCTTAACTTATACCTAGGGCCTACTATTTATTGTTCCCTTCATTGGTTGGGTTTGGGCTTGGTCAACCTTCCAAGGGTAATCTGGTCTTTTTCCCATACCTGCTGAATGTTGAGGACAATTTGGTCTTAAGGATGCCTGGTACCGGGTCTCCCCGACAATATCCAATCTCGGGGCTCTTCTCGGGACACTACCCCATCAACATTAAAGAGCAAGGTGATGAAGATGTTTGGCTCAACTGTGGTGTACTTAGCTGAATCTTCCCAGGATTGAATGTGTTCGATCTTGGGGGTCTCTCCAAGACACTACCCCACAAGAAGTAAGGGGACAGACCTCGACTCATCCTTCTTCGCACCCTCTTTAGACCTTTTCCCACCATTTTTCTTGGGGTTTATAGGTGACACGGGAAGATGACGATCCTAGGCCATAGATCTTGGTTAATCTAAAGGTCTGCGCTCCTCCACCCTCTGAGCTTCTGTGAACCTCCTTATAAATTGGAAAGCGGTGGCTCCTCCTCCCTACACATTTCCTCTTCTCTCAAAGCCTTTCAAGTTTCTTTTCCTTCTTTCAGGTATGCTTAGTTTCTCTGCTTGTATTTTTCCTTCTCTTTACCTATAGCTGAATCTAGCTTTTCTGTGAGGTAGGTTTGTCCTTCCTCCATTGTCGGCCCTCTCATCGACGTGAGGGTAAATTCCCTGGACATGGCAATGGAAGGTTCTCAAGCTTCTTCTACCAGGAGTCTCTCTGATGGGCCACTTTTCCCGTGATCTTCAAATGGGAAGCCTCGGTAATACCCCTTACTCCATTGCTGGGTTTGAATGGGTGAGCTCAAAGGTCGCCAAGTATCGGTCCCAAATAATGACCCAGAAGGAGTGTTTGTCCTTCTACGAGGTTTTTCCCCTTTGTCACTTCCCGAATCCAACTCTCTCTCCCTTTACGACGAGGGCTTACCGGAGTGGAGAACCTTTGAGTCAGACCTAGTATTTAGGAATTCCCCTATTCTTGGCAATAAAGATTACTTTTATATGTATACATGCCTTTTTAAAGGCTTAGATGTAGAACTTCCATTTGACCACTTCACCATGGGTGTTTTGTGCATAATGAACTGTGCTCCTATTTAGATTCACCCCAACGTTTGGGCCACTATCCAATCTTTCCGCATGTTATGCCAGGTTTGTTTTATCAAGGCTACCCTGAACCTCTTCTTTCACTTCTACTAGACCTCCCTGGAAAACTCATTAGATGGTCCTCAGTTAGCCACATGGTCGGACGTCTATTGTTTGAGGTTTTCATGTCCTTTTACAAGGACTGGAAGTCTAAATTTATGAAGATAGTGCTGAAGCTGAACTGTGCGGTGAATTTTTTTTATGATAATGAGAGGAAACCTCTGTTTCCTTTCAGCTAACAACCTACCCCCGACCGCCTATCGACCTTGCCCTTCGAAATGCTCTCAGAGTAGAAGAAGAAGCACACGAGAAGAAGAAGAAGCACACGACGTAATTCCCCCAATTGCTCCTCCTTCAATGCCTTGGAAAACAAAATCAAAGCCTAGTGCTAAGAATAAAGGATAAGACTAATTCCAAGAATACAAGTTTTGGGTGGAAAAAGGCAAGAAGGCCATCGTCGTCGAGCATCACGCTAGATTCTTCAAGCTATTCACCAAGCTGAAGAGTAGTGCCACTTTCCTGAGCGATTCTAGTTAGATGAAGCAAAGGACTTCTTCCACGGGAAGTTCTTGCTCTACAATGAGGTGCCTAAGAACTTGACACCTGATGCTTATGCTCCTCGCCTTCAAAGGGGAACAACCAGGAGTGTAGGGGATGAGGCAACGATGAGGAAACCTGAGAGTGTTAAGAGAGATGCTCTAGAGGAGGGGGAAAAGGCCCAAGAGAATTAGATTTTCATTTTTTCACCTTTGGGGGGAGAGTTTCTTTTATTTTTGTTACGTAAATCTCTTTTTAGCTGACCTTTTGTACACGAATCAGTTGGTAAATATATAAATATCTCACTGCCTTTTGAGCCTTGGATTATTGGTTTCTGTTTTCTCGTACTTTCTATGTTACCTGTTTAAGTCTAAGTTGTTTCCTGCCTGGTCTGTTCATTCTTATATTCTTCCTGAGTGGTTGCTCTTTTTAGGCAGTTTGCTCGTTGGGATTATTTTAATTTGAAGTTTGATAAGATTTCTAAGTTAGGCTAGACCTAGACTGTTTGCCTGGGACGATAACACTTGGTCTTGATTTCCTTTTAAGTTACAACAAGACTCAGACTGTTTATTCAGGAGGGTAACACTTGGTCCTAATTTCTTTTAAGTTATGGCCTGACCCAGACTGTTTATCTGGGAGGGTAAGGCTTGGTCTCAATTTGTTTTAAGTTACAACCAGAATTGGACCGTTTGTCCAGAAGCGTAACGTTTGATCTTGATTTCTTTTAAGTTACGACCAAACCCAAACTGTTTGTCTAGGAGGGTAACGCTTGGTCTCGATTTCTTTTAAGTTATGACCAGACCAGGATTGTTTGTTCTAGAGGGTAACACTTGGTCTTGATTATAGGTCGACCTAAAAAATGATGTAATAAAGTTCCAAAGAAACTGAGACAACTTTTATTAATATTTATCGGGGTGCCTCGTTAAAATCCTGGCCACCAAAATCCCCTTCCCTTCTCTTTTTATGTGTTACTAGCTTTCTTAAAGTTGGTTCTACGAAAAGTTGGCTCGCCTACTTCTACGGGCAACATGGCATCCATCTCGTATGTTAGCGTGTAGGGGGTTTCTTGCATTGATGACTGGGGGTGCACCTTTATACCCATAATACATGAAACACCTCATCAACCCATGCTCTCTTTTCTTCCTTTAGCTAGACGACTTTGGTCACTGCTTTTACCAACCTGTTAGTTTGAGGGTGCTCCATGGAGGCAAAGCGATGTCGAATCCATAGTCCACACAAGAAGTCATTAAACTTCCTATCAATGAACTGCAAACCATGTTAGATATTAAGACTGTTTGGATGCTTAACTGAGTGATCACATGCTGCCACAAAAACCTCTATACATTTGCTGTTGAGATAGTAGCTAGTGGTTCAGCCTCAATCCATTTGGTAAAATGGTCAATGGCTACCAACAAAATCCAGTTCTTAACAAGCTCCGCGTAATCAGCCCACAATGTCGACCAATAATAACCGACTTTCAATACCTTTGTCGCGATTTTTTGCCTTCTAGAATGAGTGCTACAAACCCCTTCATGGATCTCTCGTAAAACATAGTTTGTTTGTTTAGCTCCAAGACATTTCAACATTATCCCGACGATACACTACCAAAATAACTCAATTCCAACCTCCTTTTTCTTCATAACCTTGGCTTCTTCCAGATCTTCCGGTAATTGGCCTGTTTGCAAATATATCACAATAGGAATTCTCCAATCTTCCAAATCCTCTTTAACCTGATGCATTTGAGTGAAGGCAATGTTGGGCTGATTCAGATCCAAAAACAAGGAGGTTTTAAGATGGCCCTTCCGTTTAGCATTGATCAACCGGGCTAGTTGATCTACTTTCACATTCTGCTCCCTTAGCACATACCGTATCTCCAACCCATTAAAATTGTTCCCCTGGGGCTTTAACTAAGTGATAATATTGCAGGAATGTAGGTTTCTTCACTTGAAAAGTGTCATTAACTTATTCTGTCATTACCTGTGAATCTGTGAAACACTAGACCAGCTCTACCTAGGAATGACAATGGGTCGGGGTGGGTAGGGTAGTGGTTACCCGTTACAAAAACCCGCCACTCGCCAAAAATCCGTCGGGTACCCGCTATAGAAATACCCACAGGTTTTTTTATTACCCGCGGGTATCCATGGGTAGCCTTGGGTATTTTATTTTTTTTAAAATTAAATATTTTTTATAAGAAGTTTTATTAAATAAATAATTTATTTTTTGAAAAATCTAGAAATAAAATTATACTAGTTTCTACAAGATTAATTAGATCTAAAAGTAGATTAATATAATATATTATAAGAAAATATTTAATACAAATAAAATATTTATTTTATATTATCAGAATTTTTATAATAAATAATTTTATTAACTATGAAGTTTTTATAAAAAAAATAAGATTGATATCAATGAATTTTGATAGTTAATATTTTAATTTGATTTATTTTCCAAAAATATTATTTTTTTAACATATATATGTGTGTGTGTGTGTGTATATATATATATATATATATATATATATATATATATATATATATATATATATATTCTGCAAGTAACGGGTACCCGCAGGTACAAGTACTATGATACCTGTACTCATGCTCATTAAGGAGCGGGTAGAAAAAAACTCGTACCCGCGGGTGGCGGGTACCTATTTATATTATCCGTGCGGATATTTTTGCGGATTTTATCCATGGGTATCTGTGGGTGCGAATTTTTTTGCCTTCCCTAGCTTTACCCCTACATCCTTTGCCAACCGTAAGTTTGCCACCATGACTTCATACTTTGCTTGGTTGTTCGAAGCTTTGAAGTCAAATCTTAGTGCCTGATCTAACTCCATCCTTCCTGGGCCTTCCAAGATAACCCCTACTCCACGTGCCTACCTATTAGAGGATCCATATACCCGTAGAGTCCACCATACCTCTTCAAGTGTTCTCTCTAGTTTTGTCTTCACAACGAAATCTTCCAAGGCTTGCGCCTTTATGGGCCCTCGGGGTTCATATGATATGTCAAACTTTGATAACTTAATAGCCCACCTGACCATTCTGCTTTCTAACTCCGGCTTTCTCAACATCCTCGCCACGGGGCAATCTGTTTTAACAATTACATGATGACCTTGAAAATATTGCCAGAGCCTTCTTGTCGTTGTTACTATTTCCAGGGCTACTTTTTCGATCACTCGGTAACGTACCTTTGATTCCTTTAAGGTTTTGCTGATAAAATATACTTAGACATCCTCTGACCCCCTGCTTTGGACCAAGACAACATTGAGGGTGTGTTCGGTGACTATGTACAGAACCAACTCCCGGGTAGGGTCGAGCTTACACAAGATTGGTGGGGTCGATAATAGTTGCTTGAGCTTCTAGAATGAAAGCTCATATTTCGACGTCCATATGAAATGGGCCACCTTCTTTAGTAACTGGGACATTGGTCTTGTTGCCTCAGCCAGACATGACAAATATTGATGCAATGCTGTTAGGTGACCTGCCAGCCTTTGCACCTCTTTCGAGGTCTAGGTGATTGCAGTTCTAAGATTACTTTGCATTTGTTCGGGTTGGTCTCTATTCCTTTTTGAATAAACATGAATCCCAAAAACTTGCCCCCTTGCACCCTGAAGATGCATTTATCTAGGTTTAACCTCATGTTGTATCGCCTTACCATGGCAAAGATGTCCCCCACGTTTTTCGGTGTTTAACCGTTATCTCGAACTTCATTACCATATCGTCTACATAAACCTCCAAGCATTTACTAATCAATGGCTTGAAGATTTTATCCATCCGCCTCTGATAGGTAGCTCTGACATTTTTCAATTCAAAGGGCATCACTAAATAATAATAGTTAGCTTCATTTGTAATGAAGGTTGTATTGGCCTGATTCGTTGGGTGCATGCTAATATGATTATACCCCAAGTATACATCTAGGAAACTCAAAAATTGATGTCCTACAGCACCATCCACTAAGGTGTCAATGTTAGGCAAAATATACAAATCCTTGGCATAAGCTTTATTTAAGTTGTGAAGTCAGTACACATGCGCCATTTCCCACTAGCTTTCTTCACCATTATTACATTAGCCAACCATGTTGAGTACTGCACTTCCTAGATGAGCTTGACTTTAAGCATTTTGGTCGTCTCTTCTTCTACAGTCGTGCCCTTGTCACCTTCCAGCCTTTGCTTCTTCTGAACCACCAGCCTTGCATGTGGGTTAACAACTAACTTGTGACAATGGAAATGGGGGTGTTAGTTATGGTCCACACTAAAAGATCCACATTCTCTATCACTACCTCCTCTACTGCGCTTCTCACCTCATCAGGGAAACTAGCACCTATATTCGTCATTTGTCCCGGTTGCGAACCTATTTGCAACGACTCTGTTGGGACTATTGGCTTTGCATGATAGTCGATGTTTAGTGGGTCCAAATCTATCATTTTCGCTGGGCTGCTTCCTAAATCGACTAGGTTAACCTGGGTTGTACGTTCCTCCTTAATGGGGTCATCCTAAGACTCGCGATATAACATTCTCTAGGTGAAGCGTGGAGACAATAACCCTAATGCATTCGACGAATATCACTCCAAGAGTACATTGTAAGATGTGTTAGCGTGAACCACTATATATTGGACTTTTATAATCTTATCTCCTTCTCCTTCTAAACCAAATTTAGTACACAGGTCGATACATTCCCTAATATTCACTCTTTCTCCAGTGAATTCTATTTAGGGTTCGTCATAAGTCATTAGTTCCTCCTCTGGTATCTCTAACTGTTTAAACATCTTCCAAAAGAGAATATTAATAGAGCTTCCCTGATCTATTAGGGTCTTTCTAATAATACAATTTGCAATCTTGATGCTAATAACCATGAGATCATCCTGCATAGGGTCCATGGCTCTGAAATCCCTGCTAGTGAAAGTGATGTCTGGCATTCGAGGCAGTCTCACCTAATATATCACATGCACGAATTTTACATGTCGCAGATGCCTCTTTCTAGCAGATCTGAGCTGCCACCCTGGCAAAACCTCTCGAAATAGTATTTATTACTCTCTTGTAGCCTTAATCTCTTTCTTTCTGCTTGTCTTTCTCTGGCCTTACTACTACTCCTCCATCTATTGCCTTTCCAATCAAGCTCTCCCTCGGGCCTATGTCTATCCGGTCCTCCACCTAGACTTCTCTACTCAGGACCTTTCCTGTCTTTCCATTCTAGATCAAGTGTTGCATTCTCTCGGACATAACTTTCCAGATGATCACTCCTTATCAAATCTTCTATCCTATCTCTTAGTGTTGTGCATTCCTCCAGTGAGTACTTGTAGTTTCGAGGATACTTGCTTTCTCGGGTTTTATCAGCACTCGGGGGGAAGGGGTAGTGGAAGGGTATCTTAGATAATCATTAGCTCTACTGCTAGCTTGTGCTCCATCACGCATACCCGACTCACGTTAAGCGAAGTGTACCAGTCATACCTCATTCTAAGGGCTTGTCCTTTAAGGAACCTAACCCCGCCTCTATTCTTCTGGCTCCTTCCTCCTTTTTCTCTGTGCCCACTACATTTGGTCTTGCTCAAGACCTTTCCATATCCTCCATCTCCATGTCACCTAGGCTCTCAGCTCTTCCACTGTAGTCACATAATTAAGACAAGCTATTTGACAATTTGTCGGGTTGGAGTATAGCTATGAACATCAGTATAACGGTTTCTGGGGCTAAATCCTTGATCTGGGCTATAGTCTTCTCATACTGGTCCATGAAGTCTCGGAAAGGCTCCATCTTTCCTTGGCGAAACCTAATCAATGCTAAAGGAGTTAGCCTCTAGGTTCGCCTAGGGGCAAACTTGTTCACAAACTGCACTGACAATTCGATGAAGGAAGAGATGGAGCCTGCCAGAAGTTTTACAAACCAATCTAGAGTCTTGCCGGCTAAACAGGTAGGAAAAACTTTACACAAGAATTGCATCAAAGGTAGTATAGAGCCTAGTTCTCGCTACAAAGGCGTTCACGTGTCTTTTAGGGTAGGTTTCTCCACAATACTTGAAGGAAGGCTGCTTCCACTTGCTGGGCATATGAGTTTCCATGATTCCTAGGACAAAAGGGTGAGGCATCTCTGTCTCCCTGGGAGTTTCCACTTTATGTTCCTAAGCCTCCATCATCACTTAGGTGGGCAAGGATCATGACTTTCCTGTATAAATGGAGGAGGTGCCTCAGGAAAGCGTGGGTCTCTTGGCTGGGCGTGAGGGCTGAGTCGATCCTTGTCGTTGCGAGTCGCCTCATCCTCCTCTCCCCTCTTCAAGCTATTTACCACCCCCCTAAGCGTGTCATTCTCCTCCTTAAGTTTGTCCATGTCTCATTGCATCTATAGGAAAGCTTTTAACCAGGACGCCTCTTGTCTGCTCCCTTGATCCCGCGAGGGATCTCTTAAATCTCTAGCATTACTCCTAGTAGTGAACATGGTTTCATCCACTTAGCTTTCCTTGGAGGCCGAGAGGTATGACTTACTCGGCCTCACGGTGGGCGCCAACTATTCTTGCACACACATACCTCCTGTTCCTTCAAATGTCTCGCTACTTCGTGGTCCCCTTTGGACGATTTTGGTGGGTACCTGCAGAAACACTTCGATGCTCAAGTTAGAGATGACTAGACTAAAATGTAAGTCAAAGTGTGATATCAACAAGAAAATAATTATGAAAAGAATCCCCTTAACCTGTACCAAAGGCATACTATTTATAGTGCCTTTCGCTGGTTAGGCTTGGGTCTGGTCAATCTCCCAAGGGCGATCTGGTCTTTTTCCTATACCTGCTGAATGTTGAGGGCAATCTGGTCTTAAGGATGTTTGGTATTGGGTCTCCCTAGCAATATCCGGTCACATGGCTCTTCCCGGGACATTACCCCACTAGCATTGAAGAGCAAGGCAATGAAGATGTTCAACTCAACTAGGATGTACTTAGCCAAATCCTCATAGGATTGGATGTGTTCAATCCTGAGAGTCTCTCCAGGACACTATTCTAGGAGATTTAATATTAATTGCCTATAAAAATAATTAATGTTAATTACCTATTAAATAATTACATTATAAATTGTAATTTGTGAAGATCAAGAATAAATATTTTTCTTTTAAAAAAGTTAAATTATTTTATTCAGTAGTTTAAAGACATATCCTAATCAGAAAATATAATCAGAAGATGTGTATAAATTTCAAATATTAAATACTTAGCATACATGTAGATTACAATAGATATCAAATCCATATCATAGGAGCTTAAAATTTTCTCACCTACTTAACAAAAAAAATACAACATTAGAAGAACCCCACAAAAAGTTATTAAACTTTCACTTTACCTAATCTTTTAGTACAATCCTCTTGTTTTGTACTCAAGAGTATTGAAGAGTCTCCCGCGAAACTTTTATAGTGAATTCCTATATTTTTATACTTATTCTTAAAGTAATAAAATATTCTTCATTTTTAATAGACATGTCTAACTAATTAATTCTCTTTTAATCTTACTCCTCAAAGTTAAACATCGAAAATGCTCATTATAATATTCTTAATTCAAAATTATTTGATTAATATATTATTTTCAGATTGAATTGAGATGAAGTGTTTCTATGAAATGGACTGAATATGTGTTAAAAATGGTATTTTTCAAATTATTTTGGTATACCTAAAAATTTCACATCTTTTAAGAGTTGAAATCAGAGATAATTTTATAGATATTTCCTTTCTCTCAGTACATTGAAATGTCTTTTTTGAAAGTAAGCAATAAAAAAATTATCTTTAAAATACTAAAATTAAGAATATTTAAAGTACCAAAAAAATTCTTATTTTACAGTGAACAAAGTATTATTTAATTATCCATTATAGTTGTGGTATAGATTTTCTTAATAATTAGTTTCATATCATTTTATATTATTTGTGAAAATCAATTTTGAAACTCTTAATCTCTTTCACATACTTATCATTTAGGCTAAATAATCAGTGAATAATCTGTAATATTACTTGAGTATCACGTTAATAAAGTAACATTACCTTTTAATTCATGAAAATTAATATTACCTTTTAAAATTTTTAATAGATAAACTAATTAATCAATTAATCTAGAGAGCTAGTAGTTTGTTTGTTTTATGATAACTAGCAAAAATACAGGCATTGCCGCGCCTGTGTATTCGCATTTTTATTTTAATATGTTGTAATAATCATAGGATTTTAATTTAATATCTTTTGTAAATTTTTATATTTTAAAATATAAATTGTTATGTGACATATTTTAAAATATATTTTGTTAATTTTATATTTTTATTTATGCTAACATGACAAAAACATGTGAGATCATCAATGGATATGTCAACTATGCAATGAATATGAAAAAATAGAAAGAGAAGAGTTTGAATAGAACTTAAAATATTGTCGCACCTGTGTATTTTCATGTTTATTAAAAATATTTATCATGAAATATACGCATATATATATATATATATATATATATATATATATATATATATATATATATATTAACAGGGAGAAGTTATATTTGTGAAAGTGAAAATAGTCATAAAATGTGGACACCAAAATGTCATATTCCCTTTATATAATATAGTATATTATATAATATCATATATTATACATTGTAGATATAATTGGACAATTATATATGTTGGATATCAATATTTTAAAGTAATTTTTTGCTTAAAGTTATAAGGTTGGTCTAGTGGTAAAATATATATTTGGGAAATAAGAGGTTATGGATTCAAGTCCCTCTTATGACAAATTAATTTATTTTTTTAATTTTAAAATAGGTGTAAAGGTAGAATATGTATTTTGAAAAGTAGACATCAAAAGGGAGTATTCCCTTTATATTATACATTATAAATATAATTAGACAATTATGTATCTTGGATATTAATATTTTAAAGTAATTTTTTGCTTAAAGTTATAAAGTTGGTCTAGTGGTAAAATATATCTTTAGGAAATAAGAGGTTATGAGTTCAAGTCCTTATTATAAATAGGTGTAAAGGTAGAATATCTATTTTGAAAAGTAGACATCAAAAGGAGTATTGTATTTATATTATACATTATGGATATAATTGGACAATTATGTATGTTAGATATCAATATTTTAAAGTAATTTTTTGCTTAAAGTTATAAGGTTGGTCTAGTGATAAAATATATGTTTGGAAAATAAGAGATTATGAGTTCAAGTACCTCTTATAAAAAATTAGTTTATTTTTTTTATTTTAAAATAAATGTAAAGGTAGAATAGTTATTTTAAAAAGTAAATATTAAAAGGAAATATTTTCTTTATGAATAGTATAGACTATATGATTTACACATCTATAGTAACCAATGACAATGACTTTATTGTACAACTTATTTAATTTTGAGCCCAATCAAAATTTTATATAATGGATCCATTCTTTTTCATTTTAATATGCCAAAAATACTCATTTACAGTGGGGAACTCTGCCAAATTGATTCTTGAATGCCTCGTTGGATTTTTGAAGATCAGATTGAAGGGACAGGTTTGTATTCTTTGTTATTCTTCTGATCTGTGTGGACATGAAGTCCTGGAAAATGATTTAAACATACTAACGGTTAGAAATCCCCAAAACGAGATGATTATTAGGTGAAGTATTCCAAAATTCATCAAGATATCTTTGATAATACAATTGATTGATTTGGTGAAAAAAATTAATTGAATTGTAGATGATGAACCAATATAAATAAATTAATATTCGTACAATCTTCTCTAAACCCTAACTTTAGTTTCCTGTCTAATTCTCTGTTATTGATCAGTTGAGTTATTGCTTCTTGAATATAATTGCTTATATTGATCGAATTGAGTTGATTCTTGACATCGATCATTTCAATTGATTATATTGTCATAGCATATTGGTGATTAACTCATATTGCTTATATATATATATACACACACCATCTCTCAAGTCATTTGAAATGGAACTCTATCGATTTAGTAGCTATTCAATTTAATTAGATCCCAGTGAATAGTTTATTAACTCACCTCCTAAGGTCAAAGGTATGGGTGCTGAAGTTGTTTCTTTCAGTAGATATGCTATATATTATCTCCTTTTGCCAATGCGTTTGATGGGTTGATCCGTCATTCAGAAAAAAAGTTTTGCTGGACAGTTGCATGTCTTTTGTCATATATAATGATCAAAATAGAGATTATATGTGTGAGATGTCTGATAGGAATCATGATCACCTGTTCAAGATTTTATTTTTAATGTTTGTTTTTATTTTCATGTGCTAATGAACCAAAAACATAGCTGCACTTTCATTTCTTTTGTAATCAATAGTCTCATCTAAGTTGAGAAAAAAAGATAATATATGATGGTTGCTGATGTGTTTGCAGATAATAATAATATATATATATATATATATATATTATATATATCATGCAAAATTAGCATATGGATTTTGAACTTACTTGGCCCCGACAAGACTGTTTATTTTTAATAGAATAGTTTTTGGAATGTTGAAAAAAGAAATTGCAACAGTAGCACAAACCGACCGTTACTCCTAGCTAGCTCCCACTCTCGCAGAATTCCTACTCCTTAGTTTCATGTTATGGACAGTTTGTCTATTTTCTGCATTCAATAACAAAATTAAAGAAGACTAGGATTCAACCTGAAAGTACACACATTTTCAAATAGTAATTGTGTCTTGTGGCATTTACGAAAAACACCTATATCTACCAAACACATCTTCGGTACTTTGACTATACTTAACTATATTTTACAAATTTTCTATTTATATTTTTATTTTTTTACTTCCGTATAAATAGATATGAAAATATCATAATGATTAGATAGATATTGTAATTATTATGTCTACAGTAACTTATGGTTAGTTTTAAAATAATATTTCTATCATCTGACTGAAATTTGTAGGTTTCACATTCATTAATATTTTATATCTTATATCCTAAAAAAACCTATATCTTATATATATAAGACCAACTTCAATATCTTCTTCTCCAAGAGTCTCTAATCTTGATTAATTTAAAAGGTATGTAGGAACATATACTTGCTTGCATTACCATATTGTGCTTAATATAGGTTAAACTGCGCGCTACTCTTATTATTTACATTAGGTTAAAATATTCAATTGATTTCTGCAGTTAATTATTTTTATTTTAACTTCTAGTTCCTCTTTGTACGAAAAAATAATAAATTATAATTTCTATATAGTTTTATGGTGGTTTATCACCACCAGAAAAAGATTATATAGAAGTTTTACATTGCTAACAAATATTTTCTAATGCTGATAATAAGAACCAAAACTTAATTTTATTATGGGTTATAAATGGATGGAATGAATAAATATTTTTTGTTCATATTATAATGATAGATAGCTTAAAAATAATTCACTAATTCATTATATCCATTAAAATTTTATTAAAAAAGTTCAGTTAGCTTGATTTAGAACTCATCCACTAACAATATTTTATGGATGAGTATCTTATCTATCCATAAAATTAAAAAATATGACTATTTTAAAAATATTTGTTAGTTGTCTATATAAAAGTATTTTCAATTCGGCATTGACTAGAGGATCTTCAACTCAACAATGGTAGAAGTAATTTTCAATTCGGCATTGTCTATATAAAAGTATTTGTTAGTTGTCTATATAAATGTATCTTCACCAAAGCATCTTCCACATCAACAAGTACAACTTTTGCTGGACTTGATGATGAGAGTATCTTGAATTTATTTTCGTCCGAAGTATTCATAATATGGTTTTAACCAGAGTATATATCTTTCGATTATTCTAAACCGAAGTATCTTTGGCTCAACTTTAATCATAGCATTGTCTAGTTAGTTTCGTAAACTAGCAACATCTTTAGCTCAACATCAACAGGAACATCTTGTTCAGTCTCAACCAGAGCATCTTTGATTAACTAGAACTAAGTCAGAACATGTTCCACTGGGTCTTGACCAATGTATCTTTCTCTCAGCCTTAGCCAGGGAACAAATTAATTTATAATTTATTTGTGTAAAGAATTGAGACTAAAAGTTGAAAGAAAGAGAATTGCAAAATGAAATGATGAATGGTTTATACTTTAGAAATTAGAATATTACATGATAGGCGGCAAATACTGAAATAAATGATGAGGAGAGCACGTGATTAGATGAGGGTACTGCCGGTATGAATACAGTTCAATAAAAGCGGTCTACCCTGTAAATATTCGCTACTTTCTTGTCTTCACTTCTTGGCTGTTTTTTTTTTTTTTTATTTAGTCACTAAACTAATAATTGCTGTGTCCTTCAGGGATTGTCATCGAAAGCAACTTTGTAAAGTTCAAGTCCCCTAAAACATGGAGTTATGGTTGTCATTTGTCAGATTCCTATTTTGTTTTTTAAGTAAGCAATGTATCTCTCTCTATTTTCCGTTATGGTAAGAAAAAGAACTTATCATTTCTGACAAGGAGTTTTATTATTGATCCTTTCAGCGAAGATCTTGTGGAAAATTCTCTATTCTGGCTACCTGCTTTATAATGTATGCCATGTTTCAGCGTAGCAATAAGTAATCTTTGGCCCTTAGCTGTTTGTTCCAACAAACATCCATACCAACTTATATACACTTGTGCCTTCCAAAACCACACCATTAATTGTAATTCATTTTGGAAATAAAAAGAATTAAGAATGTGATAATTAGAAAAAAGAACTCAAACAAAAATAAGAGAGAAAGCGAGACCCAAATCACATGGCTCCTACCAAGTGGGGTTTTGAGAGGACAGGGGTCCCTAATCTTAGGGTTAGGCTTTTGTTTTGATTAGTGGTTTATATTTTGGGTATATATATTGTACAATGTTACAATCACAGACTTTCTGATCAAATTATTCAAACCATTTATAGTTGCCCGACCCTAGTAGATTTATATTTTATTATTACTACTTGCAATTATTAAAAGACAAATGTTAACCAACGTTAAGAAGCTCAAAATAAAAATTATATATTAATTTTGATGTGATATCCATACTTTTAAAATTAAAGTAAATTCTAATAATAAAAAATATTTTATATTCTTTAACCAATTCATACATTTAAGATAATTAAGATAATGGTAATTAATAATTTCGGAAAAAGATTGTAAATTCGAATAGCTAACTTTTTAAAAATTACTATTTGCCGATAAAAAAGTAATATTCTTACTAAAATCGGAGAAGTTGAAGAAAAAAATGGTATTTTGTATTAGAGTGGTGATTTCCAGGCAAACCAAACAGAAGCCACATTAGTTACACACATTTCTTATTTTTTCTGTATTTTTCTTTTAACATATGACATTATCAATTATATATGCTTGTATTTCATCTCTTTCTACTCTTTTTTGTTTTATAGGAAAGAATTTCATTAATAAGATATAAGAGATACCCAACACATTACCAAGACGGGAAGTAATAGTTAAATAATACTTATATGTATAAAAAAATAACAGAATAATTACATGATCAACCCGGTCATACTTTCCTACTTACTTCCCCAAAAAGAATAATAACCCAAGATCCCCCAATGCTATACAATTCAAACTCATCCTTGTTCTCCTCCTATTATACAACAACCAAGATTTATGTTCTAATTAGAGAAAAAGTAGTAAAAAGAAGTATCAAATGAATGTAGACAAGATCAAACATGATAATGGATTTGTTGCAATACCTTGTGTAGTTGGAAATGCTCACCTCTAAACACTCTGATTCCACAAACACCATACTGTTGTTATTCACACTAACTTCCCTATTTGATTATTGGTACTCTGAGATCCCCAAGATATATGTTGTAAGAAGTTTATATTAGGTTCCTGGTACATGACTGTGTTGATACATATCCATGAGTAACATTTGTGTCAGACTTGAGATGCCATTCTACAATTAAAAAACAAATGTCCAATAGTTTCTTCATGGTTCCCACACCAAGGGTATAAGAGGTTTGTTTCACTATGTATTATGTTCCTTTTACTGAGGTTGTCTTTGGTTGGAAGCATTTTCAGTATTAGCCTCCAAACGAATATGAGAACTTTTAGTGGTGTCTTGGATGACCATAAAAGCTTCATTTCTTCCAACTGTGTTCCATTTCCCATTTCTCTCTGTTGCAACATTAAATATGTTGCTTTGGTGTTGTATCATTGCTGAGTCTGCCAACCATAGCCATCCATCATACTGATTTGGGTTCTGCAATATGTTAGATATAATTATCTAAAACCTATGTATAGATTCAATTATTCATTGGAACCATTCTTTCCTCTAAGTAAGTTTCCATTCTCATTCTCCCTCCACCCATTCTCCCATGTCTCTAATTTTATAAGTTTGCTGCTCTAAATTGACATATATTCTTTAGAACCTATTTTGGAGACACCCCTCACCTCCCCAATCATGACCCAATAATCTGGTTCTATTTCCTGAACCCAACTTTCATTCTCTCAATTGTTGAAAACACCCATTTTGTTGAACACTTTGAGATGCTATTCCTAAATCTCTCTACCACAAAGATGTTTTACTTCTATCTGTCCCCCACTCTAACCCTTCTCATCCCCCATGCTTAGATTGTAATACCTGAACCTAAAGTTCATTATCACAATGAAACAATTCTCATCTCCACTTTCTCAGTAAGGGCCTATTGAAATTGACTAAGGTTTTTATCCCCAATCCCCCTGTATCTTTATATGTGCACACCTTCTCCCATCTTACCTAATGTATTTTTCTGTCCCCCACCTCATTTCCCTCTCCCCATAAAAATTTAGCATGTATGCTTACCAATTTCTAAATAACCTTACCTAGAGCCAAGAAAAAAGACAAAAAGAACAAAAGGTAGGGATGAAAAGACCGAGTTGATGAGAGTGACTCTTCCACCAATTGAGATACTTTTATTCTTTCAACAAGCTAGCTTGTTTTCAAACTTTTGGATAATTGGTTGTCATGCACTGAGTTTCCTTGGATTGGGTACAATTGGGATACCCAAATAATTAAATGGCAGATTCAATACTTTGCAGTTCATTAGGTCAACAAATCTACATACCTCCAAATGTGGCATCCCAATAGCCCCAAAACTAATTTTATTAAAATTAACTCTAAGCCCTAATATCATCTCAAAGATTCTCAAACAATCTCACCCTCTTTTATCCTAAGTTTCTTGGCAAAACATTACCTAGTTTCATGATTACACACACACCTCTACCCATCTTTTTGAAAGAGCACACTCACCCTCTTCAAACATACCTATCAGTGGAAGTTTCTAAAAATAAAGGTGAAAAAATATATATGTTCGAAGAGGGTAAGAGTGCGAAATTGGAAAACCAATGTAATATTCTTTCAAAGAGGTGGGTAGAAGTACGCATGCAGTCATGAAGTTGGGTGATGCTCTGTCAAAAGCTTAGTATAAAAGAGGGTGAAAATGCTTTAAGATTTTGCAGAAAATTGTAAACATTATAGGGATATGAATAGGAAATGTGGTAAAAGAAAATGCCATATAAAGTTGGTTATATATATTATAAAAAACATTTTTTTATATAGTTATAAAAAAATTAATAATGCAGTTCAGTTACTTAGCATTTTTAATTTGAAAATTCTTCATCCATTTTCTGATAGTAGTATATATTAAAAATGGTAAGTTGCATTTAATTTTTGGCTAAGTTGTTTATAAACGCGTTCTCCCTGTATTATTAAAAACAAACAAAAGATACTTATAGGATAAAAGATAGGAAAATGCTACTTGTCGCATTCATATTTGTAGGTCCCTATGAGTATTCGTATGTATAAATGTGGTAATTAATTTAATTTATAAATGGTTAAAAATAAATAGAATTATAAAGTTGGTTTAGTGACAAAATCTATATAGAAAGAAGGGAGAGAGAGACGCTCTGGGTTTGAATCTCTTTACTAACAAAAAACTAATACATTAACAACTAATATTTAGCTTATAAAAAATGGTTAAAAATAAATGGAGTTATAAAGTTAGTTTAGTGACAAAATTCGCATGGAAATAAGGGAAAGAGATGTCATGAGTTTGAAACTATTTATTAATAAAAAACTAACACAATAACAACTAACATTTAGCCTATAACCCATTTTAACTCATAATTTTTTTTATAGCCGAGTTGTAAGGAAAGATTTAATCACAATCTTTATAGTAAGTTAACTGATTTTATCATTAAATATTTTAAAAATTATATAAACAAAACAAGAGTTATAAGGTTGGTCTGGTGGTAAAGTGGAGAGATATGGAGGAAGATGTAGATTTGAATTCCTCCACTAACAAAAATTAATACATTAACAATTAATATTTGACATATAAAAAAATTATATAAACAATAAAATGTAGTTAAATAGTAGAATAAAAGTATACTTTAACATTATATAACATCTAATCTTGTAACTATAATTATATTTTAGGCTTAATTAGTATGAATTGTCAGTAAAATCATTTATCAATTAATATTTTTATCTGAAAATTTTACTTATTGGTAGGTTAACTTTTTACTTTTATTAATAGAAAGGATTCAAACTTCAACTTCTCTTTCATCTATGTTTTGATATTAAATTAACTTTACAATTCTCAATGATGGTGTCATAAGAGTGAACAAATGCTAGCTATGAAGCAATGTTCAAATAAAAAATTAATAATTATTTTTATGTTTTAATATATTTTTATTTTTAAATAAAAATATTTTTTGAGTTGTTCATAGTAAAAGTAAACACTAACTAAAATGGTGGCATGACATTTGCTTGGATAATCATGTTCTAGCGAATAAAAGACGACCAAAGTTCATATTGAGTGATTTTTAACTGTTTAAAAAACAAATAACAACTAGTTTCTAGATTTTAAAAGTTAGTTTTAGTTTTATCTTCTAATTTTTAGTTTCAAAATAAACTTATTTTAAAAGTTTCCAACCATACTAAAATTTAAGAATTGTTTTTTATATTGTTGACAATTGTTAAGGATAGTAATAACACTGAATATTTTTAAAAAAAAAAACAACCATGTTAATCATGACCCTTTCTTAGAAGGTAATAGAGGTTTTAGTAAAAAAATAGAAAAGGTAAGAGAAATGATTATAGTAATGATGGTGATGGTCATGATGACCGTGACTAGCAACAACAATAGCTTTAGCAATAGTAACATGAAGGACTTGGGTCCAGCAAAAAAGATACTTAGAATGCAAATCATAAGAGATAAGCAAAAATATGAACATTAATAATCTTTTGTAGAGATTCAATATGGGAATTGTCAAAATGATCAGCACACCTTTGACTAGTCATCGCTTATGTAAGAAACAATACCCTCATAGTCATCGCTTATCTAAGAAACAATCCCCTCATTCAAAGGAGGAAAAAAAGTTCATAGCTAAGATTTTATATGTTTCAACCATTGAAAGTTTGATTTTATCAATTAGTGTAATATTCTTTTATCTTATTAATGATACTAATTAAACTCTTATAAAAAATAACAAAATTTATGTTTCATTAAATTAAAAGCGTTAAGATTTTAAAATCGATCAACATTAGTAATTATATAATAATGCATAGCAATAACCGTTAATTTTAATTTTGATCTGTTAAAGTACATACATTGCTGAATTTTATAAATAAAGAACAAAATGTGATTTTAAGATAATATAACAAATTTCAAATTTAATAAATGCGAAGAAAAAAGTGTAATTAAATATTTAATATGAGTATGTGGCCTACAAAAAAATGGATATGTTAGAAGAAAAATAGTGATATATAATTAGACAAAACCCGATATTATGGAAATATTAAATCGTGGTTAATTTGTTTTAGTTAATAATAATTAATAATGTTCCGTCTTGTAAATGAGTCGTTTCATCAATCGAAGATTAAAAATAAAATCCATACTCATCATCCCCAACCATATTCTTCTACACTATAGTTGCACACTCTAATTTTCGTCAATATAATTGAGCCCAAAAACCACCAGACTCTTCATCCGGTGAGGTTCCTCTCACTCATGGGTCACTCTTTTCATCCAACAATGTCAAGAGTGGAGCACCACAAGAACCAGCAATAATTGACAAAGCACCCAACCTAAGCGTCGTAGGACGGTGCCCCAACCAGCAGTCATCATTCCTCCTCGCCAGCATGTCCCATAGACTCGCCCCAGATAAAACAAGGTTTTCAAATTTCAACTTCTCAAACAATATTTTCATTTTACATTACATTAAAAACAGTTCTTGAAAAGTATGTCGTAGAAGAGTTTGAAAAAATAATCGGTAATATAAAAAAAGCCCCAAGTGTTTATCAAATAATAAAATCATAGGGAGTGAAATGTCAAATTGCATACATGGGAGGTGGGGTGTTTTTGAGCTACACCACAGGATGCAATTTTATTTTTTTTAATAAAAAAAAGATGCTGGAACGATAAAATTTGTTAATTTTCTTGCAGTAATTTCACTATGATATAAAATCCATATGATCGTTATCAGACAAGAAGCCCAGGATTGTCATCAAATAAGCACAGCAAAAATAGAAGGAGCTAACAATGGCTACTACAAATTACAGTTGGAGGTTTGGGAGATAAACGACAGATCGAAAGCCCTCAATTATTAGAACATGATGATGATATGAATATGAACCATTTGGAATGTTACCCATCCTGCCATGATTAGTCATTTTTCTTTTTTCTGCTGCTACTTGTAGAGTTCTGCTCAGTAAGCATTTTCAACACGTTAACCAATGCTTGCAAACGGTCCCATATGCTGAGCCCGTATAGTGCTTCAACAAGCGACTCCTGGAACTCAAATCCATTTTCTGCTACAGGATACTGAAGTAGAGAAAAACCCATGTCAGCATCTTTGCACTCCAAGTGAATTAGTGAAGTAAAATAATATATAATTACTAAAGATTTTCCAGACTAACCTGAATAGGCTTCGGTATCATGGTTTTGATGAATGGCCACCATCTATCTTCAACAACAGATTTTACAAGGCAGCATGCTCGCAAACCTTCAACACCACCGAATCGTCCAAATCCACTGCTTTTCACACCTCCAAATGGCAGGGACTGGAATAGTGGAAAATTCACAAATGCAACTTTAGATTAACGGAAATTAAAGAGTTAACCTAAGTTGGGTTGGGACCATATCCTGAAAATTTGGCTAAAAGAACAGCATAATTATAATATAATATTAATAAGCCAAAAAGAACATACAGACAATTAAATTCTTCTCATAAAACATTCATATATTGCCACTTGAATCAGAAATTCTTTTCTAAATAAGTATTTTGAGACAAAGTATATGTTACAGTAAAAGAGAACAGTAAAGAAATTGCATTTTCTCATGAATAAGCCAATAGTTGGTTCCATATCCAAAATTGGCAAAGACCCCTATTTCAAACATTTCGTAGACAAACTTTCTAATCAGAAATTCCTTACTCGTGCAGTTGTGCACATACTAATATTTCAAAAGTCTCACTCTCTAGCAGCTGCATGTAATCAACATATAGGTCATATCAACGCTACTAGGTCTGTTTGAGGTGAACCCCTTTTGAAAGAGAAAGATAAAATGGTAAAATAAATTTACCTGACACATGTATGTTGCTGCAAAATCATTAATTGCAGCAACCCCGCAATGTATCTGGGAAGCTATCTCTCTAGCACGGCTCTGACTGCCTGAGAAAACAGCACAACCAAGCCCATATTTTGAATCATTTGCAAGCCTGACAACCTCTTCATCTGAGCTAAATTTCATTATTGGCATGATTGGTCCAAATGCCTACAAGTCAATGAAATACACGGACGAATCAAGTAGGCAGTTTTTGAAGCATAAAAGATATAGAGACATTGCTGAATATAAATACAGTTGCAGTACATATATAGCATGAGACACATTTATTCATATTTAAAACTCTCCAATGCTTATAGTCAACATATAAAAAATATTTTTTTGGCTGATCGTGTTACACATAATACCAAATGGTAAAAAAATGCAATTCCTATGGCAGAGAAAACAGCAAGTTTTGCTACCTCTTCTTGCATCAATCTCATTGAATGATTCACATTCACAATCACTGTAGGGGGAAAATATTGGTCTACTGCACCTTCACCAATATGTCCAAAACTTCCACGTGCAATAATTTCAGCTCCTTTGTCTAGAGCATCATTTACAAGGCCATCAAGCTTTTCAGAATGTGCATGCATACATAAAGCTCCCATATCATACTTTCCAGCAAGTGGTGGGCCCTGCAAGGAAACATTAACTGGAAAGCTTAAAAAATGGAGTTCTTAATTCTGAGGGAGATTCCTATATTCTCCAATAATCAGTGAAAAGGGGTTCTTGATAGTATAGCAGTTCCCAATCCTCAGTGTTAATGCAATGAGGGGTTTTCCAAGTTCCTGACTATTTTACCACTTTCCCTATCCAAGTCGTCAGTCCATATTCTCCATGCTTTATTTTTAAGAAAAACTATTATTTCAGAATAAAATTGGAGAATGTCATAAGTAATTTGTTCACATCTAAATGAATAAATGAGTAAGTTCTATCAATTTGCTAGTTGACCAGCTAGTTACATATCAATTTAAAGAGTTTTAAAGATATAGAAGTGCAAATGTATCTGAGTGGCAAGGCAGATCAGATATAGAGCCAGTATGTTAGTTTGCTGAAAAATAATTTAACTCTGAAAAGCTTCACCTAGCTAATGCTTCCCCAGGTATATTAAAACGAAGGAAAATGTAAAAAAGAGAAAAGAAAAAATTCAACAAAAATAGAACGAGGTAACATACATCTTGAATCATATGAGCAATTGTAGTATACTCACCACGTGCAAAATATCTGTAAGGAGCATTTTATAAAAGACTAGACAAATGTAAATACAAGCTGATAGATTGCTAAAATAGCAATACTGTAACAATTAACTGCATGCACATTTGATCAAAAAGCTCGGTTTGACATAAAAAGAATGCAGGAGTAAGACATTTTACCAATGAAATGTTTTAAAAGGGCCACTTACAGCTGTAACGGATTTTATAATTTTTGTAACTTTACTGACAAAGGATGCATAAATGTTCCTGTGGACATAAAATCGCTCAGCCCCAGCACAGTTCTGCCCACTGGACTGAAGAACAGCCCTGACAGCAATTTGAGCAACCTATATGCAACAGATCAGCCAGTTAAAAATATGGCATTCAAGAACGAATATTTCATTAAGTTGCAAGGTTAACATTTGTCGGCCAAATGTTCAAAGGGAATCATACATGATCCACATCTACATCTTCGCAAACAATAAATGCATCTTTTCCGCCAAGCTCTAGTGTAACTGGTATAAGTGTCTCAGCAGCATTACTCATTATCTGTATAAAATATAGCAGCATATCATCAGAGTACAAAGACTTCCTATTGCTAAAATGCTGATACTATCCCCTGCATTTATTCTGTTTCTAAGCAGTGTTAACAATGGCAGATAGAGAAATATGGCAGAAGGCCAAAATTCTGCCATATAAACATGTCACGTGGCCTATGATGCTGCCATAGCAGGCCTCCATGCCTATGGTGATTGGCAAAAAATCCGCTTCACCATTCCTCCATGGTTGCGCTATTTAAAAACAATGTTTCCAAGAAACCACTCTAAACTAGAGGTCTAGAGAAACTTTCGAGGTTAATTTTTTTTTTCCTTTTTCATTTCTAGCTACAGAACTGGCTTAAGCAAATCCAAATGCAACTTAGTTAAACATTGACTGAGTACTCTCTAGAATTTCTTTATTAAACATCTAATATGTATAACAAATTCAGGAAATTATTTTATATTGGAAACAGAATTATTATTATTATTACAGAGCACAATTTAGAAATGAAAAGACAGGATAAGGAAATTTGATAGGCCAAAGGAATTATACCATCTTGCCAACCCCAGGGGATCCTACAAAAATGACTTTGTCAGCAGAAGATACCAGTGCTTCTCCTGTTTCAGCATACCTGGTAAGAAAAGTCCAATTAAGGCTATAGATGCTGATGTGAGAGAAACTGAAGCGAAGAAGGAAGGGTACAAAATAAGACTATACCCTGTAATCACTTCAACAAGGTCCTCCGGAGCTCCTATGGCAGCAAGGGCTGATTGGATGATTCGGAAGTAAAAGCATCCAGACCAACTTGCATGTTCTGAAATCTACAATCAGAATCATGTGGATATCTTGCAGATTGAAATCATAAAGTTTATATTAACTTGTAAGAGGTTTTTTAAGTATCAACCCATGCAGAGTCTCAAACTCAGTTTTAAATTTAATAGCAGTTTGTCAATAAATGTAAAATATTGAGAGCATATCAGTCAATAAACAATGTTTCAGATTGAAATCATAAATTTATGTTAACTTGTAAGAGGTATTAACCCATGCAGAGTCTCAGACACAGTTTTAAATTTTAAAGAAGTTTGTCAAAGAATGTAAAATAATCACCATGAGCATATCAGTCAACAATGTTTATTCTTAAAAAAGAAGTGATGCATTCACGGAAGGAACAATTTTATATAGGTAGATAGCAGATATTATGATATTTTATACCTTAATCACAATGCCATTTCCTGAAAAAACTGCAGCTAACATAGGGTTAAAAATATTGTGGAAAGGATAGTTCCATGACACAATAGCACCAATAACACCTAGGGGGTGAAATTCTACTCTGGCTCTCTTATGAAGCATTGCTCTTCCAGAGGATCTGTAAGTTTTTTATTTATCACAAAAAAAATCATGAAAGTGCATTTAGAAAATGAGTAATTTTACCATAAAGTCATTGAATATTAAAACATAATACCTCTTTTTTTTCTAAAATAATCAGCAGAATATATGGGGAAAAAAAAAATCAAACTGTACAATTTCAGTGCAAGAACCTAAAAACACATTCAAAAAAATAAAATAAACTGAGACAGATAATCTACCACTCCTTTTAAGCAGAGAGGAAGTGTCAAATACTGGGGTTCGGGAGGGGGGTGGTGTACCCACTTAAAAGAAAAAGATATCTATAGACCTACATATACTAGTTTTTAGGTCTAAAACAAATTAAGGTGCATATACCGGTACTCTGGCTTTAGGCACTTCTCACCCTCTGACAGCAGCCAATTTATCTTCTCACATGTCGTCATTATTTCTCCTAAAGAGGCATCTACCATTGTCTTTCCAGTATCACGGGAGGATATTCTGGTAAAAGTACACAAATTAGAATATACTAAAGAGAGTTATTGATATTCATTATGATAACTAAATCAAAAGCCGTTAGCATTCCTCCCAGAATATCATGACAGCAACATTAAGTTGACAAAAAATACCAACACTCAAATCTTCCTTCAATGACCATGGAGAAGAACTGCTCTTACTCGCATATAAGTGCTTGATGTTTAATTATATACTTCAAAAGTATACGCAAAAACTGGCGCCTTTTCTTGAAGCTTGTCTTTGCCCACATTTTTTGTGCCTTCCGTACTTTTTCTACTTGCTCCCTGACCTATTCATGCATGCATAGTTCTAATTAATTCTTGCCATACCTTTACTTGTGAATCTAGTCAAACAGACAACCATTATTTTATAAAACACTTTGCAATAACTTGGTCTTGTGAATCAAATAATCTTTGTGGTCTGTAAGTGTTGTTCGAGATGAGATCCTAGCTGAGTGGCTTTTCAATCAAGCTATTTCATCCTGTTCTTCATTTAACAGTCACATGTCGGAACTTAAGCTAAAGTAACAAGCTAACAACTAGAACATAAAATATGTAAGTTCTAAACAACATATAGGAATAGGAAACTAAAATGCAAAAAGAAAAACAGTGCAACAGAAAAATAAAGTGAAGAGCAAAACAGAGGAACAAAAAAATGGAAGTGGAGCTCTTGGAACTGAAGTTTGGTACAGATAATAAGGGAATCACTAACTTTATGTTTCGACAAACAACGATGAAGAACAAAGGCTTACACTGCCGGTGTAGGAGATGACTAAGAGAAGAGATTTAACAAAGATTAGAGAAAAAAAAGAACACTGATAGAAACAGAGCAAAGGCAAGATGAAAATGAGAGAGAGCGAGAAGAGTGAATGGCTAATAATGCCAGAAAGGATCAGCAAATCTCATTATTGATCTTAGAATACAAAAAAAGAGTTTATATACAACTCACTCAAGAGTGAAAAGCAGAGAAACAGTATGACAGTTGCAGCAACATAACTGTCATAACTAACCAAATATACAGTAAAATGAGATGAAATGAAATGTAAATTGAAATGTAATTACACTAAGAGCCCCCCTCAAGCTGGGAATGTATGTTAGTCATTCCCAACTTGGAGCAAGATGCTCGAAACACATGGGAATGAAGAGCTTTGGTTAGCACATCTGCAAGCTGCAATGAGGAGTAAATGGGGAGAAGTTTGATGAGATCGTAATTAAGTTTTTCACAAACCACATGACAATCAATCTCGATATGTTTGGTTCTCTCATAAAACACTTGATTGGAGCTTATTTGTAAAGCTGCGTCATTGTCACAAAAGAGTAAAGCAGGCCAATCACATGGAATGCATAAGTAATCAAGGAGGTATGTTAGCCATTAGATTTCACAAGTAGTAGTAGCTAGGGCGCGATATTCAGCCTCCGAAGAGCTTCGGGATACAATGGCTTGCTTCTTAGACCTCCAAGAGATTAGGGAGTGACCAAGATAGATGGAGAAACCGGTAACAGAACGACAGGTTTCATTAGAACCAACCCAATCCAAATCACTAAACTCTTTCAATTGCAATGCACTAGAGCCAGGCAAGAATATACCAGCTCCCAGGGCTTGCTTCAAGTAACGGAGGATATGGAAAGTTGTTGATGTTGATCAGTTGGTTTGGATATGAACTGGCTCAAATTCTGAATAGCAAAAGCTATGTTAGGCTTGTGAGGTAAATAAGTCTCCTAATTAATCTGCAATAGGGAGAAAGATCAGCAAGCTTTATGCCAGAAGTAGATGTGAGTCAGGTGGTGTAATCTAAAGGTGTGGACACTAGGCGAGAAGCCAGCATGCCTATGTCTGAGAGAATGTCAAGGACATATTTTCTTTGGCACAAGTTAATGCCAGTTTTGGATCATGCAACTTCAATACCCAAAAAATATCTAAGATCACCACGCTCTTTTACTCAAAAAGCCTAATCAAGTAAGCTGGTAATTTGTGAAATTTCACTGAGATCATTCCCAGTAAGAAAATGCGAGGAATTAGAAGATGCTGAATTTTCGTTCCCAGATTATGGAGCCATTATGGCTTGATACTGCTGGGGGAGAAAAGAGTATCCTAACTCTCTAAATTAGTAGATTGTTGCTGATCAATTTCTTTAGCTTTCCCTTCAAAAGCCACGATATTATTAACAGCAGATGACTTAGTGAAACCCTTATTATCCTGGTGGGAAACCATGCTTTCTGTAATACACATCTATGGTGTGTCCGCTTCTTCCATAATGAGAACATATTTTCCCTTTGTTATTGCCATTGCTATTGCCACTCTTATTTCCTTTAGAATCAGGAAATTCATGCTTTCAACAAGTACTCTCCGAATGTCCATTCCTCCCACAGAAAGTGCATGTTGGTACATTACTAACCAAGTTAATGGAACTTGACTTAGCTTTATGGCTATTAATACTCACAGCCTATGTTTTTAAAACCAAAACGGTGATCGAACCGGTAAAGGCACTGGTTCACGGTTCATTGGTTCAACCATATTGAACCAGCGGTTGAACCGGTCTTAATAAAATAATATTTTTTTTATTATTAATGTACTATAATAATTAAAATTATAAAAGAAAAAATATATTAAGGTTGTAATTATAAAACGATAGAAGTAATTTTACTAAACACACCTTCATATTGGTAAGTTAAACCCCATTTTATTAATTTTTAGTTAAAAATTGGTTGATTTAGAAAAATGAGGGGTGTATTTAGCAAAATAAAAAAAATAAAAAAAAAATAATACAAACCGGTTGAACCAGTGAACGACCGGTTCTTGACCGGTTTTACGGTTTTTATACTGATTTTTGGTTCCACCGGTTTTGAGGGTTGACCGAACCGGTGAACCGGTTACCACACCGGTTCATTGGTCGACCTGGCCGGTCCGGTCCAGTTTTTATAACATAGCTCACAGCAAAATTCGAGCTCTGTAATTGTCTCTCTTGTTGGAAAATGTAGGAGAAGAGTTTTGAAATAGGAGGTAAAGGCTCCATCAATAGAACATGAGTTTTAACATTCCCATACTGCTCATACAAACCACGGAGGAACGGTATAATATGTCTTCCAATCTTCATTCAACAATGGCCTCAGCAATTCCACATCTGCATTTTGTTGAGCAGGTGCAGATTGGGTTGGGTCTATAATTCTCTAATTCATCCCACATGATTCTCAGCCTCTTGAAGTACTCTGTAAGAGTTTGTTTTCCTTGTCTGATAGAGGCAACTTCCAATTGGAGATAAGAAACCCTAAGGTGATCTCCTTATGAGTACCTGGATTTAAAATCCTTCCAAATATCTTTAGTATTGTTCATCCACATAATACTTTGACGGATCATCGGTGAAATGGAGTGAATGATCCAAGACACAACCATATTGTTGCATTGTCTCCACGAATTATAGCTTCAATCATCTCTTGTAGGTTTGGCAATCTCTCATTCGATGAATTCCAATTTGTTTTTGGCACTAAGAGCCATAATCATGGATTTGCTCCATGAATGATAATTGGTGGATTCAAGAAGAATGGAAACAAGGGGAATTGCAGATTTTCATTCGGAGGCAGATACAAGCAACTTTCGACATCATAATGACGATTTGCATTGTTGCTCATATTGGAAGAAGAAGACATAGCAAGAATCAGAGGCACAACATAGCTCTTCAATGAAAGAGCTCTGATACTGTAACAAAGATTAGAGGGAAAAAAAAAACACCGATAAAAATAGAGCAAAGGCAAGATGAAAATGAGAAAGAGAGCAGGAAGAATGAATGGCTAATAATGCTAGAAAGGATCAGCAAATCTCATTATTGATCTCAGAATACAAAAAAAGTGTTTATATACAACTCACTCAAGAGTGAAAAGTAGAGAAACAATTAGTATGACAGTTGCAGCAACATAACTGTCATAACTAACCAAATACACAGTAAAGTGAGATGAAATGAAATGTAAATTGGAAAGTAATTACACTAAGAAAATTGACAGACTATAGGACAATGAACTCAGATTTGGTATAAAATCACTAACTAATGTCACAAGTTGCCAGGTGTTAACCTGCAGCATGTCAAATGCCTAACTCATAGAGAATCATCAATTCCAGTATTTTACAAGTTTCCCCAGTGGTCCCACATGAAAAACAATCTTCAGTGAGTAAGGGATCAGAAGGTAGCATTAAATTTCGAGTTATAGGATTATCTGGTGCCATTCTAACTAAGTTTTTTGCATGTTTGATTGTGTGTAAGCAATTTCACATTTTATACAATCAAATACTTTTTTCCAATTAAAGTACATAAAATGGGTTCAAATCTGGATATAACATCTTTACATATGAAATAGGAAGACAACGTACAATTTCCATATGACATCAATCAATAAACATACCACTTAAATGGAATTCCATTGAATTTGCATTTCAACATAGATAGATAAATATGCAAAATGCAAAAATGAAGCTTTAACATACAAGTACAAGTTTAATACTACCCTGTCCCTAAATGTAAGATAATTTTAAAGTTTTTTTGTCCTTTCTTATAAGACTCTTTTCTAATTGTCTTATGCATTAATTATTTTTTGACAAAAATACCCTTAGTTACTTTACAATATTGGATGATATAATTAAAATAAATTTAATTAATTAGATAGAAAGCAATTAAATGAAAAGAGAAAGATGATGTATTCTAATAAAGTTAAGGGTAGTTGTGAAAGTTAACCTTAAGTTTAATGCTCTATTAAATTAGCCAACTTTCTTAAAAAAGTGCGAATTAGGTAAATGTGTTTTACATTTAGAGACGGAGGTAGTAAAAGCTAATGACATGTCAGCTTCAGCACAACTAGCATATTTCTGATATGATTAATTCATCGCCATTGCTACCTATTATAAACCACTCCATATTTTTTGCCTGGTGTATTATTTGAGCCACAGAAATTCCTAAGTATATCTAGGAGAAACAACAATATTTTGTTTCCTGATAATAACTCATGTCAACAGTTTACAATAACTTGACTCTTCAACCAACTAAGTTAAACCCTTTGTAAAAACTATCATAATTACAAAATATATAAAAGCAATAATTATCATAATCAAAAGATATAAAAACTAATAATCACTAAATCAAGAAATACAACGAGAAAGAAAATGAAATAGGATTCCTAGAAAATCTCCTGTTAATTAAGAGAGAAGGCTGTCAATGGAAACTTTTGATTCTGTCATCAGTATTCTGCCAACAGTATCAGACTCTAAATATCAAAATTTCTAAACTCTAATTACCCAAGAAAAATAAAAATAAAAAACACTGCGCATATTCAAAACAAATATTGTTCGAACTGGATACTAAAAGCTTGCATAACAACAATCAGTTCCATTTAGAAGAATAGCCTCACAAACCTCATCCGGCGTCAATGCAGGAACATATCCTAAATATTTCATGGTAGCAGGCTCATAGCACTGAACTTTCCCGCTCGATTGCTGCCTCGAAGGCACCTGATTAGGAAGCAGTCATTAATGAGACCGAATTAGTTATATTCTCCAACTGCAAACCATTGCATTGAAAGTGCATCGTCGAGAAGAAGATAATCCTTAAACTACATCGATTCGGCACCACATGCATTTGCAATTAATCCGAATTCGAATTTTAAGTTTCACACACAAAAGCAAATCACACCGATCACGAAAAACGCGAAAACATAAAACCGATAAAAACACGTCACTACACTGGGATTTGAGAAATTTAAATTTCAGATGCATTGCACTCACGTATATGAAGCTGTTCTCCTGCGCCTGATTTCCATCGTCCAACACTATGAAAGTGATAAATCCACATTACATTTTTAGCATCGAAAGAAATTTATGTGGTACAGAGAGTAAGAGAGGAAGAGTACCATCGGAGGCGTCGACGTCAATGGAAGGAACCTTGGGAGGAATGAGAAAGAGAAGGAACTTGCAGATGGCGAAAGCTACTGCTAGAACGAGCAATGGCCACCAAAACGCCATTGGAACTTCGCAGCAGATTCAGAGTGAGTTTCCCTCCTCGAAGAAAATCGCCACGCTAGGGTTTGGAGAAGATTCCGCAGAGTTTAGATTCTTCTTTTGAGGACAATGGTTGAAGACAGTGAAAGCGAGAGAATCTGGGGAACCTTGGGGACACGAAAGAAGAAACTGTTTGTGATGCTGTTGTTACTTGTTAATGTTTTTTACTTATACTTCATCACTAAACTAAACCCTCTTTCAGTTACTTAATTTAAATTTAAATAATTATTCATATTAATTTTCATAATAATCTATTCTAATTATTAAATTTAAAATTATTGAAGTTAATAATCTACTTAATTATTTTTACCTAATTAATTAAGAATTTAACAATTATATACTATAATTTTTATAATATTATTCGAATAAAAATTATTATTACTTGTTAACGTAGAATTCATAATTTATCATCCAAATTTAACATTTGTAATTAAATGATGGTATAATTTTTTTAAAGTTTAATTGGTATATATTATTAGTGTAAAATATTTTTACATCGATAATTAATCATAACTTTTTCTTTACGTAAATTTTAAAATAGTAATGAGTAAAGTCAACAAACTTATTATGAATGAACGATTATGATTGAATATGAGTATAAAAATATTTACATTAACATTGTATACCAATTAAACTTTTTTTTATCAATAATATATAAATAATGCATAACCTGTTTTATTCATTAATTAATTAATGTATCTTACACTTTTTCCAATTTTATAAAAGAGAAAGATCTGTCCAAGAGAAAAAAAAGGAAAGAAAGAATAGGTTTACTTTATTAAAAAGTAATTAATATAGTTTCCAGAAAGACACTTATACAAAATAAAAATGATTTAAAAAAAAAAGACTGTCATATGAGAATGGAGAGTGGAGACCACAATTTAGTGGAAGAAATTAAAAGAATTTTTTTAAGGTTGAAAAAGATATATTATATAAATCTCATTTAACAATAATTGACAAGGATAGTTAGGTCTAGTATGACATTCACATCTTAAATTCTTAATTCCCATTTTTATTTAGGAAATTCATTCTCATTTATGTCTCCATACTTAACTGATATGAGATTTATGTCTCATTTCCATCTTTGTAAGGTATTAGATATATTTGCATATATCCCATACACACAAAATTATAATAATTTTTTAATAAAATAAGGTATTTAAATATAATGTTATCTAATAAATACAAAGTTTTTAATTTGTGAATTAAATGTCAAAAATTTTGTAGACAATTGTTAATATTTCTTGACATGCCAAAATTGTATTTGTGGAGAATACAAAGCGTAATTTGGTTTGAAAATTATATTTAATAAAGCAAGGGTAAGAATTTAAGGTTTTAGTCATTAAAAAAGAATAAATGGGTCACCTACTAGATAGAAATGGGATGGGTATAAATATCCTATTTCATTCCTTATCCACCTAAATAAAAAATTTTAGGTTAACTTCAAAACATATCATGAAATTATCCATGAGTACGACCTTAATTATCATCGTTAAATAAATCAAGATAATTGATAGGAAGGAGAAAAAATGTCAACTTAATACTAAATCTATACAATATGCACAGTCAAACTAGTTGGAAACTCAAAGATAACACACCAAATACATGTTTCAACCTGCCAATAACTTGGAAATCACCTTATGAATACTGTAATGCGAGAAAGAGGACGAAATATTTTAATTCTTGAGGATGTTTGATTTTTGAAAGCAACAACCATCATATTCAAAAGCTTGGTGCTATAGTAAAATTCTTTAACAACATTACATACAACCCATGAAAGCCAACATTGTTAAAAGAAAAACTATAAGATAGATTGAGATTATTACGGGTTTTTTTTTTTTTTTATAAATTGCAGGTGATATCTTCTTTTGGAAATATATTTTTAATGATGGTGACATCCCTTTGCTCAATCTGGTGTGGTGTGTATATTGGAGTGGTGAAGTGGGATATATTCCATTGGTTAAGAGATAAGTTTTGAGGATCACCACATTGAAAGTATAAGCAATCATATCGAGATTAGAATATTTTTCAACAATAGTTTTGAACGGGAAAAAATAAAGAAAACATCATACTTATATTTTATAAGGTACGATACTTTGAAAAATAGTCAACTAATATTGAGTAGGCTTAAAGGCAATATAGAGTGTAGGAATAGGTTGGGTAAACTAGACTATGGTTAGGGTTAATCAGTAGTTTATTAACTCTAGGTGAGTCAAATAAACCAAGGTTAGTTCTCTCTTAAGTTCATCCCAACCCACACACATCTCATGTTCTCTCTTGTTCCCCCATGGACATGAAACAAGAAGACAAGTGAGACCAAGTTGGTTGTCATGTTTTAGGTGTGTTTAGTGGGGTGAGAATCTAAGGAGAAGGGTGTTTTGCAAGCAATGTTCACATGACCTCTTTAAGAGATTCTTACCCACCTTTCACACACACTCTACATGATCACTAATTGCATCCAAAATAAAAGAAATAAAGACCCAAATACATTGGTCAACAAGAAAAGGACAACCATAAGAATCAACTCCACCAAGAAAGGTTAAAACAACACAAATATAAGGCAATCATAAACATAATTTATGCAAAGGAAGCTAAGAAGAATCTTCTTGTATTCTTGGGTCATATTACACTATTGTTTAATTGTCACAATCTCGTAGTGCCTGCACGTCCTCAAGTAATGCACCATGGTCGACACTTTGTGCCTGCGGCATTTTCGCTAGACGATCTTTGCCTGTAATGCCATCCTCCTCGCTAGCAACATGGGCGAGTTGTTCCTCGCTGCTGTGTTCTGTTAGGCTATGGATTAAAAGAACAAATGTAGTTGAATGAGATAGCAGGCGGGTTACACGTTCCGTTATGCCGAGATGTGAGGTGTAGGTGGTGATGTTTACCCTACAGGTTCCCCTACGGCTACCTTGTTATGACTTCACCCCAGTCGAAGACCACACTATGGTATGTGCCAATAAGACCACCAAAAGCCTTTGTGGCACTAGTGGTACAAGCAAGTAATGGGTGATCATTGATCCAATGCTTCAGGCGAAACCAATTCCCAAGGTGTGACGAGGGTGTGTACATGGCTCGGGTACATATTCATCACGGCATGCTGATCTGCGATTACTAGCGATTCCAACTTCATGTTCCCAAGTTGCAGAGAATAATCTGAATTGAGGCAATCTTTCCGAATTTGCTCTGCCTTACAGCCTTGCTTCCCGCTCCTTCTAGCTCAGTAAGCAAGTGCTACAAACCTTTGAAACTAGAGTAAAAGTACTTAGGGACATAAAAAAATGCTAGGTTGTGAGGAAGTGAATCGATTCTTACCTGATAGTTCCTAGAATTAGACAAAAAGGTTTTGCATGTGAATCAGAAAAGGAAGAATACGATCTTGTTGCAATTGAATCCGTAGTTGCAGCTATTGAGTCTGTTGTGGGAATAAGGCACCTCAGCTACTTAAGGCACAAGGAATCCCTTTAGTGTTTGTTAGTTCCTATCCTAAAAAGTTAGGGCGGCGGGGCATTAGCTTCAGCTTCCAAATTCAAAATTTGCATAAGTACTTCTAATCCTGACAATTCTTAAGGGGAAATCCCTTCCCAAATCTTCAGTAATAAAAAAGAAGAACATACAACAAATGGTCCTAATGTGTAAGGACCAAACGGTGTGCTTCAAACATGCCCACCAATTGATCTCCATAAGTGCTTGTATGAGATGCTCTCTCACTAGATGAGCTCTCGTCCCAACAAAAACTTCCACCTAACTTGCTCGTAAACCATAAGAAATTCTAACCTTCTATTGAAGATTCTGAGTCAATATCACCAAATTTCAAAAAATTAAATTATAAAAATAAATCTTTCATATTGATTCTAATCTTATACTTATTCTTTTTTTTATTAAGTAGATCCCTTCCCCGTTATAATATAGACATTTACATAATTAAAACTAGTAAAAATTAAGTGTTGTCGCGTTTCTATATTCATATTTCTATTAAAAATATGATTAAAAATAAACATATATTAATAATATTTAAAAAAAACTAATTTATAATAAAATAAAACGTGTGAAAATATATAGTACTAACATGAAAGAAGTTATATTTATAAAAAAAATTATATTTTTAGAAAAATAAAATAATCATAAAACATGACACCAAAAACTCTTATTTCCTATTATAAATTAATATAAAATATGATATAATATAACTTCAAAAAATAAAAACTAATATGTTATAAAAAAAAAAAATCATTGGATTCTTTGTTTGCATCCATGATCCAACGGTGGGTGGTGATTGGAACCTCAAATTGAAAGACAGGAAAAGCGTGGAACGGGAGCCACGAATAATACAGAACGCAATTACCGATGTTTCAGTGTGAGCCTCACAAGTTGCGGTAATCATTCTCCATCTTCCTGCACTTTCAACTCAAACATTCACAACTTCCACCGACGCAGATAAAGTGAAAAAGCTAAGACATCTCCTAAGAACAACGTTGCTGTAGAGAAGAAGAAGAAAAAAATGTCAGGTTCTAGAAGATTGGGCGTGGCCGTTGATTTCTCACCATGTAGCATCAAAGCCCTGAAATGGACGGTGGATAACATGCTCAAAGAAGGGGATCATCTCATTCTTGTCATCGTTTGCCATGCTGAGGACTACGAGCACGGCGAGATGCAGCTCTGGGAAACTACCGGCTCACGTTAGTCATCCAAACCCCTTACCATATTTTCATCATTTCAAATCTTATAATTCATGTGCCCAAAAATATATGCAGAATATATATATATATATAGTTTAAGCAACTTTCCATACTATTATGTTCAATTGATTGTTATACCGATAACATGGATGAATTGAGGCAAAAATTATTTTACTTTAATTTAATTAGAAATCTCCCATTTGAGTATCGGATATATTGAATTTATTGTGAGTACAGATTAGATAAATTTAACAAATCCCTCTTGCAGATGCATGGTCATTTTGTAGTTCCTAATTTGTGGGTTGGATATAATTGAGATTTATAATTGGATACATATATATATATATATAGAGAGAGAGAGAGAGAGAGCACGATTTGGTCATTAATTAATGAGTTTACTTTATGCAGCTCTCATACCTTTGGCTGAGTTCTCTGATCCTGCGCTCATGAAGAGATACGAAATGAAACCCGCACCCGAAGTAATTGATATTGTCTCTACTGCTGCCAGGCAAAAGGATGTATGATTTATTTTATTTAATTTTTCTCCTAGGGTTATCAATATTGAAAATGCAGCATCTACTGTAATATATAAAAAGGTTTGTTTATACTCGTGTCTAGAGTAGGAGGTTTAATAGCCTTTATAAGCTTTTTTTTATTAATTTACATCCTATTCTGATCTTAAGTTTATTTGATACACAAATTTATTTTACTTGTTTATAGTTTACTTTTATAAAAATAAACTATATTATAAATTATTATTTTTTTCTTTCTTATTTTCATACTCATTAATTTATTTTTATTTATCGAAAAGCTTTATCATACACTAAAAAGTTTATATATTTTTATGTTTCTATTAATATATCAGTTTTATTAGCATATCCAGTTTTATATAACATATGATAACTTTTAAGAAGACATACATGTTTGTGAAGAGTGGGATACTTATACACTAATAGAGTTTTTACAAGGGTGGTTAATAACAATTTTAAATAACTTCTTTTAAAGTGTTAATTGGTAACAAACTTATAAGGTATAAAAGTTATTATTAACTTTCTTTATAAAACTTTTGTACACTGAGTGTGAAGTGTTTTTCTCATCCGTGAACCTGTACATTAATTCATAAGAGTAACTTTGAAGATTTTGAGGTGACAGATTGTGGCACTAATCAAGATTTACTGGGGAGATGCTCGTGAGAAGCTATGCGAAGCAATTGATCACGTGCCTCTAGACCACCTTACCCTGGGGAATAGAGGCCTTGGCACAATCCAAAGGTACCTACAAATTCAACCAAGTCCTCCAAAACAACACTTGGATAGCATGCATATGCAGCACAGATGCCTGATATGCCGTGGTTGTTTCTGATTCTTGAGTTAACGAGGGATCTTATTATTTTTTCTTCCTTTTTTTACAGGGTCATAATGGGCAGCGTCAGCAACTATGTGGTGAACAATGCAACCTGCCCTGTCACTGTGGTGAAGAGTTCAAACCCCGACCATTAATCTTTAGTTTTCTTTCTAATCTGATGTAGGAATAAATTAAACTAGGTTCTTCTACCTGGTTGTGCTCATGACTTTGGAGGTGGATTCCTTAGTCTTTACTCTGTAATCTGTATCCTCTGTTTCTGAAATAATTTTTTTAGGAAAGTAAATCAAGTTATATAATAGCTTTTGTTAGTATAACCTTTTTTTTATATCAATTATTTAAATAATAAAATTTGTTTTACAAAGTTGAACTTAAATCTAGATTTTAAGAATAATTACATGAAAACTATGTTTAATAAGACTCCCGTAGCTTATAAGTTTTTTTTTATTAATATATTAGTTACTTTACAAACTTATTTTAGTATATAATTGAGTGAAATACTAAATGGGTTTATGAAAGATTAAGGCCTTTGTATTTAGGTTTTTGAAAGATTTTTTTAGGTATCTCAGTCTCTAAATGTTTTTTGCGCTTGTTAGTATAACCTAAACATAATAACTAAAACGTAACAATCTAACCTAAACATTCAATACTTGCAAACACTAACCTAAACATTTTAGTTCAACATCTAAAACATATAACACTATACAAGTAATATATACAACCTATCACAAAGTAATCCAAACTTACAACTAATATACTAACAACTCGTCACACTCTCAACATCACACAATCCATATTTATATATCACAAAGATAATAATCTCACTACATAGTCAAAACACAACAACAAAATATCACAAAATCAACTAAACACCACAATTAACTCAAACTCAATAATATAGACATAAACATGAAAAAAATAACAAGAGAAAGGTTAGAAAACTAGATTGCCTCCTAATTAGCACTTGTTTAACATCGCGAGTCTGATGGACCAATACCTCAAGGGTCTTTTAGATGATTTTCCTAGATGGATCCTTGCCTCCTTGGAGACAATTTTGGCCTTCATCTGGGTTTTTCAACTCCTAGACAAAAGTTGTCCTTCTTAAACATCTTCTGCACAAATTCTTTAAAGTGAAGTAGGTGTTTGTGTCTTTTTGGCCTGATTTTAGGCATCCTTAGCACTGATGATGTAGTTTTCCAAGAATCTTCCTTTGCAGAACCTCTCCAAACATCAATAGGTGGAAGATTATTAGTCGAGTCTCTTAAATTCACCTCTCCCTCAAAAAGCTACATATTTTTATCTTTACTCTCCCTCTCTAATTGATCTTTAGTATGCTCATTGTCTCCAAGTAGATGCACCTATTTAAAATCTGGAAACATGAATACTAGGTCTTGGTTATAAGCATGGAGACACCCTTTAGTTGTAGACCTGATTGTATACATACGCACGCTGCTGCTAATGCTTGGGGTCTTCCCACATTCTTCTTCTTTCTCTTTAACCACCTCTTCACTCTCACATAAGCTTTCACTTAAGGTGGTTTCCATTAAGTCTTCTTCATTCATCTTTTTTCTCACTTCTTCATCCTTTCCTTCACTGAGTTGAGTCTTTAAATCTTCATCTTCATAATGCCTTGATGATGGTCAATTTACTTCGGGTTCGAATATGTGATTGACAACTAGTCAAACGTGCTCTATTTATATTCGTTACTTGCTCCACCATTTGACTAGTTGCATCTTAATCCTCTCTAGAATGGCTTATGTGTCCAAACAAGATTTCTTATATTCTTCAAGCAATTCCTCTATGTCAGACCTTCTCTTATGATGCACTGCTTGATCATTCATTTCCATATAGCCTTGAAATGTGTAATCTGAATTGGAGGTTATGCTTGGATGCCATGATTGTGGAGGCGGATCATATGGGATGTTGTATGAAGCTTCCCTTTTCCTGTTGAGTTGTCAATGCATGGATTTTTAGTAAGTTCCTTGAAGCTCTAGAGTGATATCTTGGTACCATGGTTGTAGATGTTCTTAGTACCACTATGATTGACAATGGTACCAAGATGCTTGAGTTTATTGTTGGCACCATGGTCCTGAAGTTTGATCTTGATACAATGGCTAAGGGGGTTGTGATGAGACATATGTTCTTCTATGTTCAAGCTCTAAGAGGAACCAATTTTCATGCATCTCATAATATTATGTAGCTTTCTTTCTTTTCTTCTGTAATTCAGAACATCTTTGCCCCCATTCTTGGAAATTCAAGCTCATGTCCTAAGCCATGTCATAGCAATTTGGATTGTCAGGTTTAAATTGGAATGGTTGATTGCTAATTTTCTTGGTTGACTGCTAATTTTCTTTTCCATCTTTGTGGTTGCTTTTTTCTTCACTTCACCTATAAACTGATAACGCACAAAGCACTAGAACAACAATTTTACAATTATTTACAACAAGAAAAATAAAATTAAATCTACTAAAGAATAAAAGAATGAGTTAGTCAACTATTCTAACAAAATTTTCCATGTACAAAGAATATTTAAATTTCTAAGTATCAAGCACAAGTCTCCAGCAACAGCGTTAAAAACTTGATTAGTGTAAATTTTCTACACTACTACTGACAAGTGCACCAGTCGTATGTAGTAACCAATAAATATTGAGTCAATCCCATAGGGACTTTGATGAAACCTCAGAAATCTTAAGACCTTTTTACTTGCATGAACAAAAAGGATAGAAATTTATACTAACAATTATCGAAACATTAAATAGATAAAAGTGCAACTAAAGAAAATAAACGGTTACACGAATACGATTCAGTTGAGTTTTGATTTCACTAAACCATCGTTCAAGTGCATAAATGAACTCAAAATCATCATTTACTACTCGTTCCTATCACCTATAAAAGTATCCTTACCTCAATCTCTTGCAAGCAAAAAACTAAGCTATTTGAGTATTAGATTATTGATCTCTCGCATAATCTAAAGTCAAATAACTTGCTTTAAGAAAATGAGCTTAAGATGATCAATGGAAAGGATTTTATTCTCTCTCTTGAGCAATAAACCTCATTGGGAGTTCTTCTCATTTTACAAGTCAAAATCTTCTCTTGAGCTCATTCAACAACTAAAATCAACAAAATATATGAAAACAAAGCATAAGGTAAAGAAGAGCACCAATATTGAATAATAAACTTAGATTAAAAGAAAAAAAAATACACAAGAGTTTAAGTTTAGTTACATCAATCTCCAACAAAATAACAAAACCTAACCAACCATCGGGATGGATGAACATAGAGAATGGACGAAGATGGGTCTGAAGCATGTCGTTGGTCAGCAAGGTGTGTAACCCCTTCTCCATAACAAAAGGGGCCCTTTTAAGGACCTCATATTGAAACACCAATGCCCAGCGTTGACAGGGTGAGTGTTGGATGCTGCTTTAAGAAATGTGTTGCCCAATTTTGACCAAGCACTAGGCAATGATGACATAGATGTTGGGCATCGAGAGTTTGAACTGCAGTTCTCTCTGCCAAGCAGCGCTGGCTGCTCCTAGCCTAGTCGTTGAGCGCCTGGAACTGTCATAAGACCAATGAACTCAATTTTACTATCATTTCTTTGGTCCTTCTCACAACCTGTTTCATAACAACTAAAATAGGAAAATACACTAAAATGATGCCTAAATCTAAACCTAAAACCGATTTCCTAAGCAATTCTAATTTTAAATAAAAATAAAGGAAAACAAAGCTTTAAATGAAAAAAAATTAACATAACTACTCTATTTTACCTATGTCAAAATAAGTAATTTAGACAATTATCATTGGTTTTTTGTTATTTCCCCTTGGTTCTCCCCTTGTATTTTTATTTGTTCCCTGCACTCTATAATGATATCGGGGTTTGTTGATCATTTTCAGTATTATGCCTTCTTCTTCTTGATTTCTCTGTATTGGGAGGATTTTGTTAAATTTATTAAAGAGTGAAAATTAATTATGTATGCGGACTATCTGCAATATAAACTGGTTGGAGTCCAAATGTAATAACAATATTTTTCTTAGATAAGAAAAGATAACACATATGATGTTGCTACGCCGCTTGTTTGTTCCTACATGGATCTGGTATATGCCATGACTTGCAGCGGAGGAGGTGTGTCATAATTTCCAAAAATATATTTAAGAGAGGGTATTTTTGGAATTAAAAAATATATAATAGGAGGTATATATATTAGTAATATATATAAGGAGGCTTATATATATAACAATTGTAATAGTACGAAACCAATTTACTCGGTCATCTTTTTTACGTTCATGAATCTAGTATACTAAATAATTAACAATGCTCATGTTGATTTTGGATGCACATTCATGTATTGCAGGCATGGAAATTTTGCATCAAAGTGCTGATACCTGAAGACCATAGCAAATGTGCGAAGGTGCGTGTGGAATCTTAGAAGCACACAATGTTATTGGTGTGGATGCGTATACAACAAAACAAGATTTAGGTGGAGGTAAATATGATGGAATAACATAAACTCATAGATAAATAGATACAAAATTATGATATGTATAAAGAATAAAGATAAAAAGGATAAGGAAAAAAAGTTATGTACATTTTGTATATTGAGTTGACACTCCTTGTTTTTTATAAATAGAAACTATATGTATGATTATTGTAGAAATATAAGCTTAATAAGAATTATTGAGGATTTTACTACTTACCTTCTAAGAGATTATTGTAGAGAATGTGTGTATTGATTTGCTTTGGAACGACAAATTTATAACCCTTCATGATAGACAAGAACCCTTCAAATTGGCTCTTTATGATTAACCTAATTCATCACAGAGTCAATCTTACTATAATTTCATTCAAATAATCGTAAAAAGATATTATCATATATGATAATCACCATATCTTAAATTGTCAGATAATCATAAAAGATAATTGATTAATACCAATCCACAATTATATCTAACATTCTCTTACTTGGATGATATTAATCAATAATCCAAAGACAAATCATTAAGCTAGAATGACAATTATAAACAAATCTTATGTCAGATAACAATATGAGAAATTTGAGTTACAAAATAATATATGATAGAGATATATATCATACGTGTTAACAAATATTTCTCATAAATTATATAAAATAATGTAGTTCAATAAAATGATACTACAATGATCCCAAGCATCCCAAAAAATGTTAACAGATATGTTATTAAAATAATATCACTTTACACATATCTCATAAAAGAGTTTTCAAACTCCTACTGATCTAAGGCATTAAAACTCAACAAAATCATGAGTCATAGAAAACCAAAAGTTAAGTCTTTGATCAGTGAATAACAAAATGTTCTTTTAATATAATTTTTTATTGAGTATGAAAAACTATAAAAGGCAAGAAAACATAATTCACATGCATCTATGTACTCATTATAGCTGTCAAAACGGGTTGATCCGACCCACATAAGCCAACCCACCTTAACTCGCCAAAAAAACAGGCAAACCCAACCGACTCATTTTGTCTTTGCTACTCAATCTACTAGCAAGTTCAGCCCACCATGAGTTAATGGGTTATACAGGTCAATCCACTAACCACCAGAAAATAAAAAATTATTTTTTAAAAATGAGATCTTTTAAAAATTTTAAAATTAACTATTTAATCAAGTCTTTATAATTATTTATTATTTAATTATTTTTTATTTGGTTATCAGATTATGTAATATAATCATTTAATTAGTGGGTTCAATAGAGTGTAGTGGATCATTTTACATTTGGCCTGAAATATAGTGAGGGTGTGTCAAATAGTAAAACTAGGAAAGATTTAGTAGGTTCAATATTGGTTGGCCTAGCTCACCTGGATTGAACCCGTATGGGTCGTGTCGAAAGTAGGTCAAACTATGTTTTTGCTATTAAAACATGAATTTCTAGTTTTTTTGGCCTAACTCGGTCTATATTTATGGTGGGTCGAGTTGGTCGATGGGTTTTAGCTCATTTTGACAGCTCTAGTACTCATCATAGCCCAACAACAAATGTAACTACATATAGGCTTGATAAATGCTCTACAATATTAGACACTCAACTAATCCAAGTTTATAAAATGAGTGACTATGTAAAAATCTAAAAACAATTAGGAAATCCATAAATTTCCTACCTGGATCACATAGACACCTAGTTTATATAAAATGACATTTAGATATTGTAGCCACAAAATGTCAATTGAGCAAGCACTTAGATAATTGGTCTAAACAAAAAATTCATAACTACTTCAATAATGTAAAATTGTACACAATAAGCATACTATAATTACAAAGTAGAAAATCATACTTGATAGAAGTATTGTATCTACAATATAATTATAGAATTTTGACCAAACAAAATGTGAAACTTTGGGTAAAATAAATTCACAATGCATAATTGCATGCCAAAAGAGTTCATGTGCAATAATCAACAAAATGGCTTTAACATCTGTTAAAGATGTCTATTAAGATACATCTCAATCAAAATAAGACAAAAATAAATAGTCAAGTCCTATGGAGTATGCCATGTCATAATTAAATGTGCACACGAATATATAACAATACAAATAGATAAGTTTCGAGTTATATAATACAAGATTATGTATCTATAAAATTTTGACCAAATAAGATAAGGAATTTGGGTAAAAGTGATGCACAATACATAGTTTTTTATTCCAAAAATATTAATGTGCAATATCCAACATAACATCTGTTAAAGATGCTTATTAAGATACAATGAATTATATATATATAAATCAAAATAGGACAAAAATAAATATTCAAGTCCTATGGAGTATGTTATATCATAATTAAATATGCATAAAAAAATATTACAATACAAATAGATAAGTCTCAAGACATAACACAAGGTTATATACTTCTAGTAATCCTTAATATACTAAAGAATATTAAGATTATCATTAAGATACTAGTATTAAAAGTTCTAGTGATTGGGAGATTATGACTTTATAAGATAATAGTAAAATTGAATTAAAATTCATTATTTTCTACTTAATGAATTCATTATTAGAAAGTACTAGAATAACAAAAGATTAATGAGAGATGCGGTTAAAAAGAGAATATGAAATCCACAAATTCATCTATAAAAATAAATAATTCTTGCAAAATGTTTTCATTGTTAACAACATATTAATCAATCATTTAAAAATATTAACCCTTATGAGGATCTCGAAAAAGTAATTACATGGTGAGAAAAGAGATCTCTTGATAATTTTAAGTGAAATATGACATCATAAGCAGGGTCTCAAGTAATCATAAAAAAAAAAGTGCTACAATAAACAATACAGTATCCACACATACTTGAAAATAAAATATGATTATACACAATAGAAGAATATGAGACCTATTCTTACAAATATTAAAGATATAATAACAAATCGTCTCTAATTCTTATCACAATTTATAATAGACATATGTTTATCTATATATCTCAAAATAAAGCATACAACGTGATTATAAATAATGTGATAAAAAAAATTTATCAAGAATTTTTTTTTTGCTCATGTATGATTAATTGGGCATTTGGGGTAAAAAATTATATATCAAGACAATTTATTTTATAAGATATTAATTAAAATTTTAATATAAAATTTTTTTTCCACTTGATAAAGAAAAAAATAGTTGACATAACAAAATACCCAGAGGGCTAAATAGAATTCAACTATTTCTTTATCACACTAGAATTATGTCAAGCAATGTCATATAGATTGAGTAAGTTCACTACCTACATAATAGTAATATATTTCTAGCAAATTTGCACCATAAGAAAAATGCAACAATATTTTTTTTTGTAAGAAAAATGTCCAATTAAAAGTTATAAGTTATTATGGAACAATAAGAAAATGAAAGTATAAATTTGGGTTCCATATATTTACAACCTAAATATGATAAAATTAGGAAAATAAACTGAACATTACAACAATAGGGAAACATTATGTAATTCTAAAAATTCAGTTAAAAGATAATCTCGAAAGCAAATTATAATTTATATCAATAAAATCTTAATACCGATAGGATATAAAAAACTCATTAACATAAACAAATGGAAGTACATTGTAGAACAACAATACACCGACAAGGTATAATTATCATCAGTGCAATAAAAATAAGAAATTATATTACAAAATTCACATAAATGCATTCACTATAGGTGAAATTACAATTATGTAAATTAAAAGAGAAATTATGTTTATTGTCGAATAAATTTACATAATTTTAATCATATATATTGTATGACCAATATAAAAAATTCACATTATTATACTTACGATAGGCGAATTATAATAATGTAAATTAATAAAAAAATTATGCACACAAGAGAAGACAATTAAGATCATGCATAATCAATAAAGTGACCTAAAATTAATTTATAGATGATAATCAATATGAAAGAGAGTATAATATAAATGGAGAATACAAATACGATAAAGAATTATCACAATGAAAATAAGTCCAAAATTCAAGATTTTAATAATAAAAAATTTTAATTTAATCTTATTTAATCAAATAAATTTTTATACCAATAATATTAAAATATTAAATAAATATGGTATTTGTGAGAAATTATGAATATGAAAAATGAGCAACCTCATCCAATGCTCCCGAGAGTGACTTTAACTCACAAATCATCATACATATTTTAATGAGTTCATGCAAAACGATAAAGTTCTCACTTGATCAAACAACCACAAAAGTATAGGCATATAAAAATGAGTTCATGCAACTATATTAATAATTCTGAAAGTGAAGTTAACACAAATTATCTAGTGACCACACAAATAACTCATGTTGGTCAAACATAAAAAGGAAATCTTCAAATAAATAATTTACTTAATAATTTAATTCAAAAGAAAAGTAGGTTTTAAAGGGTAACACTTAAAGAGAATAGATAATTTACTCATGTAAGAGTAATTGAATGAAATTTTAATATATTATTTTGATGATAACAAGTAGCATAAACCATCAATTGTTTTTGTGCAAAACATAATAGTGAACTATATTATAAAATTTTCCTAAAAACACATAAAAAAAACTTTAATTCAAATTTAATTATTTAATAAGAAAACAACCATAATGTGGATGTAAACAGGCTTAGATACCAATTGATGCAATAAAATGAACTCATAAATCGATAGATACAAAATTATGGTATGTATAGAAAATAAAGATAAAGAGATAAGAAAAAAAATTATGTGCACATCATATATTGAATTGGGACTCATTGTTTTTTATTAACAAAAGCTCTATGTATGACTATAGTAAAAATATAAGTTTAATAAGAACTCTCGAAGGTTTGACTGTATATCTTCTAGGGAATTTTTTTTAAGGCCCTTCTAGGATATTATTACAGAAAATGTGTGTATTGAATTGCTTAATGGGATGACAATGATTTATAATAGCAGAGTAGATAGAACCTCTCAAATTGACTTTTTGTGATTAAATTAATACATCCCAAAGTCAATTTTATTATATTCTCATTTAATTAATTATAAAGATATTATAAAATATAATTATTATACATGTTGATTAATACATAATTCGCAATGAAGGTGCAGGTCGAATGTTAGAAGCAGACGAAGTTATTGTTGTGGATGGGTATACAATAAAAGGAGATTTAGGTGGAGGTAAATATTGATTGTAAGTTCGGGGTCAAAAGTAAATAAAAGCACAATAGTGAAGGTCAATGCTATTTAGTATTTACAGCATATGCGTGTGCCTTGTGGTTTTTTATTTTTTGTTCCTGGTGCTATGCTTGCCCCGAACGTGTCTTATGTTGGGGTTTTTAAATAAATAAAATTAAGGTTTTTGGCCTTAAAAACAAATAGTGGACATGGGACCTGCCAATGGTATATCTAGTGTACATATTTTAAGATAGGATAATTGCTAATTAAATCTTATATATATTTTTATTCTACCTATGTTGTTGTTATCTATTATTAATAAATCAGTTTGAAAAGTGATCATCACCCTAAACAAGAAAGAGAGTTATAATGTGGATAAAGAATTGACAAGTTTTTCAATCATCCCTAAAAACTTCACATAGATGTAGGTATAAAGTATGAATCAAGTAAATAAAAGAAAGATCTGTTATTAATAAAACATTATTTTATATTAAATTTTACATATAATTTTATTATTTATTAATATAAAGTTGTAGTTTTATTTTTTTATAATTTGAGTTTATATTATGTTTCTTATCTCATTAAAACATCACATACAACTTTAAGTTTATTATCATAAATTTTTAATCTAATTGTTGATAATTTATTCAATATAGATTAATGGATGTAACATGCGAAAAAATCTATAAACTCTAGTTTTCAATAAAATTTATATTTTAGTGTAAAAAATAGATATAAAATAAAATAAAATATTTAATTTAATTATACAAATAACATAAAAAATATTATACAATTATATAATTTTCTAAAAATTAAACTAAGATACTTTTTAACGGTGAACTATGCGCCTTAAATGATTTAAACAAGTTAAATTCAAACTTTAAGTATTTTAAACAGGTTAAGCTCAAGTATTAATTTTTTTAAACAAGTAAACCATAGATTTTTTAGTAAAGTTGGTATTAATACACTAGTAACCATTTTTTGAATAAATCAAACCTAAATTTAGTATATTTTGGTTTGGCTTTGGTTATTTTACATCTGAATCTCTAAATAAAGCAAAAAAGTATTTTTTATACATGGTCTAAACACTTACATGTGTCAAACTAGAAATTTTCTTGATGGAGATTTATAGGAGAGACACTAGTTAATAGGAAAGAAGCTAATAATAATATATTTTGGGAGAAAATGTAGTTTTGATTGCCATTAAATTACGAGCATCCCCTGATATTCCTTAACAACTTTCTATTTTGATCCACCAATTCACCACCCATCACAACTATAAAAGCTCCTTCCCCATTCTCAAATCTCTCATCTCATTCATCTTTCATCTTCTCACCTAAACCAAAAGGGAAAAAAAAAAGGAAAAAACCATGAAAAACCAAGTATCTTCCTTCACCCATATTTCAATAATGTTGTTGCTATGCTTAATATTAAGCCCATGCAAGGCACACGATAAGTACAAGCACACAACACCGCTCGTAGAAACACCACCAGCAGAACCAACAACGGTGTCCAAACCATCGGGTTCTGGGTCATGGTATGAGGAAGTGTCAGGGTCAGTGTCAGGGTCAGGGTCAATGTATAAGTCAGGGTCAATGTATAGGTCAGGCTCAGTGTATGGGTCAGGGTCTGCATCTAAGTCTGGGTCAGAATCTGGGTCTGGATCTAAGTCAGAGTTCGAGTCTGGGTCAGTGTCTGGGTCTGGGTCTGGGTCTGGGTCTGGGTCTGGGTCTGGGTCTGGGTCTGGGTCTGGGTCTGGGTCTGGGTCAATATCTGGGTCTGTGTCAGGATCTGGGTCCAAATCAGAGCACGGGTCTGGGTCTGGTTCAGGATCTGGTTCTAAATCAGAGTCAGGATCTAGTTCTAAATCAGAGTCTGGGTTTGCGTCAGGATCTGGCTCTCAGTCAGGGTCAGGATCTAGGTCTAAGTCAGAATCTGGGTCTAAGTCTAAGAAAGGGTCTGGGTCGGGGTCAAAATCAGAGCATGGGTCTGGGTCAGGATCTGGGTCAAAATCAGAGCATGCGTCTGGGTCAGGATCTGGGTCCAAATCAGAGAATGCATCTGGGTCTAAATCAGAGCAATGGTCTGGGTCAGGATCTGGGTCCAAATCAGAGCATGGGTCCAAATCAGGATCTGGGTCCAAATCAGAGCATGGGTCCAAGTCAGGATCTGGGTCCAAATCTGAGCATGGGTCTAAGTCAGGATCTGGGTCCAAATCAGAGCATGGGTCCAAGTCAGGATCTGGGTCTAAATCAGAGCATGGATCCGAGTCAGGATCTGGGTCTAAATCAGAGCATAGATCTGGATCAGGATCTGGGTCTAAATCAGAGCATGGGTCTGGGTCTGGATCTGGGTCTAAATCGGAACATGGGTCCAAATCAGAGCATAGGTCTGGGTCAAGATCTGGGTCCAAATCAGAGCATGGATCTGGGTCTAAATCAGAGCATGAGTCCAAGTCAGGATCTGGGTCCATATCAGAGCATGGATCTGGATCTAAATCAGAGCATGGGTCCAAGTCAAGATCTGGGTCTAAATCAGAGCATGGGTCCAAGTCAGGATCAGGGTCCAAATCAGAGCATAGGTCTGGATCAGGATCTGGGTCCAAATCAGAGCATAGGTCTGGATCAGGATCTGAGTCTAAATCAGAGCATGGGTCGGGGTCCAAATCAGAACATGGGTCTAAGTCAGGATCTGGGTCTAAGTCAGGATCAGGATCTGGGTCCAAATCAGAGCATGGGTCAAAGTCAGGTTCTGGGTCTAAATCAGAGCATGGGTCTTGGTCAGGATCTGGGTCTATGTCAAAGTCTGGGTCTGGATTTATCGAAGGATCTGGGTCTAAATCAGAGTCAGCATCAGGATCTGGGTCTAATTCAGGGTCAGGATCTGGGTCTAAATCAGAGTATGTGTCCGGATCAGGATCTGGGTCTAAGTCAGAGTCTGGATCTGGGTCTAAATCAGAATACGTGTCTGGGTCAGGATCTGGGTCTAAATCAGAGTATGTATCTGGGTCAGGATCTGGGTCTAAATCAGGGGATGTGTCTGGGTCAGGATCTGGGTCTAAGTCAGAGTCTGGGTCTAAGTCAAAGTCTGGGTCTGGGTCTGGATCTGGATTAGAATATGGATATTGGTCAGGATCTGGGTCTAAATCAGAGTCTGGATCTAGGCCTAAGTCATGGTATGCATCTGGCCCTGCATTTGGGCCTACATCTGGGGCTGCATCTGGGCCTGCATCTGGGTCTGGATCTGAGTCAGGGTTTGAGTCTAAGTCAGGGTTTGAATCTAAGTCAGGGTTTGAGTCTAAGTCAGGGTCAGGATCTGGGTCTGGATCTGTATCTGTGTCAGGGTCAGGATCTGGACCTACATCTGGATTTGGATCTGAGTCAGGGTCTGGGTCTATGTCAGGATCTGCATCTGGGTCAAAGTCTAAATCAGGATATGGGTTTGCATCTGGCAGCATAAGTGGTCACGGTAAATTCTCGGCAGCCTTTGCAGACATCCTAAGGGGAACCTTCCACGGCCCCACATTGCCGATGCCACAGCATCACCACCACTTTGAGCCAAAACCTGACACTCAAAACAACCACCACCACAATATAAAGAATATATGCTCCCACACCGACTACCCAGACGTGTGCCTCCGCACCGTGAAGCCCTTCCTAGCTCACCACTTTGACCTAATGAATGTCCTCGAGGCCGCCATCAAGGCATGCTTGTTCCAGGCCAACTACACCGTCTCCGTCGTCGTCAAGCACATGAAAACCTCTCCCGAACTCCACACCGCCCTCTCCGACTGCAAGGAGCAGTACACCAACTGTTTAGATAATCTCCACCGCGCCTTGGCCGCCATTCCCTCCCACGATCTCGGCACTGTAACCGTCATGCTCAGTGCGGTTTTAGCCGATGTTTCCGCCTGTGAGAGCGGCTTCGAGGAGCATAAGATTAAAGTCAGCATGCATGTCGAAGGCATGGTTAGCATCACCGCCAGCAATTGTCTCTCCATTGCTGGCTTGGTTCCCTCTTAATTCTACTTCTACCTTTCCCTTCTCCAGCTGCCCAGCTATATCTTCATGCCGTGGCGTTAATAAGCTCTCGTTTTCCACCATACAATACAATGCTTACTTTTCTTCCTAAGCATCAACTATAAACCCTAATTCTTGTATGGAATCCATGTATTTTTTTCTTTCAAATATTATTAATAGATACTTCTTTTTTATTTTTTACTTTTCACCCACTTCAACTTTTTATTTCTTTACTATATTCCGCAAGACTCACCACACAAAAAATATAATTATAATAGGTATTTATTATCTGTTTATCATGGACAATTATTTCAACTAACATATATACATCAATAATCTGTCTTAAAAGATGTTTATGACGGAAAGTGATTAATTCATAACTAGCACATATATATACATGTATTGACATAACGATAACAATGATATATATATATATATATATGGAGAGTGATTCAAATTTAGAAATAATTGATGAATATAATATTTTTTATTTCTCTTTATCTTTCTTTCTGTCATGATATCATTAATTGTATCAATCACTTATCTTAATCTCTTTTTAGTAGTATTATATACAATTTTAGATTGTCCAATAAAATTTACCCTTGACATAATTAAAAATGATAATGATGACCGAGTATATGTTTGGTTTGAGCTTTGAATGTGATTTTTAGTGAAACCGACGTTTGTTCTATGGCTATGATCCCTCTCTTACTTTTACTTGAAAAAGTTGTTAGCATCAATCAAGTTATATTAAATATATTTTTTTTAAGTTTTAACCAAACTAAATTAAGTTTACAAAAATTAAATTTGCAAAAATACTATTAATTAAATGACAAACAAAACACAACTCATGTTAAAAAATTGTAACCCAAAAGATTCAGATTTAAGGAGAAATTTATGAAAAATAAGGATTTACACAATTCCTTATCAGATCTTCTTATATTTATATAACTATTAAGAGTTGTGTTATATATCTATTAAGAGTTATAATTGAATCTCAATGTAAAAAATTTTACACGGAATATATTAATTAAAATATATATCTTTGGTTGCGGATAAATCTAAATTTGTTCCTTCATTAATTTGAGAAAATGATTTTATATATAACTAAATTTGTTCGACTTATGTCATTTTGTTTTTCAAATCAACAAATAAATCGATATAAGTTAGTCAAATTTATCTTATTTGTGAAATATATTGTTGTAGCTAGTATACAGATTTTAAGATACACAAGCTACGCTAGAACCGAAACGTTTTGAGTCAATTTAAATTCGCTAAATCATGTTGTTTATCAGCGTGTTTGAGAGAATTTCTTCGTGTATCTTCGTATATATATTTCTCCTAATATATCTCATCCTACATATCTTTCAGAATGACCAATCCATCATAAAAGTATTCTTCCCAAGTGGAAGTGTATGAAATTTTGAAAGTGCAGCAAAAAATGCCCGTGTTTGATTTTACATTATATAACTACAAGGAAAATTACAGGTAGCTAGTTTTTAACTTTTTATTAGAAGTTAAGAAAATGTAAGTCTATATATATATATAAGTTTAATTGATATACACGGTTAATGTAAAAGTCAATAACTAATAAAGTCAATAACTATAACATGAATGAAGGGTTATGATTGACTGTTAATATAAATTTTTTTTACACTTATAGTGTATACTAATTAAACTCATATATATATATATATATATATATATATGTAAAACACCAGCTATGTATATGAGATTTTAATAAAGGAAGCAATAATTATAATAATTTTTTGTTTAAATATATTGTTATTCTTCATAAATTAGTGATTTTTTTATCCCTAATAAATTTATCTTTATGTTTGCTTCCTAATAAAATTTTGATTTTGGTTTTGGTTTTAAAGTGCTATCTAAATAATTTTTCATAACTTTTTAAAGTATTGTCTAAAAAGATTTAGGGACCAAAAGCAAAATAAAAAACTATTGAGAACCAAACACATAAAAAATTTAATAGGAATAACAACAAAATTCATAAATTTAATAGGAAAAAAAACATGTTTAAGCCACAATTTTTTTAAAGTTTAATTATATATATCATTCACTAATTTGAGGTCTCTGATAAAACTAGAACAATCCTCTACTAGTTCATCAATACTCTTGGTGATAATGATCATAATCAGTTTATAGCTATAAAATATAATATTTTAAATATATATATATATATGTATGATAATTGATTTATAATGTATTTTTGGTAAATAGGAGAGAAATATATCTTGTTGGAATAAAATAGATGTGCTAAAATAAATGAGATATATGTAAAGTGAAAATGAAAGTATTTTGTGAGAAATAGTTAAAGAAAAGATAAATAAGAAGAGAGATACCACGGGTGTCCTCCTATTTAGGGGATAGCTCACTTTATGTTCCCAATATTTTTTTGCGCACATCCGCCAGAAAGGAACGTTGACTTTTAATCATGTAGCATATTATTTGGTAATTAAGAGTTAATTAAAGAGTAATTAGGAGTTAATTAAAGTGTAATTAATGATATGAAAATGTTAATTTTAAAATTATAGAAAAGTTGGACAAGGCAAGATCAAACCCAAGTCTTGGAAAAGGGAGTGTTAAGGTCATACCACTAGACCAAAGATCCATGTTAGTTTTATTGTGAAATTCAAATTTATTTAAACTAATCATCTAAAAATATAGAAAAGTTGGGCAAGGCAAGGTTCAAACCTAAGACTTAGAAGTGCTAAGGTCATACCATTAAACCAAAGGGTAATGCTATTTTTATTGTGAGATTTAAATTTATTTAAACCAATCATGTGGCAACGTTAATTTTAAAATTATAGAGAAGTTAGGCAAGACAAGATTCTAATCCAAGACCTTTTTTAAATTCTAAAAACTACTTAACTTTATTTTATGATAAATCTATTTGGAATAAGTTTACCTTTTTTAATTTTCAATTTTTAGTTTTATATTTTAGTTTTAGTTGTTAGTTTAATTTATAATTTTCAAATTTTAATATAAATTTTATTTCTATCTTTATTTTTAATTATATTTTAAATTTTATATTTTATTTGTATATTTTTATTTTAAATCTATTCTAGGTCATTTTATGCTGTATATTTTATTTGTGTTTTTGAAACTAAAATTAAGAATTAAAAGTTGAAAATTTAAAAGTTAGAATTAAAATTTAAGGGTTAGCAACTAAAACTAAAATTTAGTTATATTAACAACAATATAAAATTTAAAATCTAATTAAAATAAAGATAGAAATTAAAATTAAGAATTAAAATTTAAATTTAAAATTTATCTATTTAAAAAAATTTACAACATAAATGACCTAAAATAGTAAAAAAAAATAATGGAAAAGATACAATAAAGCCAATGTAGGTCTTTGTTACAGTGGTGTGGCCCTACCACTCTCACTTTTAAGTCCGGGTTCAAATCTTACCTTAACCTAACTTTTCTATAGTTTTAAAATTAACGTTACCACATAATTAGTTTAAATAAATTTGAACTTCACAATAAAAATATTTGGGTTCAAACTCTAATGGTATTTGCAACCCATCTTGATAATTACACAAAACACTTGGCAAGACAAAAAAAAATTGGAAGACACAAAGTGAGTTATCTCCTAAATAAGGGTCACTAGTGGTAATTTAATCTAAAAATAAGAAAATAGGTCATTTCAATCAATTAACTATAAAATGAGTTAATTAATATTTTCAACTATAAAATATTATTTTATAAAAAGCACTACTTGTTTTAATCATTTTTTAAATATATTTTGAACTTATTCTAAAAATTTATTTTATAAAAAATAACTTCACCAAAAAAAATATAAAAAAGAAATATTATGTCAAGTTTTAGAAAAATGGCTTGTCAAGTATCATTTTGCAACAAATTCAACTCTGAGCATGGAAGGAGGGATTTTTAGATCAATTTTCTGCAATTTTAAGTTGGGAAGGATGTTTAGCCTTCATTATGGTAAAAAGATATTTATTTAATTGATTTTTTAAGCTTTTGAATAGTAAAGTTGAAACATTGAGTTGTTTTTTTTTTTTTTTGTTAGCATGAATCGAGTACTTATATGTGACATTGATTATGATATTTTTGTATAACTATGGTTTATTGTGATTTTTTTTAATTTTCTATTGTGTACATGGGATGACGGGATGAGATTGGGTCTTAAGTCTCTTAATTTATTTTTTTTCACATTGTCCTGCATTTTCTCAAAGCACCTTGTATTCATTGGAATTTTAATTAATAAATTTGGTGGAGTATTTTTTACGGGCAAATGGTAGTGTGTTAGGTTTTTGTTAGTGCAGACATTTGAACCCAGAACCTCTTCTTTCTCCATATCATTAAGTTACTGTCAGACCAACATTATAATTTATTAGATTTTATGGAGATTGACTTACTTAAATAATGAGTCTTTTATTAAAATTTTAATAACTAATCTTAATCTAATAGTAATATGCTTATGGGTCCATATGTGATGACTTATATACTACTCAATTCAATAGGTGACAATATAAGTGAGGATTAGAATGTCATACAATGTTTTTTTATTGAGTTTAATTTCTATGCATTGACAGTGTAAAATAGTTTTACACTAGCGTTTAATTATAATCCTTCGTTTATATGTCTTTTAAAGTATTAATTGATAAAATCAATAAATTTACCATACATGAAGAGTTGTGCTTAAATGTTAATATAAAATTTTTTACACTGACAATATATAGCTCGTTTCCTCTTTTTTATTTTATAATTGAGTGCTCTTAGTATTCAAAATGGTAAAAAGTTAGCTCACTAACAACATTGAAATGTTTGAACTTTTATTGGTTTTTTTTTATATCTTTTCTTATTGTTACTATCAACCTAATGAATTCTAACTGTAAGTTTTAATTATGCAAATTTCTCTAGTTTAATTATGACTAATTTAATATTTTGATTTATAATTTTAGTTAATAGGTCTGTAAAAAATAATTTTAAATTGATGTCTTAAATTTTAATTGAATTGAAGATTTTTAATTAAAATTTTAAAATTAGAGTTTGAGTTAATAATTAGCCTTTGATAAATGTATTAGACTTTGATCATAGACTCAATACTAGTATGATTATTATTATACTAGCTTATTAAAGTAAGCAAATAATTTTTCTCTAATTATTTTTTTTATTTATGTATGTATTGATTTTCATTGAAGAATTATTGAATCTTTAGTTATTAAGTTCTTTGTCATTTGTGGTGGAAATTTATTATTTTTCAATTTGTATTTTTTCAACTTATTTTAGGCAAAGTTGAATGGTAGACAGCAAACCTCGTATCCAATTAGAGTTATTTTCTCATACACACAAAATAGAATAAAAAAGTGACACAAGTGACTTAGAGATTGTCACATATAGATGTAAGTTAAAAAAACTTATATGTTAACTAGTTAAAAACTAGTGTCTTTTTTATGTTCCTACTGTCAACTACTTTTTTTGTTCTTGTGTTTATAGGAAAATTTAAAAATGTATGGGAAAAAACTTCCTTATTAGCTCTACCGGGGAGAGTCTCCACCTAATGAAATATAAGGACATCGATCAAAGTCTAGAAAAACAATTGGAAGATACTTCAACAATGAGAAACTATTTTCTTGATAGATTGATAAATAGTGGTAGGAAAACAACCAACACATTAACTAGTTTACTATTTTTTTAAACATTTTAATTTAATATTATATTGATAAATAGACTAATCTAGATTATCACTTATTGTTGTAAATGTTTAAACACATTGTTTGGATATGTAATGATACTTCTTTTGATAAATTTAAACAAAATTATAGCTCAATATTTGGTCATTTATATTTATAAATTTAATATAAAATTTACATATATTTATATGAGTTTAATTAGTATACATGGTCAGTGTAAAATTTTATACTGACATTAAATCACAACCCTTCATTCATGGTAAATTTGTTGACTTTACTCATTTTTACTTTAAAAGTCACATAAACGAAAAGTTATTATGGAATGTCAGTCTAAAAATCTTGTATACCGACGGTGTATACCAATTAAACTTTATTTATATATAAAAATTTTAATAAATGAAATTAAAAAATAAAAATTAATATGGTAATCTATGACTATTTAAAAACCAAAATACTAAATCAAACACCAAATCACGATATTAAATTTAAGTGAGAAAATTGTTAAAATGATTATTTTATGAAATCAGTCACTATACTGGTTACAAAAAATAAGTTGTTGAATCAGTTGTGAAGCATAAGTTGCTAATTTAGTCACTTAATAATATTTATAATGTTTATAATTCTAATGATTTTCAGTTACAGAATCAGTCATCGATCCCAGTTGCAAATTCAGTTGTTGATGCCAATCGAAGAATCAATTGCTAGGATCACCATGGTTATAGTCACCTGGCAAAACTAGTTGCAGAATCAGAAAGTATAGTGGCTGATTTTCCTATTGTAGTGACTAATTTTAGTTGCTATAAACCTATTTCTTGTAGTGGGGGAAGAATAATTTTTAAAACATTCTATTAAATATTTTAAAATTTTATAATTAGTTCTTTATGCATACATATTTTTTAAAACAATTATATTTTAATTAATTCATAAAAAAATATTATTAATCTAAAATTGAACTTAATTCTTAAAATATTAATAATATATTTTATTCTTATAATTGTGAATAATTAATTAACATTAATTAAATGTTTCATCTTTAAAAATCATAATTTTGAAGTTTTACCTACACCAACCATGTAATTTTGTAATGTTTTACTCATGTCAAGTAGTTGTAGGTATAAATATTTTAGACTTTTACCTTCACTAATTGATTGTAAGTGAAAGTATTTTTTAATTTTACCTATATTTAAACATGTGTAGGTAGAAAAATATTTTAGTTTTACGTTCACTTATTTATGTTTGTAGGTAGAAGTGTCGGTAAGTAAATATCAAATTTCTTGTGTTGACATCAAATCCAACCTTTTGCATGTATGATTGTGTTTAGGAATTGATTTCCTATTTAAAATTAATTTTAGATAAATTTTGACATATTTACTTTTACATGAAAGAAGAATTTTGAATTAACTTTAAGTTTAAGTAACTTAAAGTAACTTTTGCGTTGGATCAATAATTTTATATATATTTTACTCTTAACTTGTTTTTATAATAAAAATATTTAAAAATAAATCACATAATCTCATAATCAATTTTAATCATAATTAATTATGTTTATCCATTTTTATTCAAAATCAATTGTCGTACGTTCAAACACGCACATAAAGTATATATGAAAAATCCTCTTTTAAAAGAAATTCACCCAAACATACCTATAATTTAAAGTGTAATTTTTAAATTTTTATTCTTTTTAAAAGCAAATTAAACTATCAATTTCATCTTAGGGTTAAATTGAGGATTAGAAAAACTACATATTTACATAGAAATGCATATTTTTATTAAAAAACTAGCTCAATATATGTGTGGACACACAAATTATTTATATAGTTGCACTATTTTTAAATAAGTGTTTCATTTAGAATAAAAAATCATCTAAAAAAAATGTTGTACTTGACATTTTTAAAAGATATTAATTTTTTTTTACTAATGTCCCTAATAATGATACTTTAATTTTTAATCGTAATACTAATAGAATTTAATTAGTATGGATTGACAGTGTAATACTAACATTTAATTTCAATTCTTTATTTATATAATTTTTAAATTAGTTATTGATAAATTAAAAAAATTCACCATAAATAAATAATTGTGATTTTTTTTTTTGGTAACAAGAGAAAAGAAAAAACAAGAATTGTAATTGAATGCTATGATAAAATATTTAACACCGAATAATTAAACTCATGCTAATATTAAGATTAATTTTGTCAAATTATTACTTTCTTTCATCAATTAATTAGCGATTACCAGTTTGTGTAAACCAACCTAGAATTACATTTGGACGAATGATGTTAATGTTTTATTACAAAGTATTTTGTAAATTAAGAATATAGTAATAAATATGATGTAAATTTAAGTATTAAAAAATATGATTTTATATAAAAGAATATTATATACAGATAAATTTTGAATTTAATATATTTGAAATCTACAATTTAAGATCGTAAATAGAAAATAATGTTATTCAAACTAGCGAAAACACAGGCGATGTCACACTTATGTATTCGTATTTCTATTTTAATATGTTATAAGAATTGTAGGCTTTTAATTTAATATCTTTTGTAAATTTTTATATTTTGAAATATAAATTGTTATATAACATGTTTTGAAATATATTTTGTTAGTTTTATATTTTTTGTTTATGATAACATGATAAAAACGTGTCAGATCATCAATGTATATGTCAAATATGCAATGAATATGAAAAAATGGAAAGAGGAGAGTTTCAATAGAACTCAAAATATTATCGCACTTGTGTATTTGCATGTTTATTAAAAATATTTATCATGAAATGTATGCATATTTATACTATTAATAAAGGGAATACCCTATTTTGATGTTTATTTTTTAAAATATCTATTATACCCTTACATGTATTTTAAAATTAACAAAATAAACTAATTTGTCATAAGAGGGACTTAAACACATAACCTTTTATTTCCCAAATATGTATTTTTTCCCTAGACCAACCTTATAACTTTAAGCAAAAAATTACTTTAAAATATTGATATCCAACATACATAATTGTCCAATTATATCTATAATGTATAATATATGATATTATATTATATACTATATCTATACTTTTATACTATTAATAATAGGAATACCCCCTTTTAACGTCCTATTTCAAAATACCTATTCTATCTTTGCACCTATTTTAAAATTAAAAAATAAATCAATTTGGCATAAGAAGAACTTGAACCCACAATTACTCAAACCCAAAATTAGTATTTTAATGTATGTTGGATATCAATATTTTAAAGTAATTTTTTGCTTAAAGTTGGTCTATTGGTAAAGTATATGTTTGGTAAATAAGAGGTTGAGTTCAAGTCCCTCTTATGACAATTTAGTTTATTTTTTAAATTTTAAAATAGGTGTAAGGATAGAATAAGTATTTTAAAAAATAGACATAAAAAGAGAGTATTCCCTTTATTAATAGTATAGATGTAATCATGCAAATAATAATCAGTAGACGAAGATTTTTTTTTATTATGCATAACATATTAACCTTATCCACTAATTTGATGGTGGTGTTATGCTATAAAATTTAATATTTAGGACATAAAATAAAAATTTAAAATATAATGAAAAATAAAAGAAAAAAAGAAATCAACTAAGAATAAGATTGACTCACGTGAATTATAAATTTGTAATTTATTTTAAAAATATTAAAAAGAGTTTAATTTTATTATATTAAGTAATTTAAAATTATTATTTTTCATAAAAATATGTTTGCTAAATTTTTAAAATTATTTATAATATATTATAATATTTTTAACAAATTAATTTAGTTTAAAAAATTTTAAATAATAAGTTTAATTCTAAATAAATTAAAAAATAAAATACATGAAATAAAAATAAAAATAATTTAATTTAATAAAAATTTTAAAGTAATTTAAAATTATTTTAGAATATAGTAAAATATATTTAATATATTAATTTTGAATATTTAATATTATTATATAAATATTAATTAAAAATTTAATATATAGTTTTTTAACATAAAGTCAAAAATTATTTTTAGTAAATATATTATCTAATTAGATTTAATTATTTTTAATATAAATTTATAAAAGTATAATTAAATATTATTTATCAAATATGTGTATATATAACTATTTTATATGCTTTTTAGGTAAAATTAATTTTCTTAAGAAAAAATAAAAATAATTTTAAAATTTAAATATCTTTATAGAACTATAAAGTATAAATAATATTTTTATATATTACATATGTTGTAGGGTTAAATAGTCACAAAAAAAAACTTTTTCTAACACCCAAACAAAAAAAGTTCTACATAAAGACAAAAGAACAATAAAATATTTACTATTATTGTAACTTTACAGTTGATAAAATAATCATTAAATTTAAATATTCAATCATAAAATATCAGAAAGTAGGTAAAAGGATACAGTGAAGAATAAAAATATCCAATTCATAGATAATATATTGAACAAAGTACACAGACTCTACATATTTTGCTTTTTCTTCTAAATTTCTCCATTGTAGAGAAGTTAAAATCTCAACACCCATATTTCTCCTTGAAATTTCTCAATGACTTTACATATAAAAAAAAAATATTTCTTTTTTATTAAATAGTAAAAGTATATCAACATTAGATTATATTTCTTTCCTCTAAAAACCTATATTTAAAAAAGAATCCAAAATAAATGTCACATTTAAATTGAAGTGATATTAATATTTTTATTAATATTATAATTATTAATAATAGTACTTTAATATAATATTAATATAAAAATTAATTTTACAGTACGACTAACTATCATCAATTTATCATTTTTTATCTTAATTAAATATTCTAGAATAATATTAACATTCTAGAATAATATTAACATGAAGATTCGTTTTCCAATAACACTACTTACTTTCTATTTATTATTAATTATCTTTTCTTGATATTAATAAAATATCTTAAAATAATACTTATTTTGGAAGTGAAGAACTGAAGAAGGAGGCGTATTGTTGTAAATGAAAAAAAAAAATTAAATCAGTAGCCGAGGTACAGGTAGACTTGGTTCTATGAAAGATGTTTTCAGGCGACATCAAGCCTGAACGAGCATAATCATATTTAGGCTAACTAGCCACCACTATTGATAAATTTCGGTCATTACATAAATCAAGGTAGTTGACAAACCATTTGGAAAGGGGGGATAGCTCACACACCAGATGGTAAAGTAGAAACAAAGGGCATCTGGACATGCTCCACAATTTATCGCAGGAGCACATTTATATTACCATAATTACAAAGATAGTATAATAAAAGTACAATAAAATTTAAAAACACACACACTTCTATGGGTTTAGAAGAGCTCTATATTTCTATTCACTGCATAAAGGCCAAGTACTTCAATCTCTGAAGCCAACACCAGCAACGGAAACGTCTTAAGATCCATCCGAGAAAAGTGCCCCATGTTCGGTGGATTTAATGAACTTCTTGAGCAAAAGGACCACAATTGCAATGGTGAGTCCAATAGCTGCCAATGTGAACAACCGATCATCAGGTTTCTGGACCCTTGTCTCTGGCTTAATATTGTGAACCATTGTTTCTGACTTTTGAAACATCTCATTCCTTGAGACACTTGATTGAATCTCCCTTGAAACTTCAACTCCTGTAGGGTTAGCATTTGCGAGGACTTCTTGTTCTTCCATAATTCCATCACCTTCTTGATCCGGAATCCTCTCTCCTGCTGGTAAAGACTCATGATTAGGTGAACCAACCTGTGCCTCAGCCTCCTCATTTCTGGGGTTCTCTTCAGAAGCCTCTGTGGTGCTAGGTTGAGGAACAGGGGGAGCCTTGCTTAGCATGTACTCATGTATCTGGAATAACCAAGTACAATCAGCATCAGCAGCACAGTATATTACAGAAAACACAGACTGAGGAGAAAACAATATGCAACATTTTACCTCATCAATCAGCTTTTGACGTTCAGGAGTCCCGAATTTAGGAGGAGCTTCACGAGATTTAATGGCCAAGGTACGCCTCTCTTCTTTTTTGTAGTCTAAGGAGCCCAATGCTCCATTTGGGTTGGTAGGCATGAATGCAATTAGTGCAACTAAAGCAGTCCTCACTGTGAGAAGATATTTGTATCAATTAAAATGGGACTTTTAACCATCAAAGCATTTACAGGGATCAGACTGTGTAGTCACAAAGATCATGCATTTAAGATCTACAACCGTAGGTAAATGATGAAAATAACAGAGAAGCATTCCCATTCTAGTTCTACAAATTATTAATACATTAAAATGCAACAACTTAGTTTGATCAGAATTTTCTAGTTAAGTATTAACATGGGGATCAATACCATACTAATTCTATGTAGAGGTTGTGTTATGTTCCAAAGCATAGTATGATCCCTACTCAGAGAAACAAAATAATAATTATGAAGAATGCAGTCAAATATTTGTAGCAGTTTTATATCTGCAAGCCAACAACCACTAGACAACGATAATCTTGCCTAGTTGCATATATCAGTAAATCCAGAATGGGGAATATATGATGACTGCTAACCTATTTCGGGCAGTTTTATAAACAAAATAATAGTTATGCATGATGTGGTATTAATATTTGTTTCAGTTTATATCTGCAATGTGAAACAACTAGACAATGATAATCTCATTATGTATCTGTATATCAAGAATGGGGAATACATGATGACTGCTATAAACTATTTCAGGCAGTTTTATAGCTGCAAAGCATCAACTAGAAAATGATAATCTTGTATGTATTTGTAGTTTTGTACAGCCAGAATGGAGAAAACATAATGGCATTTATGACCCATATAATGAGAAAAATGACTCATCCGCTCAATATTATTGACAAAACTAGTTTAGCAAAAAAAGGATGTCGACATCAGAAAGGAATGCTATTTACCACTCCATGATGGTTGCCAGTGCTCAGGGTGATGATTTGATATGCTCAAGCAAATCTTGGTCTGAGTCTCGAAACGGCCATTAGACTAACAGCATAAAAGTGAAATTAAATTATAAGCATGTAGGGATTAAACTTTCTTCAGAGTTCAAACGTAAAAGACAGTGCCATGAACTTAGTATACGAAATTAATCAGGTGGAAGGGAAAAACGTCTTACTGTCAACAACATAAATGAAGGTGGCTTGAATGGATACTCTGAAGGCAATTGGATCCGTCCATGATAAATACCACCCTCAAATTCAGTATCACGAGGCCCTCTAATCGCAAATTGCCACTCAAATATGTTTTCCTGAAAACATCCACAGCACGAGTTACTCAGGAAACAGAAGACAACAAAAACAATACTGAATAATCAAATTCCAAGTTTCAAACCAGCAACAAGGTTACACAGAAAAAAAAAATCAGGCAAGCACAGAACACTCTTAGACATTTATCTAGTTGAGAGAACCTATCAGATACATTAATTAACTATTTAATATTACCCACAGCACAAGACCACACCCATAAGATATATACATTTTTTTTTTTATTTGAAAAGTTTAGCTACTCAGGTGGGTTAAGTCAGGAGACTTAGTAGAGCTGGGACAAACTTCAAGACTCAAACAACGATTACAAAGGTAATCATAAATTACCGAACAACAAGTTCCTCAAATTGGCGGCGGTATTCAAACTCATATCTGTGTGAGGTACGAGGTTGATACCAATCTTTATTGGCAAAATCTAAAAAGATAACATGCTATTGTACAGAATTGAGAAAAGTTCATAAATCGGAAGGTCCTAACAGAGCATTTGAAGTCCCCTGTAAGAAACTGAAAATCTTATTTAAAAATAATAGAAATTAAAAATTGGTGCATAGAAAACATAGCAGAGAGGAAAATCTGAAAAGCAAGGTGAAAAAATGAAGAATTGGAAACAGAAATTGTAAGAGGCGGCATAAGAAAGGGGTAGAAAAGAGAACCTCGAGGGGGAGGCTCATGAAATCGTCGGAAGGGTTGGAGTGCATCTCCTTGACCTCCTGGAGGATCCGCTTCACGGCGGGGTTTTTCAGGTTGTACTTGTCCGCCATTGTACCGCCACGGTAACCGCCGCGCCTCTGTCGGTGCTTCAATCACCAAAATATCGCCAAAGCTACCACCCTTTATGATCTTAGAACCAAAATTGGAAAATAATAGAATACAAGAGAGGAACAGGGGAAGCTGTTACCTCTCGGATTGACACGCTTTTTTCTCACGTGTCTCTCTTCTATTGAACCTACCTTCCTTGCATTTTCCTAATCTCATCCCTTCCATTTAGTTTTTTTTTTATTATTATTATTTCAACAAAACAAATTAATTATACTTTTTATTATTAGTTTAATTTCAACTACATGTAGTTTTGGTTTAAGTTACTTTCAAAATTAAATAAATTTATTACTTAAAATCACCTGGCCATTTACTTTGAGAAGACTATTTTATTTTTATTTACGAAATGATAAAGTTGTTAATTGATTTATTTTAAAAAATGTACAAGAAAAATTGAAATAAAAAGATAAAACACAGTCAAGTCAAAATCGCATTTTTTAAGTCAAGTCAGTTGAAGTTTTGTCTAAGGCAGGGTAAGTCTAGCTGGACTTATTTTATCATTTTTTGATTAAAATTCCTTTTGTTAACTTAATATAAGCTTTAGTAAAAAAAAAACAAAAACAAATGGAAAACTGACTTATTTTATATTTTTGTGATTCAAATTTGTTTTGTTAACATACAATAAGCTTTATTAAAAAAAAAAAAAAAGAAACTGACTTATTTTACAATTTTGGGATTCAAATTTGTTTTGCCAACTTACTATAAGTTTTAGTAAAAAAAAAAATTGACATATTTTATAATTTTGTGATTCAAATTTGTTTTGTTAACTTACTAAAAGCTTTAGTAAAATAAAAAAACCAAAACTTCCTACAGCCTATTTTTTTATGTCAAAGATAATCACTATATGGATTTCACTTAATTCACATATATATATATATATATATATATATATACAAAAGTTTGATTTAATAAAATTATTTAAATTAAGTTTATTTTACATTAAGATTATAAGAGTTTGTTTGAAAAATATTATAATTTAAATTATAATTTTTTTAAACTATTAGTTATTTTGAAAAATAAGCTGAATTCTAGGAACAAAGAAATTTTTTTAAAATAAATTGTTTTTCAAAGTTAGAAATTTCTAGTTTAAGATAATTTTTAACAATTTATTTTTCTTTCATACTATTTTACTTTATGAAAAATAATTTTTGCATAGATTAATTATTTTTAATAAAATTTCAATATATTTATTCAAATAAAAATGAATTATAATTATAAAATAATTAATTAATTATGAATTGAAATAATATAATTTTTTACAACAATTTCTAACTTAGTCAATAAATCAATCATTCAATCATGGTGCAAGTAAAAAAAAAAAAATATATATATATATATATATATATATATATATATATATATATATATATATATAGATAGATAGATAGATAGAGATTTTAATATCTACATATTGTTGGTGCACCATAATATAATATAAGATTAGAAAGTAAAACACTTCTTAAACTGCATTTATGCAAATCTAGACCTTTACTTTAGCCATTTTCCAAACTTCTTAAGCATTTAACACCCCTCCACGAAAAATAATTTGATTCTTATGGTATCATAAAGCAACAACTACCAAAACCCAAACCACCATCCATAATTCATTCTAGTGTTTGTTTTGTCAATAATACAATGTTGGAAGAGGTGATCAAACGGATTCATCGGAAAGATTGACATGAATCACAACCATATATAACATTGATCTACTCCATACCACCCAAACAAAATTGCATATAAAAAATGCATGCTTGATAGACTCTTCAACAACAGAACAATTCATACATAAATCATCAAGAAAAGGAATGTTCCTATGTATTAAGTTAGGCTTTGTAGGCAATATACTTGGTAGAACCTTCCAACAAAGATGTTTACCTAATTGGGTCGCTTTAGACTTCAATAATCATTTGAAATAGAGAAAATGATCATGTTGTAGGTCCACAGTCATAACTTTATAGGCAGAAGCAACTTAGTATGTACCTAAGGCATCGCCCAACCATAAAGAGTATCATCCTTATCTTGGAATAATTGTTGATTTTGTAGTAGGAACATAAATTAATCAACTACATTATTTCTCTATTCAAACCAATCTCTACGCCAAGCAAGATTCCAACCCGAAGCACCCTGATTCCAACTACCTGCTTCACTAATATAGGCATCTTTATGTTCAAAATTTATATAGGAAATCGTAGACTGAGTTTTTCCTCACAACACCAAGAGTCATACCATAAACTAATGTTATTACCTTTTCCAACTTTCCATCTACAATTTAGTACAAACCACTGATTATTTGAATTTTCTCCAATCCTTCCACCACATAAATCCTTTTTTAATAACCAAACTAAGAACCAACCCCCTCCAACCTCTGTAATTAGATTGTAGGATTTCCTACCATAAGCCATTATGCTCTAATATGAGTCTACACCTCCATTTTCCTAATAATGCATGATTAAATTTCTTTAGGTCTTTCAAGCCAAGACTTATCAGGTCCTTAGGCAAACACATATCTTTCCACTTAATCCAAGTAATATTCGAAGCATCCTCCACCCCACCCATAAGAACCTTCTAAAAATTTTATTTATGTCATTGGTAATACTTGAGGGTCTTTTGAAGAGTGACATATAGTGAAGAGTGACAGACATATAATATAGAGGGTAGTTGTCAGAATAAACTTGATTAAGCACACTCTACTTGCAAATGATAATAATCTTCTTTTCCAACTAAATAGCTTTTTTTAAAATGACAAAGTCCTAGGTAGATAGTCTCTTAAGATTCCTACCAAAGGGTAACCCTAAGTATATGAAGGGGAAGGACATAGTGTCAAAATTCAGTATCTTAGCAAAAGCAGCTAGTTGAAGGCTACACACCCACTCCAGCTATCTTGCTCTTGCTAAATTTAATCTTGAATCCAAATACAAGTTCAAAGCACTTAAGGATGCTTTTAATAGTGACAATGTATTCCACCCTAGGTTCATAAATAAACAAAGTATCTTCAACGAATTAAAGAATATTTTAACAAAACACCTCATTTTCACCTACCTTGAGTCTATGATACAATTGTTTATCAATCGCCTTCCTATCCAATGTTGTCATACCCTCTCCAACTAGTAGAAACAATAAAGAAGCAATGAGATCTCCTTTAGAAGTAGGGCTACCATTTACCAAAATTGAAACTTTGGCTGATTCCATGCAACCTTTAATCCATCCCACCCACTTTTGATCAAACTTCATTAACTTCATTATTATGTGGTACAAAAAATCCCAAACACGCAAAATCATAAGCCTTAGGAAAATCAAAATTTAGACAACAAACTTTTTTTACATTTATGTGATCATCAACAACTTCACTCGCCACAATAACATTGTCAAACAAAATTAATATAGTATGTAACGAACAAATGGTCAAATTTTCACTTAGATGCTATATATGTTTAGTATTCTTTTGTACTTTAGTCGAAAATAGATGTTTTGTCTCTAAAAGAAAATAATTATGTGAACAAAATTAATTGATATTGTCATAAATTTGAAATTAGAAAAAATAAGGAGTGTATTTAATTTTAAGAGGACAAACAAAAAACTGAAAATAGAATATAGGTAATGATGTTTTTTTTTATTTATGAATTAATATAGGTAATGATGCTTAAGATGATAATAAAACGTTTATAATCCAACAACAATAATCTAGTGGTCGTACATTTGGTGTTTGAGAATCACTGGAAATACAGATATAAATTGCACTACAACATCATATGATAAGATTCTGAGAGTCACTAAATAGTGTCCTTAAGCCTGTTCGTCAGCTGTCAACTCTTCAATAACGTTCCCATGGTTGAAGGGATTATACCCTTCAACTCCAGAGCACTTGCTAGTCAACACTGGTGAGTAAACCCCTTGATGATTATGCTTGCGTGCAACAATAACTGAGTTAATAACCTCATCAGTTGGGTGAAAAACCGAGAGAACTTCAAAACCTTTGAGGTCAGAAGAAGGGTCAACCACGGGGTAGAGAAAAGCTCTAGCATCATGTGCACTCCTTAACAATAAAATGGCTCCAGGAGCCATGAATTTGGCTAAGTGGTTTATGATTTTTGCTTTCTCCTTATGGTCCATGCCCACAAGTGCTGCCAAGAACACCACGTTGTAGTCCTTGAGGCCATTTGACACATTTAGAATGTCACTAGTGTGGAACAACATTCTCTCAGACAAGTCAGGGTCTGATGAGACCAGGTTGTGAGCCTTGGCATTTGCCAATGGATCTATGTCATAGTTGTGGAAGCATGTGTGCCTGAGGTAATGGGTAGCCAACATGATTGAGGTGAGAGGAAGGGGACCTGACCCTACAAAGGCGAGTTGGGAGGGGACTTGAGTGCAGTGTGCGGTGAGCATGGTGAATTCTAAGTGGGTGAGTTTGAGGTAATTGGAGTAGTAGGGGAAGAGTTTCATGTGGTTTAATGGGCTCTCATGTGATCCTATGAGGGCCGAGTAATGATTCTCGAGAAGCCCCTCAGCTTTCCCACAAAGTCTAATTAGTTTAGCTATGGTTTCTCTAACTTGTTGGTCCAGCTTAGTAACATCAATTTGACACGGGGTGGTGCAAGTGGTGACCAGTTGGGTGAAGAGGGTGTTGACATGCTTGGAGGGGTTGAGGTCTCCTAGTTTGGAGATTTTCTCATAGATTTCACACACCTTAGCTACTATCACCAGTTCCTGATTGTTCTTCATTCTTGCTAGCTTCTCACCCTTGAATAGAATTTTAGTTTCACAACACCCTGCAATAATGGCAATTTATAAGTGCACTGCAAGAGCAAGACTATGTTCTGTTTAGGCTTTAGAGGCTATTGTACCATTACTTGATGGCCACTTTTGGTGCAATTTGATGTAAGAGCCCCATTTGCAGTTTATCTCTTAATTAAATAATGGTCAAGTGCATGAGGCAGTGCGGCACTACATTCAAGACAAAGTCACCTAGAAAGCTACGATTGCTTATTGAGCATTCAAAAGCAAAAAAAAAAAAAAGAAGATATAATGACTGTTATTTTACGTCAAAGATCGTTTGCAACGAAGGAAAAGTAAGTAAATTGGCGATGGCCTTTCCGTATGGAATTTCAGGGAAGACCTGTGGTTCTTTCCAAGTGGTGCGTTGTGACAACCGCAGCCATCATTAATAGTGAAAATAACGATAGGAGGTTAGAGATGGCAGATATGGCCACATTGTGCAAAATTTTCACTGAAATTCTTATTAACATCTCAATAATGTACACACTTAGAATTTAAAAAATAATTGAAAGAAATTCCAAAAAAACAAATTGATGTTATGGAATCGAAATGTTGCAGAATTTTTAGAGTACACTGACCGAAGCAATTCAATTAGCTTTTTTAATTAGCATTTTATTACTATGTGATATCAGTGAGGGGAGAGTCTAAGGAAAGGGTTTGTTTCTTAAAAGGTGGCAAATTGTGACACAAATGTCCATAAAAAAAGGTATCTCTACTTACCTGAACTCGGTTTTTCTTCGATCTTCGTGAGTGGACTATACTGGCTTGGAATGGCCAGGTGGAGGAGATGTAGGGTACTGCAAAAGAAATTTTGCTGTCAGCTGTAAAAATTAAGATTATAATTATACATACCTAGAGATATGGAGTGATCCCCTTAAATATTAAAATATTAGAGGGATGAGGAGAGTAGGTAGCCGTTGAAATGGAATTAGGGCTAGGGCTACAGTGGTCAGGACTAAAGTGATTGGGTCACATATGAATTGGGCCGAGCTGTCAGGGTAAAATATCCATTTTTAACAAAATTGTCTGCGAAAACCAAAACCAAAAAGTAAATATATAGTATTTGGCGGTGCTATAATTCGAATGTGGTTACAATTTGGTCAAATGTGTTCACATCTAGCTGTCTTGCTCTGTGTCCAAACCAGTAATTTATCTGACTCTTGTTTTGATATGTCTGCACTAACATTTCTGTCTGCCCAAGAATAAAAAAACATAAGACCAACAGAACAATAATCTAGTGAAATACACTTTAAATATGAGGCGGGAAGAGGGCATCAATTTTCATGAACATCGAAAAATTAAGATCCAACAAGAGCAGTTATCTCTAACTTGACTGATTTTATTAGTCTAGTATGTCGACATAGTGTCCATAGTTGACCCCTTAGTTAATTATTAAGCAGTGTAGTGCGCTTTGCGTCTATTTACATCATTCTGAACTTTTGGAGGCAAATCTAAATAAAGAATGAAACCAATAACTCCATCATGTCGTCTAGGATACGTGGTAGCAGTGAAATGATATAACACTCATTCTCGAGAACATGAATTGTTATTTTATTTAAATTGCAAAAAATAGTGGCTGTTAAGACTATGTTATTATACGGATGTTGATGATTTGTTTAATTTAATTTCATATTTAACACTTTTTCATATTAACATTTAACACTTTTTCATATTTTATAAAAGGGTGCTGCTGAAACATGTAAGAATATTTTTTATTATAACGGTTATATATATTAATATTTTATTTGATAGAAGATTTGATATTCCTGTCAAGCTTTTAATCATTATTGGCTTTCGGTGCTTTTACTAAAATTTTGGCTATATTTTACTATTTAAATTATTTTTTATAAGTAAAATAAAAAAGTTATAAAAATATACTATGTTTTTAGTATATAACCAATTCTAAGTGAATCACGTATTTTAGTTTCTGAAAAAAAATATTTATTAACTTAAAATGTTTTTCAAACATTAATAAAGTGAATTAAATGAATACATTTAACGGTGAACAATCATTTATTAAATTATTAAATAAGTATATTATTTTAAATATTGTATTAATTTTTAAAAAATACTTTTTCTTAACATGCATCAGCAATTAAAATCAGATATCTTTTTCAATGCAAAAAAAAAAAAATTTAAAGTTTTAGCAATGAAAAGTATTAGCGTGTGCTGAATCATTAAGTAAATCACGTATTTTAGTTTCTGAAAAAAAATATTTATTAACTTAAAATGTTTTTCAAACATTAATAAAGTGAATTAAATGAATACATTTAACGGTGAACAATCATTTATTAAATTATTAAATAAGTATATTATTTTAAATATTGTATTAATTTTTAAAAAATACTTTTTCTTAACATGCATCAGCAATTAAAATCAGATATCTTTTTCAATGCAAAAAAAAAAAAATTTAAAGTTTTAGCAATGAAAAGTATTAGCGTGTGCTGAATCATTAAGTAAATCACGTATTTTAGTTTCTGAAAAAAAATATTTATTAACTTAAAATGTTTTTCAAACATTAATAAAGTGAATTAAATGAATACATTTAACGGTGAACAATCATTTATTAAATTATTAAATAAGTATATTATTTTAAATATTGTATTAATTTTTAAAAAATACTTTTTCTTAACATGCATCAGCAATTAAAATCAGATATCTTTTTCAATGCAAAAAAAAAAAAATTTAAAGTTTTAGCAATGAAAAGTATTAGCGTGTGCTGAATCATTAAGTAAATCACGTATTTTAGTTTCTGAAAAAAAATATTTATTAACTTAAAATGTTTTTCAAACATTAATAAAGTGAATTAAATGAATACATTTAACGGTGAACAATCATTTATTAAATTATTAAATAAGTATATTATTTTAAATATTGTATTAATTTTTAAAAAATACTTTTTCTTAACATGCATCAGCAATTAAAATCAGATATCTTTTTCAATGCAAAAAAAAAAAAATTTAAAGTTTTAGCAATGAAAAGTATTAGCGTGTGCTGAATCATTAAGTAAATCACGTATTTTAGTTTCTGAAAAAAAATATTTATTAACTTAAAATGTTTTTCAAACATTAATAAAGTGAATTAAATGAATACATTTAACGGTGAACAATCATTTATTAAATTATTAAATAAGTATATTATTTTAAATATTGTATTAATTTTTAAAAAATACTTTTTCTTAACATGCATCAGCAATTAAAATCAGATATCTTTTTCAATGCAAAAAAAAAAAAATTTAAAGTTTTAGCAATGAAAAGTATTAGCGTGTGCTGAATCATTAAGTAAATCACGTATTTTAGTTTCTGAAAAAAAATATTTATTAACTTAAAATGTTTTTCAAACATTAATAAAGTGAATTAAATGAATACATTTAACGGTGAACAATCATTTATTAAATTATTAAATAAGTATATTATTTTAAATATTGTATTAATTTTTAAAAAATACTTTTTCTTAACATGCATCAGCAATTAAAATCAGATATCTTTTTCAATGCAAAAAAAAAAAAATTTAAAGTTTTAGCAATGAAAAGTATTAGCGTGTGCTGAATCATTAAGTAAATCACGTATTTTAGTTTCTGAAAAAAAATATTTATTAACTTAAAATGTTTTTCAAACATTAATAAAGTGAATTAAATGAATACATTTAACGGTGAACAATCATTTATTAAATTATTAAATAAGTATATTATTTTAAATATTGTATTAATTTTTAAAAAATACTTTTTCTTAACATGCATCAGCAATTAAAATCAGATATCTTTTTCAATGCAAAAAAAAATATTTAAAGTTTTAGCAATGAAAAGTATTAGCGTGTGCTGAATCATTAAGTAAATCACGTATTTTAGTTTCTGAAAAAAAAATATTTATTAACTTAAATTGTTTTTTCAAACATTAATAAAGTGAATTAAATGAATACATTTAACGGTGAACAATCCTTTATTTAAATTATTAAATAAGTATATTATTTTAAATATTGTATTAATTTTTAAAAAATACTTTTTCTTAACATGCATTAGCAATTAAAATCAGATATCTGTTTTAAAAGTTTTATCCGCGAAAAGTATTAGCGTGTGTCCGAATCATTAAGTACCAATAAATAAATATAATTAACAATGAACATTTCCTTACTCAAATTGTTAATTAAATAGCTATCATAAATATAATCTTGATTATTTTATTAAATTAATTTTTTTTCTTAATAAGAATTTTAAGGAAAATAATCAAGGTTATATTTATTAAGAAAAAATGTTTTAATTTAATAAAATAAACAAGATTATATTTATGGTATTTATTTATTTAACAATTTGAGTAAGGAAAATTAAAAAAAAAATGAATAAGGAAATGTTCATTGTTAATTGTATTTATTTATTGATGTACTTAATGATTCGGCCACACGCTAAAACTTTTCATTTCTAAAACTTTTAATTTTTTGCATTGAAACAGATATCTGATTTTAATTGCTAATGCATGTTAGGAAAAAATATTTTTTAAAAATTAATACAGTATTTAAAATAATATACTTATTTAATAATTTAAATAAAGGACTGTTTATAAAAATAATTTAAGTTAATAAATGTTTCTTTAGAAACTAAAATACGTGATTTACTTAAGAATAGCGAATTGATTATATACCACAAATATGTTATATTTTTATATTTTTATATTTTTCTAATTTGCTTTTAAAAAAAATTAATTGTAAAATAACAAATATAGCTAAAATTTTAACAAAAACACGCAGAACTATATAGTAATTAAAATTAATTGGCTTTATTTATATCAAATTTTGTCTATTAAATAGATTTTTAATATATATATATATATATATATATATATATATATATATATATATATATATATATATATATATAACGATTGTGATATTATATACACGTGTTTCATTCGTACATTCCACAATTTTCACATTTACATCAACATTTTCTATTGGAAAACACAAGGTCAGAGTGTTTGATTAGAAAAAGTATGCTGAATTTATGTAATTTTTTGAAGTTTTAGTGGTGAATACTGTAATCTTTCTTAAATATTATCCTAAAATTAAATTACATATTTGTTTAGGGTTTAAGATAAATATAAATATTATAAATATATTAATAAAACATATATTTTAAGATAAATATAAATCATTATAATTAAGATTGAAACATGATAATAGAAAATTATGTCTTTAACTCACAATTTAATGATATTAATTATATTATTATTTTTTTATTCTTGTTATTGTGTATATTATGTAAGTATTTGTTTGACCGTTATATATTTATAATTTAATAGTTTTAAATGCATTAGTATAAAAATTAAAATTTATTTTAAATTAAATATATAATAAAACATATATTAATAAAGAAAACATCAATCACTATAAAATATACATCATTATAATTAAGATTGAAACATCATAAAATAAAATTATGTCTTTAACTCACAATTTAATGATATTAATTATATTATTATTGCTATTTGCAAATTTTTGTATTTCTTTGGCGTTCATTGTTGCAATTTTTTTTATTTCTCTGACAGTGCACTGTCTAGAGTAAAAAAATTAGTAAAAATTAAAAAGTATATTGGTATTTTTCTCACCAATAGGTAGGAAACAAAAAACTAGTTAGTGGAAAATAAAATTCCATAAAAATAATACATGCACCTTATTGAATTTTAATTATTTTCAACATCGTTTTTTATGCAAGTCACCATGATCAAATCGGAACAACACGATGACAACATTAATGTTAACTTTACTGGGCGAATTTAGCATGAAGACTAAGTAATTAGGAATTATATCCTTAATTACTTGGTCAAAATATAGGTTGATACTAAGTATAACAAGGACTAAAAGCTCGTTGCCCTTGTTACATAGATAATAATCACACAAAAAATTGAGTTTGTAAGTGAAATAAAATTAGTTACTATTTGTGATGAATGATTTGTAAAATGTAAATTTCAGTATAAATGACAATTCTAGTTCATCCAACGATAATTTTTTAGCTAGTGAAGGACCGAATGATGTGAGAAAGGTTCAATTTTCTGGAGCAGAAGATCAAGAAGAGTACGAGGAAATTGACTCATTTTACTCTAATTTTGGTTTCTTCCCAGATGATTCATCAGAAAAAGGATATCTTCTGTCCATTCATCACCACAAGTATGACCAGCAACATTCATTTGATGATAATGCACAATTGGATAACCTTTAATTTGATATGGTCCCTTCACCGCTCCAATTTGAGGCACAATCTTTACCCATGGTTCCACTCTTTGACCCAACAAAGGACAAATCACATTCAACTACCCCTTTAGCCTTACTTGAGATCTTAAAGAACCATGTAAAGGCTTCAAGCAGTTGTGCAATGAAGGCAGCACCCTGCAACCAGTTGATGATTTGACTATGGCCACAAATGAAGTTGTTCAGAAGAAACTCTCAACTGAAGATGTCATAAGGATAGTGGACATAAGGTTCATCTAAGCAACATCATCATCTTCAAAGTCAGAATGTTTGCCTTACTTGGAAACTCATCCCTTTGGTTTTTCCTTCTCTGGACTCACTAATGAAGAGAAAGATGATATGAAACTTGTTAAGTCCTTTTTGGCTTCTGCTGAGAAAGTTGGTCATCAACATTTTGAGCATACAAACAAATTGCTAAATCATTGTCTTGCAAAATTGAGATCCCTTTTAAACAAATCATTCATCATTTTGTTGAAGCACTTCGCCAAAGGATGGATAGAGAAACAAGAAAAGTTTCACCCAAGGATTTGCAAAAGGGTCAATCATTTGATCCTAAAAAGGCAATCAAGGAAGTAAACCCCACTATTGTTGCATGTTCTGAAGAGCTTCCTTTCTGTCAAATAACAACCTTTATTGCAGCTCAAGCAATAATAAAAGATGTAACAGAAGCAAAGAAAATTCATGTTATTGATCTTGAAATAAGAAACGGGGAACAATGGACTAGTCTAATGCAAGCCCTTAAGTCAAGACATGAATGTCCAATTGAGCTTCTAAAGATAACCGTTGTTGAAAATGGAGACACTAGACACATAGTTGAGGGCACTGGTAAGAGACTAACAAATTTTGCTCTAGGTTTTAACATACCTTTTTGTTTCAACATAGTTATGGTATCATACAAGTTACATTTAAAAGAATATATTTTGTAGACTAATCCTGAGGAAACAATTTTTTATTATTTTAAGTATGCACTTAGAACCAAGATTCAACAATCAGACCAAATTGAAACCATCATGAGAGTGATTAGAACCATAAGGTCTAATATAATGTAGTAGCTGAAATTGATGCAAAATATAAATCTAAATTTTTTTGTAAACCGTTTCATTGAAGCTCTTTTTTACTTTAGTGCATTCTTTGATTGTCTTGAAACATGCATAAAAAACGAAGAGAAGAGTTGAATGATTGTAGAATCTCTATTCTTAAGTCATGTAATTAGGAATATTGTTGCTGTAGAAGGAGAAGAAAGAAAGTTTAGAAATGTAAAGATTGATGTGTGGAGAACCTTCTTCTCCTGCTTTGGTATGATGGAGAAAGAATTAAGCAAGTTATCTTTATATCATGCAAAATTGGTGACTAAAAAATTTGTTTGTGGAAGATTTTACATATTTGATAAGAATGGACATTGCCTTCTTATGGGGTAGAAAGGAACACCAATTTGCTCTGTTTCTATCTGGAAATTCCTTTGATAAACAAGGCTATAAAAATCAGTCCAATATTGGGATTTTGGTCAAAGTGTCAAGAATTGCTTGGTTCTCCACGAGCAATTGCAGCCACATCAATCAAATTTGTCAATAACTCTCATCAATGTTAAGAATCATGACAAAATCGTAATTTAAAATCTTTAGTGCAAATAAAGATTTTTCCTTTCACATTATCCCTAATCAATGTGTGTATCATCTCATGTGCAATTCCTAATACTAGTTGCCATCCAAGTTTGGTGAATGGTCTTTACTATCGAAGTATCAAGTATAAAAGCAGTTTGTGGGAGCATTAACAATAAAGCTTACAATTCCTACTTTACTTTGTTGATTTGGTTTGTAAAATTTCACTTACTTTATTAGTGTTTGTGAGTAGTCAAGTTAGACAGTAACTTTGAGGAAAACTCTTGTTGACAAATGAATTAAGTGACAATTAGTAATTAAGTATGACATAGACGTTGACAATGTGTAACGAAAATAGGAAAAGAAGTAAGCATTAACTTTACAAGGTATAAATCCCCTAAGATAAAACAATTGACAAAATAGGCATGATATCTTCCTCCTTCCTCTTTTTTAACCATGGAAGGCATCAACTTGTGTATTCTTCGAATGTTAGTTGAAAATTGTAAAAGTACTCTTATTTTTTTAAGCAATAAATTGTTTTTTTTTAAATTGGAAATATATTTTGATTTGTTTTTAAAAAATATGTTTCCAACTTTACTAAAACACAACCATAACAATGAGAGCTATGTAGCACCAACATTGACATGGATACGAACATGACACTCACACAATTAATGTTTAAAATTTAGAACATAGGGACATGATTTATATACATACATATAAATAATGAGATTCTAATGAAATAAAATATGAGTAACATAACAAATTAACTAAATTGATGATATATTGACCAATTTAAACCACTTTTCTATGATTAAAATGCTAAAAGATAGTCCAACATTATTTTTTAATAAAATAGTGCGTGTTCATATATGTTCGAGTGTCAATTTAAGTATTTAAGTTGTATATAAATACAAGTTTAAATTTTTAAGAAAAAAATAATTTTTCATTGAAGACTTAGTTAGAAATGTCCAATATGTGTTGAAAAGTGTCAATATTCAAAACATATAAAACACAAAAATACTTCAAACAATAGAAGTGTTTATAACTCATAGAATGAAAGTATAAAAAAAGTTTCGTCATGATATCAACATAATCCAACTAAAATCTTAGAATATACAATTTGTCACTAATGATCATGAAAGGCATGTATAAAACTCTACCGTTGGTAAAGGTGAATGCACTTGAATTGATAGTAAAAAATTATAAAGATACTATTATAACAAAGTAACTATCTTGTGGCTGTAGTTTAGTGGTAAGAATTCCACGTTGTGGCCGTGGAGACCTGGGCTCGAATCCCAGCAGCCACACCAAAAATATTGTTTTATTTTAACTGTTCTTAGCATAATTCTCTCTCATTCATATATAGACTTAATTATATTTTGTCTATTTTTTTGTTATTTTTAAATATTAATATTCAAATTAAAATAAAAATATTGAAAATGATAGATAAAAAAATATAAGAAATAAAAAAAATATATAATACAAATATTAGGAGCATATTTAAATTTTAAAACACAATGCACAAATCCCATGAGTAATGAGTTTGAATTAGGTTGGTTATTTTGCGTAAAAAACAAAAATAGTTGAAAAGAAGAAAAATCCTTAATTATAATGATAGGTATGAAGAAAATTTAAAAATAAAATAAAATAATTGTAAATAGAAATGGAAAAGTTATTTTGAAATAGTTATGGACTATTTCAAAACAAAACTAGTGGGATTGGATAAAAAAATTTAATTTTTAAAATTCAAACATTATTTTTTTTAAGAAAAGTGAAAATTATATTAAAATAGTGAGAGTAATCACAATATGTACAATTACACAAGACATAAATACAACAATGTTCTTAACTATGTTACTCCTAATACATATTTTACACAGTAGATCCAGTCTTAGCCATTCTACAAAACTAGTTCATATATTATACAATACATACATCAATGTTTCTGTTTCATGCACTGTCCAACATATAACCACCTCATATCACCACATTTGCATTCATTATGCAGTTGCCTTGATTGGAGCACCAAATCACATCCTAAATCCTAAACCCATTATTTGAAATCTTTTGCATTACTAGACATCCAAGACTGTGCATGATAGCTTATTTGTTGCATTAATTTATCCATATTGAATTACCCATTATGCAGTTGCCTTGATTGGAGCACCAAACCACATCCTAAATCCTAAACCCATTATTTGAAATTTTTTGCATTACTAGACATCCAAGATTGTGCATGATAGTTTATTTGTTGCATTAATTTATCCATATTGAATTGCCCTCCATTAAATACACAATCATTCATGTGATTCCATGTGCACCACAATATAACAAATCTAAATAAGTTTCCACCTTTGTAAACATTTTTTACTGGAGACATAAGTCAAATGCTATGTCAAATTTATAGTTACCTTTTTGTGAGAACAACATTAACTAAGCATAACATTGCTTCCAAGCATTATATACAAACTTGCATGTAATAAATAAATGAGTCAATATTTCCAATTTTTCAATACAAAAAAGACATAACATTTCTTCATCTGATAACATCACATGTCTTATCCTTAATCCGTGTCTAGTTGGTAGTCTCTGCAAAATCAGCTTCCAAAAAAAAAAAGTACTTTTTGTTGTACTTTTGTATTGCATAAAATCTACAATTCTTCCACTTTATTAATCACACATAGACCTAGTTCACACAATATCAAATATGCTAACTTCGTAATGTAACTTCCAGTTGAATCCAGAGTCCAGACCCAATAGTCTTTAACATATTGTTGTAATCAAATTGTTGGACCACACTAGTAAATTCTTGTAGAATATCAATCTCCCATTGAAACTAGTGTCTTCTCCACTTAAATCTACATTCCCATACATTATTAAACCATGTACCTATACTACCAATGACATCCACTTAAATCACTTATTGTAGTTGCCTTCATCATCAATCATTCTTGAAGACTAGTTGAGACACTGCAAAGCCTCAACTTCTCTGTTATGACAACTTTTGTCAACATATCCGCTGGGTTCTTACTTCCTGGTATCTTCTTCAACGTTAGTACTTCATTCTCAAGTAGAGATATGATGAAGTGATAACGGAGATCAATGTGCTTCGTTCTGGAGTGAAATGTTGAATTCTTAGCCATATGTATTGCACTCTGACTATCACTGTGCAAAACACTCTTTTACTGGATGAATCCCAACTCTGTTAACAATCCTTGAAGCCATATCAATTCTTTGCTAGCTTCTATTACTGCTACATACTCAGACTCTGTAGTGGATAGAGCAACGATCTTTTGTATCTGTGACATCCAACTAATAGCTGTAGTTCCAACAGTAAATATGTAGCCAGTGGTACTTCTTCGATAATCAATTTCTCCAGCAAAGTCTGCATCTACGTAGCCTTGTACTTTTAATTCACCTTTACTAAAGCACAAGCATTTCTCCTTAGTGCCTCGTAGATATCTCAAAATCCATTTCACAGCTTCCCAATGAACTTTACCTGGATTTGACATAAACCTGCTTACAACTCCCACTGCATAACCAATGTCTGGTCTTGTGCATACCATCGCGTACATCAGACTTCCAATGGCTGAAGCATATGGAATTTTAGCCATTAATTCTTTTTCTTCCTCCATCTTAGGAGATTGGTCTTTTGATATACGAAAATGAGTAGCCAAAGGTGTGCTAACTGGTTTGGCATTGCCCATGTTGAATCTTTGCAAAACACGGTTGATGTACTCTTTCTGAGATAACTGCAAAGTTCCCTTTTGCTTATCTCGCATGATTTGCATTCCTAGGATCTTCTTTGCTGGTCCTAAATCTTTCATGTCAAATTCTTTTGACAAATGCTGCTTCAAGTTTCTGATCTCACTCATATCTGAACCTGCTACTAACATATTATCGATATAAAGTAGCAAAATGATATAACTGGAGTTGTACCTCTCGAAGAAACAACAATGGTCAGCATTGCATTTCTTAAAACCTTCCTTGTGCATGAAGCTCTCAAACTTCTTATACCATTGTCTTGGAGCTTGTTTCAGACCATACAACCTCTTCTTTAATCTGCACACCATGTTTTCTTTTCCTTTCTTTAAGAAACCTTCAGGTTGATGCATGTAGATTTCTTCATCCAAATCTCCGTGAAGAAACGCAGTCTTCACATCCAATTGCTTTAGGTAGAGTTCTTCACTGGCATCAATACTTAACACGGATCTGATAGTATTGAGTTTCACAACTGGAGCAAATATCTCGGTGTAATCCACTCTTTCCTTCTGTTGGAATCCTTTTACAACTAGTCGAGCTTTATATCTTTTGGAGCCATTGTGTTCCTCCTTCACGCGATACACCTATTTGTTGTGAAATGTCTTCTTTCCCATAGGTAACTTTGCTAGTTCCCATGTTTCATTTGAGATTAAAGACTTCATTTCATCTTTCATGGCAAACTCCCACTTGCTCGCATCTGTGGTTTGACATGCTTATGAATAGTCTTCAGGCTCTCCTCCATCTGTTAACAACATGTAGTTCATGTATCTCCTGTTAGGCATAGGAACTCGAGAAAACCTTCTCAATTCAGGAGTTGAAGTAAATTATTGCTCTCTGCCTGATTCAATTACTTCCTCTGATTGAGAACTCTCAACTGGTGGACTTTCTACAACATCATCCACCTCTACATAGGTTGGCCCACTCGGTTTTGAGTTGCTGACACTTGTATTATACTTATCCTTGTACATGACTCCTTCATTGAAGATCACATCTCTACTGCAGATCATCTTTTTGTTTTCATCATCCCACATATGTAGCCAAACTCATCTTCACCTTTTGATTTGGGATCAAGTTTGTTCCTTCCTTAATCGCTAATGTGCACATAAATTGTACACCCAAAAACTCTAAGATGTGAGAGTTTTACTTCTTTTCCGCTTCATACCTCTTCTGGTATTTTATGCTCCAATGGTACTGATGGACCTCAGTTGATCAAGTAAGCTGCTGTATTGACTACTTTTGCCCAGAATTGCTTCGGTAGGCCTGACTGCACACACATGTTTCTGGCTCTTTCAGTCAACGTTCGGTTCGTACGCTCTGCTACACCATTGTGTTGAGGCATACCTGACACGGTTCTCTCCATTCTGATTCCGTGCTCATAGCAAAACTTTTTGAATCTGGTGTCTACATATTCACCACCATTGTCGGATCTGAGCTTTTTAATCTTCAATCCTGTCTCATTTTCTACCATAGCTTTCCAAATCTTGAAAACTTCAAATACTTCAGACTTGTGTTTCAGAAAGTAAACCCATACTTTTCTGGAGTGATCATCAATAAAAGTTACAAAGTATTGCTTTCCACCAATGGAAGGGATAGTCGTTGGTCCCCAAACATCAGACTGGATGAGCTCAAACCTATCTTTCTTTGGGGTTTTTCTACTTGTCTGAAAGCTGACTCTCTTCTGCTTTCCAAGTATATAATCTTCACACATGTCAATTTCTACTGATTAAAGACCTGATAATTTTCCTTTTGAGTGCATGACCTTCATCCCTTTCTCACTCATATACCCAAGTCTTTGGTGCCATAGATTGAGACTTTCATTTGTTGCAACTGCAATCAAATGACATACTTCTGCTGTTTTGTAAAGAGTACCACTTTTTTTGCCTCGAACAATTGTCATCACATCCTTTGAAATCTTCCAATCATCACCGTGGAAGATTGTCGTGTAGCTTTCACCGGCTAACTGACCCATTGAGATTAACTTCTTAGTTAGGTCAGGAATATGTCTGACATTTTTCAATTCCCATACAGATCCGTTTAACTTAATCTTTATTGCACCTTTACCTACAATCTCACATGACTGCTCATTACCAAGGTAAACCTTACCAAAGTTTCCAGGAACATAATTCTCAAATAGTTCCATTTATGAGGTAGCGTGAAAAAATGCTTCAGAGTCTAATACCCAAGACTCCTCTTTATCTTCAAGAGAGCATATCACCTCATATTTTCCTGAGGTGGAGGCAATATTTGCTTCATCCTTTGCTTCTTGACTCTTTTGTGCACTCCTGCACTGGTTTTTGTAGTGCCCGATTTTCCCACAATTCCAACACTCGACTGTCTTCGAGTTTTGGGAACTATGATGATTTATGGACTTGGATCGTCTCTCCTTTGATTTGCCGCAACCGCTTTCTTTGGTTGAACTTCTTCCTCTTGACTCTGTATGCAATACTGAAGAGGTTGATGGTTCACCGACTCTCTCCGTCAGATCTCTTCACTGAGAACCAAATTTTGAACATCATCAAATCTTAACTTATTGCTTCCCGATGAGCTACTCACAGCCGTGATCGTAGCATTCCAACTTTCTGGCAGGGAAGACAAAAGTATTAAAGCTCGTACTTCCTCATCGAACTCAATCTGAACTGAAATTAACTGGGTTGTAACAGTGTTTAGTTCATTGAGATGATGTGCCACCGAAACACCTTCAGACATCCATAGATTGAACAATCGCCTCATCAAGTTGTTTAAGGTTGATGGTTTCCCGTACATGTTGGAAAGAGCCTTCATGAGACCTGTTATTGTCCTTTCTTTTGCAATGTTGAAAGCAACATGACGGGATAACTTTAGTCTAATGGCTCCAAGGGCTTGTCTATAAAAGAGATGCGGAAGATCAGACACTGCTGCAACCACAGAGCATACTAAGAAATGTGCTCTGATACCACTTGTTGGGAACAAGGTACTAAAGGAGAGAAGAGAGAAATAAACAACACTAAGAAGTATTTGTTTTATTACATTTGTAAACCTTACATAAACTTGCTTATATAGCAAAGTGAAGAACATCATCTTACAATACTAAGCAATGTGAGACTAAAAATCAAACTACAAAACTTAATTAAACTACAAAACTAACAATAATCACTTCATAAAATATAGTAGTAAGAGACAATTCGGCAGTCGACTTCTAGTTCCGATACAGTCCTTGAAATAATCATATTTAATTATTTTTGCATTTTAATTAAACATCATACAGTCACAGAGTTTCCATGATTGAATAAAAAAAAAAGAAGAGTACAAAACATTTTTTGATCGAGCTGAGGTTTGGTTGATCCCTCATGTCTGGTCCTGCACTATATATATATATATATATATATATATATATATTTTGTCGTTTTTCTTTTGTATTTTTGTTGTACAATAATTGTTTGTTTTAACTTATATTTAATTTACTAATTAAGCGAAACACTTGATTTTTTGTTGCGGAAAATAAATAAAAAGAACATAATGTTTTTTAAAATGAAAATTTATATTTTGAACAGCTTTTAAAAATCAAAATTAAATACATATATATATATATATATATATATATATAATTTAGATTGTTACTTACGCCATTTTATTTTTGGATCATTACTTGCCACCCTGTTCTTAAACTTTGCTGGCTATTGTCTCCTGCAATGACATTTTGAAACTTCACAATTAATATTTTTTATTAATATTGTTTAATTTGAGGCTTCCTCACATTCTTTACCTCTTTCATCAGTTGTATTACGAGGTTCTGACGTTTTATTTTTTTATAAATTTAACCTGAGTTACAAATTAGAATTTAATTAGTAGTATAAAACTTTATCTTGTCAATTTGAAACCCTTTATTTATTTCAGTTTATTTATTAATATCTTAAAAATTATATAAATAAAGAATTTTAATTGAATCTGATAAATAAAACATAATGAAAAAAAAAAGACAGCACGCAACTGGCTGAATTTTAATTAATTGCATTAGTTTTCTGTTTGCAGGCCACCTTGATTGATGACACATAAAATATCATGGCGACAACATTAATGTTAACCGTACTGGACGGATTTAGCGTGAGAACAAGTGAATCGTACATAAAATTATTCAGAGATCATATCCTTAATTACTTGATCAACATGGGTCTTGTTGTCCTTGTTACACAGAGAATTAAGTACGCAAAGAACCTAATTTGAAATTGGTAATACTGAAGCAAAAAAATCAGTTGCAGTTTGTGATGGAAGACATGTACCATGTCAGTTTCATTACTGATGAAAATCCTAGCTCATCCAACGATATTTTCTGGGCTAATGAGGGAATGAATGAAATGAGAAAGGTTCAATTATCAGGAGCTGAAGATCATGGAAAGTACATCGGAATTGACTCATTTTACTCTAATTTAGGGTTCTTTCCAGATGATCCATCAGTAGAAGGATATATTCTATCCACTAAACAACAAAAGTATAACCCGCAACAATCATATCATGAGTATCGAAGATTGGATGATCTTCAGTTTGACATGGTCTCACCAACACTCCAATTTGATGCACAATATCCAACCATGGTTCCACTATATGACCCAGCAAAAGACAAGCCACACTCAACTACACTTTTAGCCTCACTCGAGATCTTGAACAACTATGGCAAGGGCTTCAAGCGATTAAGAAAAGGAGGCAACACCCAGCATCCAGTTGATGATGTGGCTGTGGCCACAAATGAAGGTATTTGGAGAAAGCTCTCAACAGAAGATATCATGAGGATAGCAGGAACAAGGTTCATCCAATCATCATCATCTTCGGAGTCAAAATTTTTGCCTTTCTTGGAAACTCACCCTTTTGGCTTTTCCTTCTCTGGAGTCTCTGATGAGGAAAAGGAGGATGTGGAACTTGCCGAGTCTCTTTTGGCTTCTGCTGAGAAAATTGGCAATCAACAGTTTGAACGTGCAAGCAAATTGCTAAGTCATTGTGAATCGTTGTCCTTCAAAACTGGGAGCCCCGCTAAGCGTATTGTTCATTGGTTTGCTGAAGCACTTCGCCACAGGATAGATAGAGAAACAGGAAGAGTTTCATCCAAGGATTTGCAAAAGGATGAGTCATTTGATCCAGAAGAGGCAGCCAAGGGACTAAACCCCACTATTTTAGCATTTTATGAAGAGCTTCCCTTTTGTCAAATTTCAGTGTTGACGGCTGTTCAAGCTATAATAGAAGATGTAGATGATGCAAAGAAGATTCATGTTATTGATCTAGAAATCAGAAAGGGGGGGCAATGGACTATCCTAATGCAAACCCTTGCGTCTAGAAATGAATATTGTCCCATTGAGCTTCTAAAGATAACTGCTGTTGAAAGTGGAACAACTACACACATAGTCGAGGACACTGGTAAAAGACTAAAAGACTATGCTCAAGGTTTGAACATTCCCTTCTCTTACAATATAGTTATGGTATCAGACTTGTTACATCTAAGAGAAGATCTTTTCGAAATTGATCCTGAGGAAACAATTGTTGTTTATTCTCAGTTTGCACTTAGAACCAAGATTCAACAATCGGACCAGCTTGAAACCATCATGAGAGTGATTAGAACCTTGAGTCCAAATTTAATGGTAGTAGCTGAAATTGAGGCAAACCACAACTCTACATCTTTTGTAAACCGTTTCATTGAGGCTCTTTTCTTCTTCAGTGCATTCTTTGATTGTCTTGAGGCGTGCATGAAAGAGGATGAGAAGAACCGAAGGATTCTAGAATCCCTTTACTTCGGTCATGGAATCAGGAATATTGTGGCTGCAGAAGGAGCAGAAAGAAAGACTAGAAATGTGAAGATTGATGTGTGGAGGGCCTTCTTCTCCCGCTTTGGAATGGTGGAGAAAGAATTGAGCACATTGTGTTTATACCAAGCAAAATTGGTGGCTAAAAGATTTCCTTGTGGAAGTTTTTGCACGTTTGATAAGAATGGGGATTGCCTTCTTGTTGGATGGAAAGGTACTCCAATTAACTCTCTTTCTGTCTGGAAATTCCTTTGATTTCAAGTGCAATAAGGTAAGTATAAGGACCGTATTGCAGCTGTGATCGCAATTTAAAACCTTGACTGTAAGTGAAGATTTGTAGTTTCATATTATATTCTTAATCAATATGTGTACCAACCATCTCATGAGCTGTTCTAATTTAGTTGCAAGCCCCGTTTGGTGAATGGTGTTCAGCGTTCACCCGTGTTTACTATCAAGTATAGAAACAGTTTGTGGGGTATTTTGGTATGTTATGTTACATTAATAAAGTTTGCTGCTTTATTTTTGTTGATTAGACTAAATATTTGCTTGATTTACTAGTTTATTTCATCACTTCTCATTTGGTGAAAAGAAAATTGTAAGTATTAATTAGGATAAGGTTGAAATAATTCATCTTACAAAAATAAAAAGTTACATATGGGTTTGGTCTAGGGAGATATTCATATATAGATGCGAGTTTGCGGAGAAAATTCGATTTGTAAGCTAATAAGCTTCAACGTCGATCAATATCAACAGGTTTATACAAGTTGTCAGGTTAGACAACAATCTTGTGGAAAACTTTTGCTGACAAATCAACTAGGTGGCAATTTGTGAGCAAGACAGACAAGTTGATATTGTGCATTGAACAAGGAAAACAGTGCGCATTAACTTTACAAGACAGGTATAGATCCCCCAAAGATACAATAATTGGCATAATAGGAATCATGTTTATTTTTCTTTTTATAGGAGAAGGCATCAACAATTATTTATGTATGTTTACATGTTGGTTGGAAAGTTTAAAAGCACTTTTATTCTTAAAGTAATAAAATTGTTTTTCTCTATTTATTGTCTCATAGAAATCGAGATTTTAGTTTTTTTTTATTTATTAAAAAAAATCATAGTAATGACAAGTAAAAAAAAAAAGAAAATAAAAAATACAGCATGAGATATTCACGAACAATATCAATATTATATATTTTATAATTAAATGACGTTTAAGGTTAAGGTTAGATTGGAATAATAAAAAAATGATTAAAATGTTGAAATATTTTTTAATTGTAAAAAAATACTTACTATTGATCAATAAATAGTAAATGTATTTTTAAAATAAATTAATATTACTTCGAATTTTAAGTATATAATTAAATAAAAACAAAAATATTTAAAAATTTCGCAAGTAAAAGGCAAGGAATTTACAATATAACTAAAAAATGTGAAAACATTTGCAACAACTGATTATAACTGGAATGCATAAAACAAGTAGTTTGACTTGGATGAATAGAATTATTTGAAGGATAGAAATTTTTATAGAGGCATACGTATAGATTCGACTGGTGGCATAATCAAATAATATAGTATGAACATTTAGACTTCGATATCTGGGATTGTTTTTATTGATACTTACTATATATAAATTCTTAAGGCAGAAACCATATATAAGTGTGTGTATTTTTTTGTGAGAATTCCACGTTGTGGCTGTGGAGACCTAAGTTCGAATTCCAGCAGCCACAATTGAAAATTTTTGTTTAAAAAAACAACGACAGTTTCCTGTTTTTTGAAAATTTTTGTCTAAAGAAAAAACGACAGTTTCCTGTTTGAAAATTTTAATTTCAAAATAAGATATAGATGCTATTTTTCACATAGAGGTAAAAAATTTTATATACCATATTTTAACGAGACATTACTGGCACAGTTCAAAGTAAAAATTATACCATATTTTAACAAGACATTACTGGCATAGTTCACAAGTAAAAATGGAAACGGAGTTACACTTGAGTACTTGATGATATTTTTTTATAAGTTAAACTTTTAGGTTTTAGCAAAGTGAAACTTGTAATATATTATAAGATGTGTTGACTTTCACCACACTATATAAATTTGGTATGCAAGTCTATACACCTTCTTGTTGCTATTTTTTCTCCAGCAAACCGAATAAGTGGTTTGTCATAAGACATCAGTTGATACTGCGATATGCCGAACTTTTGGAAAGTTTTCCAATAAAGTACATTCGTCGAACTTTCCTGATCTATTAGAGTTTTCCTTACTATGAAGTTTGATATTTCGACACTGATGGCCATGGGTCATCTTGCATGGGATCCACGGCTTAAAAATCATCGTCCGTGAAGGTAATGGCAGATATCCGTGGTCTAAGATGGGCGTCACAGAATTCACGGAGCGCAGGGATCTAAGGTGCCTTTTGGACGAGGATGAAGTGGCCTCTCTGCCAGCGAATCCTCCAACTATGGTGTTGACTACCTTCTTTAGAGGACAATTCTGATAGGCAGTTTTCCTTTCTCTTGATTTGCTTTGGCTTCTTCTTCTTCTCCCATAGCGTCTGTGATAATAGTGCTCACACGTATCGTCATAGCTTCTTGGCCTTGTCTTCCTTGAGACACGCTTGGGCAGTAAATCTCTCTCTGCTAGTAAACATAGTCCTTCAAATGGCCCCGTTTGATAATGTTCTCTATCTTGTCTCTTAGGGTCAAACACTCTTTAGGGGGATGTCCTTTATTTCAGTGGTATCTGTAGTGTTTAGTGGTGTCTGCCTTTGGTGGAGTGTTTGCTCTTTTCGGCATGACAAGGAGGTCTACAGCTAGAGCTTATTTCAGGACCTTGGAGTGCGAGGTGTTTAGGGGAGCATAATGGTTGTATTTAGGCCCTCTAGGTGGCCTGTCATTAAATTGTTCCTTCCTTTTGCCTTTATCTCCTCTTTCCTTCTCTCTTGGGTTTGGACTCAGAATGGTCTCTTGGTTTTTTTTTCTAAAAAGCTTGTAATTCTTCAATTTCTATGAAAGAGACAACTTGGCTTCATATCTCCTCCATGCTTCTCGGTGGGATATGAATCGTACTCTTCATGCAATCTCCTAGTTGTAGGTTGGTCAGGAATGTGTAAAGGGTTACCTCAAGTTGCAGGTCCTTTATGCTCAAGGCAACCTTGCCGAAACGGTCTATGAATGACCTAAGAGGTTCCCTGTTCTCTTGTTTGACGGTCATCTATGCTCGTGAGATGAATCAGTGAGGCCGAGATATGGCGAACTGGTTGCTGAATTTGGCCACTAATGTTTGAAAACTATCCACTGAGCATGGGGGAAGTTGAATGATCAGAGGGACATGGGGAATATCTTGCACAAGGCCATCTGGTCTTTCGTGTACATTCCTACTTGGGTCATGAATGCTGCTAACTCAAGGTCTTGTCATATTTCTTTAGGGAGACGTGTTTCCAACTCTCGGGAAGTGATGTCTCCATTATTTCTAGCGTAAAGGGGTGATGGGGGTCTGACCAGGGAAGATGTTGCTTCAACTTGTCGAGGTGTAAGGCTCGAGGGTCCTTGCCCTGCTGGTTTGTGACCATGATGAGGTCGAGCCCTCGAAGGAGCTGTGGATACGCTTGGAAGGGGCCAACTTTGCGTAGGTGCAATTGTCTCTCCTCTATAGGATTCCTCCCCACCCACGTGGTTGAATTTGTCACTCTTAGCTTGATTTCGACCACTGATCTCAATTGTCTCGTGCCTTAACTCAACTACCTCTTCTCTTAGTAACCTGATAACTTTGGTCAAACTGGACTCGTTCACTATTTCAGGGTTTCCCGTTGTTGTCCTGGTTCCTGCTCCTTCATTAGCTTGGTTGTTGGGTCCTCCTCCATTACTTCGAGTTCTCACCATAGTCAGCCGTAGTTGTTATTAGTAGGGTCTAAGGTTTTACTTTGGGCCCTACGGTGGGTGCCAAAATGTACCTGTGTGTTGACTTTGGTCAGCTTGGGTCTTCAATCGAGCTTGGTGTATGTGACTTACACTGAACAGGTGGGGTACTTGCAAAAGGAACTTCGATGCTCAAGTTAGGCATAGTTCGGTTTAGAGTAGTAGATATGAGTTATAAAAATTACACACTGTTTACCTTGATACCTGTTACCTATTTATAGGGGTGGACTGAGTCTTTACCTGTTGGGTCTCGTCTTATCAGCTTGAACCTAGGTAATACCGTTTTAATGTTGGTTTTCAGTTAATAACCAAGATTCATACTAATTAATCTATTGACCTGTTGTCACTTGTATCCTTTATCCAAATTGTGTTGTTGTTATCTGTTTTACCTAAATATTTATGGTTGAATATATAGTTTAACACGAGTCGTGTGTTTAGGCTGAAATCTTTGCTTATAACTGATATATGCTTATCCTATTCAATTATCAATAATACTTTCAAATTTTTATTAGTTTTTATATTTTAATCCTTGAATTTATCATATAATAAATACAACTCAATATATTTATTGAATATTATAAAGGATCTATGTACTAATAGTTAATTCTCAACTACATCTATTTTAGACTCTACCTTCATTTCCTTAAAAAAATGTTTTTGAAATTAGTGTAGGTTTAAATTTAATAAACAATTAAATATTTCGGATTTTGGTACATAATAAAAAACATTTTGGTGCAAATGTTGATTACAAAATCATGTACTTAAATAATTCATATATGTAATTTTAAATAGATTAATTGACACACACATATATATATATATATATATATATATATATATATATATATATATATATATATATATATATATATATATATATATATATATATATATATAACTTTCTATACCAAACTGATTTCCATTAATTAAATTCACTCGTACTTACCTACGTGTCAATTATGCAAACGGTATAACCTTATAAGATTTTTTTTGCAAATAATTTTACTATTTTATTTTATTTCTCATCTATATTTTTCAAATAAGAAATAAAAAAATTTACTTTATTTTTGGTTTTTATTCAAAAAAGGATATTTTTTTAAAATCATAAAAATGGATAAATTTTTAAAAAAATAAAAAAAATTCTGTTTTGAAACACGATTTCACTTTCAAAGCATGACGACTTACCCATTTTCATAATTTCTTAAAAATCTATCCACAGTAATTATTGAAAAAATTACCCGGCCCCTTTTTTTGTACAAAAGCCTCTATTTTTTATATTTTTCTCGTTATCTCTTTTTAGTTTTTTCTCACAGGTAAGCGGAGCATAACGAAAGTATAAAATAATATAAAAAAAAATCTGAAAAAACTGTAAGAAAACGTGCTAACCATTACTCTTGAGCAGGGATTTAAGTCAATATTGGCTGATACATAGTCATAGATTCGTACACCAATATCACTTGAGTATCCAATTGTCTAAATGTTATCTCACCGGCCAGTTACATGCTATATTGTGATTTTGTTTTTTTTTTCAAAGGCTAAGAGAATTTTATAAAAAATAAAGGACCTAGTGAAATCAAAAGTTTCTAACATCCTTAAACAATAAGATCTAGAAAGAACAAAGCTGCAGGGATACTTGAAGACAACACAGTAACCCAGCCATAACCTTTGAGAATACTACAAACTCAACATACATAAACGAGGATTGTTATACTAATCAGAAAAGACATACACCCTCTTAAGCCCAAACCTTTACGTCAGTCATTTCCACAAAGTACCCTAAATGAAGCCAAAAATATCTATCGACTTCCTAGAGGAACTATTAAAAATAGTATAAAATTCTTAACTAACCAAATATCTCAATAGACAACATAATCAAATAAGAACTTCGATTCATTTTCCTCATCACTCAGGAGCTCACTAATAAAAATAAGAGGAAAAGATCATCTGGTAAAAAAGTTTGAATAACTAACTAAACCATAAACTTATACCACAACATCTTGAGTTTCAGGATAAGACAAAAAGTTTTGTAATAAATAAAAGAAAACGTGAAATATATATATATATATATATATATATATATATATATATATATATATATTAATATTAATGATAATTCCTACCGAAAAGTCCAAGAGTGAAATAAAAAAAAAGAAAGAGTCCAAATGAGTTGTTGCAATATCCATCACGAATCCAAAACGGATTTTAACAAAGTAAAAGTTTATCCTTGGAGAATCAAAAATATATTTTCACACTTGAAGAATAAAGTACATCATGATCATGTGCATGATTCTAACTTTTATAAAATGTTATTATTTTATTTTTGTGTCGAATTAATGCTTATTATATACTTCCTTTTCTATTATTTTATATTGTAGGACAAAAAACTTATAGAACTATAATACATAACGTAATTATTAAAGAAAAAGAGAAATAAGAAAATAAATTAATAATAAGCATAATGAATGACATAATAAAAAATATAAAAAAAGGTGTAAATTTTGAAGGAAAAATATAAAAAATGTTATGAACCAAACTTATACAAATGTTCTGTTTAATTTCCATAAAATATCGTTGATTATTTCGTACTTAAACATTCGTACTAATTAACAGTCCACATTTTGAAATGGACAAACATAAAAGAGGATGATGAAGAATATGTATATGACTTTATTCGATAGATTATTTGTGCAAAATGTTCCACGCTTCTCTCTTAAGCTCAAATAATGCACAATGATATTATTCTTCCAAGTTTCAATGATGCATCTATAAAAGAGATCATTGATAAGCTTGTTAAATGGCATCATAAACCTGAGAGAGAACAAAAAAAAAAAACAAAAAAAAAACCAAACTCATCTGTATAAAGCACTGCATACACCATATCTTATTTAGCTTTCAACAGAAAATGGAAGAAACAAAGGGTTTTGTTGGTGGTGAGACTCCAAAAATGAAACCTAGTTCCTTTCCAATTCCTTTGCCAGGAAGGAATCGCCAGTTTCGAGGAAATAAGAACCCTTGGTCTTGGAAACAAAGTGCAATCATAAAAGGGCATAACATGGGGAACCCTAGTGGGGCAAGTGAGAAAACAACTTTGAAGGTGTAAGTCACTCATGGAGTAATACTATATGAAGATGTGAAACGTATGAATAATAAATGTTGTTGTTGTTGTGGTCTTTTAAATCGTATATTAGCGTGCATAGGCGTACATGCTTTGAGAATAAGAGTTTTACTACACTAAAATATTAATATCTTCAGCAGTTTTATTGTTGATATGTATTGTGAGTCTGTATACTTTGTGTAATGTGTTTCTGGTACCATATGTTTACCATCTCGGTTAATTCACCCATGGATCGTATTCCAAAATTATATGATAATCTTTAATTAATAATACTGACTGATTTTTAGATATGATTGATCTCTCTCTCTTTTCTCAATCTTATTATTATAATTAATATTATACATTATATAAATTAATCTCTTATCTCTTTTCACTTTCTATGTCTCCCTAGTGTCACTTCTTTAAGTGTCCACAAATCCTTTTCCTTCAATTATAATGGTTCAGTTCATCACATGGGCTCCTGAGAATTAAATATGATTAGTCATCACTAGATAAATCTTCTTTATTCGTCAAATATCCCGAGATGAAGTGATTATGAAGACATGGTTATTATTCAATTTGATAAGATTAATACATGAAATATCAGTGTAAAACTTTAATTTTTAAGCTGACAGTGCATAATTAATTTTCTCTTAATAATATATCTTCCTATTTTATCTTCGTACTTATCCTCTAATACTTTTTCTAATAAATATTGAATAAAAATAAATACACTTAATATTTTGAACATATAAAAAGTATTAAATACTAACCATAACAGAAGGGTATAAGGATTTAGTAGGAAGATAAAGTTAGAGAATTAGCACTATTCATTTGATAATTAAGAGCAGTGTTAATTACCAGATTACCAGTGATACTTAATTGATAATGTGGATAAAAGATATTGTAATTAATAATAGTCTCCAACTAATAAAAAAACTCATTGTTTAACGATACCTAATTAAATTACTCAAAAAGAAAATGATACCTAATTAAATTTATATATTAAAATAATATTAGTAGATTTAGGGGTGTTCACGAGTTGGATCGGATCGGATCGGATTTAGACAAACCTAAAATTCAACCCAATTACAATTCAGCGGATTAAGTTGAGTTTGATTTTTGTTTTTTTCTCATCAAACTCAACCCATCATTGAATGTGTTGGGTTGAGTTAATTGACCACCATTTAAAAAAAAGTAATTAAAGAATAAATTTAATGTTTAAAACCTTTTTTATATATTTTTAGGATTTTTTTAAAAGGATAAAATATGTAATTGTTGTAGCATAAAAATAAAAACTAAACTATTAACTTTGACAAAATTAAGAATCAATTCCAATGAGAGTTTAAATTGTTGTCTGAAAGCTCATTATTGATTTTTGATCTATCAATAAATATTAACTAGTTGAAGTGAGAATGTGCCCTTGTAATACAAAGTGTTTGTCTTAGTGTGTAATAGTCTCGATTCAAAAGTTATAAATTAAATTATTAAAGATATTTTTAATTTAAAATAAATAATAATAATAATAATAATAATATAATATTATTATCAAGTTGGGTTGAGTTGAACATTGGGTTCAACTCATTGAACCCAGTACCCAACCCGTAGGAGATTGAGTTTGATCAGGTTAAGTTGGATTTCACTCAATCTAAAAAAAACTCAACCAATCACTTTGAGTCGAATTGAGTCATCGCTTCATCTAACCCAATAAACACGTTTTTATTTACAAAGGACTTATTTAATTAAAAAGACTTTATATTTATTTAGTATATAGAATTTTGAACTATAGTTTCTATCTTTAGATAAAACAATCATTTATCTTTTAGAAATTTTATAGTTGTATAGTTTTATCTGATACAATTTATCTTTTTAAATACTTTATCCCAAAATAAAATTTCATTTAAAAATTTTAAAATAAATGTAATATTAAAATTTTTAATATAATATTAATAATAAAATTAATTTTATAAATTTACTATTTATTTATTTATTTTTTCTTGTTTTATGTAAAAAATATAGTTCGGCATTTATTTTAAAACGAAAAGAATAATAAATATGTCCAAATAAGATGAATAGACAGTCATAATGATTAGATAGATCATGAGCTATTTTAATTCAAATATATTTAATTTACTTATAATAAGTTAATATCATTAAAAGTAATTATTGTTTTTACAAATTAACTAGTATTTAGTAATAAGTAAAATTATTTTGAGCATAAAGTGGGTTTTAATTAGAGGTGTTCAAAACTAAACCAAAACCAATTGAAAATAAAAAATTAAACAAAAAATTATAAAATGCAAAACAATCAATTTAATTTGGGGTAGTTTGGTATTCATAATTTCTAAACCACAAATTTTGGTTCTATTTTTGGTTTGACATGTGAAACCCCACAAAATCGGATCAAACCACTTAGCCTTACTTATTTTAGTAAATCTAAGAAAAAACATATATAATTACTCATTACTTTCCAAGTTTCTATAATTTGAACTAAATTATTAATTAGAATTTTTTTTCAATAAGTCAAAGAATTTTATTATGAAACCAATCGAAAGCACAAGATGTGTCTTCTTCAACTCAACCCACAACATACATGACAATAGTCCCTAGAATGAAACAAAATAAAAGAACTGCTCAACAATAGAAAGGTTTATGATGTGAGACTAATTTAGATGTACAACACCTACTCCGACGAAGTAAGTTGTATAATGTGAACGATTTCTTTTATATCCACCAATTGTGCTATAAATACCATAACACTTCTTGCATTTCATAGTTGTCAGACCCTTGTAAACCATACAACTAACCGTTCCTTCTGATGTTCTGGTGAATTGTTAACCAGATGCATGAATTGGTAGCAATGATTCCTAATTGCAATTGCAAATACCATAAAAATCCCCTACCAGTTGCAGAGCACATGCGATCACATGATAATATATTAACAATTAAACAAAAGATGAAGACTTATTTCCTCCAGTTTACCACACAATCCACATAGCCCCTATCCCATTAGTGAATTATTCACCTTGTTAGCAGATTGCACCTAGTTGACAACCTATCTGCATTCAGCTGCCAAACCAGAAATTGGACTTTTGATGACACTTTTTTTCTCCCACAACATCTTGAAAAAAGGATGTTATCATTGATAGCCTCCCTTAAATAGCCTGTATGTCGAGGGCACTGAACACTGACTTGAACCTTCCATTACCCACATGCACCTATTGGGTATTCCCTAACGAACCATAAATCTTTTGAAACTCTTTGTCAAGCCTTGCTTCATTTCCTCCTTCTAGGAAAATAACCTTCATCTCCACATGCACTTCCACCTTGCTCTTGAACCTCTCATATTTCTAACTGATAGGGTAGGGTTTACGACTAATCCATATAGCCTCCCTTAAATAGCCTGTATGTCGAGGGCACTGAACACTGACTTGAACCTTCCATTACCCACACTCACCTATTGGGTATTCCCTAACGAACCATAAATCTTTTGAAACTCTTTGTCAAGCCTTGCTTCATTTCCTCCTTCTAGGAAAATAACCTTCATCTCCACATGCACTTCCACCTTGCTCTTGAACCTCTCATATTTCTAACTGATAGGGTAGGGTTTACGACTAATCCATATAGCTAATAATAAAATAGTTTCTAATCGATTAACCATGTATCCTTCCAAAACAAGATGTCACTTTCATACCTTAGACTGCGCTTAACATTGCCTGACCACTAGGGCCCTTGCCCCGTTCATCTTAATCAATAAAATTTAAATCTCGCCACTAGTAGAATAATGGCCACAATTTTCTATTCCCAAATCACACCAAACTGCACATATTTGGCTTTCAGTAGTTTGACCCACATGCTATTGTGTTCCACTCTCAATCTCTATTTCTATTTTTCCAATAGTGCTAAATTGAACACGTAAATTTTCCTCAACCCTAAACCCCTTTCCTCTTTGTCCCTACATACACTTTCCTAGGACATTTAATTGACTTTTCTGCTAGCCCACTATACAGGAAATTTTTAAAAATATATTCAAGGTGAGAAATGATACCTTTGGAAGTCTTGAAGAAAAAAAAGAAGTATATTGATAACATAGACAATGCAGATTTAATCAAGACTAATCTACCAGCTGATGAGATGTGTTTAATTTCTTAGGAGGCTAATATCATTTTTTACCAATGTTGAGTGTTTTGATAACTACTTTACTTTTTGCAAGTGCACAAGTCGTATTGTGGTACCAATTTGATAAAATCGGTCGTCTCCACAAAGAATTGACAATTATCAATGATATTCAATATTCAAAGTCAAACTTGATAAAATTTATGAAAATGTATAGAAAAGTGTGATATGAGCAAGAGTAAAGAAAGATAAAATATTAATAATAGTATAAATTTAAGAAAATCAATAGAGATAAATGTTGGGCTCTCAGTTCCTGTTAACTATTCATAAACTTTAACGATTGAATTTCCAGTTATTGTCAAATATCTTTTTTCCACCAAAAGTATTCAAACACCAATCCATCAATAAGAGAACTTCAACTATAATAATCAATTCACTAATTTCTCGATTCAAAAGATTAATGTACTTAGATAATTGATTAAGGAAAGGACGAAAGACGGTTAAACATTGCTCTATTCCTAGATTCAATGTTTATACGATGTTTTCTCAAATCCTGTACTCAAAATCTTTTTCCAATTCATTCAAGTAGATTAAATCAAGTTAAAAGTTGATCAGACAAAAAACAAACATATTAAAATCAGAGAATAACACAAATCGACAAATTACTTTTGATTAAGACTTAAAGTTTACAAAAATTGACAGTAGAATGATCTCCCTAATGAGAGATTTAGCTGCTCATTGTCATGATCAACTTACAAGAATAAGAAGATTACAAAAGAAATTGAACAAATCAAAGATTGATCATGTCTCCGCTCTCGCTTCAATGTTTCCTTTCTCACACTTTGTCTATTTTCTTTCTCTAGAGTAAGGTCTGATAAGTTTATTGACCTCTTTTTCCACTTAAGACCTTTAATTTCATTGGCCAAGTTAGGAAGCTCTTACCTAGCCACATGTCTTGCCTAGGGAGACCTTAAAAATTGATGATTCCAAGGTGAGTCTTGTTGGATGACATGTCTCGCCTAGCGAGGCCTTTGGACCTTTCCTTCCATGGTGGGTAAGTTCCACATTAGGCGATATATCTTCATTGGGTGACGTGCATTCGTGCCCTGTTCTGCCATTGGGGGAACCCTTCACTAGGTGTAAAGTTACTTCTACCAAGGAGTTCTTCAGGTTTCTCGTTTGGCAACGGGTTTTGCCGAACGACTTTTAGGCACTGTTTTCATTTTTCTTGGATTTTCACTCAACAACACATCTTGTTGGGTGACCTGTAATAACTTGCAGTTGCTCTAGAACCCCTCGTTGAGTGACTTGGCTCGTTGGATGAGGTAACATTGCTTAAAATTCAAGTCTTCTTCCTATAATTGGTGTAAACTTGTCAAAATACTTCATATTAGCTATAATATATCACAAAATCATGTATAAGTATAATATATAATGTGTGTGTGTCTATATATATATATATATATATATATTTACAACTAAAATGAGTTCAAAACTTAGGAAAAGTTGAGGAAATAGAAATAATTGACACATTTTTATCACTAAAATAATATTAAATATGATAATTATGAACCATATTCACCACTAATAACCACATGTAGTCAACTCTGAGGGATCAGCACCTATCGGTAGACCTAGATATTTAAAAGGCATAGTTGTTGTCTTGTAGTTAAGTAGCATCAAAGCTCTTCCCAACCAAACACCATTCACATTTATCCTAATCAACCAATAACTCTTGTGAAAATTAAATTTTAACCCTAATACTAACACAAAATTTGTAGCATTGCCTTAACTAACTTCTTGGCTATTATGAGTGTATCATCTACAAATTATAAGTGAGAGATATTGAGCCCTCCACTCATTATGTCATACCCCTTTAACAAGTTCGTCCGTAGTCACTACTTCCAAGATCATTTTGATTCAATCCCCTGGCTACTATAAGGAACAAGAAAGGTGATAGAGGGTTACCTTGCCTGAGGCCCCTTGATATACTAAACTCTTTTATTGGGTTGTCATTAAGTAGCACTAAAATTCTCGCTATGGTCATGCATTCTTTGATCCACTTTACTCACTTCCTCCCAAAACCCATTATGTCAATAACATACCAAATGTACAACCAACTCAATGAGTCACAAGCTTTTTCAAAATTCACTTTTAGACACACCAAATCTCTCCTCTTATTCCTCGCATCATCCACTAGGTCATTCATTATTAAAACCCCATCTAGGATTTGTCGGCCTTTGACAAATGCTATTTGAGTCTAGTTATGACTAAGTGTATCACTCCTCACAACCTTCTCGTCAGCACCCTTTGCTAGCACTTTGTACATGTAGCCAACAAGAGAGATTCAACGATAATAACCAATCTTCCAGCGATTTACCTTTTTTGGTGAATTTTAATTAATATGTATTAGTTGGTGAATTAATATTTTAGCAAGACTATTCAATTTAATTTAATTGGATACATTTTGATAACAAGAAATATAGTGTTTAATATGAATTGATTGTTTGTACTTTTAACTTTAATTATTGCTACTTTATATAATTTTATTAAGAGAGACTAAGTTTTATAAAATTTTAAAAATAAATTTTTCAATACTTGATAATAGAATCTTTTAAATACAAAATACTAAATCAAAGTAAAAAAAAGGTTAATTTGATTTGTTTTGATTCAAATTTTATGATTAATATAAACTAATTACCAAACCGTACTGTATCTATTTATTTTAGTTTGATTTAGACAAATTTTATTAGAGCGAACATTAATTGAGAATGTATATATTTTAAAATAAAATATGAGATTATTCTTTTAAATACTTTAATATTTCAATTTAATCCTTTAAATTTTTAAATTAAATAAAAAATTATCTTTGGTTTTGTTGTAGCTTTTTACATTATCCTCCAATGATATGTGTTTTTTTTTTTATTTCATGATGCATTATGAATCTATTTTTGTTATTTCGATTTTCACTAACATAAAAACAATCATAAAAAGGATTAATTTTTACTATTGTGTCATTGACTTTATTTTGATTAACATAAAAAATATTATTTAATTTTTTTAAAAAAAAATAAAAGACCAAATTTAATGTAATCGAATCATAAAGGATTAAATATAGTATATTTAACCTGAATAATTATGAACCCGGATAAGGACAACTTTAATGTAAATTTTAAAATGATTCTTAATCATAAATTTTTTTAACAACTATAATAGTAAAATATTGATTCTTTACTTGAATTAATAGTAATTTTTTTTAACTTTGAATTCTTAATTAATTCCTTAAATATTTGTTTGATGTGTTGACGCCACTAGACTAAGGCATATGAACATAAGTGAAGATGGGAGATTTCATGAGTATTACAATTCCATATATAAAAAAATAATTTTTAGTTCAAACTTATATTATTTAATTTTTAACTAGAAAAATATTTTATAGACTCTAGAACAATGAAAATTAATAAATGACAAAGTTTGGTCTTTCTTCTTAAACTAAATTTTTACGTTGAATAATAATATATAAACAATCTAAATTTGCAAACAACTCACTTGTAATTTTTATTGTTCTTTATTTTAAATATGATTGCTTCGAGTGAAGTATACACCTAATTAAACAAAAAAAATGTTATTTATTTTAAATCTCACTATATATAATAGCATCGATGATGAATAACATTTTAATAATAATATAATAACTGAATATTGAAAAAATATTTATTATTGTAAGATCTATTTATTTTTAATTATAATTTAATTGCAGGCATTTCAACATCTTCTCTTTTAGAAACAACCAGAATTCGTTAAATTTATTTTGATTGGACAAAATATTTTATAAAAGTTATGACTAAAACTAAAAAATAGATAATTTCAATTGCATCAATTTTGTAGTGTAAAATTTCATAAACATTGCATATAAAAGATATTTAAATAATTGTAACCATATTTGTTTTTAGAATAATTAATTCTAAAATATATGTTAAAATTTTATGTTTTCAATTTAAATTTAAACAATTATACCTTCAACAGTGATTGTGTTCTTAACCAATGTTGTCTATCATAGGTAGTTCTTTATGTTTAAACAATAGGGATTTTAACAACGGTTATACTACGACCGTTGTTGAATTTAACTTCGACAACAGTTAACAAAATAATGCTGTATAAATAAGTATACAGTGAATATGCCATCAAAATTGTATGGATTTGACAACCAATGTTAAATTTCTTTTTTCTAGTAATAATTGAAATAACGATTTTTTTAATTTTTTATTTAACGTGTAAATTATAAAATAATTAAAAATAAAAACTTAAATAATTTCTAAATTAAAATATAAAAATTCAACATTAAATCATCACAAAATTTATTTAGATGAACCGTTAAAAGGAATGTGTATATAATTAATTTATAGCGCCAGATATGAGGAATAATATCCATATACATTTAGTTGTTTACCGATTTGGATAAACTTTGCATTAGTTACTGACAAGTGTATTGTAGAATGCAAGATATAACCATTCCAACTGTCATTCATATCTGTTATAAAACGTTTAAGCAAAATATGTGACAACTTCTTGATACCATTATGTATGCAATCACTCCACACGCATACTATCATATCAATATCAATTGTACACGTAAACCAGATATATAAGGTGACCATAGTCCAAGATTCTATAAGAATAATATTGAAATCGTGATTGAATAGGGATCTTATTATTACTTTTATTAAATACTCAGCCACATATATGCCAGACACAATATTAATCTTGCTAAAAATATGCCCCTACTTTAAATTTGAGAAAATGAGAACCTAATATGATGTGAACGAAAATAGACAGATCAACAATTAAAGGCCATGCCACTACGTACAACATAAAGCATATTTTTTTTAAATGTTATTAAATTATTAAATGTTGTTATGTAATTGTATTTTAAAAAAATTGCCAATTATATCTATTATAACATTTTGAAATATTATTGATCGACTTGCCTTTATTATGACATCTAAAGCGTAGTAAGTTCTTCTTTGCATATATTAAAATAAGGTTTAAATAAGCTTTTTTTTCTAAAGTTTTACCAAAATCTATTTTTAGTCCTTAAAATTTAAAAATATTTTTTATTTTCTGATTTACTTTTAGTTATTTTTTTTCAGTTAACGCTGTTAAAAAATTAGTAACAGAAAAAACATGTTTGTATACTTGTAAATAACTCTCCTCATCAATCTTAACTTCCTTAATTTTTAATTTTATATTTGGTACAACCAAATATATTGGAACTTACAAATTGACCATGTTAATATAAAAAACAAATTAATTTCTAGAACTAGAAAATATATTTTTGAATTTCATTAAGAAGCAAAAGTGATTTTTTGTGAAATCTTAAAGAAAAAAAATTTATGTAAACTTTAAAAGAATTATTAATTTATTTTCCTAGAACACTGGAAAACTGCCCGGTCTTAAGATCCTCTAATATCCGTTTGAGTAGTATAAAATCATTGGGCAGGAAAATACAAAATAATTTATTCTTGTTTGATTTTGAAAATGATATGGAATTTAGACCAGAGTTTTAAGAGACATGTATGGCAAAACAATTTATAAAAATTACTTGTAACTCCCTAATTTAGGGAATGGTTTTTTTTATCTTGTGCATTATAAAATACAAAGCCTAAACTAACATTTTTTAACCTACATATATTACAACTCAAATGAGAAATAAATAAACATAATAATAATTATAAAATTTTAGTAAACGATTCAGATTGAGTATATAATAATTAAACAAGCTCACATACGTAGTTCTCTCATATAAAAATATCTTTCGCAAACACTTAATGCGCACTCTCTCTCCTCATTCTAGCGAAATTCTTTACAAGGTCCTCCTCACTATTGACAATAATGGTGATGATGATATTGATAATAATGGTGGTTACACGGGGTGACAGTTGTGGTGGCGGTATCGACAATAACAACAATGGTGGTGACGACAATAGGAGTAGTGGTGACGACAATATGAGTAGTGGTGACTCTGGTGTGGTGGTGTCGACCACAATGGTGATGTGCGACAACCGTGGGAGACAACACCACCACCACTATCGTCCCCCTTCCTACCATCGATGCTGCCACTAGCATTATTATCATCCACAACCGTGGTGGCGGTAATAGTATCGACAATGGTGGTGGTGGAATGGAAATGGTGACAATCTTGTAGAGGATTCTACAAAGTGACGAGAGAGCTACATGTTCAACGTTTGCAATAGATGTCTTTCTATGAGAGAACCACATGTACTTTTTACTTAACACTCAATTTAAACCATTTATTGAAATCCTACGATTATTATTATATTTTCTCACTTTTCATTATAGCAATAATTTTTTTCATGTGAGTTATCCTCTTTCCTTCTTTCTTTTTTTCTCTCTCTGTATATATAAATTGAAATATATTTGATGTTGTGTTTTTTATTATAAATTGAAATAACATACAATTAATATTTTATATCAAAATTTTATTTATATTTATAGTAAAAATATTTGAACATAAAATCACATCATTTTAAAATCAATTTTAACCCAAATAGATTTAAATCAAAATTAACTTTATTAACATTCATCATAACACACACTTAATCTAATTGCAAATACTTTTTTTAGTTTCTCCTTATATATTTGAAGTTATTGTATGTAAATTAAAAATATTTAATAAAAAATTATTAAAATATTCTTATTTAATATGTAAATTTTTAATGTATATATCGTTAATAGAGGATACTCTTTCAGACTAAAACATTAAAAGAAATGAATCTATAAATTATTCAATTATTTAAAAAAAATTATTAATATACTAATTTTATCTTCACTTAATATTATTGTAAAATGACTTATAAAAAATATCAACATTTATTTTTAAAATATTTTTAAAATAATGTTTTATAAAATGTACCAGATTGGATATTTGTTTATGAAAATATTTAAAAATACTAAGTTTAAATAATTGAATAATTCATTCATTCATTTCTCTTAATGTTTTAGTATTAAGGAATATCTATTATTAGTTATCTATACATTAAAAATTTAGATATTAAATAAGAATATTTTAATAAAATATAATATTTAAGTTTTATTAAATATTTTTATTTATATACAATAACCTTAAAAATATATATATATATATATACAGAGAGAAAAAATAAATGATCCACTTATTTCACGAGTAAGTATAAAAGAATTACTCCTTATTTTATCTATAATATTCTTTAAAAGACTTAATCATTAGACTTTAAGAAAATGAAGATCGAAGATTTTATACTTACTATTGGAGGATTTCCTTCCCTTTCACTCTGTATATATAAGGGAGAAACAGGGTAATAGTGAATTTCAGGATGCAATGAAAAATATATATATATATATATTATATCAACAACAATCAATGCCACAACCTTCGTAAGGAGAAACAGCGACATAGAACAAATTTCGTAAGGAAAAACAGCCAGAAACAGGGATGTAAAAAATAAGGGTTTTTATGAGCGAGAACGAACAATTTGTTTCATGCAACACAGAAGTTAGAATAGGAAGAAAAAAATAATGTACTTACTTTCCTCATGCACCGGAGAAGAGACAGAGATAGTCCTAAAACTAGAAAAAGGGTAACATTGAACTTTAAAGAAAAAAGGTAAAATGGGAGTCCAAGGGATTGCAACATTTAGTTACATAAAAGCTTTTTAGTATTTATGAAAAATAAAATTAAAAATTTTCAAGTAGAGTCAAAAGGAGTACTTCACAAAAGTTCAATATAAACTTTTTTTTCAAAATTTTTTTTTGAAATGTTTATCTGAATAACTCATTGAAATAAACTTAAAAAAACTTATGTATCTTGTATAAGCGTTTATATAAATTTATCTAAACACAAGTATAAGTATTTATACCATAAGATAAAACTAAATAAATTGTAAATAAGTTCTTTTAAACGGGTCTTAATACTTTTTAACTATATTTACTGTCTCACATAATAAATATATAAAAAATTATATTAAAATTAGATTCAAATAATTGTTAACATGTATCTTAGAGTACAATTAGAAAAATAGACTTATATACAAGAAAACATCTTTTAGAGTTATTATTAATCATAATTATGACCTTTTAGAAATGAAAAAAAATTTTTTACTAACCAATTAAATGAGTTTTTAAATATTATAATGAAAGAAATTCATAATTACATCTTATAGGAGTTTTTATTTTTGAACGAAAGTGATCAAACATCATTCATGTCTACGTTTCTAAAGTAATAGTTTAATTTTTTTATTTTAATTAATTTCTAAATAATACACTTATCACTCCAAAAGTTTTACTATTAGCTTGTTCTACCCGCAAACAACCCCCCAATAACGCATCTTTATATAATAAAGTGTCCTCTATCATCAGTTCCCTCTAGAGCATCAAACATAGGCATAAGCATTCAACTCCTCCAATCCTAAATGGCAAACATGGCAGATTCATTAGCGGGGTTGCTGCGCCTCTTGGACCAGGTTCCTCGCGAGGATGAACCACCATCACCACCACTACAGCCCCGACGCAACCGTAACCCAAGGCCTCGTGCTCCTCGCCACAACGCCCGATCACCTCCTCAATCATTGAACAATAGTGGCACACAGAACATCAAGGGTCTTATTAACAACACTGGCTATGTTGAGGGCAACGGCAACGGCTCCATCATCTTTGGCGGCTTTGACTCCACAACAAACACTTACTATTAATTTCCCACATATGCTACTCTTTATATCATTTTTCTTATATATACTATCTGTCCTATTATGTTGGGCCACTCAAATATTATTGAGCCAATAACTCTAATCATGGTTAAAACATGAGGTTGATGGGAGGTTATTAGTGAATATCTCTGAAGACTGCAATATATTGCCACTCAATTATTGTGTGTCAGATTGTAATTTACAACCTTGACTATAATAAATGTCTTCAATTTATTACACCAGTTGCTAGCACCTCTTTTATTTCCTTAATCACATTTGATAAAAGAATTTAAGTTGATTAAATAGTGCATGTAATAAATCTTTAGTATCAAGTTTTATTTCTTCTGTGAAAAAAAAAATAAAATACATACTGTATTTCTCTTTTGTCGCTCTATAATCCGCAGAATTCTTTTCATGTTTTTGCATGGTTCTTCAATTCCTCCAAGATGCGCATGTGTGTAGATTTCAACCAATTCGTCCACTAATCCAGTTGTACATGATATTTTAATATGGGTCACTGAATTTCCTACTTGATGGTATGTTTATATATGTCTAACCAATTATTTGTCTCGGTAGTGTGTTGTTCGGAGTCGATTGTGTTCTTTCTTTGTAGAATAGAAATTAAACAATAATTAAAGTGTGGTACTTGACCACAAGTTTATATATACTTTGATGACATCTCCCTACATTGCGGGTTCTATAGAGTGAAGCAGTTTTTTTTCTCATTTATTTTTTTTTTATCAGCCGAGTGAAGCAGTTTAATTTTATGCAAATTAGACGACATTTATGCTCAATACACTTCTTTTTTTTTTTTTTTTTTATCAGCAAAAAATCATATTAGCATTGGGTAAGGGTAGCACAACCCATTTACATAACAACCTGCCAATCTTTTCATCCGTGTATCATAACCCTGCTGCATGTACTCATGTCACACAGGAACACCCCTTTCATACAAAAACCTGAAAAATAAGCATCACACACCTACTACTTAGTATGTAGTCAGTACTCAGGACTAGAAACTAATTTCAAGAAGTTTTCGTACAGAACTTATAATTAGGGAGCAGCGACATTATTACTGGCGTTAGTCATGGTCACACCCTAGATCCCAAAAGGATTTAATTTATATATAAACTTTGAAGCTAGAATAAAGAAAAAATATTCACTACTTAAAATCTTTAATTATGTTATCATTTTCTTAATACATGTATTAAACTTGTAATTAATTTGGTTACTACAATAAATAGTTTTCAATCCGGATTGGTTTAGATTTATTGATTTTTTGAATTGAACAAGATATATGTACACCCTAAGATATTATTCTAAAATTTTTTACTTTTTAATTATAAAAATTATCTAAATATAAGCAAATTTTTTATTTTCATATCTTTAAAATAATTTTAAAATAACACTAATCGTCATACAAATTTATTTTTTCGTCAAGTTCTGCAAAAAATTCTTAAACTAATTTTTAGAACTTTTAAAAAAATAAATCAAAACCTTACTCTTCAATTATATATAATATTCACCATTTTAAAACTAAATAGATTCTCCATCTTTATAAAAATAAGCATTTTTTAAAAATAAGTTTATAAAAGGAATACTATTACACTCTTGAAATGTGATAATTAGATGTATTGGATTAGAAACGAACATAAGATGGATTATTATCCATTTAGTTATTGGAATCGTATCTCATACCATATCGAAGTACTTTATTAAAATAACTAAACAAATTGGGTTAAATTACTATGAAGATAAATACAGATATATTCTTTTGGCGACTCCGAGAATAATAAGATGCTAAACGCTCTTCCCACTATAGCACATGCTAATGCCTTCTAACCAACATCAGTGTAGCTGGCGTCTTGACCAAGCAAGTTAAGCACGGATTCCCTAGCTAGTTTTAAATTTATTTTGAGAATCCGAGCTATCTAGGTAGTTTGAATCTATAAATTGCTGGCTCCGTAGCTGATAATAAACATGAAGACAATGCAAAGTAGGAGAAACTAAAACTGAAAGAGATATATATAGATAGAAATTAAGTTTAGGTGTAAATAGGATCATCAAATCATGTCACTGGCATCCATATGGAGAGACTTCCATGGAGATGAGGAGGTCGGGGACGAGGAAGCAGCAGCCGAAAAGTCAAAAGGTAATAATGTAAAGTCATACAACAACCATGGCGACGGGTCTCAGAATATCACTGGTAGCAAGACCAACAGTGGTGCAGGAGCTGGTGATCGTAACAAATATGTGACGAACAACTACTATGGTCGTCCCGCTGGACCTGCTAGAAATAAAAAGGCTGCAAGGAATGAAGCCCCTGCTATACATTATGGCAATTTTATGAGCAGCAAGTCCATTGGTGATGGCAACAGATTGCTTTCTGCTTTACGTGAAGGCCCTCATTACAGTTATGTACGCAGAGACTTCATGGGTGATGACAATGGATCACTTTCTCTCCTGAGTGCTGGTCCTTCTATACATGATAGCAATTTCATCACCAGAAAGTTCATCGGTGGTGGTGCCCGCAGCGGATCACTTTCTTCTATGCATGAAACCCATCCTGCTATGCTTGTCAACGGTAATGGCATGTTATTCATGAATCGTAATATGATACTTTAAGTAATCAGGCAGTTGTAGAAATAAAAGCCCTACTTCCGCAAACAATCCATTTATCTGCTAAGCATGTTCTGATTATGTTATTCTAGTATGTACTATATATATATATATATTAGTAATTGTGTGTTGTGAATAAACTACTTGAGAGAGGATACAAGACATTCTCTTGATCGAATGCACTTGGTTGCATTAATTGTTCATAATCTTAAGGTTTTATTACTAATTTCACCGTCTTATAAGTACTCAGCCGCCTCTACAGTGTAAATCAATAATAATTTGTTATTTATTATTTAATTAAACATGCTTAATTTATAAAATAATTTGATTAAATTAATTAATTTGTTATATGTCAAATAATCGTTGGTTTTGGTCCCTAACCATGCAATTATTTTTCTGTTGAGCCCACTTTTTATTTATGAATTATAATTGGATTTGTAATTAATACAAAGAAGATTTTACAAAACAGTGATTGCAACCATAGAGACGGACGGTTTAATCAACACTTAGCGCGTCAATATAGAAAAATTAGATATCAAACTCACCGGATTTGAAATATTGTCCGTTTTTAAAATTTGTTGGTTCTGTTATGATTTTTCGTTAAGAGATGAGAGTTTGTAAATGACTATTGGCATCTACATCCTAAAGAGATACACAACCTCCCGTCTTACGAGTGGTAACTAAAAGTGTGAGTACTTGAGTACGTGGTCCGTTTGGCCATATAGTCCAGGTTCTACAATAATAATGAAACTAATTATCTTTAAATTTTTACTTAGATGAGGCTTTTATAATTTTATTTAAATATATAACTTAAAATTTTAATTATCCATTTTTCTTTTTCTTAAGTTATTTTAGTTTCTCCTATATAATTTTATCATAAATTTTATTATTTTTTTAATCAATAATTATTATTGCAGTTTATCCTCTTTATATCTTCGTCACTTTAGAGGACTCCTTCTTTTTGTATTAACACGGCACAAAGTTATTGAACAAACGATTCTCTACCAAGCCAGCTTAAGGTTGGAATAATTTTATTCATCAAATATTTAGTCTTTGTTTAATAATAGTTTTGTAAAACTGTTTTCAGTATTTTAGTTTTTAAAAATTAAAAAATTTATTTGGGTAATTTTTTTTGTAAATCGTTTTTGAAAATAGTTTTGTAGTTTTTAAAAACTAGAAAACAGAAACAGCTGAAAGTAGTATTACTTTTTAGTTTTTTAATTTGTTTTGAAAACTCAAAATACAATAAAAATATGTTGTTGTTTGCTTTTCATTAATAAAATTCTAATAAATATGAACAATTTTTTCTATTTTTACATGTTCAAAATAGTTTTTAAATAACACTTGCTAAACAAGTTTTTTTTTTCTTTTCTTTTCTAAAACAATTTTTGAAAACTATTCTTGAAAACTCTTTTCAAAAATTAAAAAAGGAAAACAAAACCCATCAAACTCTTATTTATTCAATTTAAAAAGTAATTTTCATGTTTAAATATGCTGCAAATTTGTGGCAGTGCTGTGATAATTAGATAAAGAAACTAATATTTGGACCAAAAGTTTTATGGTCTCCAAATTAAAAGCATGGACATATATGGTCTTCCAAAACAGGTCGAATATGGTTTTCCAACTACAACAATTCAAACAAAGGTGACAAGTGTCATGAATAATTTATAAACGTATAAAGGCCGTATATAATGCGACATGTATGAGGAATAGTATCCATTTTTCCGGATGTGGATGAATTTTGCATTAGTTCCTGATGGAGAGGTATATGTTGTCGAATGCAAGCTAAACCAATATTCATTCATATCTGCTATAAAACGTCTAAGAAAAACACGTCACAACACTTCGAGACCATTACGTAAGCAAAACACACGTCACTCATATCTATAGGAATTATACTGAAATCATGATTGAATAGTGCTCTTGCTTTTTTATTATATAGACAGTGCTTTTTTAAATAGTGCTCTTGACAAAAAAATAGAGACAGTGCTCTTGCTTTTTAAATATCGACTATAATGTAGGTTTGTGTAAAGTGTGCTTAAGAGCAAGCGTATGCTATGGATAGTAAGAGGTAACCTCTTAAGTTCATATATCCTTCCCGAATAATCAGTTGTATTTTTCTATTAAATGAATTCTATTGGGATATTTGTGTTCATTCTTAAGATTAATTTTGTGAAAGAACAAAAACAATTAAATAAAGACATTTTGCGGTAATGATTTAGAGAAACTTTGGATGAAAAAATCTATATATCATTCCGATTTCACATTATTCTTCATATTCCTTCAATTTCAATTAAAACTTATTACATTAATTATAAATTCTGAGTTAATAAGAGTGATTTATCGTCAACACTCCCTTATTCAATTAATCCTTAATTTATCTAAAATTATAAAGAAAAAGGATTTATAATCCAAAGATAATAGAAGAATTTTATAAATAAGTTTTGATAATGTATTTTATGTAAAATCCAGTTGTTAAGGTAAAATCTAAAAATATCCCGATATTTTGTTGACCAAAAGAATAACTTAGAAATTGAGTTTTATGAGGAAGAAATTCATGCTGCTGTGTGAGAGTGTGATAGTACAAAAGTCTCGGGACCAAATTCATATAATATGAAGTTTATTAAACAGTTTTGGGATTTATTGAAAGACAATATTAGGTAGTCTTGTCTTATTTTCATCAAAATGAAAAACTCCCTGAGGTGCTAATGTTTCATTTCTAACTCTTCTTCCTAAGAAGGATTGACCTTATGGTCTTGGGGACTATAGACCCATATATTTGATAGGGGTAATATATAAAATCATTGGAAATGTGCTAGCCCACAGACTCTAAGGTGTGATGCCTAGTATTATAGAAGAAAGCTAAACTGTTTTCATCAAAGAGATACAATAATTAGATAGTGCGATAATTGTAAATGAAATTATTCGAGAAGCTAACCATTCTCATAAGTCGTTACTATTGTTCAAAGAATATTTTGAGAAGGCTTACGATTTAGTTAACTAGTCTTTTTTGTTCTATATGCTAAAGAGATTCGGGTTTGGAGAGAAATAGGTTAGTTGAATCCATAGTTGCCTCCAATCATCCTCTATTTCAGTTCTGATAAATGGAAGTGCAACTTTGGAATTTGACATGCAAAGAGGTCTAAGATAGGGTGATCGTAGCTGAAGGACTAGGGTGCCTAATTAAGAGTGCATTACAAGCAAATCTTTTGTCCGGAGTCAAGTTAAGTAGGCAGGATTTACAGATTGTTTCCCAACAGTATGTTGATGATATTATTTTTATGGTATCTTTCGAAGTACAAAATGTGTATACTCTTAAGAGCGCTCTTAGGTGTTATGAATTGGCCTTAGGCTTAAAAATTAATTTTCACAAGAGTAACTTGTTGAGTATAAGGGTGAATAATGAGGTGATGCAATCCTTTGCACAGATCCTATATTGCAGAGTAGTGCAATTTCCATTTTTTGGGGATTCAAATGGGGCTAAATGTGAGAAGTAAAGGAGTCTTAAACTAATTATTTAAAAGTTGAGAGCAAAGCTAACTTCTTGGAAACAAAAAAAATTATCTTTGGAAAGGCGGATTTGTTTAATCAAATCTACTCTTTCATCCGTTTCTTTGTACTTTCTATCTTTTTATAAGATCTTGAAGAAAGTGACTCTTATCATTCAGAGTTTGCAAAGACGATTTCTATGGGGTGGTTCAGATGAATACAATAAAGTTGCATGGATTAAATTGGAGTTAGTGTGTAAAGACAAAAGCAAAGGTGATATGGGGATTAAAGATGTGCTGACTTTCAATAAAACACTCATTGGATGGTGGCAATAGAGGGTACTTCAAGGGAGGACTCTCTTTGAATCAAAATTCTACAAGTCAAGTATGGGGACGATACGAGGAGTAATGTGTTATTAAGGCAGCGGAGCAAAGAGCCTCAATGGTGGAAGTATATATTGAAAGTAACATCTGAAGAAAGAGTGAATGATTTGTTTAAAGGAAATGTCAAAACTTTAGTAGGAGATGAACCTCTATTCAAATTTTGGGAGGACAGGTGGGGAGAGTTAGAAAAACTCGAATCTCTATTCACTAGATTATTTGCATTATCTAATAAAAAAGAGGTTTATCTGTGCGAGGTGGGGGTTGGAATTATGAGAGATAGAAATGGAGATTAAGGTGGAGGAAAGAGCTCTTTAATTGGGAACAAGAGTGAGTTAGGGAGTTGGAAGAGGTTCTTGGTAAGGTTCAATTGACGCGGGCTGTTAAAGATGGCTGGAAATAAGTAGGTAGTACAAGCAATAATGTTCTTTACTCTGTAAAAGAAGCTTATAACTTAGTATATGGGGAGTCTTAAGGTGTCGATTCACATTTAGTTAACAAGTTGTGGAAGTTGAAGGTGCCTTCTAAGATGTTAGCATTTTCTTAATTTCATTCTATCAATGGTGTGCTAAGCCAGATTACTGTCTTACTTTGCTTAGTGACATTTTGGTTTTTTATGGCATTGGATATTGTTTATGCTTTGGAGGCATTTGTAATATTTAAGATAAATATTTTGTTATTTCTGTAATGTGCAAATGTTTTTATGTTATATCTTGTGATATAGGATGTTTTACTCTTGTTGAATAAAATGTCTTTTTTTTAAAAAAAAAATCTTTAGATTAAGTGATGCCGACAGTAAAAACCAAATTCAGATTAGGCGATCTATATTTATAAAAATAAAATCTGGATTATTTATTTCCAAGAATTATTAAAAAATATTTTTATTCTTTAATATATTATGAAATTTATGGAAGTTTAGGAAGAAAATGCCGTGACTTTGTCTATAGGCTCATTATCTCGACAGCGATGAAGTACGATTGGGCACTTGATGGTCTGATAATCTGATTTGCACGTTTCTACTCCTTTCTCTGTGACATGATTTTTCTGGGGTCACAGTGTGCTACGTTGAGCATATTTTGTGAGTCTTATCTACCATGTTCCTCTGGTCTTAATCGTTTTTACAAGGATACAACTTTTCACACATGTTATCCACTGGTTTGGAATTTACTGTACAACCATAATTTTTAATTTTAGATTCCAATTCTTCCTAGAATGTCAAAATTTGTTTTTTATACTATTTTCTATTCATAATCTATCTATAAATATCTATAACAGGAATCAATAAAAAATTCTGCGGATTATGCTATTAATTGCTTCAGGTTATCCGTAGTGTGGATAACAAAAATCCTGTTGACAATGACGAGGAAGGTAGCACAGCTTTTGAGTACTCATCAAAGTCATCTCAATAGCTTTGTAAGGATGTCCTAGTTAGGTGGCGACTGAAAAATTAACTCTAATTAATCGTGTTGATATATGGTTATTGGTTGATTAATACTGTGCACAAACAAGGAAAATACATTTGTGCGGCTCATAAATCATGAATGTAAGGCGTTGCTTGTGCCTTTGTTATATTACGAATAAATTAATAAAACACATTTCTATACTTTGTGCAAATTACTATGTTGTCAGACCACCGTTCTTTGAAAATTTTCTGAATTAATAAAATCAGTTCCTATCACATATAATCGCTGCCTAATTTGTTTTAAGTACAAAATTCATTGGTTTGAACAGATGAGTGATGATAAATAAACTACAAATGTTCAATAACATATCCATACTTTCTAAAAGAGCAAATAATTAAGACAACATTATAGATTTACTTGCATGATCTATCTATAGCGGACGATTGATAGATCCTAAACATGAATCTTTTTCTTTAATTCACTTGTGGTTTAAAAACTTGTTTTACATGTTTTCTTTTTTAGGGTGAATGTGAACTTCTTATACATTCATGTTTATACATAATTGTAATTTTGCAAAGACATTGAGCAAGAGCAATTAATTAATTTTTAATTTATTAGAGTTTTAATTTTCCACAAGAAAAAAATATAATGATTTTTAAATCTTTAAGTGATAGATAGGAACAACTTAAGTCTTTAAGATATCAACTTAATCATTAAGTCTATAAGATATCAACTTCATAATTAAGTCTTTAAAGAATAATTAAATAAATTTTAATCCTTGAGAAATTAATTTAATATTCAAAATTTTTGAAAGATTAATATATTATTGTAATGATATATGTTGTTTTGGAATGTAAAAATTAATATATTATTTTTATTTTAGTACAATTGTTAAACACTTTATTTTAAAATATTTTTTTGCAGATTTTTCGGTCAATTTTAAATATTAGAAGAAATTCTGTAAATTATTTTTGACAAAAAAAATTGTAAAATACTTTTGCGGTTCCATATATATGTAGAAATTCGCACAAAATTTATGTGGACTAAGAAAATAAAATTCGTAGGAGATTAACACTTTTTTAGTAGTGTAACGTAACTTGCCTAAATTTCAGTCACCCTTTGCAATTCTATCTTTTAAAACTAAGTTTTAGTGTTAACACGTTTAAATGTTTAATGATAAGTTGATAACTCTGGCATTTTACTCGAGATTTAATCCCAGGTTGAAATATAAAAAAAAAAAACCTGAATTACATAAATTATGAAAAGAAGTTAACTTTATTAATTTCACATACTCTTAATAAAAGGCTTAAGCAGTAAAAAAAAATAAAAGGCTTAATAAATTAATAACTTATGGATACTCTTAGTGAGTTTCGTATTGGTTACGTAATTTCTTTCATTGCATTAGGTATCCAATATTTAAAGCTTTTGTCCTTTAGTCCCTATAGTTGATGATGCAATGTAACTGACGATGTGTTTGTTAAATGCAGATGTTATTATATCCAAGTTGGACCACATATTCAGTGGTTGTGCTACATGTTTCCATCTCTGAAAAATTAATATTAAGTAATTTTTTTAATTGTTGGAAGTGTGCACTGCATGCCCGAAACAACGTTGTATAAAACCCACTACTAAGATCCAGGTCTTCAGTCCCATCTTGCTGCCTCCTCAAACTCTCCTTTCACCCATACAATTAAGAATAATTTCACACTTTTCGTCACTGTGTTCGATTGTCAACTACAGTCCCATCTTCCACGCCGTTCCTGTCACCCTCCCAATTTCCTTTCCTCCAACAATCCTCTACTTCTTCACCTTCTTACAACATTTTCATCAACTAAAGACCCATTTCGAATAATTTTAAGAACCTCACAAATGTTTAGGCCCATTCTTAAAAAACAGCACATACTGTTTTCTTTTATTTTTAGTTTTTGAAAAGAATTTTTAAGAATAATTTTCATAAACTATTTTTAGGAAAAAAAAATTATTTAGTAAATGTTATTTGAAAACTGTTTTGAAGATGTAAAAATAAAAAAAACTTGTTCGTATTTATTAAAGTTTCATTAATGAAAAGTAAAAAACAATATACTTTAATTATATTTTAAGTTTTAAAAAAAAATAGAAAACTGCAAAGTAAAAATTACTTTCAACTGTTTAAAACTAAAAAATTTGTTCTCGAAAATTATTTTCAAAAAATACTATTCAAACGAATTTTTTAATTTTTAGATATTGAAAACAATTTTATAAAACTATTGAGAACCGAACACTTAGATTGTTTTTTAATATTTGGTGCTCAATACAAAAAGAATTTATTAACTAATGTATTGGTATCTTAAAAGGTTTTTTTACAAATTAAATGTTAGTGGAAAGATTCAAATACATAACTTTTTTCTCATTTTCTCTACATGTAGAGTTTGTCTGCAAGATCAATCTTATAACTCTTAAAAATTATTTAAACCATAATAAAATTCTTTATAAAATATTATTTATTGAATGTGATATTCTAAATAAAAAAGAACTATTAAAGTAAAATATTAATTAATTGAAATGTATTTTTAAAATAATTAAAATAATAATAGTAATTTAGTTTATATATTTTTTAATCCAAAAAATCTATTTGTTTCTTATTAGAAGGAGTAAGATGAACTATTATCCTTTTATTTAATTAATCATCTAACCCAAACAATTATATTTAAATATTCTCTAAAAAAATTAAATAAATTGAATTAGGTTTAACACACATATGTATAATATAAGATGAAGCATGGATAATTAAATAGATTCTTTTGGCACTAAACCTAATAATGGAATACTATACTACCCTCTTTCCATTATAAATTAATAATGCACGTAATGCTGCTAAGTGCTAACCACCATTAGCTAGTACAGCGTGGTGAGCAAGCATAGCATGGATTCCTCATTCTCCAGCTACGTTTTTTTATTTTATTTTTGAGAGTCGTAGCTAGGTTGGATCCATAAATTGCAAATTAATTAACATCAAGGCAATGCAGCAAGATAGATAGAAATTTTAGATGTAACTAAGATCAGCTAGTGATGGCACTGAAGGAGGAGCTAATCCCAAGTCTATTAAGAGAGATACGGAAAGATGTGAAGGTCGAGGAAGCAGCTGAAAAGTGGAAAGGAAATATAAATTCATACAGCAACCACGGCGATGGGTCTCAGAATTGTTGGCAACAAGAAAGCAAAAAGTTGACAACTCTTTAAAAATTCTTTCTTTTTTTCTGCACTGTTTTAAATGTGCTGATACAAGTATTTATAGGCAAAAGATTTACCCCTTCACATGCTGGAGATAAATGAAAAGTTTTGTCTTTTCATTTGCTATCTAGGAATACCAAATGCTATCTAGGAATACCAAACAACCATTAATGCTATTTAGGAATACCAAATGCTATCTAGAAATACCAAACAACCATTAATGCTATCTAGGAATACCAAATGCTATCTAGGAATACCAAACAACCATTAATGCTATCTAGGAATACCAAACAACAAGAAATAAAGTTTCTTAATTTAAGTTTTATAACAAATCTCCCCCTTAAACTTAAATACTCTTCCCATTTCTCATTCCCATAAACCTTTTGCAATTCTCCAGCAATGTGGTCGGCAGTGGCTTGGTGAGTATATCCGCGGCTTGAGCTCGGCTTTCAACATGCTCCAGCTTAACCTTTCCTTCTTTGACTTGTTCTCGGATGAAATGAAAGCGGACGTCGATGTGCTTGCTCCTTTCGTGATTAACTGGGTTCTTTGCCAACTCGATCGCCGACTTGTTATCAACTCGGATCACAGTCTCTTCATTTTGGATCACTCCCAAATGCCTTAATAGATTTAAAAGCCAGACTGCATGACACACGCTCCAAGAGGCCGCCACATACTCTGCCTCGCAAGTAGACAGGGTTACAATGGGCTGCTTCTTTGACAGCCAAGTGAAAGCTGTATTTTCGAGTAGGAATACATAACCCGAAGTACTTTTCCGGTCATCAACATCACCACACCAATCGCTATCTGAGTAACCCACTAGTCGATAGTCATATGATTTTGAATAGAAAAGACCAAGTGATAGGGTTCCTCGAATATATCTCAGAATTCTCTTCAAGGCCTTCCAATGTGTATAGCTTGGATCCTCCATAAATCTGTTCATTATCCCAACACTCAACATTAAGTCGGGTCTCGTGCTTGTAAGGTACCTTAGACTTCCAATTAAACTTCGATATCTCCCAGAATCAGCTCGTTCTCCTCCATCAAACTTCGAGAGTTTAGTGTCTGGTTCCATTGGAGTAGAAACCGGGTTGCAGTCCTCCATTTTAAACTTCTTTAGAATTTCAAGTGCGTACCTCTCTTGGGATATAAAAATCCCTTCTTCCGATTGCTTCACTTCCAGGCCAAGAAAATATTTCATCAGGCCTAAGTCTGTCATCTCGAACTCTTTTTCCATTACCTCCTTAAACTCCTTAATCAGCCTCGTGTTGCTTCCGGTGAATATGAGGTCGTCGACATAGAGAGCAACTACCATCATATCCTTTCCTGATTTCTTTGTGTACAAAGCATGTTCGTACGGACATTGCTCGTACCCAGTTTTCTTGAAGTACCCGTCAATTCTCTCATTCCAGGCACGGGGAGCCTGCTTCAGTCTATAGAGGGCCTTTTTCAATCTCAGAACTTTCTTCTCATCCCCTCTCTTCATGTACCCAAGTGGTTGCTCGACGTATACCTCCTCTTTCAGCACTCCATTTAGAAAGGCAGACTTCACATCCATCTGTAGAATTGGCCATTGGTTTTGAGCAGCTAACGATACCAGGAGTCGGATTGACTCCATTCTCGTGACAGGAGCAAATACTTCATCGTAGTCTATCCCCTCTTTCTGTCTATAGCCCTTTACCACAAGTCGAGCCTTATAACGCTCAACCTCTCCCTCAACATTCATCTTCTTTTTGTACACCCATTTTACTCCAATGGGTCGAGCTCCTTCAGGAAGATCGATCAATTCCCAAGTCTTGTTGCGTTCAATCGCTCCAATCTCCTCATCCATGGCTGTTCTCCACTTCTCTTCTTGGACAGCTTTCTCAAAGCTCAAGTCTTCAGAGTCGGCCAGAAGACATACAACATGAACTTCATTTGTAGTGTCGTATATTTCCTGTAGACTTCTCATCCTGGGCTGTTGTGGCTCAGTTTCTTCATCTGAGGACTCGGTGGTTGTTGCTGTTGAAGGTACAACAATCTCCGAGCTAGTTTCTTTTTCGACTAGGTTACTCCAGCACCACTCCTTCGTTTCCTCCACATGAACATCTCGGCTCACCACTACTTTCTTGTTAACAGGATCAAACAATTTATATGCTTTATAATTTTTATCATACCCAATAAATATGTACTTCTTGCTCTGATCTTCTAATTTTGTCCTGTGCTGACTTGGTACTTGCCCATAGGCTACGCTACCGAACACCTTTAGATGAGAGACACTTGGCTTCACACCACTCCAAATCTCCTGAGGCGTCTTTTCGCCTAACTTTGCATGTGGACATCTATTTTGCACATAGGCTGCCCAAAACTTCTTCGGCATATTCTTCCCTTTCAACATAGATCGAACCATGTCGAGAATGGTTCGATTCTTTCGTTCTGCTACACCGTTTTGTTGCAGAGAATATGGAGCCGTCAAGAAATGCTTGATTCCATGTTCCTCACAGTATTTGTTGAACTTGGCAGAAGTGAACTCGCCTCCTCTATCAGATCGGACTGTTTTGATGACTTTGTTTGTTTCTTTCTCTACCATCACTTTGAACTTCTTGAAAGTTTCAAACACTTCTGACTTCTCCTTCAGAAAGTAAACCCACGTCTTTCTTGAGAAATCATCAATGAAAGAGACGAAATATCTCTTACCACTAAATGATTCTGGAGTTATTGGCCCACATAAGTCGGTATGGATCAGTTCGAGCTGCTTCTTTGCTCGGTACTCAGAGCTCCGTGGGAAAGAAGTCCTCGCTTCCTTTCCGATCACACATTCTTCACAGAACCTCTTTTCAAATTCCATTTTGGGCAAACCGAGCACCATCTCCTTTTCCACCAACTTAGTCAACCCTCCGAATTGAAGATGACCGAACCGCAAATGCCACTTCATGGCCTCATCCTCCATATCAAGTTGCATGCATTTATCTTGAACTATTTTCAACTCAAGTTTGTACATGCGATTTTTCTTCATTTCTACTTGGGCGATGAGCCTTCCGAGTTTATCCCTCAGTTGTAATTCTCGGTCCTTCATCAGAACCGAGTACCCATTCTCCATTATCTGTCCCATGCTCAGTATGTTGCTTTTGAGATCAGGTACATAGTATACATCTCTGATCTCTTCGATTCGCCCATTTTCCTGTTGATACCAGATCGTTCCTTGACCTTTGACGGTTACTTTCGATGCATCGCCGAAAGAAACGGATCCGGATTCCACCTTTGAAAGTACTTTGAATAAACTCTCGTCCCCACACATATGGTTACTTGCGCCGGTGTCCAAGTACCAAACCGAATTATTAGAATAGCTCGGTTTGGCCTCGGTTTCTGGAATGTTTGTCACTAGCAGCAACCCTTCATCTTCTTTCTCGGCAAGAAAGTTTGTTGGCTCCTCATTTTTCTTCTCGGACCTACAATCTTTGGAAATATGGCCCATCTTTCCACAGTTGTAGCATTTTACCGAGTAGCAATCCTTGGCATAATGCCCATACTTCCCACAGTTATAGCATTCAATGTTGTTTGTGTTTGTCTGACCACCTCGAGTCTGACCTCGACCACCTCGAGTCTGACCTCAACCACCTCGGGCCTGACCTCGGCCACGCCAGTTTTGTTGGCCGACTTGCTCATTTCTTCGTTCTCCTCTTCCTCTACCACCTTGGCTTCTGCCTCTTCCTTGGCCTCTGGTACTTTGAGCATAAAACACATCCTTTTTTATAGTCGCCTTCGCCTGGAGAGCTTGTTCAAGGGACTCCCCCCTCTTGTTTTTTCGTCTCTGCTCATGTGCTTCCAGGGACCCAGCAAGCTCTTCAATGGTGAGTGTTGATAGATCCTTGGACTCCTCTATTGCGCATACGATGTTTTCGAATTCATCTCTCAATGACCTCAAAATGTTTTCAACAACTCGGTTTGAAGAAAGAATCTCACCATTCTGATTCAGTTTGTTCACCACGGTCTCCACCCGAGTAATGAACTCGGATACGCTTTCAGACTTGTTCATCCTCATGTTTTCCAGTTCGCGCCTAAGGGTTTGAAGTCGGACCTGCTTTACTCGTTCGTCTCCTTTGTTTGCCCTTTCAAGTGTATCCCATGCTACTTTGGAAGATTTTGCATTTGCTATCTTCTCAAAGCCGGATTCGTCAACAACTCGGTATAACAGATATAAAGCCGCCTTGTCTTTAGCTCGAACGGCCTTCAACGTGTTCAACTGGGCATTTGAATATCCTTCTGTGCTCGCTGGTTCCTCATACCCAGTTTCGACCACATCCCAATTATCTTGGGAGCCGAGAAGGGCCTTTATCTGCACCTTCCAGTTGTCATAGTTAACGTCTTTCGTCAACTTGGGTAACGGGATGCCATTGGTTAGACCTGCCATTTCTCTCAAGTGTTTACACTCAACTCACACACCTCACAAAACTCTCAGTCGCTCCTCTCTCTCTCTGCCAGCGCACACCGCGGCGTTCTTTCCTCACAAAACTCTCGGTAGCTCTGATACCAAATTGTTGGCAACAAGAAAGCAAAAGGTTGACAACTCTTTAAAAACTCTTTCTTTTTTTCTGCACTGTTTCAAATGTGCTGATACAAGTATTTATAGGCAAAAGATTTGCCCCTTCACATGCTGGAGATAAATGAAAAGTTTTGTCTTTTCATTTGCTATCTAGGAATACCAAATGCTATCTAGGAATACCAAACAACCATTAATGCTATCTAGGAATACCAAATGCTATCTAGGAATACCAAACAACCATTAATATTATCTAGAAATACCAAACAACAAGAAATAAAGTTTCTTAATTTAAGTTTTATAACCAGAATATCAGTGCTACTAAGACCAACAGTGGTGCAAACTCCGGCGACCGTAACAAATATATAACAACGAACAACTACTACGGAGGCAATGCTAGAATTAAAAAGCCTGCAAGAAATCAAAGCCATGTAAGCCCTGCCGACTATCATTATGTCAACAAAAAGTACAATATCGTCCGTCATAGCAAAGGATCATCAATTTCTGTTGGAGGTAATAATAACGGTAATATAATAGTCAACGGTCACTACTTTCAATAGTTAGGCAACGGTAGAACTAAAAGCCCTACTTCCCCAGTCCATTCACATTTACGTGCTAACCAATATGATCGACATCATGTGTCCTAGTTTTTTCTTATTGCATGTACCACTTATGTTCTCTTATTAGTAATTTGCTCTAACAGTAGTGTGTTATGAATAATTACTTGAGAGAGATACATGATACCCTCTTGAGTTCATAAACTTCCCTTTGGTTGTATTGTTATTATCGAGGCTATTACGTACTTGTTCTAGCCTGTTATAAATCTAGTCTTTCTTGTGAGAAATTATTACATGGTTTAATATTGTCAACTTATTCATGGTTTCAACAAATCAATATTTAGTATATGATTATTATTTAATTAACACATTTTACACGATAAACCAATTAATTAAATTATATATTGTATGTTTATTGATTGGAATCATAAATGATGTAGTGATCTATGACCATCTAATGATTTTTTCTTCTATATATGTTAAGTAATCAATTATCTAGAGTATCAATTAATAAAGACTTCAATAAGTTTTTTGTTCTTAAAGTTTCGCTAAAAATTTCTTTTAGTTTTTGAAATTCAAAAATATTTTTCTTATTCCCTGAAATCATTTTTTTTTTATTAATATTATCCGTTATGAGTTATGATATATTTGACTGTGTCAAATGTGAAACTGAAGAATGAGAGAGTTAGGGTTGAGGAGGAGAGTGATTCACAAGTACAAAAATGTATTCCTTATTAGTAATTTTTTAACGACATATAAATCCAAAAAAGAATAACTAAAAGTGAATCACGGATTAAAATAATTTTTTTTTAATTTTAAGAAACAAAAGTGATTTTTGGTAAAACTTTAAGGACAAAAAATCTATTTAAGCTATTAATAAATATGAAACATATAATAATTAATTAATTTAATTTGTAAATTTTTCCAATCAAATCAAATAATGATATATATGTTACACACTAATTGATTGAGACCTAGATAATGTGATGATAAAAAACCATCTAATATTTTTTAAAATTGAAACCTCGTTTTATTTAATTAGGAATTACAATTGAAATTACGCTATAAAGATACACAGCAAAAAAGATATTCCAAAAATAGTTAGGGATGGTTTATAATCAAGAGTTAATTTTACTTTTCTTTTACATAAGTCTATGATTATGCAATTTTTATTCCGTACAAACATTTATTGTGCATTTCGCATCTTAGTTTTTTAATTTTTAATTAGAAAATTTAAAGTATTTTTAGTTTTTATTCAATTTTTAATAGAAATTACTTATATGAATTGTTAAATCTCCTGTAGTGGGAGTTTCTTGTAAGTTGCTTAAATCAAAGATATCACGTGACACCAATTTTATCCTAAGATTTTAATAGTAAAAATTAAAGGAATTAAAATTGAACATGGGTGAAAGAGTTCACATGAACACATACTTCACTTTAATGATTCTTAAGAAAACTTAATGTTATAAAATCATAGTTTTGTTACCAAAATAACAATTGAAACTCTTATAAACTATGATTACCAAAAACGATAATTAAATTCATATAATAAATAAGTTTCATACTAATTAAAAATAACTAACCATCCTAATGGTTCACTGTCCCAATGTCACGTGTATATTAGAGCAACCTAACAACTCAAGCCTCTCCCTTACTACCAGCTCCTACCTCTTCTGTTTTGACTTGACGAAGATTCATCTTCTCCCTAAGATCTACTTCCATGAAGAAGTTGGTTTACAAGTGAAATGGGTTATGGATAGGTAGGAAACAGAATGGTAAGTTCATGTTACTCTAAAGGTGTTTAGAGATAAGTGAGGTTAATGCTTGCCACAAGGAGGGATCTTTAATAAGCTAGAAGAGAGGTTTCTTCCATTAAGAGAGCTCACACCCAAATAGAGGAAGAGAAAACTCACTCTCACATTCACTCAAGGCTATACTCAAGTTAAAAACTCAATTATATTTCTATTGATCCAAATATTCAAAGATGATTACATGTACGTGAGGGGTCTTATTTATAGGCTAGAAAGGATGGGTTAGGCTAACTAGACCATGGTTAATCTAACAAAGATTAGGCTAACTCTAGTTGAGTCAAATCTAACCATGATTAGCTAACTATGGTCATGTATAACCAACTAAGAATGTACCCCTAATCTAGTCTAGATACAAAAGGTGTGGATAGTAGAAAATGGTGGTAAAGAGTAGTCATGCTTAAGGCATGATTATAGGAGGTGGCGCCTAGCAACTAAGAGATAGGAATAGTAGTCATGTTTTAAGCATGCTTAGGAGGGGTGTTCCCATAATGAGAGAGACGAGCTTATCACATGCTCACCTTGTCTAAAACTTAGTCCATCTTTAGCAAACTCTTGCATTATAACTATAGTACCTTTATGAATTAATTAAAAAGGTGACCCAAATACAATGGTCAAAAGGGAAGGTTGACTTTAGGAGTCAACCTACTAAAAGTCAAAGTCAATGAAATTACAAAAAGTCCTAAATATAATTTTTACAATGGAATAAAGCTCTTCATGTATCCTTCAAGGGCATTGAGCCTGATTGCATCATTCACTCTCCCTTAAAAGGATTTGCCCTCAAATCTTAAGTTTTTCTTTCGTTTCTTCCATACCTGCAAAAAGATAGACAATATAATAACCAGGCATTTCTCATCAAGAAAGGATGGAGTAGGGACAAAGAGTTCCCTTTGTACGTTGGGGTAGTAGAGAGTGACATCATGAAGTGTTTCAAGATCAAAATCATCTTGGTTCACTTTCCTCCACTGAGAAGATCCCCAATCTGCCCTTGATGTGCCAAGCCTTGACCCAATAAGATTGAAATGTTGAGTGGGTCTAGAGTTTGTGCATTAGAGCACTCCTCCTAAAAGTTTTGTTGAAGTTGGACTTGATGTTGTGGATCATTGTGCTCAAAAGGTATAAGTACAACCTCAAATTCAACTTGTTCATTTTACAAGGGTTAGTGGGAAAATTCCTCCATATAAAGAACCTCCTTTATTGGAATTTTGTTGTGGCCTAATGGGTAAGGCTCTCTTATTGTTTGTTTGTGGTGTTGTGGGACATTGTCTAATGTTTTCATAGCCAACTCTGTAGACCTTACACTTTGCTTCTTTTAAATCTTAATTTTATTTTATGTATGAGGAGAAGTTTTATTTGGTTCAATATATGCAAGATTAAGCTAATCTTTGATCATAGTGGTCTCTCCACTTTGCAGTTAAAAATTGTGGTAAGTAATAATCCCTTAAATGTGTTAACTCGAAACCTTGTAGGAATATGTAGGATTGGAAATCCTATCGAAGAACATAGTTAAAAGGCCCCATATTTTTAGTTAAAATACGCAGAAGACTTTATTTTGTAATTAGAGAGAATCACAACGTGGGGGTGGTTGTTTTAAAAAATTTTGAATTGATAGTGTGTAATTAAAGTAAGCATCGAGTCAAAGATGCAAGACTAATAATAAACTTGTAATGTTTTTCGTTTCTTTTCTTTTCTTTTTTATGCTTGTGAGTGGATGAGGTTTAGCAGATTAGTAAAAGTTACATATTTGCAGTCATCAAACACTTGGTGGTGGGACCATCAATCTCAGGTAGCCCTTTTTTGTTTTTGTGTATGATCATTTTCTCAAACCAGGGGAAATTTATTGTTTTAATTAAACAATTACTTGAAGCTAACTTTTAATATATATTTTACGATTTATCTAAAAAGACAATATAGCTTTGATTACAAAGACATAATTTTTTTCATCATCAATGTTGTATTACTTTTTCGCTCTTTAGCTTATAATATCTATTAACTCTCTAGTTACTTATTTCAAACAGTTAGCACTCCAGCATGAATCTAGTTATCTATTGATCTGTGTTCTGTTTAAGTGATCTTAGGTTAATTAGTTATAAAAAAGGGACCACAATTTCCGGTTTATGTTAGTAAAAGTTTGACATGAAATTATATTTTCTCGTGTCAAAGTTCAAAAGAGGGAGCAATTTTCAGTAAGTTCTAGGAACTGTTAACTTTTTATCAAGTCGATCTCCGTTCCTTGCATATGTTTCGTAATTTTTTTAATTGATAAGTTTATGGGATTTTTATCAACCTCACTAAGATTCACCTGGTGTTAGAGATTTGGATAGTTATTTCAGGGCTAAGTTAAAGCTTCATTTGTCACCGTTGTACGTAAAAAAAATTATGAAATCTTCATGATCGTGGGACATACAGATCTAATGAAATTAAAATATCACAATATTAAATATTTAATTTTGCAAACAAATCTTAACGTACAAAATTAAAATAAATCAACTTAATTATACTTTGTAAATGAAGTTGATATTTTTCTTTTATCGATTGAAATGTCAAGTCACTTTACAACTCGTGAAAATTTACTTATCACATTAGATGATTTTCTATTATATCATGCTCCAAAGTTCATATATATATTAATAGTATTGTAATATTCAATAGGATCAAAATAAAAATCTGACTTTTTTCCATTTAGCATTATACGCTATAATCACGATCATTTCAACAATAAATTGATTTAAACTATTATTATCATGATACTTAAATAGTCATTATACTTTACATAATATGTTATCAATGGATAAAACCCTAAACACATCAATCTTATTATTATTCTCTTAAATCACATAGACAAATTCATTGGAAGACACATTTTGACTAAATACGAATAATTATATGCTTAATCACAACCATTATAAGAGTATTATAGTACTCGTTCTTATACCCACATTTAAAAAATGTATTTGTATTTGGTTTCATACTCACGTGGTTAGCAACTTTCCCATCCTTTTACTTAGATACGTATATACTTATATCCACACAAGCGATATGTACTTTTACTTATATATAGAGACAATAAATCAATATCTTTTATATATATATGAAATACAAGTTAACATAACATTAAACATATAAAAAATTATAAAATACTTCCTTAATTTTTATATGATTATATATAAATCTATGTTTTTTTTACCATAACATTAAATAATGTTGTGTGCTTATTAGGAGTTGTTTTATAAATAATTCAATTTGTTATAATTGTATTTTTATCTTATTAAATTTGTATAAAATATATTATATGCTCTTTTTATTCTATAATTATATTACTTATCATATATTATAATGCAAATAATATTTTTAGTAATATATTTTACTCAAAATTATAATTATGTAACATTATATAATACAATTATATTATGCAAGTACTCATAAGGTCTAAGTTCATTTTGCTATCCCTATCAGTGGCTAACTGTAAATAACATTTGGTTAAAGACAATTTTGTGAAATCTGCAACTAGATCCAACATTATTGGAAAAGTTTGATGCTTTAGAAATGAAAAGTATGCTACCTCTAGGGCTTCTTGGTGTGCACCCTAATTGTGAGAAGAGGCCATGAGTAAGAGAACCATCCATAATTCTTATGGAGGAAGCACCACTTCTTTTCCTCCCAATAAACTAAAGGTCAAAATTTGGCCTATTTTCCAAATTAATGATATACCTAAAGTGCAAAATGTTGTTGGATAGCATAGATGATACTTGTTATTTGACTCCTACAAGCTAGTTTTACTAGGATTTGTACATTCAAGTAAGATTATTTTAGATTCTTCATTTGTTAGAAAATATATTGTGTTTGATAATCTAATCCCGATGGAAAAATACTTGTCTGTTTAATAATGGTATCTGGTTGAAATTTGTAACTTTTTGTTTGACTTTGAAATCAAATCATATTATTAGTCCAATTTTGTTGTTCTACTGTGTAATTTTCTCAAAATAATTAGCAATTCCAAAGTTCAAATGAGATGAACATAAGACTATAACAAGATAATATAATTAATATTATATAAATGGAGATTATTTCAAACTTGTTATGACTACAGAAAGCATGTTCTAAGGCTTTTTGACTGGTTCACAAGAAACTATAATTCAATATAAAAAATCAAATTGAACTTGTAGAGAGTAAATTACATGCATTTAATGAATCAAGTATGTGAATTATAAAGAAACAAAGACTTATGAGGAAACTAGAAAATGAGATCAAATGTTACTACTATCCAACATGTACTTACTCAACACTGGAATACCCTTTTTGTGATCGACAAATAACTTTTCAGAAATACCTTTTATGATCAATATTGGGGTATTTCATCATTCAAATTTTGGACCATGAGTAGGAGGAAATTTTTTTATATAATAAGTTGAAAGTGTTATTGTGATATCCACCTATTGTTTTGGTAGCTTTTGGATGATATAAACTAATCATTTTGTTATGCATCTTATAGCTTTAAGAATGATAGGATGTTGTGGCTAATAGTACCTTATGCCCTCAAAATAGTAAAACTATTAGAGCATCCACTTTTTCCTCTAATATGGTCTCCTTTCATTCTTAGTCAGTTAGTTATTATAAATAAAACTACTATTAAACTGAAACAAATAACAGTCACTCCAAGAATGGAAATTCGTCAGTAATATATATAGCAACTATTAACACAAGTATAAGAGAAAGGGTCAAAATCTTCAATAAAAGTGACAGTACGTGAGGGACGAGAATGAACCACACCTAAAGTTGGTGCAGAAGAAGAGAAGGTGCGAGACGAGAAGCAAAGCGAGCAACCAAAGAAGAAGAAGTAAGCGAATAAAGGTGAGAGTAACGCTGATTTCATTTATAATCTTTTTTAAAAATAATAAAAATATAATATAATTTACCGCGTCAGTACCATATAGAGATGTGTAATGGGGATGCAATGTTAAGGTGTTTGTATATATCACTACCCTTTGTTATAAGATAATGCGAGTCAGAGAAAGCAATTATCTGCCTTAAGCAAAGAAAAGCAATGTGCAATTTTTTTATAGCAAAAGCAACGGAAAATATATGCATGAATTGGTCAATAGAAAAATATGCAAGTAGTACAAACAACGTGATTCACCTTCAAGCAAGGCCACCAAATTATATATAACTCAAAAGTAGTAACTATAAAATAGAAAGATTTAAGGAAGTTTTAGTCCTGATTAAATTTTATTTTTATCTAAAAAAAGAAAATAATGCATTTCGCTTTTACAATTTCAAGTTTATATTATTTTTAAAGATTAAATTTAACTAATTAAAATGAAATTAGAGAAAAATTATTTTCATTTTTAGAAATAAAAATGAAATTTAGTAAAATTTTACGAATTAAAAACTTAGTTAAGCCAAATAAAAATAAAATATTTTTAAAATATCTCATTTAATACTATACAACAGCGACAGCGTCCATACTCCGTATATACTGTCGCCATCCAGACAATTCACCACTGCTTGCTCATTTGTTTTCCTACACAGGCTACTGTATGCTGCTGGAAGTGACATTCCATATATATATTTGTTGGTAATGCTACCCGTAAACCAAACTAATTGTAACACCGATGTGCTTCCATATAACTCTTATATGTGAATGGCACGACAAGACAGATAATTCATCGTGTCTTCTTCTTCTTCCCTTTTAATTTAAACAGTCATGATCGTCCTATTCTAAGTTATAACTTATAACCTGATGTTTCTCCTTCTGCTAAAACAGTCAGAAATCACATACAATTATATTCCAGTTATGTTTTTTACATGGGTCACTGATTTCCTTCCTTGATTGTAGGTTATATAATAGTATATATACATATAAATCAATTGTTTCGCTCGGTAGTGTTGTTAAGGTTAGATTGTGTTTTCCCAGTAGAATTAGAACAGAAATTATACAATAAGTGTGATACTTGACAGCAAGTTCATCTATACCATTATACTTGCACATCTCCCCACATTTGCATTCTATAGAGGGAAGCAGTTGAGATGAAAATTGAACGATGTTTGTGCTCTGGATACCGTAATATTCGTGTTTCGCAATTGCAGCAGCCAACAGGGCAGAAATTTAGGGAAGGCTAGGTTTTTGTTTGAGCAGATACGGTTGCAAAACCTATAACTAGGGGCGGATAACATTATTACTCGGATTAAATTTATGAGTTTAACCGGCATAAATTTTCATTTTTTACTGACATTTACTTACTCTTAATTTTAATTTATGTGACTTTTAAATAATAAAATTAACAAATTTATTATAAATAAAATATTAGTGTACAATTTGATTATTAAATTCTAAATTTATTAATAACTTTTCGTCACCCCCAAAAGGATTTTATTAACTTTGACGCTAGAATAAAAAGATTGACTACTTAAAAAGTAAACACTTTAATTATGTTATCATTTTCTTATAAAACGTTAATTAATGCTTTAATTTGGTTCCTACAATAAATATTTTCTTAAAATGATTTTTAAAAATTAACTTATTTTGAAAATTAAACTATTATGAACAAGTTATAAAATAGTATTGAATATCAAGTAATGCATAATTTATTATTATGCTACGAAAAAAGCTCATAATATAAATTTAAAAAATATTAATTATAAATAAAGATAATATCTAACTAAGAAAACTTGTTTTACAAAATTTAATATAATAAAATAAATTTTAAATTAATATATCAAAATAATATGTAAGTTTATTTAATACATTTAAATTATTATAATAAAAAAAAATTGTTAAACCGAACCAAACAAAATGCAAAAAAAAATTATTTGAATTTAATTTTATATTCAAGCAAATCGAAGCTAATCACTTTTTCAATTTTTATTTGGTTTTGGTGACCTTTAATTTGCCTAAAACCAAAAGTAATCCCACTGCAAATATCCCACACTCTACTATGTTTTTATATTAAAGTGACACTTACATCATTATTTATGCAATTTGCGGACAAACGACGCTAGTGAAGTTAATTGGATTGATCTAAACACACTGATGAAATATAACATTTATGCTTTTAAGTTTTGAACACGAATTAGATACGGATATTTTTATTAGTTTACAAATATTTTAAAAAAAATATTTTAGATTTTGGATATGATGTAATATGAATTTATTAGCTTACAAAAACATGTAAAGGCTCTCCCTAAAAATAGGAATTTGATAGGATTTAGTCTTCATTTTAAATACTTTAAATTAATTAAATTTAAATTTTTATGGTTCAATTTGTTTTAACTCACAACCCTCTTGTATGTTTGACCATATCAAACAAAATGTTTTGTTAAAGGTGATTGTAATTTCCCTAAACATTAATGTATGTGAAATTATTCTAAAAATTTGTAATAAATCATATCTCAGCAAAACTCAAATATACAAAAATTATGCTGCACTTATAGTTCATATAAGAGTTAATTAAAATATTAAATGATCATTTGAATTTTGGATATGATCCAAATGATCATTTAATATTTTAATTAAATTTTTTTAAAAAAGATAAACTTTTATCCTATGATCTATCCAAAATCTAAATATTTTTTTAAACAAATAAATAAAATAGATTAAATTTTACATAGATAAATAAAAATGAATCATATATAAGTAAGCATTTATTTTGTCACCTCTAGAATAATGGAATTAATACTATATTCTCTTCCCATTATAACTCATGGTAGCCACTATCTGCATAGCGTCGCGACCAAGCAAAACATGGATTCCGTAATTGCTGACTCAGTTAAGTGAAAGTTTGCATGTAACGTAAATAATTGCTGACTCTCTCACATATTTCAACATTATGAGATTCACGTTAAAATTATTTTTATTATTAAATAACGCATTTAATTAACTGTTATTAAAAATATTCTAAAATTAATGAACAAAATATGTCGACATTGGAATCCATATTGAGATACGTGTCCATACATATAACCATGCATGATCACGGGTCTTAGAATATCACTGGTAGTGCGAAATCGGGCAACGGCAACAAATATACAATGCACGACTATGGGATGTTATGCGTTACATAATATGTCTGGCCATCCTGATGTCTTAGCTGGATAATGATTTCTTTTTATATGTTATTGGACATATTTTTATCTTTTTTTCTCTACTCTTTATTTTTTTAAAGATAAATTATGTTTTATAATCGATTAACATGTTTTAATTGTTTATTTATTTTAAATATTAAGTGATTGTGTGACATTGTATTTATTATTAATTTTTTCTTCAAATAAAATTAATATCATCTAATTTTAAAAACTACTATTACAATAAAAACATTTTAAAACCCAACGTTAAAATAGAATGGTATCTATGATCTTTTTGCCTCAATAATTGAGACCAACTTTTTATTTATGAAGTTAAGTAGTATTTAGGGTTACGACCCGAGCTAAGGAGGACTCAAATGTCAAGTCAGATCATGTTTCTAGGGGTTATCGAGGATGTCTGACTGTTTTCTAGAGCAACGAGGTTTATTGTTACCCCAAATATTACAAGTGATTACTTGAGATAAGTTAGTATCAAGATTTTTTAAAGTCATTTGGGATTGTATTTCATGGTTATTGGAAGGCAGATATATATAAATATGGAAGGTTACTTGTGTTGTGATGTAAACAAAGTCTCACATCGATCAAACAAGAGGATAGACACGAGTTTAGACATATTGGAACACTTTCTTTGGTTAAGTGTCCTTTTGGGAGGTGATAAAAAACAAATCTGTCAGGCTTGGAGCCAAAGCGGACAATATCTTATTGATGTTAAGGTGATATGTGTGTGGTCATTATAAAAAAATATTTAATTAGTTGAGGTTTTTCAACTGTGGTTACTAAAACCAACAGTAGGCATGCATTTAACATCAGGACAGGGGTTTTAGAAAACCCCCATTAATTAGTAGTGATTTTTTACTCAACCGTTGGAAAAATATTAATTTTTTTTAGTTATTTTAAAAACTTAACTATTTTTCAAACTATTATTTTTTTTTACTTATTTTGGGAGGTAACTAAAAGTAAATCCGTAAGGATTGAGCCTAAAGCAGAATATATGTATTTAGCGAGGGAGGGTGGGGGGGAAGGTGTTACTAAAACCAACAACTATAAGCATGCATTTCATAGGGGTTTTAGAAACCCCTTTTATTTAGCAGGATTTTTTACTCAACCATCAGAAAAATATTAATTTTTTTAGTTATTTTAAAACTTAACTATTTTTAAAACTATTATTTTTCTTCACTTATTTTTTTTATTTTCCTCTTATTTTTTAGTTTTCCCTCCTTTCTAGCAAATACACGAGAGAGCTAAGGCGAGAAAGCACAAAAGTAAAATCCCTAATTTGCAAGAGCACATATGTTGGAGTGCAAGTGTGAGTTGAAGTCCCACATTGGTAAGAAATTGGGAAGTTGAGTAATATATAAGTGAGAAAGACCCATAACCTAATGCCTTAAGGTTTTGGAGTGAAGGTGGTATCATATTCTCTTATATATGGGTTTGTGTCTCATGGTTATACCTTTCCCCGATGTTTATTCCCTCGGTTGGTCCCAACAACTGGTATCAGAGCCGATGGTTGTGATTGACAGGTTGACGGTGGATTCCCTTCATCGAAAGCCCTACCCTCCTGATAAGGGTTTCAAGAGGCGTGTCTTTGTGTGTTTAAGGGCAGTGTGAATAAGGGGCTGTCATTAAATGTATGCTTCCACTCGAGGGGGGAGATTGTTGGAGTGCAAGTGTGAGTTGAAGTCCCACATTGGTTAGAAATTGGGAAGTTGAGTAATATATAAATGAAAAAGACCTTTTATTCTTTTTGTGTTTAAGGGAAGTGTGAATAAGGAGCTGTCATTAAATGTATGCTTCCACTCAAGGGGGAGTTTACAATGTGGAAGGGACTCACACTTGAGGGGGAGATTGTTGGAGTGCAAGTGTAAGTTGAAGTCCCACATTGGTTAGAAATTGGGAAGTTGAGTAATATATAAATGAGAAAGACCTTTTATGGGATTGTGCGGTTCCAGTGTGAGCGTAAGGTTTCTTTTCAACGACCTAAGCTTTTAAGCATTCTCATGCCTTAAATCGTAACCCTTTCTTGCTGTCTTTTGCGTCTTTCTACGATGCGGCATTTTCTTCATCCAATGGTACCTCATAAGAACATTCAACAGATGGTCTCAACATGTAAGGACTAAAAGATCTGCTCTAAATGCTCCTACCAGTTTATCTCACCCAAATAGAAGCTTCCATCCACCTAACTCACTCACAAACCATCAAAATCTCCAATCTTTTGAAGATTTCGAGTTAACATCAACAATCTCCATCTTAACTCTGAATCAAGGAACCTCTATGATCTTCTTATCAAGGATGGCAAAAAAATTCATGTCCGCAGATAAAATCTATCAAAATACTCACACAGATAGTATAAATGAGTACCCGTCACTCACTTGTATGAGTTTTTTTCTACCAACTCTTTAACGGGCACGCGTACGCTATAGTACCTATACACATGGGTACTCGTTACCTGCTACCTGTTAAACTATAATACTATATATATTTAAGTTGAAGAAGATAATTTTTTTATAAAATAAATCAAATTTAAATATTAATTTTCAAATTTCATTGATATCAATTTTATTTTTTTATCAAAACTTCATAATTAATAAAATTTTATTATAAAAATGTGATATGATAGAGAAAATATTCTATTTGTATTAAATATTTTGTATATATATTATTAATATATTTTGATATCTAATTAATCTAGTAGAAAATATTATAATTTTATTTCTAGATTTTCAACAAATAAATCTATTTGATAAAAATTCCTATAAAAAATAATATTTAAGAAAAAAAATTTTAAAATATTCACAGATACCGTGGATTCCCATGAGTATTTAAAAAACCTTTGGATATTTTTATAATGAGTACCTGAAGGGTTTTTAGTGGGTATCAGGTAGTGGGTTTTGTGGCAGGTTAGGTAGTGCATGTAATCACTACCTGTGTCTGCTCCAACCCATTGCCATTCTTACTTTTGATCGGCCTGTACCAGCAGCTCCTTAAGACGAAGTTTACCAAATTCAAGCTCTTCTCGAACTTGGATCTTGATAGAACCTTGGTAAAAATACCAGCATGGTTGTCTTCAGAAGCTATCTTCACAACTTTCATTGCCCCTATTTCAACCTCATCTTTGATGACGCAAAGCTTCACATAAATGTTTTTTGTCCTCTCGTGGTACATCTAGTGATTAGTGTAACATCCCAAATTTATATATACTATTATGTATATTCCAAAATAATGAGATATAAAATTTTTATTACATTATACTTAATATTAAATTATACATTACAATACTTTCAAAGTTCAAAATAAAATATAACATAGTACACATAATCTCAGTTTGCCCAACGAACCTTGTCGCCTGGCGAGACCCAAGGTAGCTTGTCCAGCGATAGCGATCGCCCTATGAGATCATACAGATAGGAGAACCTCTGCTACCAAAACCAACCAACCTGCTGACATATAACTCTACATTTTTATAGCATGCATATAATAATTCATCTGTCTTTACACTATATTCACACAGCTTTCATAAAAACAAAATGATCACATAACTTAACAATAATGTCTCTAAATTCAAACAACAATATTTCTACACAACTTTCTTATATACAAATTCAACAATAAAATAGCATCCTTGGAGATTTCCAGCCACAATTCGACATACTTCACTCTAGAGCATCCTGTCTGCATCATCACTACTATCTGCTCCCGTGTAAAGCATGATCATCACAGTCATATAGAAAACATAAATATTGCAAGGGTAAGCTTACATAATATGCAATATACCATTACACCAGTCATAAAAGCATGAAAGTTACACAACATTTATATTCATTACAATCAACACACATTCATTGATAGTAAACAACCAGTCAATCATTCTTATGATCCACCTGAACATAAACATTCACAACTAATCAATCAAATCAAACACGCTTATTCCCTTGAATACAAGTTTTTCACATATGTTCAAAAGTGACATTTTGGAATATCTACATTGAGCTCGGACACCAAGGCAGCTTAATACCCCTTCCATTTTGTGACAAACATTCAATCTACTTATGTTACCACCAATTTAAGTCTAAGCAATACTCATTTGACAACCACAAACTGATGTCTAGTGTCTACCTGACACCCTATGACACACAGTCGTTGTCTAAGTAAGTATTTTAGGCACCCCCTTACATATCTGGTACCAAGACCACAATGTAAATTACAGAAATATCCCCTTACATATCTAATCTTCTAGATTACATTGACCTCAATTGTGACCCTAACATTAATGTACCCCACTAAGCATATCCTTCAAGGCTAAGTTACCCAACTGTAACCACCTGCAACCAACAACATCAATAAATATACCCTTATCATGCATTCCAATCATATGCATTACATCACAATTCCAAATAATACATTTTCATTCCAATAATTTAATTCCAGTCACAAAAAATTAATTCCACCAAAACTAAGTTACCCTACTATAACCGCCACATCCAAACTATCTAATAAATCATTCAATTCAAGATCAAACATCACTCCTATAATAATCATCAACTACACAACATATCATATATCTCAACTATGAAATCCTAATATGCGCTATCTTAAATAGCTAAAATTACAATCAATATACGCTAACTTAATCAACTCACATTATTATTAAAAAATATGCTAACTCAATTAGGTCACATAATAACTAACAAATACGCTAACTCAATTAGTTCAAATCAAAATCAAATACGTACTATGTTAAATAACTTAAAACACAACTAATAGATGTTATCTTAAATAACTCAAAATATACTCAAAATACTCGTTATTTCAAATATCTCAAATCTCTCAACTACCAAATTACTTATGCATTAAAAAAAATCAACAAAAGATCTTTCCTTACCTATTTCTCCATCCGGAAGCCTATTAAAACAGAAGGGGAGAATCAACCGAAGAAATTACACAGGAACGTGACAAGAATCTCAAATTAAACAGGAACCTTAGAAATCCAGATTTTCAAAGAAATTTCCCCTTGAAAAAAAGGAAAGGATCAGAAATGATTAGAAAAAGGTTTAGAAAACTACAATTAGACATACCTATACTGATCACATCTTAGAATAAGGAGTAATGGAAGAAATCATGTTAGCTTCTGTCGGCGTTTTGACCACCATGCAAAGGGACAAAGCATGAAGGCGCACAAAGAGAAGAAAAGTTAAAAGAAAGATGAAGAAGAAAAAAGAAAGAAAGATTTATACAACACTGGGGGTGTATTTAGTAAAAACAATTTGCTAAATACAACCCCTATTTCTAATAGCAAATTATCTTAAAACTTCCCGAAACTCAACTAAAACCTCTAAAACAAAAGAATAATAATTATTCTTTTCTATCCTATCCTTTTACCTTCAACTAAAAACAACCACATATTATTAACACAACTAATAAATCCATCACATCTCAAATCAATAGGAATTTAAGTATAAACTTAAATTTAATTCATCGTAATATTTATTTCCTTTTTACTAATAGTTTATTAATTAAATCGATCTTTACAATTAGCAAGGTGAATAACACTCTGCTATCACAATGGATTGAGACATACTCTTGTTCAATCCCTAACTCACCCAGCACCCTGCTCAACCATAATCCCTAACCTCCTTCACTCCTTTTACAAACAAATGTTACTCCGTCTCTGTAGTAGACAATGCCACCACTGACTAATGGTTTGCCTTTCAGTTGATAGCACATTGAAGCAATGTAAACACATACCTAACAGGGGACCTTTGAGGCCCTCTACTCCCCTCACCTCCTTTCCTAAGCTATTTACACCCTAAACTTTAGGAACTAGCATAAATGGCCAAAATCCATGGCCTAAAACAGAATTAAAAACTAATTAATATTTACAAGAGGAAAACTAAGGACTATGGCCTAAAATGTCTATCTCCATCATTAGCTGGGGTCTTGATGAGTCTTTCTGGGTCAAGTTCTCTTCAATCCTCCTAGCCATTGCCCTAGTGAGAGGACCCTTAGTTGGTAGGATTGCATCAAAACCTTCTACAAAAGCTCTACTTTGAGATCTCTTCCAATATAGAAGACCTAAATACAAAGTACCTCAACATCCACTTCAACGCCTCTTAACGAGCTGGTCGTAGATTTTCCATGTACATGCTAACCACACTTACAACATAAGTCAAGTTTGATCTATACAGACAATCTCATACAAGATGTTTCCAACCCCATTAGCATATGGGATTGAATTAATTCATTCTTCTCATTTCGTCCTTTCCTTACTTGATATTTTTATTTTAAAATATAAAATTATTAAATTTAATCATTTTCATTAAAAATATTATAAAATATTTATATATAATTTAAAATACATTTATATATAGTTTTTATTATAATTACAGTATTGTTATTACGTTTTTACATAGTTTTAATTTTTGTAAACACTAAAAATAACTTTTTTCTATTTTTTTGCAGTTAATTTTTAAAAATATTTTAAAAAAACTATTTTCTAAATTATAACAAAACATATTTTCACTACTATTTTTTATTTTTTGTAAAAATAAAAACAAAAAATACTCAAAACAAGAGTTACTTTTTTATTAAGAGTGCAACATATATGCCTAGAAAATTTTATCTAAATATATTCTTATATATCTTTATAAAAACATAAAAAGGAAAAGCAGAAAAGAGTATTTCAAGCGGCCGGTGTGGAATATTAATTGGCTTGATTAAGATAGATATAAGTTGGTGTGGAATATTAATTGGCTTGATTAAGATAGATATAAGTTGGTGTGGAATATTAATTGGCTTGATTAAGATAGATATAAGTTGCTTCTCATCTAGTATTATTCTTGCTGAACATATATACTTGGTTCAAATTGTTTAGCCGTAGAATATTTTGCTAGACTACAAAGAAATAAAACTTTACATTTTGATCGGAACAAAGAAATAGTTTTACTTACATGTTGATATTTAGTACAAATGATTGAAAAATAACTAATAATATTACAATAAAGCGTTTTTAATTTTAATTACTGACTTAATTTTTATTTTATTAATCAATTATAATTTTTTTTATCAAAATATAAATTATCAAGTCATTTAGTAAATAAAATTATCTACTAATTAACTTGTATATTTTTTCCATACATCATTTGAAATAGTTTTATATATATATATATATATATATATATATATATATATATATATATATATATAGCGAGAGAGGACAACTCAGGTGAGCAAAAAATTTACGGTGAGAAATGAGAATGCATAATAATAACCATAAGATTTCAATAAATGGTTCAGATTAAATTTTTAATTAAACAAGCTTGTGGTTCTCTCACACAGAGTTGTTTCTCGCAAACTAAATCTTTATTTGATGTATTGCTTTCTCTTGTCAGTTTCGTGGATCCTCTGCAAGATCGCCACCAACTCCGTCAATACTGCTGTCGACAATGGTAGCGACATCAGCGATGAGTGTGGTGGTATTGACGATCGTGACGATGACAATAAGGGTGGTGATGATGAAGGTAGAGATGTTGCTCTGATGATGGTAGTGGTGATTTGGGGCGTTGCCACCACCGTCACCGCCCCTCACCATCGTCGCTGCCCTTCATTATCGTTGCAGAGGATCCAAGGATGGCCAAAGAATAGCATGTTAAACAAGGGTTTAATTTGTGGGAGAGGTACATGTGTGAGAGAACGACGTGAGCTTATTTAATGAATAACTCAATTTAAACAGTTTATTAAAATCCTAAGGTTATTATTAATTTTTTTTATTTTCTCTTGTAACTTTTTTTCTCATTTGAGTTATCACCTCTTTTTTATATATATATATATATATATATATATATATATATATATATATATATATATATATATATATATATATATATAATCCTATAATTTATAATTTATTATATTTTCTCAATTTTTTTTTCTTATCTCTTTAATAAAATTACTTTTTATTCCATCTTATTAATTTGGGTAAACTCATAATAAATATCTCTAATTTTTTTTATCTTACTGATAGTAATAATACCTTCTTTATTTTAGTTATTACACTATTTATTTTAATTATTAAATTTTATATTATAAAAATAATATTACAAATTTACTAGAAAACATAAAACTATAGCGCTTGAATTTTTTTTCCAGCATACAATTCATAAAAAATATCATATAAATAATTTATATTTATCGCATACTTCAATAGTTAATTTTACGGAAATTTTCTATTTTGGTAAATTAGTTTTAAAATGTTCAATTAAAATGATTTTTTAACTACTTTTTAAAAATAATTTTGATATATAACTTTTTAATATATTGTATAATTTCAATAATTAATTTTTAAATTATTGCAAAGGTATAATTAAAATTATTACAAAAGTATAATTAAAATTATTAGTTTATTTTGAAGAATAGTGTTTGACATTATTCGGTCTAATTAATTAGGATACCGTTGTAAAAACAAAAGAATCACTTTCTGTTTATCTTAACTATATGAATATGACTTTCGTTACAATACTAACGGAATAGAACCTAATTTGTCCTCAATAGATTTGAAGCGGTGGATATATTCTTCAAGAATATTTTTTAAAATTTAGTTTTTAATTTTTTTATATTATACATATTAGTTTTAATATAGTTTAGATAATATTTTAAAAATGTTTAAAATCTTATTTAAAATATTTTAAAATTAATTTATACAACATAACAATTAGATGACGAATTTATTTAATTTTTTTTAAGATATTGAGGAGACGGATGACCTTATTACTTTTGTACGGATGACAAAGGCAAAAAACTTTTGTTTTTTTATTCTTCTTTTGTTTTGTATCCTTTTCTTGCCACTTTTGCCCTGGAGGTCCAACCATCTTTATCATGATTGATGTGAAAGTCTAAATTATACATAAAAATACATTATATATTTTAAATATTACGATAGAAAATTTATGTATTTTACGTGTATAATATTAATAAGTATTACATATATTTTTAATGTAAATAAACGAGAATGGATACAAAATAAAATGTATCATAACATGTAAGAATTAAAGTGTGTTTTAAGTGTAATTTATCATATTATTTATTGTCTTTTTCAATCCTTAACTAAATGGAAAAGAAATTTTTAATAATAAATATTTTTTATTCAAAAAATAATAAATTTTTTATGGTATTTTCTCTTATTAATTGTTTCTTTCTTGTTGATATAATCAGTATGAGTTGTGATGAAAAATACACAAACTTTAATTAAATATGGAAAAATATCGGTTTCCCCTTTTTAATAATTAAAATTTCTAGATAGGATTTTATTTATTGGATTAAATTAAAAATAAAATATATGTATTGTTTATTTATTTATTTAAAACTAATGCAAAACTAATAATATAAAAAAACATCATCTCTATTTTAGATACAAAGCTTGAAACAAAGGATGGAACCAAGATAATTAAAATTGTAATATATGAATTTAATTTAATTTAATTTGATAATTTTGTTTTATTGATAACTTTAAGTATCAAATGATATTTGTCATGCTTGCCTAACTCTGGGATGATGTTCCTGTTCTCATTCACAGTATGCATGGATGTAGATGATGAAAGTATAAAGTAGTTTTTTGAATTATACTGTACTAGACACAAATTATAGTATGTCAATCATGCTATTGAATTGATAGAATGAGAATGAATGTGTACCTGAATTGACATTCATATCCATGAGCACTATTGAACCTAGAGGTTCTTCTGGCTACCTTCTGAGGGGTTATTGTAGAGAACAATTCTGATGTGTAAATTTGATTAATGGGATGACAAATTTATAACCCCCCAGGGTAGTCAGGGACCTCTCTTAATTGGGCTTTTTATCTGATTTACCAATCCATCACAGAGTCAATCTCACTGTAATCCCAGTTAAAATAACCATATTGATATTTTAAGATATTGTCGGTTAAAGATAAATAACCATATTGATATTATGATCATATCTAATATTGTCAGTTAATGATAATTAGATATTGAGTAATACTAATCTACAATTAATTTCAACAGTTTCTATTATTGCTTTGTTAAGAGACGATAAACTGAACTTTTCGATTGTACTTATTGTTCTTTCTTTTCTTATTTTAATAATACATTGTTTCGTAGCTGCAGGTGCCAACCTTGTAGAGATAACTAATTCCACTGTGATGTTTTAGCAAAGACGCCTCATTGCATGAAAGTATCAAATGATGAATATTAGATATTTTTTAATTATTTTTATAACACAAATTGACCTTATTAAATTTTAATAAGAAATATACGATTACATGTATACATAATAAATAAAAAAATATATATGATTACTTTGATACACAATAAATAAATAAAAATAGAAAAGATAATTTTTTTATTTTAAAATTAAATATTAAAAAACAATAATATTCTTAATACAAATTATTTAAAATAAGAAATATTGATATTTATATCTAGATATTTTGTAATTTTTGTGGATATACTTAAAGCTAAGAATAAAATGATTAGTATTTCCATATATATATATATACATATATATATATAAAGTAATGAATGCTTTTTTAATTTATTCAAAATTTTTTGGGTCGACCTACATTACCGCAAGCAAACTCTTCAGAGAAATATTGACATTGGTATAGGAAACTCATGGTTCTAAATTTCATAGGAATAATATAGTACCTAACTTTATTCCATTATAGTAACATGCTACTTTTGTTGTTAGTTGTTACTGCTATTCCCTCCATTTTATTTAACTAGCTGTTTTTTTCACGTACAATAAATAAACGGTTAATTAATAGAATATATTTATTAAAAGGTTGAATACATTATATTCATTAATTACGATAATATTAAAAAATTATAATTATTATATTCCAATAATAAAATTAAACTGACAGTACCGTTTAAAAATTATTTGATTAGTTATAGCTTGATGAACAAGCAAAGTACTGAATTCCCTTGGTATTGAATCTATAAATTACTAGCAGTCAGCACATTCTTAACATCAAGGCAGTACCAAGTACACAAATTAAAACTAGACCGAAAGTTTAGGTGTAGCGAAAGTACGTACCGAACCATGGCATTGGCAAGTCAATTGAGAAGCCTCCTTGCAGCTATAGAGGCCGAGGAAGCAGCAGAAAAATCCAAACGTAATGTGAACACATACACCAACCATGGTGATGGGTTTCAGAACATTACTGGCACCAAGCACAACAGTGGTGCATATTCTGGCGATGGTAACACTCACCATGTCTCCAACAACTTAGGTGGTGGCCCTGCTATAAATAACAGTGGCACTTTCCATGGACATGGCAACGGGGGCATTATCGGTGGTAATTTTGATGCCTCAACCACGAACTACCGTATCTGATTTATGTGCTACGTAATATATCATGAACTGCTTGTATTCATTATCATAATTCTGGAGCTGAAGCTCTAAGACTACTGTGTGTTATGAATAATTACTTAAGTGGGGGATACCATACATATGTTGATATATATATATAATATATATATGTCACCTCTTGACACTTGTTCATAAATTTCCCTTTGGTTGTATTGTATTGTTATTGTTATTATTAAGTGTTTTACTGCTTCCACTGTGTTATAAAATGTATTCTTATGTATTAAGTTGATGTCTTCTTTTTATTTATTAATTATAATTAATTTAAATTATGATCGAAAGATAAAAAATTATAGTGTATCATAGGAGAGCATATATAATTTTCATATTGTTAGTAAATTAATTACAATTAATAATGTATGATAAATTTATTTATTTATAGAATAATTTTATGAATAAAATTATACTAAATTTCATGCACAAATCTGAAAACATAATATTTGAAGGGACTTTTATAATTATATAAGGCTAACTAGCTAGGCTTTTTTATGGAAAAATGCTAACTAGGTTTCAATAAACATCATTAAAGGTATAATAATAATAACAAGCATAACTTATTTCATCGGATGCATGGAATGGAATATATATATATATATATATATATATATATATATATATATATATATATATATATATATATATATATATTACATAATAATATGAAAAATGATATTTGAATAAAAACGTGTTTTATAAATGATCTATCAACAATTTTATTTATTTATCTTTTCCTATCACGTTATATCATCAATTATATTAAATTATTAGTCACTTATCTTATTTTACGTCGATTAATTCTTTTTGGGACTCTGCTTCTCCCATTTAAAAAATAAATAAATCAGTCACTTATCTTTCTATCTCGATCGCTTTAGTTTATATATACAAACAAATATTGGTCAAGTATATTTTTTCTAACCCTATATTTTTAAAAAATAAATTACAAATAATCCATGTTATCCTTTTTCTTTTTAGTAAAAAGATTACATGTTATACTATATTAATCGGACCGTTTAAAAATTAATGCAAAAATATTTTCTGTCACTTCCCTGTTTGTTTAAAACGGCCAACCAGCCTTCTTTGTTTTTATTCCAAACGTCAAAGAACAAGAATACGGGAGTAAACTTGTCAAACAAAGATGTATTAACTAATATTCAAGTGAAAATTTTAAAAAATTGAATTAAGTGATGGGACAATAAAGTGTAAACAAAACAGCGAAAATTAATCTCCTTAATTTGAAAGAATCTATGAACAACAATAGTAAAAGTATAATACTAACAAATCACAATCATCACAAAATAAAACACCACGATTTTAATGTGAAAAATTTCATAAAATAAGAGTAAAAGTCAGACGTCCTCCAAACAAAAAAAATAACTATATTATTATCAATAAAGAATATAAAAAAGTTTCAAGTGGAATGATCATTGTCAACATTAATATCAAATAATAAAGCTTACAAATAAAAAACAAGAAGGTAAAAAACCCCTAAAACAGTACAACTATGCAAATTGAATATCTCCTGACTCAGACATTGTTTCAACGATTCGAATGGTCAAAATGAAGAGCCATATGTTCCAAACCTACTGTACAAAATTCATCTCGATCCAACAATAAATCAATCTGAAGTGACAAATTTACTGTTGCAACTCTGTGTAAAAACGAGAATAATTTTCTCTCTTTTTTTTTTCAAACAATTGGTGTATTTCTCTGACTAATGAGTTCTCTCTATCTGCCCTTCTTCAGAAGCACCTTCTCCACTTAGGTTAATTGATACATCAAGTGGTCTTCTCAATTTGGCTTTTCTCTACATAGGAGGGAAGTCCAATACCTAACAAATCTCCTTCTCACAACTATGTGGAGAGAACTGTCAAATCAGTGATCTCACAACACATTTCAAACTTTCCTCTTGGAAGTGCTTTAGTCATTATATGAACAAGTAAGAGATAGTTATCTTGCACAAAACCAACCTCCTGCAAAAATTTCTTTAACCATAACAACTTCTTGCATGCTTCAGTAATAACAATGAACTCTACCTTAGTAGTAGACAACACCACGTACTTTTACAACTTATATTACCAAGCCACAACTCTCCCCTACAAACTTAATCAAATAACCCAATGTAGACCTTTTGGAATCAATGTTTCCAGCCATATTTGAGTCTGAGTAGCCCATCAAAATAGGCTTATCACCTCCCAAGTAAAGTTTTTTATCAATAGTACCATGAAGATACCTCAAAATCCATTTCAAAGCCCTTCAATGCTCTCTACCTGGGTTAAACAAAAACTTACTAACTGTACCAACAACATGAGCAATATCAGGTCTCATACACACCATTGCATACATCAAACTACCTACCAAAGATGCATAAGGAACTTTCTCCATGTCTAATTTTTCAACCTCACTTAAAGGACTCTATTTAACACTTAGTTTAATGAGACACAATAGAAGCGCTCATAGTCTTAGCTTTTTTCATCTTGAATGTCTACAACACCCTTTTAATATAGTGTTTCTGCGACAATCACAACTTCCTTTTCTCTCTGTCACCAATGATTCTTATACCAAGAATCTGCTTAGTAGCTCTCAAGTCTTTCATGGAAAATGACTCGCTCAATTGCTTCGTCAACCTATCAATCTTGGAAATCTTTCCCAACAATAAGCATGTCACCAACATATAATAACAGGATAATAAAGTCAACGTTAGAAAAATTTATAACAAAGAAACAATGATCAAAAGTAATCTTCTTGTAGCCTTGCTAACATATAAAAGACTCAAACTTCTCATATCACTGCTTCAGAGCTTGCTTTAGCTGTATAGACTCTTTCTCAGTCTACACACATAGCCTTCCTTGCCTTTAACTTGAAAACCAACAAGTTGCTTCATATAGATCTCTTCCTCCAAATCATTATGAAATAAAGCAGTTTTCATATCCATTTGCTCTACCTCCAAATCAAGAGTAGCAATCAAACTCAAAACTGCTATAATGGATTACATCTTCACCATAGTTGAGAAAATCTCATTGAAATTAATAATTTTTCTCTGTCTGAAGCCTTTCACCATTAATTTGGCTTTATACCTTGGAGACACAAAATTATTTTCATGTTTCGCCCTGAATATCCACCTGTTTTCTAATGCCTTCTTGCCCTTAGGTAATTTCATCAAGTCATAAGTGTGATTATCATGCAAGGATTTCATCCCATCTTGCATTGCATCTAGCCACTATTTCTTTTCTTCACCCTCTAAAGCTCTTCAAAACACTCAAGTTTTTCACCATCAGTCAAAATCACATATTCATTAGAAGAATACCTGATTGGTGGTTGTCTTTGTCAATTAGACCTCTTAAGTTAGACTTGAGAGGATTTAGGTGCATCATAAACATTCTTATTAGGTGACCTCTCATGCTCCTCCTAGTCATCTTCAATAGAAACATCTAGTCCACCTCCAAGCTACAAATCATCACCAAGATCTTATTGTTCAGTATGTTTAACACTATCTTCAACATTATCCTGATCATGAATAGACGATCACAAAGGATTAACATCTGTCAGATTTCTATCTTTTTCAAATATAGTCTTCTCTACCTTATCAATATCCTTAATGGTTTGTTCTTTCATGAACTGTACATCACAACTTCTAACAAACTACTTCTTAATAGGATCATAATACATGTAGCCAAATTCATCTTCACCATAATTAATGAAGATGCACTGCCTTGTCTTCGAATCCAACTTAGATCTTTCATCCCTTGGAATATGAATAAACACCTCGCAACCAAAGACACACAAATGATCATAACTCATATTCTTGTCAAACTAAATTTTATTTGGCACTTCACTGTCCAGAATAACAGTAGGACTGAGATTAATAACATGCACTACCATGTACAATGCCTCACCCTAAAAATGCTTAGGTAATTTAGCATCTGAGAGCATACATCTCATTCTCTCAAGCAATATACTATTTATCCTCTCTATTAAACCATTAGCTGGGGAGCTTTAGGAGGAGCCTTCTCATGTGCAATACCATGTTGCTTGCAATAAACATCAAATGGTCCATAATACTCACCACTGTTGTTAGTACGAATGTGTTTCAACTTCTTTTCTGACTCTCTTTCAACCAAAACATGAAATTGTTTAAATTTCTCTATCACATGTCTTTCCTCTGCAAAGTATGGACCCATAGTTTCCTAGAACAATCATCAATAAAGGTAACAAAATAAATTTCACCATTAAAGGATTTTACCTTCAATGGACCACAAACATCAGATTGCACCAATTACAACAACTTTGACTTCCTTAAGGGAAGATGTTTCTTGAAGGATACTCTAGTTTGCTTGTCAATCATGCAATGAGAAAATATCTCTAATTCTCTGTTTTTTAGCCCTTGAAGAACATTATTTTTAGCTAAGCAATCTAGCCTTTGTAACTAATATGATTAAGCCTTCAGTGTCATTAATATGCCTTCATATCTACGACATTCATATTATCTTTAGCAACCAAAGCTTTTTCCAATACAATTTAGGAATCTTCTTCCCTCAGGCCACAACCAAGTTGCCTTTAGTGAGTTTCTATTTTCCAGAATCAAAGTGATTATCATAACCACCATGATCAAGCATCTGAACAAAGATCAAATTAAAACAAACATAAAAAATATGTTTGGCTCATCTAAGCAACAACTGCACTCCCATGTTGGTTTGCAGACAAACATCACCAACACCAACACCTTAGACACACCATTATTACCCATCTTCAACACTCCAAAATCACTAGAAATATAAGATGTGAAAAACTCCTTCTTTGGTGTAACATGCAGTGTAGCACCACTATTAATAATCCACATGCTTTCATATGATATAAGACCAACTAACTCATTGTCATGGAGATTAATAAGATCACCACAAGTAGCAGTAGCAACATGGGTTATCATCATGATGATCCTCTTCTTTCTGCTGACCCTTCTTATCTTTATTCTCATTTTCTTACAGAAAACAATATTTTTGTATCTGCCCTATCTTATGACAATAATGACATTCCACATTCTTGTATTTGAACTTGGACTTACTCCTGTTTTTCTCTCTACTACCTTTGGATTCCTTCCTATGATTTCTCCCCTTATTTTTAGTGACAGGTACTTCAAACTGAGATGAAAAACCCTGTGCCTTTCTTCTCATCTCTTTATTTAGAGCACCAATCTTTATCACATGCAAGAAACAACCCATTAGGGGTTGAGTTTGTAATAGAAACTCGAAGGATATCCCAAGACTCAGGTAAAGTATTTAGCATCCATGATCCTAAAATTTCATCATCAAATTTGATACCTATTACGCATAACTGATTTAGGAACCCTTAAAAATCATTCAAGTGATTTGAAATAAAAGAACTCTCCCTGTACTTCAAATTCATCAGACAGTTCAACAAATACAATTTATTGTTCCTTGATTTAGAAGAATACAAAGACTCAATATTCTCCCACAACATTCTCGCATATGTCTCGTTAGCAATGTGATTATAAATGTTGTCTTCGACAAATTACCGAATAAAACCACATATCTGTTGGTGTTCAAAATGTCAATCTTCTTCAGACATAAAATCTGGCTTTTGGGTAGCAAAAACAAGAATATGCATTTTCCTCACAAATAGCAAGTCTTTCATCTTGTCCTTCAACAAGTGATAATTAGTGTCATTAAAAGCAACCAATTTTGTATTTGCCTTCATCATTCAAGCAAGTCAAATAGTTCCAAAACCAAAGGCAAAGAGCTCTATACAACTCTGATGGGGGGAAACAATACGAGTTTCTAACAAAGTATAAATAAAGCAACGGAAATAAATCTTTTTAACTTGCAACAATCTATGAGGAGCAACAATAAAAGTATAACACTAACAAAAGCATAAAGCAAGTCTCTGTGGAAACGAACAATGTTCTTATAAAAACTACTAAATGATTTGGTATGCTTGTTAATGGATAACAATAAGGCCTTTTAGGTGTACTACAAGAAATATTGGGTTGAAAGTAAAGGAAAATTAAATCTATATGCTTGGTGAGCATACTTTGTTGTCCTAACTATTTGCAAGGAAGATCAATTAGGCATAATCTCTTGACATAGAAGGTTCTGCATGTAAAATGGTAAGAGAAGCATTAGAAACTTGATGAGACATAATCATATAGCAAGATAAATGCTTGGAAAATTAAAATGGACAGTGGGAAACCTTAGGAACGGAACTGGATACAAGTATAGTTACAACCCACACTTTCTCCTATCCATTTTCCACTTTCGATTTTCATCCTTTTAGTACACACTAGCAATATGGAAGTTTTGCGGAATATTTATGACAAGATGGTGAAAGCATATTTACAGAATTGACAAGTTTTGAGGTCATAGCTTGACAAGATTTCGAAGACACAATTATGAATATATTCTTAGTTTATGCACCATCCTTAGTTTATGCACTTTCCTTTAATATAGACAAGTTTTGACGTATAGCTTCACTAATTCAATTATTGTGACATTGTGATATAACCTTAAGACATCAAACCTGACAAAGATATAAACTGTGCAGGATTACTGGTGTAGCCAATATTTTTAGTTCTAGTATACACATCTACAACATAAACATAGAATAGGACCACTGAATCACTTCAAGCTACAAGTTTTCTAACAAAACTACCATAAGGTGGTCTTGGTTTTTGTAATTATTACAATGAAAGGCATAATTAATAAATGTGCAACCAATAAGATATTCATCATCCACAAACTCCACTTAGAGAAAAGCTACATCATACTTTGGGCAATCAAATTCACCAAGTTATCTACTTAACAAAAAATAAGCAAGATGAAATACTCACATTGAAATAATTCATTGAGGTTTTGAATTCTTTGTGCAACCAGCAATGTAAGAAACCCTCCATCTGAGTGGTCATGCAGTGAGGGTGGAATCAAAATGAAGGAAATGATGAAGTGGATCAAAGTTAGGGATGAAGGAGGGGGGAGACAGAGAGAGAGTACCTGAAGAAGAGAGATGAGTGATAAGGTTTTGAGTGAAGAACCCTAAATCGGAATAAGAAAGCGATGGAAAGAGAGAGAAAATGAGGAGTAGAATACAAAAGCTAAGAGTCACAGTTCCAAGGTAAGGCCATGGGAGAAAGCACGAGCATCACAAACGGAATAAAGAATGAGACATAAGTTTCAGGGGTAAGGTTTTAATTTTTAAGTAAAACGATTTGAGGGATTAGAGTTTAAATGAAACGATGAGTTTCATTATACTTTTATAATTTAATCTTAACTGCACGTTTGATTCAATAGTTATTGTTCGTCAAATTGAAAAATCTCCAGTTTTTTTTTAATGGGAGATGATCCATCTCCAAAAGTATTCGACTATTCTTTAAAATGAAAAAGATGAGTACGTAACACTTTCTTTTATTGTCTTTTCAACACTTTATTTTTATTTTTATGAAAAAGTTCAAATTTATTAAAAATATCCATTGCAACAAGTGTCACTTTTAAATTAAAAGAAAAAGAATTAATAAAAAGTGCTTCATTAAGATTAGTGTGATTTTTAATAAATTTGAGCGATTCATCAAATTCCAAATATGCTGAATATATGTTTTGATTGTCCCAATTCAAAGTCTAGTTAATGCTGCGGTGTCATGACTGGGGTGTACGTAGATATCAAAATAGCTGGTGGAATTGGATAGCATAAAAGAGAAAAAGCTGGATTGAATTTATATGGCCGAGAGAAATGCCAAATGAGGAAGGCAAGGACGTGGCATGCAATTCCAGCATTATATTTTATAATTATCCGTGTTCTCTAGTAACCAGTACGATGTAAATTGCCTGTACTTTCACCATAAGAATTAATTGTTATATTTAATCCTCGTGTTAGATCATGCATGTTAATCATATAATTCTTTTTGGAAGTGATTAACTGGTCATATATTTTCAAATAGATGTGCCAGTGTATAATGACAGACCTCCTTCACTTGTCAATTGCAACAGAGCATAATAAAGTAATCGTGCTGATTAATTTTAGTGTAATATATGGTCCAATCTTTTAAATTATAAAAATATGAGAGCATCTCTGGCAGCGGATTCCTGAAGGGATCGTGAGAAGAACAAACTCAACTACCAGTGTTTCTCTCCTGCAAAGCGTAATGAAATCCTCATGTCAGAGATTCCAGTTGTCAGAAGGAACGCGATTGTTGCGATTAAAAACAATATTTTGGTACGAGTAGAACAGGTCAAAGAGGGAAAACAATGGTAACAAGAACAACAAGTTCCATTGGAGCTCAGAGGAAGTACTGCTACTGAATCTTGAGCAGGCAAGAGACAACATGATTAACTGAAACACGTAGAAAAAAGGAAAGCAAAAGCAATTTTCGTAATAGCGGCGAGCAAAGTAAAGAGGAACCACAGGCGAAACAGCTAAGAATGCTGCACCCTAGATCGCCAGAATCCAGTAACAAAAAGCATCGAGGATACCACCTCCACACTGATGCGAGTAATCGATGGAGATGAAAGGATATCTACCTTTACGGAGATTCAGATAGATGGGGGAGGAGAGACTTTTGTTGTTGCCCATTTGTCTTTTTTTTTTTCACTTTGAGACCGTGGGTGAATTTTATTGATTCACAAACTTGAGTCAATGAAGTGTTTTTTTTTTTGTTTTTACCTTCGATAAAGTAAACTCATGTATGAAAGACTTGCACTCATTACGTGTTTTCTATTGCCTAGCTATGCATGCATGAATGTTTCCTACATTTACAATTTTAATTGTTACAATAAATTATAATTTAAATATAGTAATTTATAATTTAAATATGTAATTATATAAATTTATAATTTAAATATATAATTATAACAATTTATAATTTAAATATATAATTAATTTATACTATTAAAATATATTATAATTATTTTAAATATTTCATTATTTATCTAATGATGGATAATATTTTTATTTATTATTTTATAATTTTTAGCTAATTTTATAAAATATTTTTCTTTTTTAAACAAGTGGATATTATAAAAGGCACCAGGGTGCAATTACAGGAGGTTACAAACAGATTGGAATACAAGAAAAGGAAAAGGAGCCACACAAAACATAGCATAATAAAATGATAAAGCAAGGAACAAGCATAAGAAAGAGAGAAAAAAACAGAAGCACATCAGCGTATTAGGGCCACTACCAATAAGACAAGCCATCCCAATGTCTCCTCTCAATAAACCAGAATTGGATAACCAGAATAAACCAACCTGCAATGGCCATAACAGAGGCAGAAAAGCAGTAATATCAACCAAGAATACACAGTCAACAGCCAACACCATAGCACCCAAAAGCCACACTCAGGCCCAATTAATTATGCAGCAGGCTGGCAGGCCAAATGAAGCAAACTATAACGGTAACATATACCAATGATAGACCACACGACTAGCAGCCAAAACCACCAACCAGGGGCAATTTAATAACCAACAGAACATGAGACACCAAGGACTAGACCAGCAGAGGCAGAACCTCTATTACAGCAGGGGCATTCAAGACTACACCATCATAATAACAAAGACAATTCAGCAGCCTCACAATACAACACCCCGTACCAGCACTAACAAGCAACCCCATACTGACAAATAACCAACACATGGTATCACAAATTTGCTAACATAGCGTAAGAATAATGTAGGCAAATCATCTACAAATGATTGATCATGCATTAGCAGGGGACAAGACAGAATTCCATAATTGTGATGACAGTGCAGTATAAATTGTACGGTGTTATATAATTAACACAGCTGCCCAAAAACTAGAGGACCAAATAATCACGAGGGATGCTCATTTCAACAACACTTATAACTAATTTTTATTTTTTAAACAGTTTTTAGTTAACTTTATAACTAATTTTATCAAGCATACCAGTATGATGGTTGATGAGGACTAACAACACATATATGAAAATTATTATAAACATTTGTATGATTGTTTAGAAAACATGACAAAAAGATTCTAGAAATTAATGGTCATCATTTAAATTATGAGAGATATTTAAAAAGAAGTGGGCGCATGTGTAAAAGGCAAATCCATGACAACTTCAGCAAATTTGGTGAAGTATATCTGAACAAGTTAACAAGAAAATAAAAGTTGAAAATTTATTTTAGATAGTTATTTTTATGTATTCTTCCATTTATAATTTATAATTATGTATTTTTCTAATTTTTAATTTATTGTAATACAAAAAATGTAATGATTTGTTTTTCTACAATTCTAGCTAAAATATATACAAATTGTGTTTCAATGAAAAAACAAAAAAAAATTATAAATTAAAAGCTTATGGATCAAATGAAATTCTCAATAGAATTACAAATGGAGTAAAGAGTTTCCAAAGATAAAAAAAGTTCGGGTAAGAAGTGAAACCTACAAAAAGTAACTTAAAGATTTTGAGAGTAAAATTATTTCTCCATCTTTAAAATATAATACTACACGCTATCCAAAGATTAATTAGGAACAAAATCGTCTGTACTAAATTAGTATCTCATCTCCTATTTTAAATTAGTGTCTTATTTCTTGTCTCGACCAATATGTTATTTAATGAATTTTTTTTTATATAACTTATTAAATGATGTGACATTTATTTATTGGTTAAGACATACAATAAGATATATTAATTTAAGATAAAGAATTTAGTTCCGATTAGTTAACCCTAGTGGTAATCCCATAAAAAAATACCTTAGTAACCATGGGTATTTAATGATCTCATCTTTTATTTAATCAATAAATACACACAAGTACAATACATCGAAATAGCATCATTTCAAATACTTCTATATTTTGGAAAATTCATAAAGATAATAGAATGATTTAGATCTCCCGTAGTGGATCCACTTGAATTGATAAAGCCTCTATTGTATTGATCTCTGATGTTCCGCGGCAAGAAATTATTGAGGAATGGACCAAATGTGTCTTGGCCTTGACGATTTGCTCCATTACAGTGAGAACACGCATCTGGTGACCATATACCAGTATGACAGGTTTGGATAATAACGCTCCGCAGGTCAGCACTTGGGTGGCAGAAAGGACCCTCCACTTTAACAACAAAACCATTACCTCTCTTGTAACGAAATTTGGCTGTCACAGAAATACCAACATCTTTGGTGACAAAGTAGTGTGCCATTGTGACCATGTAAGCACCCTCAGAGTTAACCTTTTTCTTCATTTCCAGAACAAAAAGACTGTCTCTGTATGAAGAATAGGATGGAACAACAGTTGTCTCTATCGTGTAACCTTGTTTTGCTCTCGAAAACAACTTTGGAGGATGTTTAGAAGTGATGCCCCTTATCCCTCCCCGGAGATCGTAACGTCCAACCCTTGTGATCTCTAAAGAAAAACTTGTTTCTTTGTCATTAATTCCGAAACTTATGTTCTCAACACCATCTTTGTCACGGGTTGCGCGCAATTGATAACCACAACGTTTACGTTCTCTTCTTCTCTCAATCCAGTTTTCTGAACCCATATCTATTTCGGGACCTTCGTTGTATGATACACCCCATTTTTCTGTACTGTCTTCTATCCAATTGCCTGCAGAAACCTCAAAAAGGTCTCCCCACCTTGCTACGGCACCTTGAGGGCCAGCTTCGAAAGAAGTACACTCGTTTCCAAGGTTGTGGCAACTGTAACTGGTTCCCATTTTGTATATGTTTGTGACTATATTCTAACAACTTACAAGGAATAAGGTTTGATAAATGTTGAGGTTAGACAGGCAAGAGCTGAAGAGCCATAATTAACTGGTCTTGATTCAAGACTGGAACCAATGGTTTTGCTTTGAGAGCTTCAATTTCTTCCCACCCTATGGTATGCTTTATATTGGACAGATGCATATAACAAATATGTTGTGTTATTAAAATTCAGCCGGTCAAGCCAATGGTTGATGTTTAATAATTAGATCCAATAATTACTGAATTTAATAGGTTTATATTAAAAAAATTAAAAATAATTTACTTAATATAATTTTATACTTCAAAATTAATAGCTAATAATATATTATTATGAATATAAAATATCAATATCCAAAATAATAATTAAACTAAAATTAAAACTCAAATTTCATAATTAACAATAATTCAATGATATAATTTTTAAACAAATTCATAAGTCATAAATATTTAAATATTAAAATTTAATTATTTCAAATTATTAATTTTGAATTTAGATTATCAAGTGTTTTTTATCTAGATTTAAGTCCTTAACTATGAAGTAATATATTATAAAAATTTTCTTTAATTCACCAAAACCAACATTGGTTGAAAAAAAAAAAACAACAAAAAACAATAACCTGATTCATCTGTTTTTAGGCTTTTAATAAAATTAGTCAATTTGATTCAGTTCAATTCGTTCTGAATACGTGGTTGATTTACAAATTAAACTGAACTGATAACTTATCTGATTCTCTGTTCATTCGGTCTGACCAACCAATAACGTTAATTTTCTATGACAAATTTTACCATATATTTGTTTATGTATTTTATCAATTATCTTATCACTCGTATCTTTGTTTTCTTTTTTTATATATTACTTTATGATAAAAAAAAACTTCGTATAATGTATAATTGTATATTCATTATTGGGTGATTAATATCGGTTGAATATATACAATTATATAATTGAAGAATACGATGCCCAAAAAGGCAAGGAGTAACAAAGGCATATTAGGATAAAAACGAATCTTAGCTGCTTCATAATGCAGGTAGAAAAGAATAAAGGAAATCGAATATTAATTAATAGCTATGCCATAGCATCGATCCTTCATTAATGTCTTAAAAATTAATAAATGGACAACATAAAAAGAGTTTAACACTTATAATTATTAGTATAAAAAAATTTTACATTAAAAGTAAATCAAAATCTTTTATTTACATGATTTTTAATTGATAAAATTAATAAATTTACTATATATAAATAGTTATAATCAATTGTCAATATTATATTTTTTATACTCACAATGTATAAGTGTTTTTTCTTAAATAAAAATATCATTATAAATTTTTTTAATGTCATCTTTCCTATATATTTATATTATAAAACCTATACGTTAAAATATAACTATGTAGATTAATTAGTAGAAGTTGCTCTAGCTTATTCATATAAAATCTTAAATTTTAAACTCTAAACCAAAAAAAAGAATCAAAATATAATGTTTATATATTTTTAAAATGAAATTATAATTTTGATCGACCATAGATCAATTGATTAGAAGTTGTTCTAACTTAATTATATAAACTCTTAAATCATAAACCTAAAACAAAAAAAATATATCAAAATATAACATCTATATATTTTTAAAATGAAATTATAATTTTGATCCTACTTTAATTCCTAATCCATATGATTTTGATTCTGTATTTTAGTTGAATTTAATCCCATTATTTTTTAAAAGAAAATCACAAGTTTAATTTAATGATTAATTTTTGCACATTTTTATTTCTTTTATTTATATAATTGATTCCTAAACCTAATATATTTATTTAAGATAATTATGAATTAATTATAATCTAAAAACTAAAAATAAAAGTAAGAAAAATTAAAGGTAAACCAAATTTATGGATTTTTAATATAAAATGACAAAAATTACAGGTAAAAATAGAAGAACGAAAATACTACATCAGAATTTAAGAAACACAAAATTACAATTTAGCCTATTATTGATTATTAGCATGCTATTTTATTTTTTTTTGTGAATGTTCATTTTTTTATTCACTCAATTATACAAACGTAGCAATAAACTACACAAATTATATTACCTTTTATTATCAAACATGCTATTTTACTAAATAAAATACAATATTATTTATGCTTTTAAGATAGGACTATTGACTAGCTCTGACCAAGGTTTGATTGAAATGAGGTTGGTAATCTTTCATGTGAAACAAATTATTAGATAGTATGAAACTATTCGATTATCTTTGGTTCCGACTAATAATGACTTATATTAATTACTCAATTTCATCAAAATTAAAAACTAAAATTGATCTTTTATATCGTAAATTACACAAATCACGTTAATCAAATTATAAATAATAAATTATTATTAATTAGAACCATAATTAACCTGGTGAATCATGAAATTTCACTTACATATGACTAGAAAACACTTCAAAAAAGGTCAAGATAACAGGAGTAATAGGAAACGTACAAACAAATGTTAATATAATAAATTGCACATTTTGTGAGACCCAGTTAAGATAATTGATACAAAAGAGACAAAAATTGATATTAAACCAAATATATATTACAATCACGTGGAGAGACGTCCGGTTGATGTGTTGTAATTAAAATTAAATATAATTTCCAGAAGAAACTATTTATTTCACTATATGTTTAGGTAAAAATAACTTAACTTTTACTTCGGATAAAAAAATTGTTGTATCTGACAAATATTAGAAGTTATTAAGGGACCAAGATGTGAGGGGACCAAGATGTGAGGAGAATAGAGGTTTAAATACTTGTATTACAGAATAGATACATTTTAGATTATAGATAGATTATACTATACCAAGAAGTTTATCGATAATGGTAGTAATAGTTAGACTCAGCTCTTTTAAACAAAGATTCAGTTCAAATTTTGTGTATAAAAAAAGTGATTGAGAAGAAAATCGACACAACTAAGGTACTGATCGGTCAAATTTTCAGAAAAAAAAAAAAGTTAGTTATCAACAAAATTGATGAATTCTTCATTATAAATATCGTGGATAAAAAAAATAAAATAATTAATTTATACGTAATTGCAGCAAGACTTATAAAAAATATATTTTTTTTTAAAATTTAAACATACCCACCCGTAAATTAGAAGACCCCTTATGTTACTATTTAGTACTATTGATATTAGAAATTCATTTTGGGTTCGGTGTTTCATAATTTGAATCACTTGTTACCTTGTTTATTTTGAAAAACATGTTACGGCTTACATTGATTATATTATAATTTATGTAAACATATTAGTTATATTGTAATCGTTGTAAAATACTATATTGTTAATTAGACTATATATTATCATATATATATATATATATATGAATTTAATTAGTATTAATAGATAGTGTAAAACCTTTTATATTAATATTCAATCACAATCCTTAATTTATAGTAAGTTTGTTAATTTTACTGATTAATATTTTAAAAATCATATAAATAAAAAAATGTGATTAAATGTTAGGATAATATTCTTGTACTACTGTTAGTGGTCACGACGGCTAGCAATAGGATAGTGGCGGCGATGGTGACCAGCGACAATGGTCATGGTGGGTGACAACGGTGGTGGTAATAGTAGAGGTGATGTTGAGGGTCGGGTGGGGGTGAAGCTGAGGGTGGGGATAAGTTACGGTGGAGGAGTATATGATATCTTTAAGTGAGTTATTTTAATCTGAACATTATTTTTAATCTTACGCTAATTATTATTTATTTCTATTATCTTTCATAGTAAATTTCTCACCTAATACACTCCGAGAGACGTATCTAGTGAGAAAGTCAAAGTATATGAAAGTGAGAGAATTAAATCTCAACAATTGAGAGAAGAGAGAAAAGAATATTTAAAAAATCTCAATCATTTAGAGATGAGAGAGAAAAAAGAATAATAAATAATAAATGTTGGAAGAGAAAAAATGAGTTATTGATCTCACCATTAATTTTTATTTCAATGGTTGAGATTTGGTCTTTTCATTCATATAAATTTAATCTTTTCAATAGATATGCCCCTTTTATATTATTTACACACATACATATATATATATATATATATATATGTATATGATTCAAAATTTATGTTGGTTAATCATTAAGTGATTAAAAAACACAATTTACTAAAAAAAAGTTACAAAAGAGTATATAGTTAGACTTCAAAATAACACAATAAATTATTGAAATGTTATGGTTGTCATTATGTGATTACATATTAACAAAATTAGAAATTTAGGATAAGAGAACATTTTTAAATATTTTCAACATTGAGAAGACAACACAATCAGAAAAAAATGGCATGATGCTAAAATTATATTAATTTCAGTTTTAAGATATACTTTAATACATTATCTTAAATTTGCATCACAAATTAATATATAAGATTGTATTGATAAACCGATTTTTAAAAATATTTTTATCATATTTAATACATGTTTATAAAGAAAACATTACATATTTATTAGCACTTACTTTTTAATTTTATTCTCATTTTAGATGTACAAATACTTAAGAGACAAGAAGAAAAGGAAAAAATTCATATTTTTGGAAAAATTATTGAAGAAGCATAATCATGCTTGACAACCTCGAGCATGATCATGCTAACCAATAACATGACTGTGCTACTTACAAAACAATACAATCATGTTCATTTTGGCATACCTATGCTAAATAACCCAAACCCTTTTTATAAATACCAGAAGATGAGAGATATAAGGAGACTTACTTTGCCTCGAACGAAGAGTTAGATGAATGACCTAGGGCCGAAGAATGGCAAGGAAGGTTTGAATTAAGTCGATTCATAGTTATCCGTATAGTAATTATTTCTCTACTTGATGTACTATGTAATCATTAAGATGTTTGGATATACATTACCCATGTTTGGCTAATACCTTTTTTCTAGGATTATGATGTAAAATCTTTGTGATTCCCCATTGTACTTTGCATTATTATTTCAATGTTTTTTAGTGATTAATTTGCTTCTCTATCACATTTGTATATCCTAATTATTTGAATAGACATGATCATTGATATTTGAATAATTGAATAATTGATATGCGAAGCAAGTATGTTATTGCTCCAATAGAATTAATCAAATTTATAGGGCAAACCTCTAATTGGACAAAAAAAAAACCGATCCTAATTTGATATCTTGCATACATGACCAAATTGGATAACAAGTTAGGATTATAATGTAGTGCGAATGACCAAACACACCATAACAACATGATATTTTATTAGTGATAAATGAATAACAAAGAATGAGATGACTTAGTAAATAGAAGGTAAGAACATTGTTGTGGAAATCAAAATCCTAGGCTTTAATCTATTAATTCTAAACTCATCAATCTTATATTGATCTCAGTTAGGATCAATCTTATATTTAATTTTCTTTTCATAAGTGTCAATTTTACTTAAAAATTTCTATCTTTATGACACTTATGTAACCAAGAATTAAGGAAAATATTTTTGAAAATCTAACTTTGAAATAAAAAATCAATTAGTTGTAAATAGGTTTTTTTAAAAAGAGTTGTAGATGTGTACATTTAATCCTTATAAATTTTTTTTATAGATGAAAGAGTCAGATCTTCCTTTGGAGCAAGCATGAAATAGTTTCAATTAATAAAAAAGTTTTAATGAAAGCAAAGGAGAAATTGCTCTCCTTTAGGAATCCGTTCAACAGATTAGCTCTAGAGAAGGTGTGGAATTGAGAAGAAATTCGTCAAGGGAAATTGAATTCGCTCAATAGATTGAGCTTTCTTCACTCTAAATAACTTGTATCCGCTTAGCAAAGTTAAATTTACTGAGCAGATTGATAACCTATATCTGCCTTATTTTGAAAGTATAAAAGGAAAAAGAAGTGAAAGACCAGTAGAAGTAATTGGGTTAGGCAAAAACCAAGAAAAGGATAGAAAACGAAGAGAAAGACAAACTCAAATCTTTTTAATCCTTTTGATTTATATATATATATATATATATATATATATATATATAGAGAGAGAGAGAGAGAGAGAGAGAGAAAGAAAGAGAGAGAGGACAACTCAGATAAGAAAAAAAAGCTTACAGTGAGAAATAAGAAAACTTAATAATAACCTTAGGATTTTAATAACCAGTTTAGATTGAGTCATTCATTAAACAAGGTTATGTGGTTCTCTCACACAGAGACCTCTCCCGGAAACCAAACCCTTGTTTAATACGTTGTTCTCTCGTCACCCTCGGATCCTCTGCAAGACAATCGTTGGGTTATCTGCAATTGCGTAAAAATTGTTATTTTCTCTCCATCAATTTCCTAAGTACAAGTCAATGGACTGAAAAAAATTGAATGACAAAGGAAGGTTTTGACTACATTTAGTTTTGAAATTTAAGTTAGGATTAATTAGTTGTTTCTTTTAAAATTTTTATCAAAATTGTTTTTCCATAAAATTAGGTCCAGAAAGCTTCAAGAATGACCATCAATGGCTGCAACTGATGGAGTGCTTCATCTTATATTAATTCATTATAGCCACTGATGGTTATTCTTGGAGCTTCTAGTTCTAATGGAAAGACAATTTTGATTAAAATTTTAAAACAAAAAATTGATTAATCCTAACTTAAATTTCAAAACTAAATGTAGTCAAAATCTTTCTTTGTCGTTAATTTTTTTTTCAGTCCATTAGCCTGTACCTAGCAAATTGATAGAGTGAAAATAATAATTTTTGCACAATTACAAATAACCCAACGACTGTGACATGTGAAGATAGTAGCGATCTTGTAGAGGATTTGAGGGTGATGAAAGAGCACACATTAAACAAGGTTTGGTTTGTGGGAAAAGTTTCTATGTGAGAGAAACATGAGTTTGTTTAATGAACAACTCAATCTTAACCATTTATTAAAATCTTAAGGTTATTATTAATTTTTCTTATTTCTCACTCTAACTTTTTTTCTCAACATATATATATATATATATATATATATATATATATATATGTATATATAAAAGACAGCTCAGGTGAGAAAAAAAAGTTATGGTAAGAAATTAGAAAACATAATAATAACCATATGATTTCAATAAACGGTTCAGATTTAATTGTTAATTAAACAAGCTTATGTGATTCTCTCACACAGAAACTTCTCTCACAAACTAAATAACCATATGTCATTGACATTACTGCCACGATTGTCAATAGTACCACCACCCATGAGCGGAGGGACGGGGGGACTGACAGGGGTTATGTCCCTCTCCCAAATTTAAAATAAATTAAATTATATATAAAAATTAATGTTAATTTTTATCTAAAAAGAGTAAAATAAAAATATAATAAGTAATATGATTTATAAAAATAAAATAAAATAAAGAGCAACAGACAAATATTTAGTTTGTGAAAAAAATTTCTGTATAAGAGAATTACATAAACTTATTTATTTAACAACTAAATCTGAACCGTTTATTAAAATCTTATAATTTTAAAATAAAAAAATTATTTATATATAGATACACAACTTTATGTTTTCTTATTTTTCACCGTAATTTTTTTTTCACGTGAGTTCCTACTCAATATATATATAGAGGACAACATTTGATGGATTCAGCCATATACCCGAAAATCGTTACATTTATTATACTTTTAGTCTATGAGGTCGAGCTTTAGCTCAACATTATTTACTACTAGTACAACATAACATAGCACATGCTAATACAGATATATAATTAATAATCATAACGTCTACGATAGTAGTTATTTGTGGAGGAGTCAAAGCCACCCTGGATGTAACCCCCGTTGGCATTATTAAAAGTACCACTGTTATTAAGAATGCGTTCACCGTAGTGGTTTGAGGTTTGATACCTGTTTCTGTTCCCTGCATATTGGCCACTGTTGATGGTTGCACCAGAGAAATCTTGGGGCCCACTGCCATGGGTGTTGAACGAGTTTGAAGTACCATGGTTGGTCCCTTTGCCTGCTTCCTCAGCTTGAATCATCGCAAGGATTCTTTGCACCAAGTCTGCCATTCTGATCTTACTCTTTGCTCCTCACCTCTCTCAACGGTACTCCTAACTAATTATTGATGTTTTGTTATAATTGTTGCCTTAATCTTACAAAGGAATCCAATTCTTTACTCGTTTATGCAAAGTTCTGATGCATGATATGATAATTTAAGGAACAAATTGGACTCGTTTGGTCGGGTAAAAGTTTCAGATAATAATATCGATCAAGTGCTTCTCATGCTACCACAAGCTATATATATTTCTGTCCACACAAGCTTTGCTTCTGTGCTTCAACAAGTAGTCTTTAACTTGGAGAATATATCCGGTATAAAGTGTTGCAACTTGGCTTCAGCTTGTTTGTGTTAGGACCCAATACGTAACATCACATAACGTCATGCAAGCAAAAATACCCATTAATGCAGATATGGATGGACCAAACGAAGCATATAGCTTTACTTTAAATAAATTGAAAATTCGAAATTCAATTCTGTAAGAATCTTTTTCTTTTTTAACTTTATGGGAGAAATGGCCTCCATAGTACGTTGAGAAAATTTGAATTATCATCTCTTGACTAATTTGAAATAATAATTTTTTCTTTTTTTTTTAATTTTCTTTAAATTCTCATTTTTTACTTACATAATTTTCTTCATCCCAACTCTCTCATCTTATTTTTTGCACCTAGCCTCTATTTTCTTACTTCTTAGTGGTTAATGTATACATGCAGTATAATTATTTAATTTCTTATTTTTTTAGTATAATAATTTAATTTTTTATTTTTTTAGTATAATATTTAACTAATTTTTAGTATACTTAATTTATTATTTTTAGTATAGTTATTTAATTTATAGTTTTTATTATATAATACATATATGTTTATTATATTAATTTGCTTAATGAATTGCATGTTTAGTATATTTATTTAATTAAATATTTACTTAATGTAGTTAATTACACATAGTAAAATTATTTAATTTCTTATTTTTTAGTATAATAATTTAATTAATTTTTAGTGTACTTAATTTATTATATTTAGTATAGTTATTTAATTTATTATTTTTTTATTATAATAATTACATGTTTATTATTGATTTACTTAATAAATTACGTGTTTAGTATATTTATTTAATTAAATATTTGGTTAGTGTAGTATAATATAATTATTTAATTTCTTATTTTTTTTAGTAGAGTAATTTAATTTCTCATTTTTTAGTATAATAATTTAATTTCTTATTATATTATGTTTTTAGTATAGTTATTATTCTTTTTCTCTCCTATTACACTTTGATCACCGTTTGCCGGAGAGTAAATATTGCAAATTTTTATAGTCTCCGGCAAACGATTGCCAAAGAGTAAAAAAAAAATTGCAAATGTTTTTACTCTCCAACAATTGTTTGTTGAAGAGTAAAAAAATTTGCAAATTGTTTTTTTACTCTTCAAAAACCGTTTGATGGAGAGTATAAAAAATTTTCAGAAACCATTTGCAGGAGAATAATAGGAAAGATAAAATGAAAGACATATAAAATTTTTACCATAATAGTAGGTTTAATTCAAATTTTCAAATGTTGATCCGTCGGTGGCTGTTGATCTACAAAATAATTTAAATGTCATTTGCTATATTTTTTAATGTGCTAAGAAATAAATAATATAAAATAATTTAAGATACTGGCCAATAATGTTTTCCAGTCAAAGTTTCAACATTTGCCAAGGCTTTTTAGTTAATGCCAACTTTTTTTAGCTAAGGTTAATCAGAGTTTTGTTCAGTTGAGGTAATTTAGGGTTATTTTTATTACTATAAGTTAAATTATTTTTCATCCTACATTAATCATGGATATTTTTTACTTATGTTAACCAAAAATTCCTCCAATTTTATGTTCCTGCTATGTATGCTACAATAGGTTTTATTGAATCTTCCACAACAGTGTGAAATATCACAGTGTTTTGTCCAAACACTAAACCTTTATATATCTCACACGCAATTCTCATATGATGGTGGGTCGACCATAGGAGTGTGAACCAAAATCAGGTCATTTGCATAAAAGCCACAATACTGTTGAATAGGCCATAATCCTATACCTAATGCTTTAAAGTTGTACATGTCACGCTAGAGTTTCAACACATCTTTCACAACAGTATGAAATATATCCCTGTTGTGACTAGACTCACCAAAGCTCAGTACACCTCACATGCAACTCCCACAACATGGTGCAATCGTCCATAGAAGTGTGAACCCAAACATGGTCATCAACACACCTCCCACTATGTTGTCCAATAGACCACTATCCTGTGTCCAACACTTTAGAGCTCCACATGTCACATTAGAGTGTAAATGCTTTGTTGATTCATTGTCAAGCTTATTGTGTCATTGTCAATAGTTTTAGATAAATAAGAGTATCATATCCTTAGAGACTTGGCTTGGAACTAAACTACTTTACACATAGTGCTATCATTTCCCCAATAGTGTTAATTATTTTCTTCTAAATTAGTATTTGTTAGTTTTTAATTAAGTTCCAAACTTCCAATTTAGCAACCAGCTCAATGGCATCCTTCGCAGTTTGCAGCACTAGCAGAAGCACCTGTACTAGTTAAGTGACACCAATATATACATCTTCATTGGCGGGAAACAAGAACCAGTTAATCTTACTGTCAAGAAAAAAGAACCGATTAATCTCTTTTAAACTAATTAAAAGAAAAGGGCAAAATATTTAAAATTAAATATCAGTTGCATCTTAGCAGTTTGCAACATTAAAAGAAAGCTCCTCCACGACACCAATATATACATTTTCAATGAACGGAAAAAGAACCAATTAATTTACTATCAAGAAAAAAGGACAAAGAATTTGAATTAAATATCTTTCATTTAAACAAATATGATGCATCACTTTTGTGCATGAGTGTAAGTTACTTTTCCTTGTCTAGTGATTGAAAAAAATCTACCAAAACAAGCTTTCCTTTGGGTCTAACTAACAATCAACCATTAAAATATAAATAAATATGGAAAAAATGTTATACTAATTAACAAAAACAGGGATTTTAATATCGAGATGATTCTAACTTGAAGAACTTCAGCATGGATATATAGTGTCAGTAATAATACGTAATGTTAATTAATTTAGTAACTTACAAAATTAACTTTCCATTAAATATTTTGAGATAATACTTATATGGTAAATTGATAACTTATGTTTTCACGGTTGGAAAAGGCATATGCAGGATCATAAATGTTGCAGAGTATAATCCTATGCTCGGCAAAGTATGCTTACCCTGTAATTAGAAAATAGAAGTGAGTAGGGGCGTCAATTGAAATATGGTGGTAGGTACTACTAACAAATTGAAATACCAATTAAGTAAGGATTGACATGAACGAGCAAAACTATTTCAGTGGAACATTTTATCAAACAACATAAGTATATCAATGAAGTTTTTCAAGCAAAGTGAGAAAACCCCACCAAACTCTACACTAAAATTAGAGCCAAATCATTCACTGGAAAAAATGAGCATGAACAACACAAATTACACAACTCTAATGAAAAGGTAATCACATTTTATGTTTAACGCACCTTGGAGATAGTTTCACAGATGGGCATGCACGAGCTGTCACGATTTAAGGTTTGAGTAAACACTAACATTCAATTGGGTTGTGTTTCAGAATTGGCAAAGGAAGACGAGCGTGCGTGACAGTGAGGTGTAAGAACAGAGAGTGAATTCACTGAATAGGGTATCTCTAAAGGAATAAAAAAACAATGAACGTAATTGATTTTCAAACTAGTTCGATTCCAAATGATCCATAATCTAAAAAGTAGTTCCGTTAATTTTTGCCTACCCGTATTAAAAATAGAGGACATTATATTGATAAACATTTTGTTATTTATCAGGATCTCATATTTTTTAGTTAAATTTTTTGGGGTTTTGTACCCGTGTTGTACCTGTATAAATTCCATTTCCTAATAAAAAAACATTTCGACCCAGATAAAGGATTGTTATAATGATAGATTTTTATTGACAAACTTTAAAAGTATCAAATCAAATATTGATTTTTTTTCAATCTATCACCTTTTTAAAAGTTAATTATTTGTATAAAAAATATGTTTTTAGCTTTTGTAATGTTATTAGTAAGGAAGTTAAATCTCCTATTAGCTTTATTATTATGAAAAAATTAGAGGAACAAAATCAATTCATTAAAGTTTTTTATTTCAAGAAAATTTTATAGTTAAAATCAAAGTTGAAAGCGCAGATTCCTAACAATGACATAAAAAAACTTGTTATCAATAAACAAGTTTATCAAGTCATGTAGTATTTTTTGTAAGTATAAAAGTTGTATCTATGTTGAGTTGATTGATAGTTGAGAATTTTCAATACTTTTTATTTGTATAACTAAGAGCGTAAAATCAAAAGTAACATCTAATAAGAACAATATAAAGATAACATGAATTTGTGAATGAATTACTTTTACTAGTTGGGATTTGATTTCATTAAATCATCATCTATGCATAAATGAACTACTTTTAATCATGTTTCTTACTCATGTTTTCGTGAACTCATATAAATACCCTAACACTAATCCCTTACAAACTATGTCTAAGTTCATTGAGTTAAGTTTTCAATTTCTTGAATAACCTAAACCAAATCGCTTGCATTAAGAAAATGATCAAAATATGGTCAATGAGATTTATTCTATTCCTAACAATAAACCTCATTTAGTGTCTTCTTATTTTATGATTCAAATACATATTTCAGTTACATCCAAACCTCAAAATATACAGAAGATGGAACACAAATGTTGAATAATAATAAGCTTAGAGTGAAGGTCAAATAATACACATGAGTTATTCTTAATTACATCAAATTCTAACTAAAAGAAAACTGAACAACTAATGGAAGAGAGAGCATCCTAAACCATGGTGGAAGAAAACATCAAAAGAATAAAGGTTGGATAGGAAACCATGAGTCTTAAAATGTGATTTTAGGTTATAAGAATGAATAGTTATGAGTTTTTAGACAAAAGGGCTCTTTTATAGCTCTTGAGATGTGTTGACTTAAGAGGCGACGAGACACCCATGTTGAGTGCTAGATAGTGGTGCTTTAGCCATTTGATTGTTGTTTGTTTGTCAAGGTTGGATGCTCATTAATGAATATTATGGTAACCTTTTATCTATTAATTATTGATTCAGTTAAGCTTATTTTAATCTAGCTAGAAGAGATGTATCTATATTATAAAAAAAATACTAACTATTAGACTAAAAATAATAAATAATATCTAAAATCCTAATTATATCTATTTTTTACATGAAAAAGTAAATCAATACCTTAAAGAAGAATTAGGATAATTGTTATTGTATGATGTAAAATAATATAAGTTTAATAAGTGGTTTCGCGTTCGAATCTTAGTTATATAGTTACATCAAATATAAGAAGGGAGAGATTGCTGCACATAGTAGTCCATGTTAACAAGATTGCCTACATTGGACAATACTTGTACTCAAGAGCAAATTCAGGGAGCAAAATCTACTTATTACTAAAAGATATTTTAACAATGAGATGTATATTAGAAACTAAAATTTATATAAATTATTATAATTAATTTTGTAGAAGTAAAATAAATATATAAGTAAACTGAGTATAACACGAATACAATTCAAATTAATAAAATAATATAATAGAAACTAAAAAATTCTCAAAATTTAAGGTGGCCATGGTAGGGTAGGCCACCCCGCTGCGTTCGCCCCTATTTGTACACTGTTCCAAATGTTTCAAATTCACATATTTTACTTTATATAAAAGATTATTTAACTATGTTATGAATCTAATAGTATTTAATTTTTATCGTGAAATCAATTTACTAGTTACAATTATATTAACGCAACTCCATAGTGGGTTGCTTAATTACCAAATTACTTAAGTACAAGGAACGTTATTTTATTTCTAAGAACTCTCATTGAAAAAACGGACACAATATTCACGGTCTTTTAGAAATAAGGATCATGATGCTTAAACTGTAAAAATTAATATTTGTAGTGTTCTGCATTAAATTAACATTTATTTATAATAATTAATTAAAAATTTTAAGTTATCTAACTAAGTTAATTAGAATAAAAAATTATAAAAGTTTGAATTGTTGTAAAGAATCCGTTATTAGAGAAAAAAATATAAAAAATAATAAAATAAAGTTTAATTTGAGTTAGTTATGAGAATGATGCGGCACAATGAGATCACTGATAATAAGTAAAAAATCTTGGTAAGCAATTAGGTAAGTTGATATTGAGAGTGCAGTTAATATTATATAGGTTCAGTGCAGTTTTTGTTTTATTTTTTTTCAATTTTAAATATTTTGTCCCTATTTTTAGCTTTTGATATTTTCTCCCCAATCTTTTAAAAATGGTCAATGTGAGTTACTCAACGGCTACGCATTATGTATTTTTTAAAAGGTGACCAACAAAATGTTAAAAATCAAAAGATGTGGAATAAAATGTCCAAAATTAAAAAAAGAAAAGAAGATAAGGACAAAAAGTATCTTTAAGCCTATTATATTTTACGGTTAAATTACCTTAATTTTAAAACCATCACTTTCATTTACTAGTTTCAAACTATTATTATATTATTTTCGTTTTAAAACTATTATTATATTATTATATTATATTTTACGGTTAAATTACCTTAATTTTAAAAATATCAATTATTATTTCTTCTTTTACCAGATTTAAAACCACCATTATATAGAATGATTATTATTTAATTTGAAAACAATCACTCGTTTATTTCTGTTTATAAAGATTCCTTTTATTAAAAATAATCAATATTATTTTAGTCAATTACAAAATTATCTGTTAAAAAAAATTACAAAATTACATTAATATCCTTTCATTTAGGTGGAATTTTTTATTATATATATATAAAAAGATTTTTTTTTTTGAAAAGCTATATATATATAAAGATATATTAACTCTAATTTCAAAATTTGCGAGAATAGCAAATTGTAGCTTTCATCATACTCGCTTAAAGAGTATTCTGGGGTATAGATACTCAACATTATTTATAGCTACTATAGGTTACATATATATATATATCGTTGCCTGGCATATGCCGTATACAGATAATTAATAATTATGAGTAACACCTATTTTTAGAGATATGGAGGCTTCCTTGTACTGCGGTTAATGAAGGCTGCATATTCATATTGGCTGTCTAAGGGGTGATACCTTTTACAGTTATTTGCAAATTGGTCACTCTTGATGGTTGCATCAAATAAATCCTGGGGCTCACTGCGATGGTTGTTAAATGTGTTTGAAGTACCTTGTTTGCTCTTGCTCCCTTTGGCTGCTTCCCCAGCCTGAATCATTTCCTGGATCCTTTGCATCAACTCTGCCATTTTGATCTCCTTTTTGTCTGCAAAAGAAATATATTAATTATAGGTACAAGTATCAATAACCCATATACAACATGATAAAAGAAAATACATTTTTTATCTTCCTTACCTCTCAACACTAAAGTCTAAACCAATTGTTTTGTTATTTGAATATTAACTGCCTTAAAGTTTTCTACTAGCTAAGCTAAATATATAGATGGGAAAGGAATCTAATGCTTTTTTCATTTATGCGAAGTTCTCATATGATGTTTCTACGGACAACTTGGACTTATTTGGTTGGGTGAGAGTTTCATAAGGAATATACTATCTCCATTATCAAGTGATTTTCATGCAACCACTAGCTATTAATTCCTGGCCCACAATGTGCTTAAGTTAGAAGACTTAGTTTGATATGGAGAATAAATGTATGTGTTTTACAGGGGCATCTTGTAAACACGTGGGTATGTTAAACCCACTCAAATGAATCAATAGAAATCTATACATTAAAAACAAAAACTAAAAATTACAGCATATACAATAAAAGGTTATGAAACTTACTTATATAGCAAGTACAACCAATGGTTAGTTAAGAGACGTACTTAGTAATTAGACACAGTTGATCATTAGATTGGTCACCTGATGCACCTCGGTTACCAAAGACACTTCAAATTTAGACTTATTTCTAACACTACTCCAATTGCATTTACACATATTGTAATATCCCAAATTTTTACTGAATCCAATTATGAAATTCATGGAAATTTTTTCAAAGATAATTAACATAAATATGGAAATTTTCAAAACTTGTAATTACATAAAGAATCATAATTTTCTTAAAATAAAATGTGAATATAATATTTATTATAGAATTTCCTTACACAAAATGTTCATAGTACATCATATAGCAATTACTTCCACTACTCCAATTATACCTAAATCATAGCAATAGACCTTTGACAAAACAACTTAGATAAAAGCAAATTAATACAAAACATCAATCATCCTTAAGCATAAAGAAAGTCTTCAGTACTTTCTATTCTAGTTGCATGTTCTGACTCCTATTCTAAATCATATCATGAACACATATGAAAAGAATACATAGAACAAACACACAGAGGTGTGAGATAATTATAAACCATAAATATTAATCTTAATAAACTATACAGACAATGGGAACTTAGATTCACCCTAGGACTCGGTTCCTCATAATCTCAACATATAATTTAATCTCACTCATCTCACACTGAACTCAATTCCACATGACTCTAAGTATGGATCCATGACCATTCACGATGATTCACCTCAACCATAAAGAATCTCATTGGGAAGTGATTGGTAGTTATATATTTAACCCAAATTGATACAATAATTCTCTCGAGAGATTGGGTTAATTTCCTAAAGCCAACTACCCATAATAATATTTGAACAACTGCCAAATGTGGACCACCTGTCCAACACCTTAACTGACCCCAAATACGGCTTGAGCAAAATATACCCTACCAATCATGAGATGTTGAGCATTTTTTGAAGTTTTAAATAAACGAATATTTCATCCAAATACTAACATAGAATCCACCGAATGTTCATCCACCTAACGAAACATTCCTAGTCCGAACACCAACAACCGGAATATTCATTTACTTAAAACAATCCAAGGATAACCAATCTTACCTTTCATCTCGCAGTGTACCAAACTGTGACTTTCCAAACACCATTCTTGTGCATTTGCACAATACTTCTACTAGGGAACCTAGACTCTTTACTAAGTTCTCCTCACCATTACTCATCCAATTCTCAAGGGATATTAGCTTTATAGCCATAAATTATGCAATATTTATAATGAATCACCACACCATCAACCCTAATTTGAGTATCACTATTTTCATTATGCAACATATTTTTTAACATAATTAAACTTTATATGACATTTAGACAAGAATGGATAATAAGTAATTTAATTCAAAGATTCATGTTATTCATCAAGATTAAATTAGTATTACTATAAGACATCTTTTCTGATGTGGAAGATCAGATTAAACCACAACTATAAAACATACTCAGTTTGTCTCCCTAACAGTTTATTATCCTTAACACATTTAAGCAATTCATCATTTCACCCGATGACAAAACTAATAGAAATCATGAACAACAATTAACAATCTCAAACAAAGGACCAGAATAATGTCTGGAGAATAACAACAACCACAACCAAGAGGTTATCTAGAATGAGTGACTAGCAAGTTATCTAGAGGGTAAATAAAGAAATGACTAGAAGGTTATCTGGACCGATTGACCAGAAGGTTATCTAGAGAGAGCATTAGCGATAACCAGAAGATTATCTAGAATAAATGACCAAAAGGTTATCCAGATGGTAACAAATAAATAAACACACATATTGCAAGCAAACAGTCAACAACATCAATTAAACACAAATAGTAAACAACATTGATTAAGCAATAACTTAATAGAAAGCAATAAACACACACATAGCTTATTAAGATTAACACTTCTTGCGACTTATAACTCCCACTCCCCCCTTACCTTAATAAAAGGCATTTGATTATAAGTAATGGAGAAACTTCGACATCACCTTCATAGATACACCTTTTCTTCCTTAGAATCCTTTTCCTTCTCTCTCTAGAATCACTTTTTCTCTCTAGATTTCATTCAAATGATGCCTCCTACCAATGAACCAAGGCCTCCTATTTATAGTTTTTGAGCTAGGCAATTCGCTCAGCGGTTTGGGATTCGATTAGCGAAATTCTCTATGCACCACCACTTCAGAATCTTCTTCCTTTGCCTTGCACCACCTCACCAGCTTTATAAACTGTCATAATTTCCACTCAACGAAAATAATTTCCGTTCAGCGAAAATAATTTTCGCTCAGCAAATTGCTTTGGCTCAAAGGACTCAAAATATTTGACATAAAATGCTTTCTAACTTGTTATTAATCTATCTCAGCAATTGGTTACATAAAATGTTCATTTCTACATTATTTACAGGTCTAAAAAGTTATTACATACAAAATTAATTCCTAATACTTATCTATTAACCTTGATGATAAATTTAAGGTGTTACACATACAATTCTAATTGAATCTCTTAACTCTTTAAACTTTCTAACTTTAAGGATTTAGTAAGTATATTTGGTAACTGAACTTTCGTTCTATAGTGATATAATTGCAGCTTCTCATTGTTGACTTGGTCTCTTAGAAAATGAAACATTGTTTCTATGAGTCTTCTCTTTCCATGAGATGTTGAATGCCTTGCTAAAACAATGACATATTTGTTGTCCACCAACAACTTCACATTTGCCACTACTAAGTTAGTTCCACACCCCTCTAAGTCGTAGATGAAGCATGAGAGACATGTGGGTTCCCATGATTCCCTCCAAGTGGCACCATTTTCTTCTTTTTCCTCCATGTTGCACCAACTTGGCCTTTCTTTTTGCTCTCATGTTTGAATTTGAATTTTGAGGTGCCATGTAGACTTCCTCCAAAATTCAAATTCAAATTTAGAGGGAACCAAGATCCATATATTTAGGGTCATGTTTGGATCTTCCTAGAATTAATCAAGTGCTAATTGCCTCTAACTCAATTAACACTTGATTAATCTCTCCTAATCCTTCCCAATGGTGGACATCCACCTCCTAATCCCTTAAGCCATTGATTTTTCTCATAGATAGGCATCTCTACCTCATTGTCTCATTTTTCCACTTGAATTAATAGAAAAACCTCTTTATCAGCAAAAGTTCTTTGAGTTTCTTCTTCTCCAAAAGTGAGAAACCTTTCATGGCTTTTATCAAGGGTTCCTTCCCTTGTGGCAAACTACCTAGTCTAGGCTCATCTTCCTAGAAATGGCACCTCCGTACACCATCTCCTACCTCATCATCCTCCATTTTCAAAGTTAGAAGAACCTCTTAAAGTGATCATGGGGATTGCATTAAAAATAAGAAAAGAAAGCTCAAATAGGTAGTTTCTAAAGCTCTTAAAGCACTAGAAATATAAACTTATAAAGTCTATACTAGTAAGTCTTTAGAAGACGAGTTTTCCTTCATCACAAAAAAGTTCTAAAAGATGTTTAAAAATAAAGGGAAGGTCAAACATTCATCTAAATGGAAGAACACCATATGCTCATCTAACAAGCTAAAAAAAGACATGGATGATGACAGAGACATCATATGCTATGAATGCAAAAATCTTGTCACCTAAAGGCTTATTGTCCTAAGATGAAAAAAAGGTTGACATCCAAGAGAAAAAAGAAAATTTTGATTGCTGACTATAGGATGATCTAGACAACAATAATAATAACATCTTAGATGAAAAGCTTGCTAACCTCTGCAGATGCATTCTTGTTGATATTTCTTCCAAGATCATCTTCTAGTCTAGGTTCCTTGAAGAAGTGAGTGATGGAAGAGGTGGAAATGGTAGTGGTGGTGGCGCCACTCAAGGAGAGATAAGCCATGGTAGGAGTTTGTCACAAGGGAAGAAACCCTTGACAAAAGTCATAGAAACTCTCAAGGAAGGAGAGAAAGTAGACACTCAAATTTATTCACAAGTGTTTTGTATTCAATCAAGTGTAAAATGTACAATAAGGGGGAAGGTGTTTATTTATAAGCAAAAACATGGGCCTAAGAGTTTAGAAGGTGGATTTCCACCATTAGGAGATGATAAGAAAGATTAATCAAGTGTTAATTGAGGTAGAGCAATGAGCACTTGATTAATTCTAAGAAGATCCAAACATGCCGTAATTTTAAGATCTTGTCCCCTCTCAATTTGAATTTGAATTTTGGAGGAAAGCCACATGGCAATTCAAAATTCAAATTAAAAAATGAGAGCAACATTTATGACATGTGGATGCCACCTTGAAAGAGAAAGAAAGTGGCGTAACAAAAGGGGGGAACCAAAGGGACACATATGTCTCTCATGCTTCATGTATAAGTTGAAGGAGTATGGAACTAACTTAGGTGGTGTGGTTCACAAAAACCACACTCCTAAGCTTCTCCAAAAAGGCCAAACTACTCTACACACTCCACAAAAAAAACTAGTCACACCTCCTAAAATAAAATAGACATAAAAGGCCAAAATACAAAGACAAAAAAGAAACTAAAACCACCTCCAAGTCCCAAAATAAAAAACATATTTTACAAGGACTAAAAAGGAGACTATGGCGTAATTTCTAACATCTTGATCTCCATGAGAAGGTGAAGTATTCTTCCTTCTCCCTTACCATATCTTCCTCAATCCTCCTAATCATGACCCCTGTGATAGGATCCTTGTTAGGGACAAATGCATCGTTTGTCTTATTGAAGATGCAGCAACGAGATAAGTAAAAATTCATTCTGATCTAAGTTTGATTCCTCATCTTATTCTGCATTTGATGATTCAATTGATGATAATAAGATGTCTTATGATGTTTAAATAAAAAATTTGTTAAAAGATTTATTTAGAATGGAAGCTTACAAAAACATATTTAAAGAATCCTCTCAAAGAAATTGACTCTAAATAAATCATATGATAATTACAAGGAAAAGATCACAACCTTAAAAGATAGCCTAGCTAACTTTGTAAAGAAAGATAAGACACATCTCATTACACCCTTTACCCTAAATTTATTTAATCATGAAATACTCAAAGACATAAATGATATTTTAACTCTTAAGAACTTTATTTACTTTTTGTGAGTAAACAATGTAACATAATCAATTTCTCATATATATATATATATATATATATATATATATATATATATATATATATATATAGACTTTATTACAACATAATTTGATGGTTGTTTAATAAAATAGTTTTTGGCACTCCAAAGGCCATTCAAGTTATTTAGTAAAACCATTTAATCGTAAAACATAACATAATGTCTCGATAAACTTGAATATCCAAACATAAACTATAACATAACATATAAAACCTAATTCTCGAAAATAATTATAAGTCAAGGTTATTACCTTTTATCTATAGGACTTATCCTCGACATCCTATTGGATATCATGCATACAAGGTACAAAATAACAAAGAAAATATAATGTGTGAGATACATCTCACTCATGTTTGTGATGCAACAATAGAAACTATAAGTGGACAAGTATAGGTCACATGCACATACCATTTGTCACTTATAATCATTCACATAAAATTAAAACACTCATGTAATGCGCTTCTATTTTACTTTGTATGAATGTGTACCAACTAACTTGGAAAATTGCTTAAGGTCAGATTGTTACTCATAAGAAGCGCACTAGTACTATTGCCTTCAAAATAGCAATATCCCCTAAGATGATATTCGCGGGTGATTAGTCAAAAGTTACCTAGCTCTATAGGTACGATCATAGCCCTATTATTAATATGGGCTAAGTTTTTTTCACATCGAGTCTTAAAAACTCCTAAAGTCTAGGATGAATCATGCTTATTCATCTCCAAACCATGGGGGGTTATAAATTTGTCATCCCATTAAGCAAATTTACACATAAGCATTATTTCTCTACAATAACCCCTTATAAGGTGGCCAGAAGAACCTCCTAGAGATCTTTTCAATAAAACTCATGGACATGAACGACAGTTCAGGTACACATTCATTTCCATTTTAATCAATAGAATATTGATAGTTGACATGTTATAACTTGTGTCTAATATAGTATAATTCAAATCTATTTTATACTTTCATCATATATATATCAACAACAATTAGTGCGACAACCTTCGTAAGGAGAAACAGCGACATAGAACAAATTTCGTAAGGAAAAACAGCCAGAAACAGGGATGTAAAAAATAAGGGTTTTTATGAGCGAGAACGAACAATTTGTTTCATGCAATACAGAAGTTAGAATAGGAAGAAAAAAATAATGTAGTTACCTTCCTCATGCACAGGAGAAGAGACAGAGGTAGTCCTAAAACTAGAAAAAGGGTAACGTTGAACTTTAAAGAAAAAAGGTAAAATGGGAGTTCAAGGGATTGCAGCATTTAAGTTACATAAAAGCTTTTTAGTATTTATGAAAAATAAAATTAAAAATTTTCAAGTGGTAGTCAAAAGAGTACTTTCACAAAAATCAGTATAAACTTTTTTTTGTTTTAAAAAGTTCTTTTTAAAATATTTCTCTGAATAACTCATTGAAATAAACTTAAAAAAATTTATGGATTTTGTATAAGTTTTTATATAAATTTATCTAAACACAAAAGTGTTTATACCATAAGACACGGGTTGAGCGCAAATTATAAGCACAACTTATTGGGTCTCTATTTCTCTCAACCCAGTCTTCCGATTCTGACTCATCGGACACCTCATTTTTCTGCATTGTCTTCTATCGAATTGCTCATCGAAACCTGAAAAAGGTCCCCCCCACCTTGCTACGGCACCATTGGGGTCGGCTTCGAAGGTACACTCGCTTCCAAGGTTGTGACATCTGTAACCTGTTCCCATTTTGTATATGTTTGTGGCTATATTCTCTCAATTCATTAGGAATAAGGTTTTATGAATGTTGAGGTTAGACAGGCAAGAGCTAAGGACCAGTACCATACTGCTCTCGGAAATTCTGTTGAAAAATTAATTCAAGATAAATAAAATAATTATCAAATGTTATGACTCAACAATAATACACAGTGGATACTTAAAAGCTAAGCAATCAATAATAATAATAATTAGACACAATTAGTAAATAAATTAAGGTTTAGAGTAGCATTGGTTGAAACATGTAAAGCGATGTTCTTAGACAATAAATGTTTCCACTATATCGGTATTTTTGAACTTTATAATACGTTTCTCTCTCAAAATATGTCAACCCGAAAGATCATTTGATTACAACAAAGAATCTCGGAAGCAATGAACACCGCTCCAAAATTTAGAAGTGAAAAATTTTTTAAAGGAGAAAAAAATATTTTCAGTGTATTGTATATTTTACTATTGCACTACCAATATATAGAGATAATGTTGAGTGAAGAAGAATGAACGTTACTATAAACTGCAACATGTAAAGAGAGAGAAAGATTGTTGCAGTTACTATCTTATTTTAAAGCTTGAAAATTGAGATAGGAAAATCATGTTTATAACCAAATTCAAAACAATAGTATTTGTAGTAAAGATACCATGAACCCCACAAGGTATACCTTTAGATTCATTCAAATCCTTTTTATTATTTTTTCTAAATAATATAATAAAGAATTAAATTTTTAAATTATGATAATTTTTAACATTCTCCAACTCATTTAAAAATTTAAGTAAAGAAAACAATAGAATATTATGCAAGAAGGTAAAGTATGGAGCATGATATATTATGTTTTCAGTATAAGGAACTTTCTAGGTCTGAGCCTTATACCTAGTGTATATGAACCTCTACCTGAAAAAATATAGAGACTTAATAGTCTTAACTACATCTCTTTTAACCAGACTTTAGATCACAACATAATATAATAAAGGTGTTCAATTGAGTTCTAATCAATGGTGCGCGTTACGACCTTGTGCGAATATCTTGTTTTATGAGTGTCACTTAGAGATTTGCTTATATCTCACAGTGGTGGCCCCACCACCACACTCACTAGGTGAACCTTTTCAAGGGTGGTCTGTGACACCTGCCCCTATAATTATTGTCACCGAGTCAATTGAGAGGTATTTTAAATTTTATCAGAAATAAACAAAAAAATTGAATACCTCAACCTTGTTATTGTCATAGTTTAAATAGAGTACACCACACCATAGGACCGGGACATGTAATGCATAAATTATAATGGTGTACTTTAGTTAACAAGTAATTTCATTTTACCCATTGAACTTCATTCATGGGATCGCCATTCATTTGGAGATGGGTGTTCATTGTTGCAACTAATTGATGAGTTTTAGTCTCATTCTCCTCAAAGACTCAAGCATCAATCCCTTTGTGAGCAGATCTGTAACATCATATTCAGACCTAAAATAATATCAATTGGACCAAGATCCTTCATTTTAAAATTACTAGATAGGGAAGACTTCACATCATTTATCACATCCAATAGTACCAAACATTAAAATATCATTAGTGTCATTAAAAGCATCCAAAACACAATAACAAATCATAGCAACATCAATTTAGCAAATCTAATCAAGATCTGCCAAACTTTATTGTATCCAAAGTATGATGTGATGTATGTATCATTTATTGATCCACTAAAAAAGTCAAGGATTTAGAAGTTTGTGTTAATTATTAATCAATTTACATATCAAAATTGAGTCCCATTTAATGTGGCATTAACTAAAAATTCTTGAATATAATCTAAGTACATTTTTGGAGTCAATTCAGAGACAATTACTATACCAATTTATTTAAATGTTATAGCCTTTTATCATGAGCAATATATACCCTTGGTTAAAATTGTTTCCTAACTCATTTGATAATTATCATAGCATATTATATTATACTATTACTACTTCCCCAAAAAATTCATAACTACTTCACTCTAATCCTGAATTTAAACAGGATAGATAACACAATCTAATATGACACATCATTAAGATTTAATTATTATAAGAAAATGACATTAATTAATTTTTTTTCTTTCAGCAATATAATTTTAGGTTAAACCAAACTACAACTTTTCCTTCCATAAAGATATTGTTAGCTTTAGAAAATAAATAGCTTTCCTTATCAAAAGGAAAATCATCAATGAATATGTAATTAACAATAGAAATATATAATTTCACCTATGCAAGATACTCCACACTTTAAGATATTTCATATTTGGTTTTTTATTTTTCCATAACTAATAAGGAGTTTTATGTAAAATTTTATAAGGAATTCTATTTAAAATATGGGCATGTAGTGAAAAGAGCTTCACCCATAAGTTATTAAGCAAGCCAAAATTTCCTTTGTTGTTGTCAGCATAAAAATTTTTCATCATTAAATTTTTCAGGTTTTCTAAACAAGAATTTTAATATATCCGTTACAAACATGTAGAAACAGACAAAAGACTCGTTTACTCTCTAAGATTGTTGAAAAATTAATTGAAGGGAAATAAATAAAATAATTGTCAAATTTCACGTTTCAATAATAATACATAATCAATACTTAAAACTGAGCAATTAATAATAATAATAATTAAACACAAATAGTAAATAAGTTAAGGTTTCTCACTAATATTCTTGAACTTATAACGTGTTTCTCTCTCAAGATACGTCAAACCCGATAGACCCTTTGAGTGTAACAAATGATCTAGAACCAATTAATACCGTTCCAAAATTTAGAAGTCAAAGAATTTTTAAAGGAGAAAAATTTATATCCATTATATTGTATATTTTACTATTGTACTACCAATATATAGATATAATGTTGAGTGAAGTAGAACAAACGTTACTATAAATTGTAACATGTAAAGAGAGAGAAAGATGGTTGCAGGTGCTAACTGATTTTACGGATTAAAAATTAGAATAGGAAAATCACATGTATAACTGAATTCAAAATAATAATATTTTAGCCCAAATACAATGAATATTACATATGGATCTTTAGACTCATTCAAATCCTTTTTATTATTTTTTTAAAATATAATAAAGAATTAAATTTTTAAATTACGATAATTTCTAACAGATTCATCAATTTCTTCCCACCATTAAATTTTTGTATTATATATATATATATATATATATATATATATATTACTTTATTGTAAAAATCAAAAGGCATTCCTATACGGTATATTATTGTGGAATTAATAATATTTTTTTTAATAAATAAAGTAAAAATTAGTGTTTTAATTTTTTTAGTAAAAGAGTTTGAATAAACTAGTTATTTCTCTTTTCTTCTTTCATTGTCCGTGTTAGACTATGATATAATTGAAGAATCTGATGCCCCAAAACGGAAGGTGTAACACAAAGGATATATATAGGGATAAAAACGAATCTTGGCTACTTCATAATGCAAGTAGAAAAGAATAAAGGAAATGGAATATTAATTAGTAAATATCTAGGTCATACCGTCATAGCATCGATCCTTCATTAATGTCTTAAAAGTTAACAAATGGACAAAATAAAAATCGTCTATGCAAATATTTTTGTATGGACACTTCACCATTCCTTACTGTTTGATGTTAGTGGGAGGTGGACATTTTCTAATTTTTGTTTTCGATTTTTGTGAGTTTTTAATTTTCCTATTCATTTGAGATGTTGATTCTGTTTGAAATATATTTTTTTATTTTGGCTTCTTATGGATGGTTGCGATTTAGTAACTTTTGGATGATGTTTATGGTGGTTGATGATGAGTAATGTGGTGGAAGTAGCATGGTGGCTATGGTGGAAGAGATTGTGGCATTTGTGATGTCGAAGAAGATGAAAGTGTTGCAGCGTGCTAGATTGTTTTCATGAAGGAGGGTTAGTAATGTTTAGGTTAAGTATACTCATTCTAGCTATTAATTACAATTAATTAATGCTTAAAAATCAATTAATTACCAATTCAAGAAACTAGAGGACCAAAATGAAGAATTAAAATTTAAGGAAATCAAAATTAATTGAATAAAAGGTATCTCCAGTCTATTAATGACACGGATTTCTTATTAGATAGGGGTAGATGTAAATAATCACGGAGACCAATGAGGGAGACTTAAACGTGTCTAAAACATTTTATTTTTAAATCAACAATTAATATATTTTTTTCATTTTTCTTTTACTCTCTTTTTTTCCTCGTTTTCAAAATTATCCCTCCCTCTACGATGCTACCTGGAACTTTTTCTCCTTTTCCTACCTCCTTCTAAATAACCAAATATATCCTTTGCAAATGATAAAATAAAATCATCTACGGATTACACTGCCAGCGCACCTCCCTCACATTTATAATTTTTTTTGCTGTGATATTAATACAAAACAAAGAACAAGAAAAAATGCGACAAGGAATGAACCATCTTGGTAAGTTCCCTAGCTTTGGTATGGAGTGTGTTAAGAAAATTTGATATTTAAAATAATTATTATATTTTTTATTAAATTTAAGAAAAATTAAATTTATTTATATTACTTTAATATTGATTTTAATTAATATTATTATTAGAAAATATTAATATTTTAATAACAAAATTTTTTTATTCATTTGTTCTATTTTCTATCTTATTATTGTAATTTAAAATTCATATTTTCTATTAATAGCATAAAAAAATTAAATATATAGTAAATGTTTTGGTAACTCTATTTTTTGGTCTGAACAGTTAATTCTATTTTATAACTAACCTTTTATATAACAGAGTCTAACAGTAATTATCCAAATGACCTTGCTGCAAACACGCCATTAATTAGTATGATTGTGGTGGAGACCTGTTGAATTCAATTTACTTCTGTGATACGTTTTCTGGTGGTGCAGGTTTCTTTCACTTTGGTTCGTCAATTTTTCGCGTGCATGGGTGACATGGTCTCGTTTGTGTTTGATTTTGGTGGTTACTATATGTGTTTTGCAGTGGCTCATATGTTTGCTTTATGTTTTTCTTTTCTTTTTTTTTTTTATTTTGATTCATATCTGTTTCTTGAAGACTTGTATATGGTGTATTTTTGTATGGGTTTCTAGATTTAATTAATGAAAGTTAAAGGTGTTAAACATTATTTTCATAAATTAATCTGTTTGGATTATTTTCGTGTTTGATCCTTTGCTTGTTTCTCATCTTTGATATTTATGGTGTATTTGCATGTTTGGATTAAATGATGGAAATAAAAAGAAACCTTAAATCAATAGATACAAGATTATATTATATATAGAGAATTAAATATAAAAAGGTAGATGAAAGAGAATCTATGTACCTCAGATATATTGAATTGAAGTTCTTGATCTTTAAAAACAAAAACCCTATGAATGATTATTGTAGAGATGTGAGTTCAATAAGAACTCTTGAGGGTTTTACTACCTACTTTCTAGGGGATTATTCTAGAGAATGTGTATTGTTGTTTTTGTTATAATTTGCTTAATAGGATGGCAAATTTATAATCGCCCAGGGTAGGCAGAGACCCCTCAAATGGGCTTTTTATGATTGACTCAACCCATCACAGAGTCAATCTTACTATAATTCCATTCAAATAATCATAAAGATATTATAAGATATGATTATCACCAAATCTTAAATTGCCAAATAATGATAAAATATAATTGATTAATACCAATCCACTATTATTTCCAACATGAGTATAGTTATCATCAATGCAATAAAAAAATAATTATTGCATTGATGATAACTATACTCATTGTCTAATATAAGATTTGTCTATAATTGTCATTCTAGCTTAATGATTTATCTTTGTATTATTGATTAATACCATCTAAGTGGGAGAATGTGTATTGTTGTTGTAATTTGCTTAATGGGATGACAAATTTATAATCCCCCAGGGTAGGCAGAGACCCCCTCAAATGGGCTTTTTATGATTGACTCAACCCATCACAGAGTCAATCTTACTATAATCCCATTCAAATAATCATAAAGATATTATAAGATATGATTATCATCATATCTTAAATTGCCAGATAATGATAAAATATAATTGATTAATACCAATTCACTATTATTTCCAACATTAAAGCCATTGTTGGCCATGGAGTTGCAGGGTGCAAGAAGTAGTAAAATAAGGAAAGAACAAAAAAAATAAATAAAAATGAACCACCTCTATCGTAAAAAATGCTTCTACAGCAGTAATGCTTATTATTATATAATGGTTTAAGGTGTGTAGCATGACTCGCGCGATGTTGTATCTAGGCTGGGGTAAATGGAGCAAAGAAAAGAAGAGAAAATAATAACAATAATAATAAAAACTATGCGAGTTGGGATTCAAATTATAAGTTATTCATTTGTTTTTTTTATAAGGTGTGATGATTACAAGTTTGGTAACTCTTTTTTTATTCATTCACGGTTATTAGAATACTAATATTAAATAAATATAACAAAGAATATTTTTTAAATAAATTTGAATTATGGTACATAAAATTAACTAAAACTAACTATATATCTTAATTATTTTTAATTAGTTTAATAATTTTTTCTATTTTATTTATTATTAGGACAAGAAATAGTATTAAGAAAAGTGCTTCTAATACACTCTTTAACATACTTTCTTAATACTCATTTGATTATGTTGAAATTTATTGAAACTACAAAATTAAAAGATATTCATTTAATTATAGTTTTAAAAACTAGCTCTAAGGTTGACCCAATCAAGGCACAAGGTCATGTGAAAAGGAGTTCAAAATTGAATTGAAAATCGAAAACTAAACCGTCCAAACTAAAAACCGTAAAAAAAATGCTTTAGTTTTGAGTTATTTGTTTTTATAATTTCCAATCCTGCGGTTGGATTCGGTTTGCAGTTTGAGATGTTGAAAACGCAGCAAACCAAACTCCTCATCTTAGTTATTTTATCAAATCCCTAAGAAGGTATGTCCAATTACTTATTATTTTCTAAATTTAAAAGATTTTGACTTAATCTTTAATTTAGATTTTTAATTGATATGAATTAGTTGATGAATAAATATTTTAGCAAAACTATTTTATTTAATTTCATTGTATACAATTTGACAACAATCACTAGAGTGTAATGTTTAAAAAAATTAATTGTTTATACTTTAACTTCAATGGTTATTACTTTTATATAATTTTATTGGGAGTGACTGAACTTTTGTACAATTTTGGAAATATAAATTTTAAACTACAAAACCAAATAAAATCAAATCAAACCACAAAAGATTGGTTTAGTTTGGTTTGATTTTGTTTCGCAATTTAAAATTTATTGGTTTAGTTTGGTTTGATTTGAATTTTATAATTAATTTAAATCGAATACAACCGTACTATAATTATTTTTATAGTTTGGTTTGAACTAATCTTAAACTCAAACTGTATCAAACTGCAAACATCTCTAGTTATGGGGTCAAAGATTGAACTGGGTTGAATAATTAGCCCCATAACCCATAGTCTTTAATTAAAAAAATAAAAATTCCATACACTAACTTTAATATATAGCATACCAAAAGTCACATATAACATCACAAATAAATATAATTTTACAAACTTATCCTTAAAGTTGCAATTAGCGGAAATCAAAATTAAATATTTTTAAAAAATGTATCATTTAAGTTCAAATTATATTTATTAACATTTATTCATGAACTATAAAGAAATAAACAAGTTTTAAATTTATAGCATTTTATAATCATAACCTTCAATAAAAAACAAGTTTCATAGTATATATGAATAACAAATTTACAATTTATACAATCCCACATTAACAAAAAAATAAAGTTTTCAAACTAAAAAGTGAAAATAAAATAATAAATAAAACATACTAGATGACCCATTAATATAAAATTCACAATCAGCAAAATAAAATATTTTTTTATTAATTTGAAAGAATTAAATGACCGGTCACTAGTTTAACTATATCAACTTACAAATTTAATCCAAATCAATGTAGATCATACTAAGTCAATAACATAATACATCATATGATCAATTCAACACAACTAATTCACGTCTAATTAATCAGACCAGCCGGATCGACAAAGTTTTTTAAGCTATACATTTAATTAATAATGACTAAATGCAGAAGAATTTTTTTTTAATAAATTTAAAAAATATATTAAAAAAAGTGTATTAGTGTATTAGAATGTATTACTGGTATTTTTGTATAAAATAAATCTAACGATTCTTAATCAATTTCTGATGGTGAAAGACATGTCATGGTACCACCCTAGCTTTCTTTGTAACTTTATTTCTTTCAGTTATGCTTGTTTCATTCATTTAGGATAAATAATATGCTTTTAGCACAAATTTATTATGTATATGTAGGTGTAGATCATATGGTTCTCATTACTCTCCGTGAATCATGGTAGGTGACAGACTTGCAAACAAAAGGCATTATACATTTTGTTAATTATTTATCAAGATCCTCCTTATATATTTTTTTTAAAGACAAATTAGAATATTATTATATATAAGAATGGGATGAAACAAAGATTCTCCTTATATGACTGCAAAAATATCCTTTGGTTAGACTTTTTAGGGGCTTTGTACCCTATGTTGTTCAGGTGTAAATTACATCTCCTGATAATTAAAAAAGAGTATACTTTTCCAGTTACAAATATCTTTATTTTTAACTTGGGATTGGATTAAAAACTTTTCCATTCAGAGAAAGGATTGTTATACTAATATATAGCTAGATTTTCATTAATAAACTTGAAAAGTATCAAATAAAATATTGATTTTTTTTGCAATTATTACCTTATTAATAGTCAATTATTTGTATAAGTTTTTTTTTTACCATTTGTATGTTATTTACTAAAGAAGCTAAATCTCCCATCAGTTTTGTTATTCCCTTCATTCTTAACTTATAAAATGGTTGGAAAAAAAGTTTTTATTTTAAAAAAAATTATAGTTAAAATCAATTTTAAAAGCTCATAGAAATAAGATGACTCAATTGGTAAAAGAAGAAAGAGATAAGAAAATGTGAGTTTGATCCTAAACTAACATTTTTACTAACATTACTAGTATTTGACCTATTAAAAAATATTGAAAACTTAAGTTGTCACTCCATATGTTCTTAATTCCTACTCAAGGTTAAATTGGAATAACCACATAAATTCATTAAAGTTTTTATTTCAAGAAAGCTTTCATAGTTAAATTCAGTATTAAAACATTTCTAAGAAAAAATCACCCACTATTAATCAATAAGTAATAAATATATTTTTAAAAAAATAATATTACATGAAAATGAACATTAAATTTTCTTAATTAGATTTTGGAAATGAAAATTAAATAAAAAAATTAAATAGTTAAAATAATATTAAAATTTCTTCAAAATTATTTCTTTGATAAGCCATATAAACTGCCATATAGAATGCAACAATTATAATTGCAATCCTATTTTTAGTTATATATATGTTCTCATTTAATGTGATGAATTTTAAGTTTAATAGGTGTTTTTGTAGCCTCAAAATCTTCTAATGAAATAGATTGTCTCATGTTTGGGTGATAAACAATCCACTAAGCAGTTTGGAAGAAGTGTCTTATAGTCACATTTATGGAGTGTCTAGGGACTAATGTATGTAGGTCTCATATGGTTAGCATCCATGATATAGCATTTATTAGTATCAATGTCTTGTTTCTAGGTCATACAAGTTAGTTACACCATCTTGGTCTGTATATAGCTTATGTATACCTCGTGTAAAGGTGGTTGTAATTGTGATGCTTCTATGCTCTTTCTCCATTATTACTATATTTTGTCTTTGCTTTCAACTCTTGTTTTCTTGGTATGATTTCTTTAGAATTTCTAGAGTTGTCTTGTAAGCTCCTTATTGAACTTCAACAAGTGTTGTAATGGGTGGAAAAAAAGGAATTCGGGTAAAGCTACATCAAATCTCAATTAAATACAAAGCTTAGCTAACCATCTAGATGGATGAATGTGAGGATGAATGAAGACGAGTCTGGAGTGTGCCCTCGGCTAGCAAGGTGTGTAACCCTGGGTCAAGAGAGTGTGTGGAACCACCGAACGGAACCCCTTCCTAAAGACAACTCTCGGCCTTTTATATTTTTTTTCTAAGTTAAAACACCAAGGCCCAACCGTAAAAAAGTAGTCATTGGGCGCCATAACTCCTTAGGCATGAAGTAATCTGGACGTTAGGTGACGATACACATTGGCATTGGGCGCTTGACACTAAAAGCAGCTAACTTCTAATGATGAGCACTAGGCGCTCATAAGAGTGGTCGTTAGGCGCCCATGGTAGACGCAGAACCAACTTTTTTTTTATTTTTCTTCACTTCTTTAGTCTTTTCCAAAACCTGACTAAAAACAACTAAATAGACATAAAATACACATACACTAAATTCTAAACCTAAATTTCTAACTAAATATACTTTTAAACAAAATAAGAGGAAAACAAGATATTAAATAAGAAAGAATTATGATAATTGCTCTATTTTACCTATGTAAAAATAGGTAAATTAGGCAATTATCAAACTCCCTCAAACTTAAAGTTTTGTTTGTCCTCAAGTAAAGGCACTTTAGTGGATGATAACAACAACAATGCAAATGACATGCATGCTAACACAACGCTGAAACAGAATAAATAATGAAAAAAATGCAAAAAACAGGATGCAGTATGATAAACATATGCACAACATCACAAGGACACAATCAAGATTAACAATTTACCCTTTATCAGCAATTGAAAATAGAATGGTCACACAATATTATCAATCTAACTATGGTGCCCACAAAAAAAAGAAAGATCGCCTTGCCAAAAGTCAACCCAAGTGGCAAGCTATGCAGATCACAAAATTCAAGCAACCTCACTGGTAAGGATTTTCTCTTCACCTAACTATATAAAGATAAAACAATATACTCATGCCACACAATACAATTACATAACTCAACTTTGCTTTTCATCTCAATCAATCACCACTAATACATGTGCAAGGAGATCACAAGGACTTTATTAGGCTTGTATCTTGGTTGGGCTAGAAGAAAAATGGTTTTTTCTAGGAATCAAATCAAGAAAGGTTGAAAAATGCATATTCAATGAAATCAGTTTATCCCTTACATAATCATTTATCCCAAATTCCAAAATCCAACTAACATCATTGATTACACTCAAACATTTACAATCAACACAAATAAATTTCCAAGTTTTTTATTCACACTTTGTTTTTCTTTTTTTCATCCTTTTTCTTTTCCTTTCTTTTTTTTATAAATGTAATACACATAGCTTCTAATGTATTTGACTCTTCAAAACATACTCCCCCAAACTTATTGTAGAACCAATCTCATTCAAATGCTTTCTCAACCTTAAGGTAAGGGAACAATTGCAATTCACAATTTAAGCTCAAGGTTTTAAACAACAAGAATATATCAACCAAGCTCAAAGGGGACATCAAGGGTCAAGTAATTTACAAAGAAACATGGCCTTGGTCATTTCTCAATCATGCATGCAAAATAGTAATAAGTGAAAATCCAACAAAATCAACAATATCAAATACATTGTGACTCACACAGTAATTAACATTTTAGGCTCAAAACTCAGATGGTTAAGGCTCTCATTCATAGATCAACAAAATTCATCGAAAGAATCAACTAAGGGAGGCTAACTTAATTTACTCAAGGGTAACCACAAGGTAAAATTGAATCAAATTAATACAACAACATTGATATTTATTACCAAAAAGGGGCAGATAATGAATCAAGACAGAACAAAATGCTAAGAACACATATCCCCTAAAGTTTAAAAAATAATCCTAGTTCTACTCATGCAAAACAAAATGTAATGCAATAACTAAATAAAAAATGAAAATTGACAAACAGTGCTTTGGAGTCTTTGCAGATGTGTCTAAACCGGTCCTTCTCATCTCACTGCATCTTCAATTTAGCTCCGAAGGACCCCTGCCCCTCTTAGAAGTGAGTCTGGTCCTTAGGCTAATGAGGACTAATCAACCATGATGTCTATGGGAGATGTGTCTACAAAATAAATCCAAAAACACCAATACAAAACAAACAGTTAACAAGTAGAAGTATTTATAAAATCATGATGCACTAACACAAAAGGAAACCAACATATGTTATACAAAAACAAATTAGAAATACAAAATGACATATGCATGCGAACATGATGCATGAAAGCAGAATGGATAATCAAACATATAAGTGTGAATGCAATTGAAAACATGATGAAATAATGCATGAAAACACATTAAAAATGCATAGGTGGTGAAACATGGTGTTTGCTAGTTTGCACTAGTAGTTGCAGAACCACCATTGGCCATTCCCTAACAGAGACAGATGTGAAAAATGCAAGAACACAAGGACAAATGATGAGTGCCCAATGCTTATTTACGAAAATGCAGAATGGGATAAGCATTCAACGGCCATGAAATTGGTGTTCGGCGTTCATATGCGAAAATGCAAATCTGTAGAATTTTACAAACCCTGTGCCCAGTGGCTACGAAACAAGCATTGGGCGCTGGATGACAAATAGCAGATTCTAGTTTAACAAAACCAAAATTTTGCCTTCAAACTCACAACTCACACACCCAAAATGCAATTTACGCATGAATTGACACAAACAACAGCAGAATTACATCACATACACTTAAACAAACTTGCTCAAACAATCAAATTCACAAAATTAACAATAAAACTCATGAACTATGCAAAATCAAATTGGTGACAAAAAATGTGCCTAAAACACAGTTAAAGGGTCAAGATATAAAATATACATGAAATGACTAAACTAGCGATGCACTTATGCTATGAGACACTAAACAAACTTGCAAAAATCCTTCAATCTACAAATTTAACACTAAAAATAACAAATTATGTGTATGTAATTTCACAAAATAAAAAATGAGCAAGCTTGATTAACACACAATTCACATACCTAAAACACACAATACACATCACAATTTACAATTAACAACACACATCACCTATTTATCGTATATTTACATTTACAAAACTAACAGTAAAACACAAAAATCACATATGCTCCAATTACACATGTAAACACACTAAACAATCTAAAATGTACAAATGCATTACACAAATGCAAAATGTAAATGCATCATAAACTACCAATGCATGAACAATGACTAAATGCAACAAACCTAGCTAAATGCACGAAACATTTAAAATGCATAAAACATAAAAACATAAAAAGTACTAAAATACATAAACATAACACAAATACATTAGGGTACTTGCTAACTTCACATCACAACACTAAAACACAACAAATCTACTTAAGCAACTACTAGCCTAACATAAAAGAAACTAAAACATAACAATTCTAATGTACTACTTAATATTTACTATTACTAGCCTAAACATGCTAATACAATAACTACATCTAAAACACACTAACATAACATAACATACTACACACAAGTAACTTAAACATAAAAATTAACCTCTCAACAATGTGTTCTCCATATTCACATATCACAAACATCACAATCTCACCAAAAAGAAAAAATATATCAGAATAACACAAAATCAACTAAACAAAACAAATAACTAAAAATTGCACAATATGTACATAAACATAGAAAATCAAAATAAGAGAAAAGGTTTAGAAGATTGGGTTGTCTCCCAATGTGCTCTTTTTTAACGTCATGAGCCTTATGGTCTAGATCTCACAGGTCTACTGGATAGTTTGCCCAAATGGAGCCTTGCTTTCTAGGAGATATTCTTGACCTCTACCTGGGTCTTTCATCTCCAAGACAAGAATTGTCATGCATGAGCATCCTCTTCACAAACTCTTTGAAGTAAAGCAGGTGCTTGTCTCTCCTTGACTTGGTTTTTGGCCTCCTTAACATTGTTGATGATGATTTCCAAGAATTTTCCTTAGTGGAGTCCACACCAACATCAACAGAAGAAGGATCATTAATTAGGCTCTTTAAGTTCATTTCTCTCTCAAGAAACTCCACGTTCTTTTCTTTACTCTCTTTCTCCAATTAATCTTCAGTATGCTCTTGAACCACATGAGACATGGGCACATGATCGTTGTCCTAAGCATAGAGGGTCTTCTTACTTTCTTCCTCTTTCTCTTCTACCACCTCTTGACTTTTACACAAGCTGTCACTCAAGCTGTTTTCTTCTACTTCCTTTCTACTTTCCTTTTTTCTCACTTCTTCTTCTTCTTCACTAAGTGGATCATCAGAATCATCGTTTTCATATATGCCTTGGGTGATGGTGGGTCTACCCTGGATTTCAAGTGACAGTTGATAGTTAGCGAGGCATACTTTATCCATATCCTTTACTTGCTTCGTCACTTGACTAGTTTGCATTTCAATCCTCTCCAAGGTGGCTTGTGTGTATAAAGTGGACCTCATGTATTCTTCAACTAAATTCTCTAAGTCATACCTTTTTCTTTCTTGCACAACTTGATCTTTCATATTCGGGTAGCCTTGGAAGTTGTAGTCTGAAGTAGAGAACATGCTTTGAGGCCATGATTGTTGAGGTGGCTCCTGTGGGACTCTGTATAAAGCCTATCTTTCCTGATGAATTGACCATTGATATTACATAGACTCTTGAAGGGTCCCTTGAAGCTCTTGACTACTATTTTGGTAGCATGGTTGTAAATGCTCCTGGTAGCACTATGATTGAGAATGACACCAAGGTACCTGAATGGGTTGATTGTACCATGCTCCTGGAGTTTGATATTGATAGAATGGTTGAGGTGGTTATGATGAGGCAAGAGTTCTTCTTTTTTCAAATTCAAAGAGGATTTGGTTGGCATGCAACTCTAACCTTCTTGTTGTCTCCTCTTTCTCCCTTTTCATTTTAGCACATCTCTGCTCCTATTGTTAAACATTAAAACTCGTGCACTCAATCGTGTTAGAAGAACTTTGATTGGCGGGATTCAGTTGGAACAGATGCTAACTAGCTTGTCCCTCCTTCTTTGTTAGTGCTTTGTACTTCACCTAAAAACTAATAACACAGATAGCACTAGAAAAGTAGTTAGTAGCAACTATTAAGAACAAGAAAACTAAAAAATAGTCAATTTCCCAGAATAACTAATCAAAATCAACGTTATGCACAACCAAACTAAATACATAAAACCACTAAATTTAAACACTAAAATGTAAAACATAAAAATAGTAACATAACACAATCTACCACATAAAGTAGTCTAAAGATACAACTAACATACTAATAAATTACGACACACTCAATCACAAAATCAACCTTTAAACATCACTATAACACAACAATCTAATTTTACAATTACACTAAACACAACAATTCCAACTTATTCACTCAAACACAACAACGAAATCAAATTCAACAATTAAAATATAAAACAACATGGTTGTTCTATTTTGTCGTCTTCTAGGAATTTAAGTACAACAGTCGTGCTACTAGTTAGCATGACTGTGCTCAAGGTCATTGAGATCGCAACATGGTCGTGCTTAATTAAGCACGAATGTGCTTATTTCATAATTGCTTTGAAAAGGTCTGATTTGCCCATTTTTCTTTTCGTTTCTTAAGTACCTATCTAAAGTGAAAATAAATACTAAAAAATGAGTTTTTCCAACAAATATGCAATTCTTTCGTTACAAACAGGTATTAAACATGACAAAAATATGGTTTAAAAATCAATTTATTAGTTTTAAATATATTTATAAAGAACCATGTATGACTTCAATTCAAACAAGAGAACAATAGATGAATGAGATATTAAATGGATACTCTATTAGATGTGTTAATGCTTTTAGAATGAAACCAAGTTTATTTACACTATTGTGCAAATATCTCAGTCAAAATATGGATTACAACAAAGTAAGAAAATGATGGTGGTAGAGAAAGTGGACATATTTCTATACACACTTGCCATGGGTGCTTCTAACAGGGATGTTAGAGAGCGATTTCAACACTTTAGTGATCATTATTAGAAGAGAATTTCATGAAGTTTTGGAGGTCATTATTAGTGATAAGAGATGGGGCTACATGTGGGTCTTGCACAAGACATCATAATACCAAAAGATCAAATATTTCAATGTATATAATCTCATATTGATAATTATGATCGATACATGCCTATTTCAAGGTAAGTATTAAAATAAATTATTTATTCTTCAAATTATGAATCTTAATGGACATTATTATCTAATGTGTCATGATAGGATTGTGTTGGATGTATTGATGACACCCATATAGTTGCATATATTTATGAGGCAAATCAAATGTATTATAGGGGAGAAAAGGAATCCCCACCTTTAATATAATGGCTACTTGTGATTTTGACATGTGTTTCACAATTTTATCAGTTGGATGTGAAGGATCAACACATGATGCACATGGTTTTCTTCATGCTATTAACATAGTAGAGTTGAACTTTTTGAAGCCGCCGCAAGGTAATTTTATTAATAATTATTTTATTCTTATAAGGTTTTATGCAAATAATTATATGTATTTGTTTTTTTATAGGCAGATATTATTTGATAATAAAGGATATCTAGATAAAAAAGAATATTTAATACCTTATCCCAAGATAAGGTACCATAATCACAATTAGAATATGAGATTTCAAACAATGCTCAAAATACTTTCAATCACGCACATTAATTTCTTTGAACTTGCATTGAAAGATCACTTAGAGTATTGAAGAAAAGATGGAAGATACTTAGTAGAATGTCAAAATACAGTGTGAAAATCCAAGTTGATGTTATAATGGATACATTTGCATTGCATAATTATATACAAATTAATTCAGGGGATGACACAATATTTACTATGCTTGAGTAACATCGAGTTACATACTTCATGATGAACTTGCTAATATTCTTGATAGAGACACATCCAATGAAATCATGGAGAAGAGATTTGAGATGAAAGGATCCGCAACAACATTGCTGATTTATTATAAAATGCTAGATGATATACTTATTTTGATATTTTTATTAACTACTACTTTTTTGGATTAGCATTTTAATGTTACAATTTTTTGGATTATTGATTTAATGTTACACTTGTTTATTATATTTTTAATTATTCAAATGTTTATTTTTAATAAATTATTTATTTATTTTATTGAGAAATGTTAATTTTTAAAATTATAATGAAGTTACCTATATAATAAAATTTTTATTATTTATAATTTAATATATAATTATAGTAATTTAAACTTTAAATATGAAATTATAGAAATTTATTATAAATATATAATTATAGTATTTTATAATTTAAATATCTAATTGTAGAATGAAATTTATAATTTAAATATACAATTATAATAATTTATAATTTAAATATGTAATAAATTTATATTATTAAATTATGTTATAATTGTTTTAAATATCTCATTATTGGTATAGTAATTAATGATGTTCTTATTTGTTATTTTTCAACTTTTAGCTAGTTGATAAACTAGTTTTATCAAATACTTATAATTAACGTTTCAACTTTCAACTAGTTTATTAAAAAATATACTGTAATTATAGTAATTTATAATTATAATATATAATTATAGAAATTGATAATTTAAATATAGAATCATAGTAATTTATAATTTAAATATATGATTATAAAAATTTATAATTTAATTATATAATTATAATAATTTATAATTTAATTATGTAATTAATTTATATATATTAAATATGTTATGATTATTTTAAATATCTCATTATTGATTTAATAATTAATTATATCCTTATTTATTATTTTACAATTTTCAGTTAATTAATTAACTCATTTTACCACATACTTACTACAACTAATTTTTCATTTTTCAAGCTAACTTTTTAACTTTTAGTTTTTAACTAATTTTTGGTCAATTTTTCCAATTTTCAGTTAGTCATAGTTTCATTTTTATAATTGATCACATTTGCACTGTTTTTTTCATTCAAAAATAAAGGCTAAATATTTCTATCAAACAACATATTTTCTCTTTATTTTGTGGGCGGAATAACATAAACTTTGAGGAGCAGGATTCCGATCTTACATGTCACTCTTAAGAGGAGTTGTTGTATTGAAGTCATCAATAACAACTTGCGCATTCCGTTTTCCACCAAACCCAAATGGGTACTTCTTTTGTTTGTTGGGATTGAATAGCCCAAAATGTTTCTCTATCTCGGGACTCTTTTGATTCTCATCGAACATGGCAAATATATAAGTTTCTGTGGGCTTTGAAGGCCTTCTTGGGCTACCTTTACTAGCACGACGAACCAAATTATCCAAATACACACGCGCGTTGTCATAAGTGGCGCCAAACCCTCCTTCTGATGGCCACCCACTCTCGGATACAACAACCTCTACATAACCAATCCCAGTGTTATCAATGGCTGCATGTACTGAATCCAACATAGCATCAAATAGATTTTGGTACCTATATTGACCATCCCATACAACAACATTTGGAGCAGTAAAAAGTGCATAGGGAAGTGATATGTCACGAGGATTACCACTGTAACTAAAGTAAGGGTACACATTGACTAATAATGGTGCGCTGGCATATAACAAGTACCCAATTATGGGGTCTAGATATGACCTCACATCACCTCTAAAGGAACCTTTTGATGGGGGGTAGGAGTTTCCTATTAGGGTCATGTCAATAGCAGTTGAAACCTTGATTTGATCATGAAGGCCTTGAGCCCTTACAGCTTGGTACACATTTTGGACAGCGCGTAGAACATATTGGGCTAGCCAAGAGGACCCACCAACGGGACTCACTTCATTTCCAACTGCTATATACTTGATTTTGACACTAGGCCAAAAGTTTAATACGTTTCTTTGCACCCATTGACGAGCAGTGTCTGCGTTGGTAGCAAGACCCTGAAGGTCCGAGTTTGGCACACCAAGAATGAGTTCAATGCCGGAATTTCTAAGTGCTTGTAAAGCAGCTTGATTAGGATCATAGAGTCTCATTCTCCTTATGTTATTTGACCTGTAAAGATCTATAACTTCATTTGTAGGTGGTAGATTGTTTCCCATCATGCCATAACAAACACCAATTTGAGCATCTGCTGGCAAACAAGATTTACATTTGAAATTAAACCACACTAGCATATGCTATAATTAAGGCATATTAAACAATATATACATCATACATAATTCGGAGACTTAATAGAAAACACCGAATAAATTTGGTCGACCCTATTTTAAAGAAATTATTTTTTATTTGTAAAAATCAAATTTAATATAAAAATTTTATAATAACTCATGCTCACGTATCAATCAATTAAGCTGGATTATCTTAATAAGTAAAATTTATTTTGTAACTTGAATCTTCAAAGATCTTTTAAGAAAAGTGATAATTTGAAAAAGAACAAAAATAATTGTAATTCCTGTAGAACGTCCACATTCTACTGATAAATGGATTGGAAACATAAGTATCAAAGTGAGAGACAGACCTGCCATGCGAAGGCTTCCGGTCAATAAAAGAAGCAGGAGAACAACCAAGGAGAACCTCTGGTTTCTAGCAAAGAGAGAAGACATGGTGCAAAATGTTATACACCACTGAACACTTATTTAGTGAAGGATTAGCCTTCTATGAGGCACGAAATTGACGATCTCACTTCATTCCATCACTTATATACACAAATCCTTGGCCATGTCTTACAAGAAATTTGAATTACAATAAAATAAATTAAATATCTGATGTTTATGTTTACCCACCTAGTTATCAGTCCTTATCTGCTACTATCTGTCGATCATGAAAAGTCTTAGTCATGCCATTTTTTTCTTCTAATTATTACATTTGAAAGAAATCTCACAGTAAATTAAAATTAAAATCCAAAATGTTTTGGTCTTGCTATTAAAAATTATACCAATATAACTAGTCTTGAAAATGATCCAGGCTGCAAACACCCTTGCTTCTTTGACTTTTATCCAAGTAATTAACCCTTGTAAAAAAAAGAAACTGTACCCAATTAAGTTGTTCTTGTAATACATAAGATTGTTAAATAAATAGTGTACATGTTTTAATTAAATTATTATCAATAAATAATTAAATTGGAGCATTGTTTAGCTAATTAAAATTTCAATAGTAACAAATATGAAAATCATATAATTCTTATGTACGTATGTGTGTATTTGTTATTTTTTGTTTTTCACTCATAAATAATAATTTTTGTAATAAAACTGTTAAAAGTTATTATTTTACCTCTAATTTTATAATAGATTTATCTAGATATTTTACTCTTTATAGAAACTTTATATATATATATATATATATATATATATATATATATATATATATATATATATATATATATATAACAAGACAAACATTACATTCATATTATCAAGACATTTATATTATAAAAAACATTATTATCTTAATTAATTTATATAGTTTTAAAGATATTTTTATTTTGCAGTCGGTATATGTATTTTATTTGAAAAAAGTGGGATTTAATTAATGCCAAAGTCATTCTTAATGTAAATAAGTGATATTACTTTTTTTATTAGTTCTGAACATATTAATATAAAATATATCTGTTATAAGATAATTTGTTTTGAATATATATTACTTCTTTTTTCTGATATAATTTTAACCTGTATAAATTATTTAGATATATTTATAGATGTACAAAACATTTGAGTTAAAATCAATATACATGTAATATCAAACACCAAAGTTAACTTGTATAATTATTTAGATATATTTATTGAAGCTTTTTGGTTTAATTACCTGTATTTATATATTAAATACTATAAGTAGTTGGAACAACATTTACAAGTGGATTCATATGCTCAGAATTATTGAAGACGTAAAATATTACAGGCACAAACCCCTTATTGTTAAAAATAAAAGGATTAACAAGGCTTATTTTATTTTTCTCTAAATATTTTATTTTAAAATTTTTGTCTCTTTAACAAAATTAAAAATGAAAAATAACATTAATTGAAGAAAATAAAAAAATAAGATTACAACTTATCAATTATGAAAATTAAAGAATTATATTATTCTTATTTACACTTTTTTTTTTTTGTAAAACTTTTTTTCGTTATCATATTACTTATTTTATTATACATTTTTCTGTTTTCTTTTTATATCCCTCCTACTAGTTGTAAAATACTCATGAAAATAGAATTCTAGAGTCTTGACAAAAAATTATGCAGACGAATTGTTAGTATAGTCAAGTCATTGTAATGCATGCACCTGCATCAACTAGGTTTTCAACATGTACAGTGTATGCTTAATATTTTCAACATAATTTTAAGCTTTATCCTATAAACTACCTAGCTGTAATGTAATGGCCCACGTTACTGAAATTAAAAAATGTAACTTGATGTCATGATTGCCATGTACTATAATGTTATATATATAAAGTTATAAACCATAAATGATACTACTTAATACATATTATCATGTACCCGACCTACAAAATAATTAAATAAATTAAATTATTGAAACCAGTAATCAACTAGCTTCTCAGGGCAGCCGTTTAAAAATGCAATTGAATGTGACTTTGCTAAGTGATGTCAGGGGCTGCTGCACAGTACAATAATTAATAAGAGCAAAAGATTTTTAAAAAGTGTATATATAAACAAATTGAAAGATATATATATATATATATATATATATATATATATATATATATATATATATATATATATATATATATATATCCTTGGATCAGTTGCACGATATTCGATATTATAAGAGAAAGACTTTTATACAGATCTGAAAGACTAAATGAAAGCCGCCATTAACCATGATTGAAGTGTCACACTTCAAAGGATGCGTCTAATCAACAATAATATCCACAAATCTAAACTGAGTTGTAGTTAATAATAAAATTTAGTGCGTCTCTTTACATGTTCTAAATGAATGATCGATTAAATAATAAATATAACTTTTTTGGGAAGATTAAATAAGATTTTAAACCTGATTAAAAAAAATAAACCCTTAATTTTGAAAAGTTTTAGTCCTCAATTGTTTTATATCTTTTTATTTTAATTTTAATTTTTGTGAACATTTTTAGGATTTGATGTTAATTTAGATCATTAAGTAGGTGATGTTTGAGATAAATATATCACATCATTAAGTGTGATGTTTATGAATATTTCGTTATATATATTGAATGTTTTATTATGTAATAGATCTATATCTTGACACATAACATCAGAAGTATAAGTAAACTAAATTAATATCAAATTTGTGAAGAAACATATTTAAAGACTCAAATTTTTAAAGTAAATTGTTGAATATGGAAAATTAGTTTTTTAGAAAACTATCTAAAGTATATTTTTTCTGATTTGAAAAATTAGAAAACACAGTTTTATTTTCAATTACATTAAATTTTTCTTTTCCTTATGTTACTTTTGTTATCGCCTCTCATGCTCCTTTTACGCTTTTTAGTGTAACCTCCACCACCTCTTTGTTGCCACTACTCCTACCTCTTTATCCTCATCGCTACCATTTCTTACGCTTTTTTCATTCTTCTCGCTTTAACTTCTACCACTTTTTCATTGTCGTTGTCGTACCACCTTTCGCACTCCTCCACACCCCTTATCTCTCAACACCCAACTTCACTCCCCTCCTCCTCTGGAACCTCCTATCTCCTAGTACAACCTAATTCTAATTGCCTACCTTTGTAAAGCAACACAACCCCCACCTTCACAAAAGCATATGGTACCTTGGAGATATGTAAATTTCTTAGTAAAGTCGCAACAAGATTTTAAAAAATTTAAGAACAACTTGAATGAGGAAGAAAAAAGTGAATAAGACAAAACACACACAAGAGATGACAAAGAGATTCGAAACACGAATAATGATATATATTGGAACTGTGAGATCACTAAAAACAAGTGACAGAGTGAGTGTGCTTGTCATTACGTGTTGTAGATTTGTTGCAAGTTGAACGATCAAAACTATTTTAATATTTAAATTAAAGATCTAAATAAGCAAATCTAAAACAACCAAATTATTTTCAGAATCCAAATGTTACATCAATTAAATGGATAAATGACAATTTTCCTTCTTTAATTTTGTGTATCTACCAAACAACTATTTTTCACCACAAGAAACTTTGCAAATGTTTTTAATTTAAAAAATTAAATAAATAAAAAAGTGGATGTCACATAAGTAGTTGGACTATCACATATAAAAGAGAAGTACTATCAACATAGCAATTAACTGTTCATTGTATAGTTACCTAATCTTGTTAGTAATCGAGGGACCTACATGCAAACAACAACAAAAATTCAAGAACAGAAGGATCTAGATAACTTTAAAAATCTTTTAAGAACTTGAATGACTCTAAAAAATTTTCAAGACATGAATATTTCAAAATCTTTCAACAATCTAGATGTGATGATTTTAATCTTTCAAGGATCAAAATAATATTTTTACTCTAACTTGGATACATATGATGTTGACAAAGACTTAGAATACCACATATGACATAGGGACTCTGCTAGTGTGATACTTAATAGTTGATCGAACACTTATTAAACAATGTTGGTCACGTAAATACTAATGTGCAAGTGACAGAAAGTTTCAAGGATCTAAATGTCTCTAAGATTTTTTTCAAAAACTCATATGTTAATGCTCAAATATTTAAGAAACTCGTTTGGTATTTCACCTACGATGAAAATGTCACGTGACATTTAAATAAATAACTAAAAATATTAAAGAAAAATTAAAATGAAACTAAAAATTGTCAAAAAAAATTCAAAATAATAAAAATAAAAATTTGCAGGGATTAAAATTTTTAAAATTATAAATCAACTATATATATGTGCCATTAATTAATCCAATTAATTACTATTATATACTTTTATGTCAAGTTCTTAAAATGAGATACGTTCCTTTTGTTAATAATAAAAATTGAATTCAGCAATTTTTTTTTTTTTCTTAACCAATTAAAAACTTTATATTTTTAAATATTTTTTTCTTAAAAACAGTTATGGCTGATGGCTCCCCGGTCTTATTGCCATATGTTCCAGGTTGTGTTTGGTGGTGATGATAAGTCAACCATGATATTAAATGACGGTTTAGGGAAATTGACAAGAAACCCGGTTATGGTTTCTTTCTTCTTTTCCTACACAATTAACGTTGCCTATTGCGGATGCGGGCATGCATCTTAAATATGTAGTTAATTAACTATTTAGAATATGTTTGAAAAAACTAAAAGATTAATTAAAATCATTTATTGTTCAGATAAGTTTATCGAAAAGTAACTTAAAATAATTATTTTTTTTAAAATATAATAAAATCACTTTTTATAAAATATAAGAGTATGTAAACAACTAAAACAACTGTTGAAAAATAATTATGAATTATAAATTTTAAAATGTAAGTTAAAATATCAAACATGAATAAACTATTGAAAACAACTTAAATGTTGGAAAGCTGAAATGTGTTAGTTTTTCAAATATGCTCTGATAATTAATAGTGTGGTGGGTAGTTACTCAGTTGTCGGAGGATAATTTTTAAATTAATCAAAATAATATCAAACATGAATTATAAATTTTAAATATCAAACATGAAATGGGTAGTTACTCAGTTGTCCGAGGATAGTTTTTTCAAATATGAATTATAAATTTTAAAATGTAAGTTAAAATATCAAACATCAATAAATTATTGAAAACAACTTAAATGTTGGAAAGCTGAAATGTATTAGTTTTTCAAATATGCTCTGATAATTAATAGTGTAGTGGGTATTTACTCAGTTGTCCGAGGATAATTTTTAAATTAATCAAAATAATATTCAAATTATTATAATTTTTTATTAAATACAAACTTTATAACTGGTAATAAATATCGATATTTTCAATATAAGTTTGTTAATTTTTATTCTTTTTGGTCTTCTACTGGGTTCACAAAGTTTTGGATAATGCCCGTGAAAATTACTCATTTTTAATGATTATATTAAAAATATTAAAATTATAATCTTCTACAATTTTTTATATTATTTTTTATGAAAATTACTTAATCTTCGGTTTGGATATGAAATTTTACAAACTAAAAAAAATTAAAATACAGTATATCTAAAATGTTTTAATTGAAATGACTTCATTTTTCAAAGGATAGGATAATTTAAATTAATTAAATTTTAATTTTTTAGTTTTATAAAGTATTTTAATTTTCAACAAATATAAAAAAAAATTAATATTAAATTATATTTAACAATTAAAAAATATCTATATTATTTATTCGATGTTACTTTTTTGCTGATGTTTACCAAAAAATATTTAATATTAAAATGTTTTTAATATTTAACTACATTTATTTTTTTACTAACATAAGTTAATGATATTTCACTATAATATACAATAGGCCACAATCCTGATCGATCCAGTGGAACTTTGTAAACCTCACTGGCTGATGAAATAATTGAAAAAAAAATAATCCCAAATAATATCAATAAAAAAATTCAGCCAATGTAAAAAAAAAAAAACGTAATTAACTTTAGTAAAAGAAATGTACGACTAAGGGATTTCAAATTTCTATTTTTTAAAAAATTTAAAATTCTACTTTTTTTAATTCGTTAAAATGTTTTTAAAATAACTAAAATATAAATATTTTAAAATTCCTCATCCAAATATTATATTTCATTACAAGCATTTAAAATTTTTAAATATAATAAAATCTCCTCTTACCCTAAACTCTAAACTGTAACAGCATAGCAAGTTTAATTTCATTTCTCCTTTAACTTATTCAAACCAATAAGTATGTATTTAAATATATGCTTTAACTTATTCAAACCAATTAATACTTCCTAATTTTCTTCCTTTTTTTTTCCAAAAAGCTATTATTGTGATTCTTCCTTTATAAGTTAGCTAGAAACTGGAAAGTAAAAGGTTTCTTCTTAACGTGCGTTGAATTGGTTCTAAACACATAAATTCATCCACTTTAATTTGTTGAAAGTTCTTATATACAAGAATTTAATTTGCACCAAATAACAATTATGACCTCTGGAAAAAAGTAAAATAAAATTATGTGGTCTTAATTTATAAATTGAAACATCTCAACTAATTAAATAATATATATTAATACATATAAATTATTGTATAATACAATATAGACAGGAGGACTACCCGACCTAACTTATATTTGGTAGGTCTCGATCTGATTCAACATGTGTTTGGTAGATCTCAACTCGACCTATAACCCCATACAGTTATTAAACTGAGAAGTGTGGACTAGACAGTTATCAAACAACCTCCACATGGGTACACTGTAAAGGACTCCTAACAACGGTTGAGACCTACCTAAACACAACCACCTAGACAATGACCAAGTATATATATAGGACAAATAACAACCTAAAAGAGCATCTTTTATTGACAAGAACATTTTGGCGACTATAGTGCGAGACCTGTTAAACATCTTCCACCTCCTTGTGATTCCAACGGTTAGGACACACAACAAGCTCTCCGTGGAGACATCATACTTGTCATACTTGGAAGAGACCACCATGGTAAATCTCCTAGAAGAAATGTGAACCACACATAAAAAGACACAACAAGCCAACCAAAGAGCCACATAAGCCAAACTATATAGCATACAACTCTAGGAGGAAGCGCGACTTCAACTCCAAGCAGCACAAAAAGACTTTCAAGCGCATTTTAGATGATGATTATCCAGACCTGATGATTTCTGACCTAACGTCGTTGTAAACAAGTCTCACATTTTAGATCGGTATTATTTCGACTTGATCCCAATGTAAACCATGAGTTACATTGTAAATTATAAATCGATCCCAATATAAACATGAGTAACATTGCAGGTCGGCCAAGAACAAGGGATGTTCTCAATGTAACCAAGAGTCGCATTGGAATAAAAAAGACTAATTGCTCACTACTTCATATTTATATGTTTTTAGTATGTTATGTGTGATATGTTAGATTGCCTTTGTGAGTCCTTATTATTTGCAATGTTTGTTAATTATATTGTGTTACTGAATTGTCTTTCTCTGGATTGTATTGCATGTCTATTTTGCAATTAAATGACCTCTATGAGTTGTATGTTTAATTGTTAGTTTGTTTTTCCATTGTTTTATCTTAGACATTATTGGTTGTTGCATTTTACGTAGTTACTTAGGCTAAAAACAAACAATGTGACATTGGTACTCCATAAGCGTGGTACTCACAAGTTCATACCTAGGTCCTCAGGTAAACATGATTTACACTTACAGATTTATAAAGTATAATCAGGCATTTGAAATAGATCCTAGTGCAATCATGAATTGCATCATAGGTTCACAAGATTTTCATGCACAAGTTTGATCAAGTATAAAAATGAAATTAGTCAACCACATCAATCAAGAAGTGACAATCAAGTAAAAGCTAATCAAATATAAAAACGACATTAGTCAACCAAATTAATCCAGAAGCAAGATCGGGTAAAGGCCTATCAACATATTGACACTGAAAAACTTTGTGGCAAAATAAGCTCACTACATGTTAGGTTAACGTTTGATCATCATGTTGCATGGAGAAAAATCAAAACAAAGACATATATCATTTAAACTCGATTTGACATCATCATCGATCTCTACTATTTCACTCTGTTAATGAATAACTAACCTCTTACATGCAATACACAATTAATACCCTACAATTAACACAACTTTGAGTCGATGAGACGATAACTTATTACTATGGAGCAACATGATTTCAGAACTTATCACATCACACCAGGTTGAAAAACCCTACTTTCACTTACCAAGCCTCTTCGTTATTCTGACTCAAGGCTAGTGACATGTGGACCGAAGGGCTACTTAACCCAACTTGTGTGTGGTAGGTCTCAACCTGACTTGACATGTGCCTGGTGGTCTCAACCTAAAATAACCCCAAACGATTAATGAACTGAGAGGTGTGGACTTGATGGTTATCAAACCCATCTGCACATGGCTAGATCGTGAATGACCTCCTAACAACGGTTGAGACTATCCCACATGCAACTACCTAGAGGACAACAAGTATATATAGGATAAATAAGAACCTAAAGAAACTTTTTATTGAAAAGTAATTTTTAACGTTTATTTAGCTAGGTACTTAGGGTTGGTTAAGGATAAAGTCATTAGAATTAAAGCTTTCTACTAGTTAAATTTTTTATAAAAAAAGAAATACCATATGTTAAAATTTACATACACTTATAAAAAAATGTTTAATATATAATTATGTCGTTTAAAAAAATTCTTAAATTTATTTACTGGTCTCTTAGTGTGTGGCGGGCCCTCGTGTAGCTACTAGATATTAGTTGTTGGAGGGTGATATATATATATATGTATCTGTGAGTGGATTGTTGCCAACCTTGTGGGATACATCACGGGCGTTTAAACCTTCATGTTTAAAAGTTCAAGTCTTGTGGATTTTGGATGGTACTCTACATTTCTTTTCTTGTGGGACTCTCGTAATAGGCGTCATTATGTTCAGCAAATTAAGGTCGTTCTTATCTTTGAAGGCGGCTAATCCACTAACTTCACGTGGGTTCCATGCATCAATATTTCTACCACTTAACATGCAACTCTTTTTGCTTTCGTTACCTCCCTTTAATATCTTTAATCTTAATATGTATTTGTTTTCAAGTTATATATATATAAATCAAATAAGGACATCCACTTATTCTAAGAGTAAGTTTAAAATATTTACTTTCTATCTTTACAATTCATTTTATTAAAATATAATAGTTGTAATAAATAACTAATTTTTACTACTAGTTTTAATAAATAAATTGTGAGAATGGAAAGCAAATCTCTTAAACTTACTCTTGGAGTAAGTAATATATATATATATATATATATATACTCTTAAATAAGTTTGTTGTCTTAAATTTTCACCAAAAATCATTTTTTATCCTTGAAATTCAAAAATTTTTTTTAGCCACTGAAATTAATTTATTTAATATTTTTCGTTTATAAATTTCAGTGTATTTGGTTGCGTCAGATGTTAAATTGAAGATTGAGGGGATTAGGATTGAAAAGTAGAGTGATTCACGAGTATAAAAACGTACTTTCTATCAACAATTTTTTTGTACGGAAGAACTAAAAGTGAATCATGAACTAAAAAAAATATTTTTAAATTTTAAGGATTAAAAGTTATTCTTAGTAAAATGTAAGAGACAAAAAACTTATATAAATTATATATATATATATATATATATATATATATATATATATATATAATATACGGATCTCGGTGATATTTTTCAAAAATATTTTTAGAAAAGAAAATAAATAAATAAATTTTTAAAAAGTTCTTTCAATATTTTTTTAATGATAAGATAACTTTTATAAATTAATTCATTGTTTATGTTTGGATCCCATAACTCCTCAAGCTTGATGAGACTCTACAATCCTCCAAAATTCTAGTCTATATGTACGTACTTAGAGTTACAATTAGAGGTGAGAATATAGACTTCACCGTTCAGAGTTATGCCAATCCTATTTAAAATTTAGCCCGATTCAATCTATTTAATAAAAAAAGTTAGGTATTAGGCGTTGATAAAACCTATTTAATTAAATAAATTAGGCTTAAACTTATAAAAAGATCTATTAAGCTTTATTTATTTTTTTGCTTAAATATAATTAATGTTTCTTTGTTAATTAAATTTTAGACATTGTGCTCTCAAAGTTTAAATATGCCTCCAAATTTTTAAAATGTGTTAAATTGATATCTCTCCATGAGTTGGTAATGTTCACCATTAATTCTAAGTGTCTTGATCACCATATAAGAAATTAATTAGGTGATGCTGACAGAAGATTATTGCTTAATAAAATGGTTAAGTTAAAGTTTTAAGTTTTCTTAACTCTTTTATTAAGCAATAATTCTCTCTTTTATTAAGCTTTAACGATTAACTTAACCCTTTTATCAAGCAATAATTTTACTAAAAAAGCATCAATTCACACATTTTTTAAATTTGGAGCATATGTCACAATTTTAAAAGTTTGGGGACACAATATTTAAAATTGAAAAAATTTAGGAGCATCAATTGTATTTTTTTTTTTAGGATGATATTGATGTAGAGTATCAACTAACTTTGTTGATGACTAATTTCTATCGAGAACTTGATTGATCATCTTTAGTGGGATCCCGCTTTCAACCATGTTTTTTTCATCTATAAGACTTAAATCTAAGACCTTATTTAACCACTTGGACCAATGACTTATTGGTTAAGCTTTATTCATTTAAGTATAATAAAAAAATAATATATATATTACACTTATATATTTAATATCTTAATAAAATAATTTTCAAAGATTATAAATGAAATAAAAAATATTTAAAAAATTTTATTTGCTATATTTAAAACTAGTTCTAATATTGTTTTTAATTTGTTGGCTTAATTAAAATTTGATTTATTTAAAATTTAGTTTGCTAGTGCATTTATATTTTATAATATTAAACAAACTGTTAAACAGGCTAACACACTATACAAGACTCTCAAAACACAAACCTAAAAAAATTCATTGATAAATAACAAGGCTTAGATCTTACAACAAACCACATCTATTTATTCGAAATTTAGCATCTATTCCTATATTTCGTGACTAAAAGGATCTCGACAAATAGGGTGGATCTTGAGAGTAAAAAAGTAAAATAGATATATTTTTAAAAAATTATAATTTTTTTAAAAAAACTTTTGTATTTATTAAAAGAAAAGAAAAAAATTTAGAGACGTCAAAAAATACAAAATAGATTAAAAAAATTTATTTATTTTAAAATCTATATTTATAAAAAAAATAGAAATTATAACTTCAAACTTCTAAGCAATTTTGTTTCATTTTTTTCCCTAAAAGATACTTTGGAGGGATAAGTTTATTGGTTACATTATAAATAAATGTTTTCTTCCAAACTTCAGAGAAAAGCCACTTGATCTGTTTAATGGATCATTAATAATTAAGTAGTGACAACTCATCATGCTCATGTAAGAAAAATAATACGCCAATTAATTAAAATTCTTTTATTTATAAATTAGATGTTAATCATTAATGTGTTAGTTTTTATTAATAAATGAATTTGAATCCACAATATTTTTATAACCTTTTATGAAATAAGATATAAAAGAATAAGTAAATTACAATAACACTGTTAAAGTTTAATATAATTGTTACGTATACAATTCCTGGTTTCTTAAACATTACTTTTATACTTACTGAATGCATGTTAATGTAAAGTTTGAGAGGGTACTGGTGTAATATTTTTAAATATATAAATAGCGTTAATATAATCCTTTTAAATTTAAAAGAAGGTTAGTGTAGAAAAATAAGAAATAATGACATTATGTGTAATTTTATAAAAGTTAAGAGTGTTATTGTAATTTGCAATAAAATTTTTAATATTAAAACTTTCTATAAATATACATTACTAAATTATGAAAAAATTCACGCGTTATATTCAATTTATGTATTTGATTAGAAACTTAAGAAAAAAAATTGTTTTATCTATACCTAAGTTTCATCCATAAAACATATTACAATTCCTCAAGAATTTGGCTGATTGACCCAAGTGGGTTTATTTTTTAAAAAAATTACCGGTATGGGTCTGTTTTGAAAAATATTACCAGCGTGGGTTTGTTTTGTTGGTTGACTCGGTCAAAGCGCAACTCCGAATTGTGGTTTCATTGCGATGTCAGCAACGTGATTACGTGGAAGCCGGCGTGGAAAAACGACCACGAAACCGCAAGTTGGAATTGCGGTTTGACTAGTCTTTGACCAGCACCGCCTTGTTATCCAATGGGTAAAAAAAACAGAAAACGATGCATGTAAAACCGCAAGTCAGACTTGCGGTTTTACTGGGGTTTAACCGGCCCTCCCTTTACCCAACGGTTGCAAAAACGATCCGTGTTTCTACTCACATAAAACCGCAGATGCGACTGGCGGTTTGAATTAAATAATATTTTTCCAGTAAACCGCAAGTGCGAACTACGGTTTGTATTAAATAATAATTTTAATAAACCGCAGATCAGACTTGCGGTTTACGTGCAGTTGCTATTTAATCCCTCGTCGCCCCACAGAACCGCACACCCGTTCGACCCAGAGAACCGCCGACGTAGTTGCACCCGACGTAAAACAAAGCTTTACGTTACAGTCCGATTGTTCAGGTAAAAAACGTAATTTGTAAATTTTGTGTGTTTTTCAATATTTTTAAAAACAAATTGCTTTTTTAACTCTATTTTTTATGTTTAAATTTACTTTATTATTTATTTGTAGGTACATTTATGAATATTATGTCTGCTCCAATTGTCACCTTCATTTTTAGTGATGGAAGAATGTACGAAGGAGACGAAGGTGTTATTTTTGAAGGGAGTAGAAGAGCAATTAGAATTACGCGTCATATCAGTTTTACTTCATTGAAGAACAAAATTCAGGAAAAGTTAAAAATGCAATCAAATGAATTTATATCATCTCTAACTTGTAGATTTTTATTTTCTGGAAAATATGTGCCACTACAAATTGTTGATGATGAAGATATTGAAATTATGTATAATGCATTTGAACAACAAAATAATGTTGATATAATAGAATTGTATGTTCATAAATCATCAGCTGGTAGTAGTTTAGGCACTGCAGTAGACACTGGTATAATCAGTTCTGACATAGTTGAAGTAGATGATGATGATGTTGTTGGTGAATCATGTGGTGAGGAAACATCTGATGAAGAAAATGACGTTTCAATTTATGGTAATTCATCTGATACTGATGACAATGAAACTCGTAATATGGAGTTATTGTCGGTAACAAATGTGGAACAAGGTATGTTTAACAAAAATAATTATTTTCTTTACGGTTTACTAGTTTAATTTGTTGAATAAGAGACACATGAATAACAATACTGTTACAGTTGCAGGGCAACGTCCACCTTGGACTGATGCAGCTCATTATACACACATTAATTGGTTGCATCCTGATGAAGAAGATATTTTAGGCGAAGACTTGCATGAGTCATGGAATGTTGGAGATGCATTGTACAAAGGTCTACAGTTTGACACAAAAGAAGATCTAAAAAATGCGCTGATACAATATTCAATGCGTACACATCAAACGTATCATGTTGTGGAGTCAAAAAGTTCGAAATACATTATCAAATGTCCCAACCATAAAGATGGGTGTCCATTTTATATGAGGGCAATTTTGTCTCGGAAAACAATCAATTGGACGGTTACTCAATGGGGTGGAGATCATCAATGTCTCAATCCGGCAGTCACACAAGACCACAAAAAATTAAACTCAACTTTCATTAGTAACTTGATATCAGGTTTGGTTACTTGTCCATATCTAACGTAATATTTAAATTAAATTATTATCATTTGTTGTTAACTTTTTAATTTTTTTAGGAATGGTTGGTTCAGACCCATCTTTAAGAATTAATTTGATTCAAGAGAGAATTTGTAGTCAATATGGATACAAAATATCATACAGGAAAGCATGGAAAGCAAAACAAAAAGCAATTGTGCGTTTTTATGGGGACTGGGATGAATCATTCGCGACTCTTCCAACATTTTTGAAATTCATTGAAAGTAAATCGCCAGGTTTTTTCTATCAAATATGTCATGATGATCTTGTTGTTGGCAATCGAGGTTACCGTCAATACCAATGTGTCGGTTTCCCGTCGTAGCCACCTACGAAAATTATATGAATAATATTAAATTTTATATAACTAACTGCCAAATAATATTTTCAAATATAACTAACATTATACTCAATAAAAAAATTACCTTGATCCAACGAGTTTGTTTGGTTTGTATGGCGGTAATATAGTCGGTGCAACTTTTGGGAATCTTTCCCATGCCCATATCTGTATTAATAGGCATAAACCACCCATGGATTTTATTTTGTAGTTTGTTGTGACACATAGTTCTCTATACAAAAAACCAAGTACAGCAGCACCCCATGCATATGCACTGCACTCACCAAAATCTCACAACAATAACAAATACCTTAAAGATACTTTACTACTAGATTTATCTACAAACAGGGCACCACCAATGAGGCGTAAAATATATGCCCTAGTAAACCTCTGTAAATTTTCTTCATTATTTTCAAAATTTGCGATATCACCAAAATTATGAGTTAGCCAACTAACTCGAATAGAACTACCATCAATTTCATCGTTATTTGGTGAAACGCCAAGCAGTTGTTCACATAGTTCAACCCAATTAACATTGGTTGAAACTATGACAGGAATGTCAGTTACTCGTAAACCCAACAAAATTGCAACATCTTGAAGGGTGATAGTGCATTCTCCACATCTCATGTGGAAAGTATGAGTTTCCGGCCTCCACCGCTCAACAAATGCATTAATTAAACCTGCATTAATACGAAGAAAACTCATCTGCGCGACCGTGTAAAATCCCGTTTGTCGTAAATATCGTACAATTTGAGGAGGAATTGACTCTTCTCCATTGTACGTGGGAACTGCACGTCTGATTAACAGTTTTCTGTCGTCCTCTCCATTCCATATATGTTGAGAAACGTGTTGATTTTGCATGTACAACACGTCATTCTCCACAGGTCCAAAATGAACACAATCAACAGAAGGGCGAGAAGAAGATGATGCCATGACAATTGCTACAATTTAATACAAAACATTATGTTAACATAATACCCAAAATAATATATATCAAAATACAAAATTAATATATAACAAACAAATATTATATACGAAAACTAACCTCAATATTTATAAATAATTTCCACAAAACAAAAGCTTTCTTTGATTATCACTATGTAGTTTCCAAGTATGTGTGCGATTATCTGCGGCGGAAGGGTGTGCGATTCTGTGGGGTAAAGGGGGCGATTTATAGGAGTCCAACTCCACATAAACCGCAACTCGCATCTGCAGTTTATGTGGAAAATATTTTTTAATTAAAACCGCAGTTCGCACTTGCGGTTTGTGTGCGTAAAAAACCGCCCCTCTTCCTCAATATCCGCACCCATTCGTTTGCAACCTTTGGGTAAAGGGGGGGGGCCGGTTAAACCCCAGTAAAACCGCAACTCTGACTTGTGGTTTTACATGCATCGTTTTCTGTGTATAAACCGCAACTCGCATCTGCGGTTTACGTGGAAAATATTTTTTAATTAAAACCGCAGTTCGTACTTGCGGTTTGTGTGCGTAAAAAACCGCGCCTCTTCCTCAATATCCGCACCCGTTCGTTTGCAACCGTTGGGTAAAGGGAGGGCCAGTTAAACCCCAGTAAAACCGCAAGTCTGACTTGCGGTTTTACATGCATCGTTTTCTGTTTTTTTTTACCCATTGGATAACAAGGCGGTGTTGGTCAAAGACCAGTCAAACCGCAATTCCGACTTGCTGTTTCGTGATCGTTTTTCCACGCTGGCTTCCACGTAATCACGTTGCTGACGTGGCAATGAAACTGCAATTCGGAGTTGCGGTTTGACCGAGTCAACCAACAAAACAAACCCACGCTGGTAATATTTTTCAAAACAGACCCATACCGGTAATTTTTTTAAAAAATAAACCACTTGGGTCAATCAGCCCAAGAATTTCTCCATGTACCCATCATAACTTTTCCGTGCATCTTCATAAGTATTGAAAAAATCTAAAATATTTTTAGGTAAAAAAGTAACTTAACTTCTATTCTCCTTCATCCTCACACCACTAATTTGAATTCTCTCATACACCTCCTTCTTCTTCACGATTCTGCTGTGAATTTGCATGCACATTTAGACAAGGTGTCTTCCTTGGTTTAACAATTTATGAGAATACTTTTTTGGGGTTTCTTCCAACTTTCCCAACACAAGAAGACAAAATGTTATATCTACTGACTAAGAAACTGAAATGAGCCTTCAAATAACTATCCAAAATTTTCATTCTTGGGTTTCAAAAACAATGACCAGATGTTCCTAATTCAGTACAGTTTCTTTATAGTAAATGGCAAACATCAACCACACATTGACATGTAACTAGGAATTAAAAAATTGTAAAACTTCTACAGTATTTCTATTGATAGCCAGTCATTATTAGATGTTGATATTCAATATAATTATACAATATAACTCATGAGTTCCACGTACCTTCCACCACAGAGAATGAATTCATTACGCCTAATTTGCAATTACAATACAACAAAAGAATTTTAATTATAATTACAAAGTCTGGATAAAGGTGTTCAGATTTGTAAAAAAAATTACAAATCTTTTATAAGAGAACTGTGAGAGAGTAATTAATTTTTTACTTTTTTTACGTAAGACATTTTTGTCATTAAAAAATTATGGATGTGTAGGGAGAAACTATAGAAATACAAGAAGAAATTCCCCAACTTCTCCCACTCAAGTTTAACTTGACCCAACTGACAACTCGACTACTATAAGGTTGGGTTCAAGACGCATTCTTAACCTAATTGTGAAATTTTTCTTCCTACATCTTCATAATCTTGTAAAATATAAAAAATATCCTTAGGTAAAAAAAAGTTAAAACTTCATCTCTCTCATGTCTCTCCTTTATTCAACCTTCTGCTATCCTCTTTAAATCCAGAGGCACCGTCGTGCAGCACCGTTGGACCTTAGTTGCACCCGGTCGTGATCTCTACTGCACTCTATCACGATCTCCGTTGTTGTTTCTGTTGTGACCTCTATTGCACTCTCAACATCTCCATTTTTTACGCCCCTTTGTCTGCATTTGTTTTTCGTTCTTACACACCAAGTATGTGAGTTTAAATTGACCAATCCGAACTTGTAAAAAAATTGGCTTTTAAATCTGTTAGGTAAGAATGATATTTCACAATTTCTTGGGTACTTAATCTTACTAACTTGATTGTTGAAATTTTCTTTGTCTGACCGAAGACAGAAGAAGAAAAGAACCGACCGCACCTTGTTCCGATAACAAAATATACGTAATCCAATAGGTTATTTTTCTGATATAATTAACTAGATATATAATTTTCAGCCGTGCGAATATAATAATCTAACGATCTAGAGTGGTCAGAGTGAAAGGCAATTTTTTTTTTTTTTATATAAAAAGATTTTGCTTTCACTCAAAGTTGGCAATTGGTAAAAGTGGTCCATGATTTTGGTCCCTGAGCATGTAAGTTTGGAACCTTCAGGAGAATAAGGAAATTGCAAGCATAACGAATCGTATACTATTTTCCAATGCCGGCCATACCATTATAATGCAACTGGCCTATGAACAATTTATGGTAATTGCTATCTGTAACAATTCAATTGCTTTCTGCATCTTTTTTTGTTTTTTTTTTTCCTTTAATGTAAAAATTATATCCAATTATGTAATTTTATATTTCGGATTGCTCATCAATGCAGAAAGCAAATGCCAGAGACTTATTTGAAATATTAGGTGGCCTTGGCAATACAAATCTGATACTTGTTGGATGATTCGATATTATTTAGCATGATCAATACACATTATAAAAAACTTTATCTATTGCATGATAGACATATCCACTTGACCATTTGTATAAAAACACAAAGAAGATGTCAAAATCCTCCACTTCCTCATATCCGTGGAGGCTCTTCTTTAACAGAGGAAGACCGTAGACCATATTTTAATTGGTTACTTAAAAGACAGAAGGGATAGGCATGGGGCCCACAAGGCTCTTAAATACTTTCTGTAATTTCAGATACCAATATATTATCGTGCAAATAGATAAAGTTTTTTATAATAATCAAGTTGCATACATCCATCACCAAATTAACTACGGGCCATATTCTTCTATTCTTTCCACCTCCAAATTATATTCTATTCCTGCTCTTAGCTCATATTGGCTTCACCGGTGAGCATACTCAGCTTTATCTATATTTAAATTTGACTTTCTGATTCTACAAAAAACAGTGTTTTGAGCCCATTTAGAGTTGATTAAAAAACAAAAATAAATATTTACTATTTACACCAACATTTTTCTTAAGTAAATTGACATACTTGTTTTTTGAAAAATGTGCCATTGAAACAAAAAGATGGTGTATTTATCAAGTTTAGAGTATAAATAATAATTTAAAAAAAAATAAAAAATTATAGACTAAGTTTTATATTAATATTCAATCATAATAATTATTTATATATGATAAGTAAATTTATTGATTTTATTAATTAATACTTTAAAAATTATATAAATAAAAAATTATAATTAAATGTTGATAAAACTATTTTATAATGTCCACATATACCAATTAAACTAAAAAAAAACAGATTATATTAGTCTCCTTTTGCTCTTGCCTCTCCCCTCCTTGCAAGACGCAATCATTCCCCTCAACCACTACACTCCATAACATCCTTTGTCGCAACACACAATTTTTCCATTCCATTCCATTCTTTTCCCTCATCAGGGCACCCTTTCACTCTCATTGATGTTTTTTTTCACCATCACATATCCTGCAAATTCTTCCTTTGCATAGCTCCATAATGACCAATCATCCCGAAAGCAATGAACGACGAACCATGGTTTTGGACCATCTTGATGCACCTGCAAATCTGCCGTTAAACTAGCAATTATGTTTTTCAACTATCTCATAAGCACCGAACACAACAATCAACATTTCGAAACCAACTCTTCATGTCTTCTTTTTTTTTTTTTATGTCATATGATACTTGTTATTATTTATGTTCACTTTTTTAAAATATTTATTCTACCCTTTTATATATATATATATATATTTGAAAATTAAAAAATAAACTACTTTATCAAATGAGGAATTTAAATCCAAAATCTTTGTCTCTCCAAATATAAATTTTGTCATTAGATAAATATTATATAGCCTTAAGATAAAAATTACTTTAAAACATTTATATCCAACCTTCATAGTTGTTCTATTATCAATAATTTATAATGTATATATATATATATATATATATTATCTATATTATTAAGTTATTAACAAAGAGAAATCTCTTTTTTATGTTTATCTTTCAAAATACCTATTCTACCCTTATACCTATTTGAAAATTAAAAAATAAATTATTTTATCAAATGAAAGATTCAATCATAATATTTTTAAATAGAAATACGAATATACATGTGTGACAATATGTTTAATTCTATTCAAACTCTCTTCTTTTTTCATTTTCTAAAATTCATTGCAAATGTTATATATTTATTGATGACCTGACATATTTCTATCATGTTAACATAAACAAAAAATCATATTAAACTAAAACTATTGTACATAAAACAACTTATAGTGAATTATTAAAAAACATATTATTAAAATTTTAAAGTTATTATAATATATCAAAATAAAAATTTCATCGTTGTATATTCACTAGTTGTCGTATTACGTTGAAAGAGTTAATCTCACAAGATTTTGCTACTAGTGTAACTCAATTTATGCTTAAGTTTTTCACTCATTTTCATGCATGTTTGTTTTTGTTTTCACCTAAATATATGAATGTATGCTTATGTATTCGTAGCATATGTATTTTTTTCATTTTTGTTAATATGTACTTTAATTTTGTTTTTATCTTTATTGTTAAAAAAATTAAAATTTGATCCTATTTACTTAAATAAAGGAAAGTTAAAGTGAATTATTATTTTTCATCTGGTCATGTATTCCTTCTATTTATTTACTTAGTTTCTATTTTTTTTAATGTTTTTCAGTTTTATTATTATGCTGTTACGTATATTATTATGTTTTTTGTTAGATGATGTATGCTTGTATTAGTGTTAAGTTAATATATTTTGACGCGTAGCAAAATGACTGAAAAGGAACTAAAATTCCAATTGAATATCAACCATATTATTTTACATCTAGAATGTTTTAAAGTTATTAGAAAAGTTACAGAAAAACTTTATAATATAATAATAATAATAATAGTTAAAACTTACTTAATAATAAACCAAAGTACTTCTAACAAATTATATTATAAAAAATATCCGACCGTCGCTGTGCATCAGTTGAACAATATTTTATGTCATTAAATATTTGTATTTAAATTTAAAAATTTTATAAATAATTACTTTAATTATTATTTTTTAAAAAAATATTAATTTTATCAACTAAAAATTAGGTAACAAATTATTTAAAAAATTCATATATGTGGAACACATGTTACTTTATTAGTTTGATTATCATAAACAAATCTTACATCAAATCATTATAAATAAACCTTAAGTTATTAATTATATGTGTTTAATTGGTATACATTATTAATAATGTAAAATATTTAATCACAATTCTTCATTTATAGGAGATTTATTGACTTTACTCATTATTACTTTAAAAATCATATAAATAAAAAACTATGATTGATATTACTTTTATATATTAATTAAACTTTAATTATATTGCCTATAAAAAAAATTATAGTTACTATGTGAAGTAAATATTTAACAAAATTACCTTTGGATGCTCTTCAAATCTTGATTATTGTAATCTCTTTTTAATCAAATGAAACTTTAATTTGATTAACTCGAATACATTTTTGACTTAATAATTATAAAAACTATTTTGGGTTAGTAATTGTCATTTTGTGTGTATTTCTAACTTAACATTATTAGCTAGATAATAAAGAATTTCGGTAGCTACTTTGCACGCACTTATACTTTGATAATCAAAGATCTTTCAAAGTACAGATTAGAGTATTAAAACCAAAATATCCAATACAAAATCACCATTTAAATAATTATGTAAACTTTATTATATGTTGTTGTACCTAAAGATAGTAAAAGTAAAACTCATTTCTGTTGAGCTAAAAAAATAAAAATATATAATATTAAAAGATAAAAATACAATAATAATGATATTTTTAAAATAATATTTTTTCTTAATAATAAAATTCTTCTTATTAATATTTTAAAATAAAGAAATAAAATATAAAAATAGTTTGTATGCCTTGAGAAGTGAAATAAATAAAATTTAAAGTTATTTAATTTTATGTATTTAATTTGAGGGTTTGGCTTAGGGATCGAAATCTTCAATCCCAAATTTGTATCTCAATTCATGTCCCAACCATTAATAACTGTCATGTCATTAATGAATTCTTTTATAATTTTTTATATTTTATATAGCTCATTAAATTATATGACATTTATTGATTGATTGAGACACCAATATGGGGCAGAGGATTTCCATCCCTAGCTTGGATCGAAATCTTTTATCCTAAATTTATGTCTCAATTTTTGTTCCAACTAATCAATAATCGTCATATCATTTAATGATTTTTTTTTTATAAATTAACTTTTTTATATCTTATATAACTCATTAAATTACATGATATTTATTGATTGATTGAGACATGAATTGAAACATCAATTTGAGATAGAGGATTTACATCCCTAACTAATTGGTTGATAGAATGTGTGAGTTATTTTAAATCTTTTAACATTGTTTTTTTTATATGCCAAAATTCTATTAATAAAAAGCAAACGCACAAGATGTACTTGCCCAAATCAAGAACCATACAACCATCAAAATAAGCAAAAAATAGGATGTATGAGAAATTTAAAAATGAGCACAAAGCAATTGAACTGAGAACAAAATTTCCTCTACTTTAGAATATTTCTTTTTGAATATGATTGCATTACAAGCTCGCCATATGTGCCAAATACCTACAAACTAGACAAAAGACCAGACTCTCTTCACAGATTTGCTCCCACATACCATTTCCATATATTGTTGACATAAATTGCGAAAGTCATTATAGAGCACCCCACACAAATTCCACTAAGCATATAAACCTGTCTATAACCACGTCACCACAGGGCACGACATAAAAAAATGATGGCTAGTCTCCAGAAGCGCCTCACAAAAAACACAACTAGTTGCCTCTGCTAAGCTAACTCCTTTTTTAATAAGATTATCTCGGGTAGGTAACCTGTTAGCTTTCAGCTACCAGACTAGAACTTGCACCTTATCCCTCCCTTAGACTAGACAAAATCAAAGAATGCATCCTTTTGACCATGAGACATATTTGATAATACCTTATATGTGGATGCTAGTGAATACTCTCTAGACCTCTCAACTAACTAACATCTTTCATATGATGTTTCTTTTGAAACAGTGATTGACCCTAGCTTGACTGATAATTCTGCTAACTACTCTTCCTCCCACATAAATAGTGGTCACTGCAAACTCCATTTCCATCCTGATTGACCACCAAACATCTTGTTTACTAAACAATTATGATTAATTGTTAAGGTATACAAACGGTAGTACTCTTCACACAAAAGAGATTCCCTTAACCATCTGTATCACAATAACAAAGTCTTATCTTCATTTCCCACTAGTCTTTTGACATTTTGTGTCCACCACCCTACACTACCTTGCTCTGAGTTCTCAACTGACTGCACATCTACCCACCATCTAGAACACTTCCTTCCTTTTACTACCCAGGAGCCATCTTCCTTAGCATATTTAGCCCTAAAGACTTTCACCACTGACTATTGCTTTCCATCAGTAATCTCTATTTCCACTTGCCTAAGAAATCTAAGTTAAAAGACCTTAGATCTCTCAAACACAGGTCACCTTCCTTCTTATTTTGACACACTTGTTCCCATGACAACCAATGAATTTTCCTAGAAGCCTCCTTTCCTCCCCACAAAAAAAAACTTTTAAAAAGGAATTCAATTTTACATATTATACCCGTCGGTGCTTTGAAAAAAGATAGAAAATAAATGGGTAAAGCAGACAAAACTGACTTTAGAAGCACCACCTTACCTGCTAAAGAGATATACTTATTTTCCCACAAAGCCAACCTTTTCCACACACCCTTCACCACCATCTTCCACATCGCCTCCGAGAAGGATGATCACCCCCAAATATCTGAATGGAAAGTTTCCTCTTTTACAATTTAGTAGACCCGCATCTTGAGACATCCACTAGTCCAGCATATTGATACCCATAAGCTAGCTTTTGAAAAACTTTACCTTCAATCCCAATAGTAATTCAAAATTTTGCAACGTTGCTTTTATGACTTCAATTGACCCCTAATCACATTGAGCCAGTAGCAGCACGTCGTCTGCAAATTGGAGATGAGATATGCTAATTCTAACTTTACCAACTTTGAACCCCTTCCACAAGCTGTTAGAGACAATGACCTATACAATCTGACTAAGACCTTCTGCTGCAATCAAGAATAAGAAAGGAGAAAGATGGTCTCTTTGTCTTAATCCTCTTTCAACATTGAACTCCTTAGTAGGGTTGCCATTTAAGAGAACCAGCATCATTGCTAGTCCCACAGATTCTTCATCCATTTTACCCACCTAATTCTAAAACCCATATTATCCATAACTTCCCATAGTTACTCCCAATTTACCGAGTTGTACGCCTTTTCAAAGTCCACCTTAAAAGCACACCAATTCTTTATCTCCTAGCCTTTTCTACCTCCTCATTCATTACCAGGGCCCTATCTAGAATCTACCTCACAAACGCGGACTGGGATTCTGAGATAACAGTCTACATAACTACTTCCAATCTATTAGCTAGCACCTTAGCTAAAACTTTATAGACACAACCAATCAGAGAGATTGGGCGGTAGTCTCCTAGCACCTAAGGATTATCATGTTTGAAGATCAGGGAAAGAAAGGAACTATTCACTCCTTTCACCAATTTTCCATTTTTGTAAAACTCTTAAAAAAAAACCATGAAATCCTATTTTACAATGTACCAGAATTCCTTTATAAATTGAAAATTAAAACCGTCATGTCCTAGGCATTTGTTACCATCGCAATCCTAAATTACTTCCTTTATTTCTTCCTCTGAGAAAGGTTTTTCCAAGGAAAGATGCTCTTTTGCTAACATTAGTGAGAGCTGCCAAACTCCTATTGTAGGCCTCTGCTGATCTGATTCCTTAAAATGGTTCTCAAAATGTGCCTTCACTTTTCTATGCAATTGTTCCTTTTCCACCACAATAACTCCATCAAAGCTTAAACACCGAATATCATTGTTTTTCCTTCGCCTCGCAATAGAGGTGAAAGAATCTTGAGCTAACGTCCCCTTCTCGCACCCACTGCACCCGTGACTTTTGACTAAGAAGAGAACAATGCCTTCATATCCATCTCTTCAATTCCCCTAACTTAAACTTGCTTTCCTCCACCTCCACCTACTTTAACCCCACGTCCTCTTTTTTTATCTCAAGTCTCTTAATGTCTTCTCGCAGTTGAGAAATATTTCTCTATATATCACCAAACACTTGCTTATTCCACTTTTTCAATCTCCTTTTTAGCTCTTTAAATTTCTCCTTCAACACGAAACACTTCTTCCCCTGTACTACTGTATTCTCCCACACATTCTCCACAAAATGCTTGAACCTTATATCATTCATCCAACAATTAAGAACCCTAAATGGCTTAGGTCCTTAGTTAGCCTCACCCCTCTTAAGCATCATAGGGCAATGGTTTGACAACCCTCTAGGGAGCCCCCATTGCTCCACACTCCCCCACATTGATGAAAACTCACAGGAGACTAGGCAACGATCTAGCCTACTCATTGTTTTACCGTCGTTTTTGAACCAAGTTAATTGTTTCCCACACATCTGCAGGTCGATCAACCCAGATTTATCAATGAACTAAGAGAACAATTGCATTTGCTCTATGCTATCACAACTCCCAACCTTTTTTTTTTGTCTTACATGTAATCGACTTTACAATGAAATTTGGTTTTGGTGAACATTTTTTTAAAGATTTTACCAATATTTTTCTTAATAAACATTGGTAACAACCTATTCATTTTAAAGTTATTTTTTCCATCTTATTGTGATCCCCAATAACCATGTATGCCAATACAAAACTTAATTAAATTAATGTGTTTTAATAAATGAAATAAAATAATTGTTTCTTGTTATTGTGTGTGATGTGAGAGTGTGAAGAAATTATTAAGTAGCTATGGATGATATGATTCCGGATTAATAATTACATAATATGTAATCAAGGGTTATAAATTTGATAAGTGTTTAAAGACTAGTAAATATTATAAAAGTTTTATTATATATATATTTTACCAGTGGTACTCTGTAAACATTTAACATTATGCAGTTTATAATTGTGATGCCCTCTGTTTACAAACGTAACCCCTGTTCCAATCAATTAGCATGTATATAATATAACTTACAGAACCAAGCGATTCTTACTCATCTATTATTTGAACAATAGAAACTTGAATACATGATAGCAAATACTTGCACATAACATATATAGTTCCCAGATGATGAATTTAAAAATTACAATCAATAAAGATGATAGAATTATTTAGAGAGCCTGAAGTGTATCCACTTGAATTGATAAGGCCTTTGTTGTATTGCACCTTGACACTGCTCGAGAAAGCATGCTCAACGACTTGACCTACAGTAGGGTTACCCTTCTGGTGACTTGGTTGAGCTTTCAAAGAAGAATGGGATTCTTCACTTTTGGAAGCACCAGTGCTAGCCTTTGCCTCATTACAATGAGAACACGCACTACGCGACCATACACCAGTACGACGCGTTTTGGCAATAACCTTACGCAAATCATCGCTGGGGTGGTTGAAAGGACCCTCCACTTCAACAACAAAGCAGCTTTTACTGCGATGAATGTTGGCCTCAACTGAAAGACCAACATCTTTGGTGACATAATAGTGTGCCATAGTTACCATATAAGCATTTTCAGAGTTAACCTTTTTCTTCATTTCCAGAACAAAAAGACCATACCTGAATGAACAACCATATGGAACAATAGTTGTCTCTATTGTGTGATCTTGTTTGGTCCTTGTGAAGGACATTGGGGGGCTAGAAGAATCAATGCCACTTATCCCTCCTCGGAGACCATCATGACCAACCCTTGTGATTTTCAAGGCAAATTGTGTTTTGTTGTTAGCTAAATCGCCTATTGAAAAATGTATGCTCTCAACACCGTTGTTGTCACGGCTTGCCTTGAGTTGAAAGCCGCAAGTGTGCTTTTTCTGACTTGTTTTGTATTTAACACCCCAAACTTCTGTGTGGTCGTTTTCTTTGCTAATGCCCATGGAAACTTGAAAAGAGTCTCCCCAGCGAGCTATGGTACCAGTGGCACCGGCATCATAAGAGCTACATTCGCTTCCAAGGTTAGTGTGACTGCTGTGACTAGTTCCCATTGTGTATCTTTGTAGAAGTATACGGCTAAATTCGCATCAAGAAGGTTTGGTACAATATAGAGATTATAATACAGCCATAACATAACCAATCTGGAATGAGTCTGAGTATGTTGATTGATGGGTACAATAACGCAGATATACTATAAATCCAAAGACCCTTGCTATAATGTAGTCTTGTAACTTTTGGGGTTCATGTGGGTGTGGCGTCATTATAGAAAAGATTCAAGAATATGATGCCTGTGAAGGCAAGACCGATAAATGAGAATCGCAGGTATGGATTCTTAGCTTTTCCATGTTGTTCGAAATGAATAAACAGAATCGAATCATAGAAACCTAACACTTAAATAGTGGCTAGGATATTTCATCCATCCTTGATTGAAGTTTTAAAATCAAATTCAAATAAGCATTTTCAAAAATATATAGAAACTTAAACTTTAACACAACCTTTTTATTATTAGTAGCGTGTGTCCTGTAAATCTTTGTTTTTAACTTTTATTTATTTAGTTTATTAGCATTAAACTATAATAATTATTTGATTAATATTTCCGTTAATAATATTTTCGCCCTCCAAAATTATTCTTCTGCTTGTCCTATCGTAAACAGCCTTATACCTCCTTTGATTAATTTCTAAGAGGACAAAAAAAAGTTATATGTCCTATTGCCATGTGTCATAGTTATTTAAATATTAATCTAATTTACTATATTTTTCTATTATATATTATAATAATTATCTAAATTAATTCTGACTTTACAATAAATTTATAATCTTTAAGTAAAATAAAAGAAATAGTTATTATATTTTTCGTATCATTTATAAAATTACTTCATTCCATGATATTTGTTCTAATAATATAAATTAAATAATTATAGACATCAATTGATTCTTCAATGTTTTTATTTCTACCTTAATTTTATTTTTTATTATCACTTTTAAGGAAAAATATTGAAAATAAATATCAATCCTTTTTAAACATTCAGTTATTATCACTTATATATTTCTCCTATTTTTTTTTCTACATTGTTCTATTTTATCTCTCATAGTTGTTTTTACTATAATTTGGTTGCCTTATTCACCTTCTTTTTCTTTGCCAATTTTTATATTTTCTTTATTATATTTTTATCCAAAATATTGTTAGGTTCAAAAGATTTGTACAACCAAATGATCTCATAAATAATCTAGTGATTTTGATGATAACAAATAACATTAACATTGATTATCTAACATTTATATTGAAAGATGTATACAAATGATTTATACGGGGCATAAAATGTTCAAGAAAGTCTACATCTATAAAGAGTCTAGTTGATAAGACACAGAGGTAAACTAAGAGAAGAAAACACATGTAGTAAAAAAGTAGACACATGTTGTAAAGTATAAGAAGCAAACAACACATCTTGCAAAGATGCGTCGTATTGTGGAGATGCAGAAGCAAACATAAATTGTCAAGTGTCAAATAGACACATCTTTGAAGAATAAGACATAAGACGTAAACACGTGTCAAGAAGAAGATATACGCAACATATGAAAAAGTCATACACCCAGCATATCAAGAGTAAACACATGTTATGAAGAGCAAACACATCTTATCAAGAGTAAGAAGAAGACATAACTTCTATCAGGTTAAGGGAGCTTGATCTTCTAAGTCGATTCATCCGTTGGTTGTCATGTAAAGCATAATGTTCAAATCTTGATCAAGAAACATGATGAAGTTAGAACGAGATGATAGCTAGAAGAAGTAACCTAATTTGTGAACAACAACGCCTTTCACAGAAAAACTACATGCTCAAAGCTTCCTCTCAACAGTTGTAAGTCTTCAACGCCTATATAAAGCAAGCTTGCTGCAATCCCATGGAACGACTTCCTTGATGAGGTACCATGGTGAAATAAAGTGTGGAAGAGACTAGAAATGAAGGTGATAGGCGCCACTCACAAAGGAGATAAGCATTGATACTTGCTACAAGGAAGTATCCTTATAAAAGCTAGAAATGGATGATGCAATCCATCCCAATGACCCTTTGAAAAAGATTGTATTTGTGTTATTTTATTTGCTCTTGTATTTTGGTGGGTATATTTGTAATTTCCTTTGGGCTATGTATTTAAATAACTTATTCTAGTTCTTTAGAGCATGGACATGCCATTAGTTAGTATGTGGAGTGTATGCTAGAAGTGAGCTAGAATGAGCATGGACGTGTGGTTCTTCCTATGTTTTTGCACCTTTCCTTGCATTCACAAAGCATGACCAACATATGGGACCCCCTTGTTCCCTGTTGGGGTGCCAATCCATGCCATAAGCAAGGCTTAGTGTGGACACTGAGGATTAGTGGAGAGGATTAGTGGAGATTAAGCTTGATTAGTTGACTTTTTGAGCTAATTAAGTTAAAGTCCCACATTACTCATCTTTCTTAAGCTAAGTCTAACATTGCTCGTATCTCACCCCCACTTTTCCCTCATTCCCTATAAATACCAACCTCACTCTCTTGTATTCTAAGCACTTTAATGAATGAATATAATAGTTTCTTGAAGAGAATTTTCATCTAGTAAAGTATCATGAGAAACCTCCATTCAGGAGTTTCTTCCTTGGCTTTTATCAAGGGTTTTTTCTGTTGTGGCAAGCCTTCAAGTTTAAGACTTATCTTTCTTTCAAAGGAGTAATGTCTGCACCTTTATTCTTTTAGTCTTTCATCCACCATTTCTTATAGCATGAAACATCTTGGAGAAGATCATGAGGAGTGCAACTCAAATTACATCATTTGGTATCAACAACCTACTCTATTAAATGTTCATTTTCTTCTTCCTTTCTTTTAAATTTTGTGTTGTTCTTGGTTTATTTTTTCAGCCTCCTTTTTGTCATTTAATTTCTTTACTGTCTTGTTAGTTTATTGTCTTGCAATTTCAATTTTTGTTCATTTAATTTCTATGCACTTTATGTGTTTGTTGATTCAATTTTCTTGTTCTTTTCATTGAATAATTGTGTTGTTGCTTCTGGTTCTTTATCTTTTTTTCCTTGCACCTTTTATTTCTTATTTCATGTCATTGTAATCTCCTTAAGAGGACCTAAATGATGACTCTACTCTCTAGTGGAAGAAGCTATACTATTGTGGTTTAGGATCCTTGGAATCACACTTTGGTGTGTTCTTTGGTCTTGTTCTTGTGTTTTTTCTTGCTTATTTTTGTGGCAATTTATTTTCCATTTCTTCATCTTAGTTTTGTCATTTAGATAGTCTTGTTTAATCCTTTAATTTTTCATATAATTTCCTTGTTTAGCCTCTTTAATTTTTCACCAAAAAGAGTGTTGATAAGTCTCACATGCTTTAGATCATAACCTGTTTCTACAAAAATTTTCTCAAAAACAATATTGCTCAATTTCTTCTTGGTTTAATTCTTGTTTCAATTTTAGAAGTAGCTTAAATTTGGTACTAGTCTTTGTTGGTGATTGATGTTTTCCTTTGAGAGTAAGTTTGGGTGTGTTCTTTGGACCATAAACTTGTGCAAAGAAGCTACCATATCACCTTACCAACTCTTTTTTGTGCCTTATTGTGTTCACCTTAATTGCTATTCCATTTTGAGTTGCTTTTTCTTCTTGAGTTGTATTTTGATTCAATTTTTTCCGCATTTCTTGCGATATTGTTCAAGAGTTTAAGTGCATAATTCTCGTAGCTAAATTTCAATTCAAAATTAAGTGTTAGGTGCAGCAAAATTAAATGTATAAAAAAGGAAACAAAACAAAGTGTTTGATAAAAGTTCTCAAAGAAGAAAAAGAACAAAAAAAAATAGAGCACCTAAAATTTGATAAAAGGAATGTGAAAACTTGTTTGAACTTGGTATCTAATTGGCACAACCTAAATGAGCTTTGTGCAATTTTTGAAGTGTTGATTTATTTTCTTGCTTTCCAGTCCTATTCTACTTTAATGCATTCTAAGTTCTCTTTTGTTGTGGCTTATATTTTTTTAGCTTTTTTTATTGCTTGTCTTCTTTTAAATTCCTTGAGTTTGTCTTACATTAATTTTTCCACTTGGAAGTTACTTCCATTCTTTGTGCTTTTCTTGCCTTTATTTTTCTATTTCTTGCACTCCTTTTGGTTCTTTGGTGCGCTTATTTCCTTGTAGGAAGAGAAACTTAGCTTTCTACAAGGGTAGCATCTTGAGGAGAGTTGATTGAAAGGTCAAAGGAAAGTACACCTCAAGAGGAGTAGAAAAAACTCTTGAAGAGAAACACTTAGAGAGGAAAATATTTGAATGGTGGCCTATAGTATGGCTTGTAGTGTCCTGGACTATATGGAAATCAAGAAATGGTGTAATTTTTAACAATACCAGATTCAACCTAACCAACATTTTCCAAGAGTCAGTCTTCCTCATGGTCTTGGTACAAGTTTTTACATCATGATTTTCAAATGTCCTTCACTCAGTGGTCGGCTAACTTAAAGGCTTGCTTTGGGCTGGGTTGATGGCATGGTTGTACTCTGAATGTCTGTCGCTGGTAGAGGTATTGGAAAGGTATTTTGCAGTAGGATTAATGACTTTGCAGCATTAGTGTAATATAGGAGTGTCCATCAATTCTGGGCCTGAATTAAAATTCAATCATTATCAATACAACACTGGCCCTACATTAATTTGGTTTGTCTGGCTTGATGCTTTTGGCATCGGTGGGTGTGGATTGAAGAGTTGCAAGCCATGTTTTCCAATACTTTTGGCCCATGCAAGTGCTTTGGATTGGCTTAAGTTTGTGGATGTCCTTGTATGTGGAGTCAGTTGATGTGAATTTAGTAGCAACGTGAGTATCAGGATGGACCACCAATTCTGTTTCGAATTGTTGGACTTGCTGCAATGGATGAGGGGTATTTATCAGCCACTATAATGTGCCCACAGGTTCCTATATTGTTTTGGTTTGTTGCTGTGGATTATAGCATATGGTCTCTCTGCCTCAGTTATTTCTTTACTGAACATACATATCAAGGTTCTTATGCTCTGCCCACTATTTCGGTTAGGATATAGCATGTTATGTTGGCTGGTTTTTATATTACTATTGCTTTTTACTTTGAATTTTGTTATATGTTTGCTAGTTCTGTTTAGTCTGTTTTTTCTTTTTTGTTTCTTGATGTTTCTTGCTATCCTTGGCTTGAATCATCGTGAGATATCATCTACTGTAATTTTTTATTCTTGGCACCTCTCGTGTTGTTGTTATAAAATCATAGCTTACAAAAAAAAACTAAAAGGGTAGATGGAGAGAGAAATTGAGCTTGAAATTGGGAAATTAAGAGAGAAAAAAAAGGAACAGGAAAAAATATAGGTAGAAAAGGGATCTTAAAGAAGATCCACATTTGGCTTCAAATGAGGGTCTTAATATAGAAAAGTTTTCCCATCAATCCTTAAAAAATGAATAAGTTTAAGTTGAGGTTGTGCAAAAAACTTTTGAGCACATTAAACTACAACCTCAAGTTCAACTTGAGCATGAAGCCGCCAAAGTTGAAAGTGGGATTGTGCAACAATTTTTGGACTATAATGCTACACAATCCCAAGTTCAACTAAAAGAGATCATTCCTAATTGGTCCACCCCTAGGTTTATCATCATCTATTGGGGTGAAACAAAAGATAAAGCTTATTTAGTCTTTATGGATGAGTGCTTCAATGCACTAAATCTAGTCCCTAACCAAGTTTCCAATCTTCTTGGTCTAAAACTTAATGTATTTAGAGTACGATGGGGAACTGCTTTGTGTAGGCATAAGTACAACGAAAATCTTTTAATTATACAAATTTTTAGTGTCAACCTCTACCACCCAAATCCTAAGGAGGTTACTTTGCTATAACCCTCTTAGTCCATCTTTAATTGATTATGAAAACCTGTTAATCTTATTAAGCATGTTTTTGCAAAATTGAAGGAAATGGAAGAAAGCTTCAAGATTTGAGGACAAATGCTTTTAAAGGGGAGAGAATGATAAAATCCAACCCAATGACCCCTTGAAATGATACAAGAAGATCCTTCTAGGAAATTCATTGAATAAATTAGGATTAGAATTTCTCTTGTATTAGTGTTATTTTGTTTGCTCTTGTATTGTTGTGGGTATATTTTCCATTTCCTTTAGGTCATTTCTTCTAGTTTTTTAAAGTGTGGAGGTGCCACTAATTAGTATGTGGAATGTATGCTATAAGTGTACTAGAATGAGCATGGACATATAGGTCTTCTCACACCTTCTTGGCTTGTGTTTTCACTTCTCCTTGCATTTATAAATTATGACAACATATGGGCCCTTCTTGTTCCTTCTTAGGGTGCTAATCCATGTCCTAAACAAGGCTTGATTAGTTGGTTTTTTAGTTAATTAAGCTAAAGTCTCACATTGCTCATCTTTCTTAAGCTAAGTCTCACATTGTTCATATCTTACACCCATTCTTCCTTCATTTCCTATAAATAAACACCTCACTCTCTTCATTTCCTAAATCTAGTAAAGTGTCATGAGAATCCTCCATTGAGGAGTCTCTTCCTTAGCTTTTATCAAGGGTCTTTTCCCTTGTGGCAAGCCTTCAAGTTTAAGACTTATCTTCCTTTTAAGGGGGTGGTGTCTCCACCTCCATTCTTCTAGTCTTCCATCCACCATTTCTTGAAGCTTGGAACCTGCTAGAAAATATCATAGGAAGTGCAAATCAAATTACATCAAGGGAACTCCATTTAATACAAGAAAAGGTCAACCAAAAGGAGAGGAAGTCACTTAGCAAAAAAACTCTCAATTTACTAAATGATCAAATATGAATACAAGAGTGTGAGACAGTCTATTTATAAAGTGAAAATGAGATTAAGAAGTGTAGGTTAAGTTTAATTAACCAAGGATTAGAGCTAACTAATTAAGGTTAATTCTAACTAATCAAGGTTAACTTTCCTTAACCAAAACTGTCCAAATCACATTGTCTCCTTGCTCTCTTGAGACAATGACATAGGGGACATGAGAGACCATGTGTGGTCATGCGAAGAGTGTGAGAATGGATGTGAAACTCAACGAGAAGGAATATGAGCTTGGCCACAACACTGTGGCATAAACCACAAGGTTGTGGTTCTCATGTCCTCTCTCTAACTTGGGCTTATTTGGACCTAAACTTCTCACATACTCCTAAAACTAACTAATGACACCACTTGTATGTCACGAAATAAAAGAAGTCTCAAATACAAGGCAGTAAGAAATGGGTTAATTACAAGAGTCAACCTACTAGGAAAGGAAAAAATAACACTAATACAAGTCTAATCCTAATTTATCCAATGGATTATGAGAAGAATATTCTTCTATCCTTTCAAAAGGTCCTTAGGTTGACTTGCATAAAAATTCAAACATGAAAAATAGATTGATGAACACAAGAAAAAGAAAAAATCATTCTAAGAGAAAACCCTCTTCACTTCTTTATTTTTAATCTTAAAGAGAAGCAAACACTTTGTTTGCATCAGGTCGTCTAGTGTTAGAATCATATGATAAGTGAGTTTATCTTATATATCTTCACTAAGTGAAATTATCTTTTCTAAGCAATATTTATATATCTTGTGCAAGTTATCTTGTTTAACACAAACACTTTTGTAACCTTTGGGATGTAGTACAAGAGTGACTTTGTGTTCAAAGAACAGTCGATTTGAAACTTAGGTGTAGTTTAAGGTAGAACTAGAGTGATTAGGGTACTTGTTGTGTGTCATAAGTGACAATATAAATACTCATCTTGTATATCACTGGAGATATATTGAACCTTCCAAGAGTTACATGGAAGAGAGCTAGACATAGTTCAGTTGGAGTCAACTAATATAATTAATACTTTACTCTATTTTCTATTACAACGTTTATTTTAACCTGTTAGTTTTACTTCAAAATATTTTATAAAACTACATATATTTGAGAACTTATTTTAAAGTAGTAGGCAATGTTTACCTTCTTAAGACTCTTAAAGATTCTTAAGATAGTTTTTTAAAAAGATTGCAACAAACTTTCTTATAACTCTATTTACTCACTCTTCAAAAACTAACCTGTTACTTTCAAATGTGACTCACAATATGCATTTATATTTTTTTTATCACATGTCTTGATCACCTCTCTTTAATTTAGATTACTGTACAAAGTTGTTTTGCAAATGATAGTTTAAGTTTTGTACTTTGTATAGTAAGTTTTTTTCTTTAAATTATTATCATATTAAACCAAGTTATCAACATTTTTATTTATACATAATTTTTATTAACTATCTATTAAATTTCTTAAAAAAATAAAAATTTAAAATTCTTGAAACTTACTTTTCTTGTCCTATTACTTTTTATTCAACATTGACTAAAATGTTTTCTATTTAGATCAACTAAGATTATTTTTCGATTGAATTTTGCAAGGTAATTATTTTTTGGATGATTTTTTGTGACATTTTTTATGATACGTTAATAAGATTTATTCTTAATATTGGTAGAAGTTATTTCTTGACATATAGAACTCCAAAGTAAAGGTGTGGTGATTAGAGATGGCAAAAAAATTCGCGCCCGCAGATACCTGTGGATAAAACTCGTGAAAATATCCGCACAGATAGCATAAATGGGTACCCACCACCTGTGGGTACGGATTTTTTCTACCCGCTCCTTAACGGGCAGGAATACAGATATTACCCGTACTCGCGGGTACCCGCTACCCGCTAAATTAAAATAATATATATATATATATATATATATATATATATATATAAAAGTTTAAAAATAATATTTTTGGAAAATAAATCAAATTAAAATATTAATTATCAAAATTCATTGATATCAATCTTATTTTTTTATGAAAGCTTCATAGTTAATAAAATTATTTATTATAAAAATATCGATAATATAAAATAAAGATTTTATTTATATTAAATATTTTCTTATAATATATTATATTAATCTACTTTTAGATCTAATTAATCTTGTATAAAATAGTATAATTTTATTTCTAGATTTTTCAAAAAATAAATGATTTATTTGATAAAACTTCTTATAAAAAAAATTAATTTTAAAAAAATTATTTTTTAAATACCCATCGATACCCGTGGATACCCGCGGGTAATAAAAAAACCCGTGGGTATTTTTATAGTGAGTACCCAACGAGTTTTTAGCGAGTAACGGTTGACGGGTTTTTGTAGCAGATTGAGTAGCGGGTAACCACTACCCTGCCCGCCCCAACCTGTTGTCATTCCTAGTAGTGATGGCTATATTTAAACTCATGCTCCTATGGTCGAACCCAATATGTTTTGGTTGCATTTGAGGTATCGAGTTCTAGTATGTCAATCACAACATTGTAACCTATTCCATATACTTGTGAGAGATGCTCTGAAATTCAATATGACATACTAAGTATCAGTCACATAATTGTAACGTATGTCTGTTAAAAAAAACCTTAACTTATGTTAAATAAAATAATTTCCATCGATGTTGATTGAAAAACTCTAACATTAATCAACCAAAACAATGTTGATTGAAGTCAATTTAAAAAAAAAAAAAAGTCTTGCAAACATTGGCATAAAAAAACCTTGGTCGAGAAAACATCATCCATTTTTATCTTTTTGAATATTAAATATTGTTTAATTTTGAAATAATATTTTATTTTTAGTGAGAATTAAAATACTCTAATAAAAAAAGCGAAAATTTAATAAATTTTAAATTACGTTATTCAAATAAAATATTTAAAAAATGTGCCATTGAAAACATTTCATATTTAATATATTCCAAATTCGTTGTTTTGTAAAATTTCTATCGAAATGCAGGGTTAAATTATAACATTTGGGATTCGGTGTTGAGTGATTTTTTTTGTCATTGGATATATCAAGGATTTTGGTGATTGAATTTTCAACTTTGTTGAATTTAAATTTTTACTAGGGTTTTAGTTATGCAATTTGATTTTATTTTTTTTATAAATGAAAATTCTATAATATAATGATTGTTAAATTTTTTATACTATTTATGTTAAGCAGTGTACCATTATAAGTAGCAAAAGTAAAATAACTATGTGATCTGCTAGAATTAATGATTAAATTTGAAAATATTAAAAATTTTTAAAAACATTAAGTTTAAAAAATTTACACCATAAATTATTTTCACTAAAAGTCAAGAAGGTAAAAATATAAATGGATTATTAATTAAAAAATTTCCTCTTCAAAATTATCTAAATTTTCAATTTTAATTCTTATAAAGACGAATTATTAATTGTTAATGTGTTAATTTTTTTAATAAATATATTAGAAAATAAGTGCACCACATGTTTCAAAGAATCTTAAGCTCTAGGTCTTTGGTGTTTTTGACAAGGTCTATGGTCTATCCTTGACACAATTCATGTGATTTGAAACTTGAATGGAAAACGGATTGGTTTTTTGAAGGTTTTCTTTAATCTTGATCACAGAAAGAAAATAAACAAAAATGAAGATGTTTATTGCAACATCGGAGGCCTCTTATTCTGAACCGTCACCACTAGTTGATTACAACACAGTAAGGTTTAGGTAACACAAGGAAACCATTAGTTTATTATAGAGCACACTTGATTTCATTATTAGTAATACACCATAACATAGTAGACGATATTCCTGCATGCGCAGCATATGTGAAACACACAGATAACTAATAGTAGTAGTTCCTTGAGGAGGAGTCAAAGCCACCCTCAATAAAACCTCCGTTGCCATTGCCGTTGAAAGTACCACTGTTATTTATAGTGCGACCATTGTAGTGGTTTGAGGTATCATACCTGTTCCGGTCGCCAGAATTTGCACCACTGTTGATCTTGGCACGGGAGAAATTCTGGTGGCCATTGCCATGGTTGTTAAATGAGTTTGAGGTACCATAGTTGTTCCCTTTGCCTGCTTGCTCAGCCTCAACTAGTTCCAGGATGCTTTTCATCAAACGACTTGACATTCTGATCTTACTATTAAATTTCTGTCTACTTTCACTTTATTGTTTTCCGTAGTAATAGGACTTTCTTAATGTTACCAATGAAATCAGCCTACTATATATAGATACAGGAAAATGAATCTAATGCTTTTGCTAGATCACGCAAATTTATACCAATTAATAATACTAATTATAATATTGTAACTAGTAATAATAACTTGTATTCATTTTGGTTGGATAAGAGTTTTGGAGTATATATCCATTATTGATGGGACACCATAGTCTAAAAGTTATTCGATGATATCAAATGTATGGGAAACAAAATGTACATCATTCGAACTTTTAGGATTTTATTATTATGTTTTGAGAAAATGAGTGACTTTTAATATTTTCACATATAAAGAGTAACATCTCTTTCTAACACACGGATCCAGACCCATTATTAAAGGAGTTAGAATAATTTTTTTAATTAAATATTAATGGTTATTTTTGTTAGTAAAAAACACTTTAATTTGAAACTTTCTCTCTATGTAATTTTTTATTATTAAGTCATCGGACATAATAGAAATATAATATAATATAATAAAAGGAGTTTAGTTATCAAAATTATAACTTAGCTCGTAAAATTGTATGAGTTTATGAATTTGCATGTCCATAACAAATTAAATTGAGTAAGTTTGATAAAATCAATAGTATAAAGTGAGTAAACTCATGAGTGAATTTTTCAAGTAGTATTATCCTGACTTTAATTTTAAATATTTTGAATCTAATTTGATCTTATGTTTGAAAAAGATTTTAAAATTTTGTGTATTCCAACTCTAATTTGTATTTATTGGAGTGTTTTAGACTTATTATGTGAATTCGAATTTATTACATATTGAAAATTTTTAATTTTTATATTATTTTTACATATATTTTTAATAAAATAAACTCTTACAATTTTAGTAAGTCATTAAGTATATAAGTCAAATTTACTACACTATCATTAGTTTACGTGAACTTTTGATTTTGATAATAACCTGAGAGTTATTATAATTCTCAAAACATTTTGGTGATAGTGGTGTACCCTTTCATTAACCCTAAACTTTAATCACTAAGATTTTTCATAATTGGACTTCTACTTGTGTAAAATTATTTTCATTATCATATATATATATATATATATATATATATATATGTGATAATTTAGATCTCATAAAGCAGGGGATTTAATTAATTTATTTATGTAAATTCATTATGAATGTAAAATAATTTTATACTGTAAAAAAATATACTTTGTGAAAAAATTTATAAATAACAATATAAAACTCACGGATGAGTATTAAACTCTAATTATAAAATGCTTCTCATGCAAACCCGGCCCATTCCTATCCGCACAAGTTTCAAACGAAAGCGTTGGGATATAAATTCGTATTTAGAGCTGCAATAAAAAGGAATAATTGTCGAAAGATTATTTGCTGATAAAAACAAGGAGGAATAATCCAGATAAATAAGACATGCTTTGTTGTAATTTTTTATTTTTTGAACAGCAAACATATATTATATTAAAGGAAAAGGACGCGGTTGAAACACAACGTTTCAGACTGATATACAATAGAATAGTATGGCTTCGTATGCTCCACCTAACCTATAGATCTATCTCATATTCATCAGACACAACCTAGCGTTAGAGCACCAATCAGAGAATACACAACCTGCCTGAAAACCAAAAGAGTACAGCAGCCATTGCCATGATAACAATTTAATAGACATTAACATATCAAGGGATTCCACCTCGGCCCGTTGAAAAATAACAGCATTCCTTGACAACCAAATGCACCAACATACAGCCATCCAAAAGACATACCTACACCGGTTCTTCCGCTTTCCCACCACCCAACCAGAGGATACCAGGAACAGTTGGTTTAGATCTCCCGGAAGTGGTATCTCTACCCCTACCCAGCTAATCACTTTATACCACAGTGTTTGTATGGCTGGGCATTGTAAAAATAAATAATTCTTGGAGTCTATCCCATTATTACAAAATACGCAGACAGGATTAAGCACTGGATCCCGCATCCCTCTCCTTAACAGATTTTCAACAGTGGGTAATTTGTCCCTTAGCAGTCTCCAAGAGAACACCAATACCTTAGATGGCAACTTTCCCTTCCACAATTTACGTAAATCCTAGGGCTGTACAAAGTTCATTCCTAATTCAGATATTGCTTAATTCAACACCTTATACCCTTCCGCCACCGAATATCCCCCCCAACAGCTGAATCCCATCCCCACCCATCTGAATCCCGCACTGCCAATACCACTTCACGTAACGTCTCCTGTAAAGCAAAGACCAGCTGCTCCTCCCAAACAAACAACTCCCTCCGCCAAGCCCATTTCCATGCTGATAATTGGCCTCCTGTATCACATTTATCCTTAATAGTGATAAACTTATCCTCTGTCAAAGCATACAGTCTGGGGAACACTGCACTCAGAGCTGTATCTCTCATCCACCTCTGTTCCCAAAACAAAGTCCCCTCTCCAGACCTTACAATCCTGTTAACTCTAAGTTTGAACCACCCAGGCACTGCCGCATTTGGTCCATCAATGGCCCATATGTCTTTCCACCATTGAGAAGTGTGTGCAAAAGACGTAGGTCTATCCATATATCCATCTACCTCCCTATACCTGCTCCTCAGCAGCGGTCCCCATATAGCCGTATCATCTGATAATATTCTCCACCTCCACTTTGCCAGCAAGCTCAAATTGAATTTCTCCAAACACTTCACACCTAGACCTCCCTCTTCTTTTGGCCTGCAAACTTTTTCCCATCTGACCCATGCAATTTTCGACTGACTGTCATTACCTCCCCATAAAAATGTTCGTTGCAACCTCTTAAGAGACTTCAACACTGACTTTGGAGCCTTATAAAAAGAGAAAAAATACAATGGAAGAGCAGCTAGCACAGAGTTCAGTAATACCAACCTTCCAGCAAACGTCATATTCCTTGCCTTCCAACCTGACAATCGGCGTCTGAACTGATCAATAACTGGTTTCCACACTTGTTCCCTTTTAGGATTTACTCCCACTGGAACCCCCAAGAATTTAAATGGTATTGTACCAACATTACAGTTTAGGATTCTGGTAGCCGCACCTGTGAAGGATTCTGATACATTTAACCCATAGAAACTGCTCTTACTAAAATTTACCTTCAACCCTGACACCATTTCAAACCCCTGCAAAATTGCCTTCAGATACCACACGGATTGCACATCCGCTTCACCCATCATAATGACATCATCTGCATACTGTAACACTGAGTACTTCACCTCGTCTTGTACCTTTATTTCTTTGTAGAAGCCTTTTTGGATAGTTGATCTATACAATACTGGTAATGCTTCCGCCACTATAAAAAACAGAAAAGGCGACAGCGGATCTCCCTGCTTTAACCCTCTCGCTGGCTTAAACTCTGGAGTCGGACATCCATTTACTAAAATCGAGACATAGCTATTCCGGACTATAGCACTCATCCACAGTCTCCATCTCCCTCCAAACCCCATCCTACCCAGCAAATAGTCCAGGAAGTTCCAACTGACCGAGTCATAAGCCTTCTCAAAATCCACCTTGAACAAGAAACACGGCTTTCGCCTTCTTTTTGCCCAATCCGTAAGCTCATTTGCCACCACTATACCATCCATAATTGATCTGCCAGACAAGAACGCCGTCTGAGTGGGCGAAATTAGCCCATTCAACACCTGTTTCAGCCTCACAGACAACATCTTCGAAATAATCTTATGCACACTTGATAGTAGGGAGATGGGTCTGTACTGGCTTAGCCCTACAGGCGTGGCCACCTTTGGGATGAGCGTAATAAAAGAAGAACTTACCCCTCTCGGCAATATGCCCGACCCATGAAACTCCTGAACTGCCTTAACCACATCTTGCCCAATTACCTCCCAACATGATTTGTAGAAATTCATTCCAAAACCGTCGGGCCCTGGGCTTTTACCACCTTCACATGCCCACACTGCCGCCTTAATCTCCTCCTCTAAAAAAGGCGCCTCCAGCCCTTGCTTTTACTGTTCTGATATTTGACTAATAGGAACTCCATCCATGGTCGGTCGATCCAGCCAACTTTCCTGGAAGTTTGCCGAAAAGTGTTCTAATATTTTGAGTCTGATATCAGACACACTCTCCAGCCACCCCGAGTCAGACTGAACTGCCAAAATGGAATTTGCCTGACATCTCGACTTAAAACAATTATGGAAGTACCTAGAATTATTGTCTCCATTGAGAGCCCATCGTACCCTTGATTTCTGCAACAATGCATGTTCCATCACCCTTGCTTTGGCCCAATATTCTGACATGAGATCATGCCTGGATCGATCAGTCACCAGGACGCCTGCCACTACCTGTTTGTCAGCCACTTCCATTTCCTGAACCCTTTCAGCCAGAAAATGATCATCTTTTTTCCACATGTTTTCAGCCCACTTTTTTATCTCTCCTTTAATTGCCTTTAGCTTCGTTGCCAGCTGGTACATCTTCCACCCTGAACCCTGAGTTGAGTTCCACCTTGCTTTTATCAACTCTCCAAAGGAAGCCTCTTCCAGCCAATAATCAAAAAATTTGAAAGGCTTAGGTCCCCAATTCTGCTTATTATCTTCGGTGCTTATCCAGCAATGATCAGAGAATTCTCTGGTGCCAATCCTCTGTGCAGTAATTCCCCATTCCTCCATCGTTGCCGGTTACATTAGGAACCTGTCTAATCTGCTTGCTGACTGTCCATCTGGTGAAATCCATGTCACTTCTTTTCCAATGATTAGGATGTCTACCAAGCCCATTTCTTGAATAAAAAATTCAAAATCATCCATCTCCCTCCTTGAATGAAACGTCGATCTTCCTATAAGTTCACTCCTTCCTCGAACCGCATTAAAATCTCCACCAACTACCCATCCTACATGTGGGACCCCTCGTCTGGTCATCATTAAGTCATTCCAGATCTTTCTCTTTCCTTCCAGAGTACATGGAGCATAGACGTTGACAACACAGATAACCTCTCCTGAATTCGATCCTTTAAAAGCAACTCCTAGGAAACCCTGCCCTTGAATTTGCCACACCACCTCCATCAACCCTTTCCTCCAAATTGTAAGACAACCCCCACTCAAACCCACTAATGGTAGTATTCTCCAGTCACATTCGTCACCCCCCCAAACCTCCTTTATCTCCCACTCCTTCAAATTCGAGCACTTTGTTTCCTGAAACAAGTATATATCAATCTTGTTTCCCACTACCATCCTCTTGATTCGCCTCCTTTTCACCCTCTCCCGAAACCCCCTCACATTTAATGATAAAAGCTTCATTTAAACTACCCGTTGATTCCTCCTCCCCCTGTTTTCCTTTTCTGCCTTATCTCTCTCTTCCATTTTTTGTAGTTCTGCTATGTATACCTCGTCAGGTTTCTCCACAGTTACTCCTATCACCTTCATTGCTGCCCACAGTTGTCTCATGTCATTACCTTCTCCTTCTCTCTGTTGGCTTTCTTGCTCCGATTGTCCCTCTTTATTAAGCCTTTGCACGTCGCTATCATCACCACTATGCCTTCGAACCTGCCTCCAGGTAGTAACCATCTTCCTGTTCCCGTTCCCTCCCCAAGACATTTCTTCCGCCCCCAGACACTCCCATTGCTTGCAATTATAAATCTTTGTAGCACTTGACTCCGTCTTTTTACTATCAACTTCAAAACTATTGAATTGTGATTCTACCTTGGCATCTCCGTCATTTTCGATATTTGCCTCGTCTCTTTCCGTCCTCCTTTCTCCACCCAAATTTGCCCCATTCCGCCACATCTGTGTTAGATCCGCTTCATTTTGTGTTTGTTGAACATCAGAACTTTTACTATAGTTTTGATGCCCAATCTTTCCGTTGCCCAAATATATATTCATTCCATTGATCTGGGTCATATTCCCATCAATTTCCGGTTCCGTAAAGTTTCCACAGCCAAATTGCTGTTTACACCGCACCCCTTCCAATATGGGCACTTCATCCGCATGCGGGGCAGCCCAAACCTTCGGTCCAAGCCGGCCCAAATCAGTGTCCTGCCGGAAACCCACGTGACTTCGTTCTCCGCACTGGTGTGGGCCATCGTTATCTTCTCGGCCGGCGTGCCATGTTAGCTGGAGGCAGTGATTTCCGGGGCCCACAGGAACAGCTTTTTCGCCTCGGTCGGTGTGCTGAAATAGCCGTTGAGCTGTGTCTGCACCTACTTCCACGTGTCGATCTCGGATTGGCTGACAGGTCTGCGTGCATCGGGTTTAGGCAGCGCTTTCCGGGGCCCACAGGATCAGCTTTATCGCCTCGATCTACGTGCTGCAGTATCCGTTGAGCCGTGTCTGCACATGCACTTCCACGTGTCGAGCTCGGTGTGGCTGCCAGGACTGCGTGCATCGGAGACCGCGAGCCTTTCCACCCGTCACGTCGCTTCGCACCTTCCCCGAGGTCAACTTCGTAGCTCTTTTCCCCACCTGCTTCTCCATTTTCACACGATATTGCCTTTTTCGGTGAGACTCTCCTCTGGCCACTGCGTTCCTCCCTTACCCAGCTTTCCTCATCCGGCTTGGTCACACCGTCATTGTTGCCTTTCTCCTCCCCTGATTTTTCTCCGGCGTGATCCTTACCGGCAGCTAAGCTTGCATTGGCTGACTCTTCATCGAAGATTTCCCTATGCTGCCCTCCAACTGCGTCCACCGGAACCACCTCCCACCGCCGACCAAACAGTTCCTCGTTCAGCTCCGCCAACCGCTGCTCGGCTACGAAAGACTCATCGAACTCCCCTTCTCCCTCACATGAACTAATCTCAAAGCCGATCCCTGGGTACCGGTCGTTACTGAGCACCTTGTGCCATTCATTACCTTCCTTCGCCACCTTTACATGGAAGAGTCTATCATCTACCACAACTCTCAGCACCTCCTGTATGGGGTCAAAAGCCTTCCGGGAGATAAGCAACCGCGCAACGTCAAACCTCTCTTTTCTGACTGTCCCGGCTCCTATGCGCACCAACTCACCATAGGGTGCCATTAGAGTCCGAAAAAATTTTTCCCCCCACACATGAAGCGGGACCCCATAACAGCCCACCCATACCCTTCTCTCTGTTTCTACATCCCCCGGTTCCCACTTCTTTATCAAGTGAAACCATGTTTTAATCCACTCGTGGCTACTTCCCATCGCGTGTGTCACCGCTCGCGTAACGCCTTCTTCCAGCAGCACCTTATTCCCTCCAATCGGAGTTGCCTTTACATCATATATTCCCTGCTCCGCCAGAAATTGCTGCGTCCTAAAAGCTAATCCTTGGTCTACCACTTCACCAACATAGGTGTCCTCCAGCCTCCTCATCTCCTCTTCCTCAGCTGTGAAGACCAAAAGCCTCCCTGTTTTTTCCTTTAATGTTCCCCTTTTGTCCTGTAGACTACCCTGGTTCATCCTCTCATTTCCCTGATTTTGCCTCTTCACAGATGAGCCTAACACCTCTGCGTAAGACAACCTATTACTTCCATTCTGGATTCTTGTCCTTGTTACGTTAGGCTTTGGCTTCGTTTGGTTTAACCTCAAAGACCCCATCCACTCCATCTTTGCCCCAGTCGTAGTTTGAATAATTCTTTTGTCAAATCTGGGCCTATTGACCCATATCTTCTCGTTACCAATGAAGATATTGTCCAGTTTAATCCCTAACAAGTGTGCATCCTCCACCCCGGTAAACCGCACAAAACCAAACCTCCTTCCATATTTATCCATTTTTCCCGGAATGTAGACCTCCTGAACATCCCCATATCTCGTAAAAATCTTCCACATGTCTCCCACCTTGTATTCATCCGGAAAATGTGTGAAGAAAAACGAAATTAATACACCGTTGCCTGCCCCTTGCGTATCATTTGTATGTAACCTCCTTCTCTGCCTTATTCCATCTCCCCACTATACCTTCTCCTCCCATAGCCACTATCCAGCCTCCTTCACTCTCGTCCTTCATTTCTGTCACAGTCATATTTACAATTATGGATACCGCTTGACGCCATGCAATGCAACTATAAGAGGTAACAACCAATAAAATCATTAAGGCAGGAGCTGGCTTCTGTAGAATGAAAATCGTTGATTTAAGGGATATCGGTTTAAAAAAGTAAAGTCGATTATTTAATTTTTCGTGCTTTTCGAACACTGTTTTCAAACTATCAAGCAATTTTCTTCTATAAAATATCGAATATTACTATTATTCTATAGCTTCCATCAATCTCCTTCACTATCCTATTTTTCTTTAAAAAATAATTATAATTTACTCATAATTTTTTCAACCTTCAATCTACTTCTAGCTAGTTACTGTATTTTATTTTAATTAATTATCTCTCTTTTTATCTATTACATTAAACACTTTTAAGAACAATTTTTTTTATCCGTCATAAAAAACTGTTCTTAAAAAAGTGCGGTGATATTTTTTAATTAATTTAAATATTTTGATATTGATTTTGTTAAGAGCAGAATATTTTTCTAATCATATAAAATCATAACTGATCACAAAAATGTTTTTCTGATTTATTAAAAAATAAATCAATTAAAAAAGTTATATTCTTATCTGTTAACAAACTGCCCGTCACGCTCACGTATTGCGATTGCACCACAGTCCTGTCATGCGGACGCATCATCGCTCCACTCAGCAGAATGCCTTCTTTGTTTGCGCAGCAATGCTATCTCCGCTCACACAACAACGTCGTCTCTGCTTGCGGAGAACATCTCCACTCGCGGAGCAGTTGCACTGTCAATTCTCACGCAATAACGTCTTTTTTATAAAAGATTTCACGTTGTTAGTGATATAATTAAATAAAAATATATAATAAAATCTTAAAAGTTAATTTTATAAAGTTAAGTTAAGTCTAATTCATTATTTTTAATATAGTATCAGAGTTTATCACATTGGCTTGTTATTGGGACTTGAAACTATCATGTCATTCACTATTGGGTCAACTTGAAAAAATATGTATATCTTCTTGCACAAGCTCCTAATACAATAGAAATAAACATCCTCATTTTTGTCATAAAAGTGATTTCGGCTTTCATAAACTCATCAAACAGAAACCTAACATGAAAAACCAAAGAATACAATCATAAACATGAAAAAATCCTCAAAATGAGTACGTTCCTACTTCCCCATCTACCTATTGATAGAAATCAAAATATGAGGGTGATCATTCTTTGGATTACCTTTGAATTTTTGTTTAACCCATTTTTGCTAAAATCGCAACCTTCCAATGAAGTAGTCCGCGCAACTCTGGATGAGGCACAGACTCAACATTATTGTCTGAATCGGAGGGTGGGACTTCGACAGATCTAGAAGATCCACCTTTCACAAAAGGGATTTCAAAAGAAGACATTTGGTCAAAAAGAAACAAAAAGATGTTGGGCTGACTCTGAAGAGGAAAAGGGGCTGAAAGAGACTTCAGCAGAAGAAGAACAAAAGAAGAACAATATAATTGAAATTGTTTTGATTTTTCCCTTTTATAGAAGAATTTGCCTAAAAACTCTCATCTCATCACCACCATTCAGATATTTCTAATCAACGGCTCATATCACACGAAGGTTTATTTTCTCATTTCTACTACAGTAGTTAGGTTTTCCTATTTTCACGCCCTCGGCAACTCTTGGCAAGAAAAAGCCCTAATTATCTTCACCTTTAAATCTTTAATATTTTCCCTAACGTATTTAAGTTGCTAAAAGCATTAGTTACCTCTTATCCTTCACCATTTGTGTCCATCACTTCGGGTCAAGCTTGGGGACAAGTGTATAGATAAGAAAATTAGGGTAAGTAAAATGACCTAAGTACCCTTAAGAGCAAAAAGGACATCGGATTTCGACCATACCGAAATCCAAACTTGGAAATAACCTAAGAACACAAAAAATATAAGGTTACAAAGACTCCAAATTTTGACATTGTCGAAATTCGAACATTTCAAAATATATAACCCAAGAAGATAAAAACATTAAAATTATATATATTTAACCTTCCCGAAATTTATAAAACTGAATGATAAGATTAATTAATTTTAAATCACATATTAACATTTAATCATTACACTCAATAAAGTTAAATAAGACACATAAACATTATATCCAGAGAATAAAGTTAATATATGGTTAAACACAGATAACATTCAATAGGTAAAAATTCATATATTTACTAAAAATAAATAATATTAAAATGCGTGTCCATTATTTATTATTAAAATATTATTCTCCAATTTATAATAATCTAAACATTATCTCATTTGATACTATTTTGCACTCTCTCTCATTGCATATAAAGAGAATTTTTGTCAAGGATACGGAAATAGTGTTCGACAGACTCCTTTAATTTTTTCTACAATTTCAAGCACTCCTTCGATGCCGTATCCACAGATCTAAGCAACAAACAAGAATTTCCGACTGTAACTGAATCAAGTAATGACGGACATTTTTTTATACAGCTTGAAAGCCGATAAACATTTTTTGACCGAAAGTTACTTTACATTAAAGCCGATAAACATCAATTAACCAATGAATCACTCGTATGAATTCTCTTCTGTCACTTCTCCAAGGAATTGGAATCCATCATTGGAGTGAATTTCTTCACCGAAAGTTACTTTACATTAAAAATTAATCAACTACACAGTCCTATCTTATATTTTAACAGGAAATCCAGGGTCACCTTGAAGTTGTTGAGTCAGAGATGGTTCAAACATTGTGTCAGTACAAAGATACCTTCATGGATTAATTTTTGTGTACGTAATTTTCAAGTTAACTATCCATTTGAAATTAAAATATTTAAAAGGTTACTATAACTATTAATTTAAAATTAAAATATTTAAACAGTTACTAATTATATTTTCAAGTTAACTATCATGTATTATATACTTATAATTATCACAACTATCATAAAAAGATATGATATAATTATTATAAACTTACATTAATTATATTTTGTTTTTTAGTGGTGTTTTTAATTAACTAAAATAATACTTTATCAGATTTTTTTTAAAATTCTAGATCTCTAATGATCAAGAATGTCCTATATATGGTTATGGAGAATATTACAAATATTCAAAAATGTTGAACAACTTATTTTCTTGAAATTGTAAAATTTTCTATTTAACAATAATTAGGTTCTTTGATGTTAAATTATTGAAATGGTTAATTTGTAAATTTTTTTTAAACTTTAAAAATTGTAAAAGGTTTTATTCATTTAAATAAGTAGTTAAATATTATTGTAAATATTTTTATTGTGTTTTTTGTGATTTATTATTATAAAGAAAAAATATAAAAAATTAAAAGATTAACTTTTAAGATCGATTATTACAACAAAAATTCTTAAAAGTTAACTCTTTTAAAAGGAGTTGTTTACATAATGATTCTTAAAAGTAAAAATATAAGTATTCTTAAATATATCACTTCTAAAAATGATTGAAACCATTCCTAATTAACATCTCTCAAGGAAAGAAAAACCTTAAAAATCAATTTTAATCATTCTTAAAGGTTATGTTTGTAATAGTTTCTCTTTCCCATTATTTGTCACAGCTATCGTTTTTCTATTTATCTTTTTTACCTTTCTTATTTCCACCAAATCCACACCATTTTTTAGGGTATTAGATAACTAGATATCGTTATTCCTTTTCTTCTGGCATCTTTGTCTTACTCTCTCCTTATATCCCTCATCAAATGTTTTTGCTTTTTATTTGTTCTGTTTTAATTTGTTTCTCATTTTCCCAATCTATCCACCCCAATATATAGAAGTAGCTAGATGTTGAACGTTTCTATTAATAATTAAATTTCCTAAGAAATATTTTCTTGTTTTAAATCTTTAAAAAAGTATCTAAAACATTAGTTAGTAAGATTAATGTACTATGAACCAATTAAATAATTATGGTATTAATTAAATATTATGAAATAATTAATGAATTATGGACCAATTAGATAATAATTATGTAAAAAGTAAAATTAACAAATTTTGTGGCCAAAGTCCTCAACCAGATGACCACGCATTTAAGAAGAGTGCTAACAATTAATATATTCCTTATAGTCACTGTTGTTATGATTTCTAATTCGATCGAGACAGTGGGTCAATAAGTTAGAGATTGGATCATTGAAGAAGTAACTGATCTAAATTAACTTTGTTTAAAGATAAAAAATGAAAATGTATACCTAAGTATTTAACATAATTTTTATAAAAACATAATTTTGCTAGACCTCTACAAATTTAAAATTATTTTTCTTATATAAAAATATATAATTTAGCTAATATTGTTCTTAATTAAATATAATATATTATTTTTCATCTAAAATATATGATTATTAGTATATATATTGCTTTTTGCACCAAATAAGCAAATATGATATATGAGTTTGGTGGTAAACTTAATTTTGATGACTTAGAGTTCATGGATTCAAGATTAGCTAATATCACATTATTTTAATATTTTGTTGATAAAATCGATTCAACCCAGTTAATGGTTCAAAGGGTAATTGCAAAATTGGCCGTGTAATCGGATCATACTGGTATGCTTATAACACACTTTATAACTGATTGGAATTTATTTAAAACTATAAAATATTTAAAATTGATTGAAAACTATAAAATAAACAAAGATAATCATTTAATAATAAATGGAAACTATAAAAATTTTTAATTTTTATAATTTCAATCAATAATAAAATGTTTAAAAAAAGTATGTAATAATGTGTTATTTCTGAATGCATTCCTTTGTGACAAATAAATATTTACCATGCACTTATACAGAGTACTAACCAGCCCAACGCATGCGCAAGCACACAGAACTTATTTAATATGGTGCTCCAAAGCACACCTTGTTATTGGGATAGGCAATGGCTTGTATAGCAATATACTTTGGATATATGCTCCAATACGTTTTCTCATTAAAGCGCGACCTTCGTGGATAAGAATTGCTGGTGCCATGGAAAGCACACTTGAAGAATGGATATATGCTCCAAAGGTCCTGCATATCCAACCAAAATAGATTCTTTAAATAATAAGGTCTTGGTTTCCGATTTAAAAAAAATCCATTAAAAATTCTCCACCAGAAATTAATCATAGATTAACTAATGATGGAGTTAAAAAAAATAGCAAGAGGACATTACTTTCAGTTCTCATATAATTATAATTTCCATTAACAAGCAGGCTGCAATGCATTGGATTCCCTTGGTTGCGTCTATATATTTGGGTTAATTTGTTGGAGCTTTTAGGGCAAATATTAAGAAAAACAATAGAATAGAGGGCGGGCAAGTTAAGAGTAAGATCATATCAGAATGTCGAGTCGTTTGCTGAAAAACATCCTCGAAATGATCGAGGCTGATGAAGCACAGAAAGGGTCGAACTCCAACCGTGGAACTTTGAACTCATTCAACAACCATGGCAACGGGAGCCAGAATTTCTCGGGTGCAAAGATCAACAGTGGTACAAACTCAGGCGACCGTAACAGTTATCGCACCTCAAACCACTATGGTGGTCGCACTATAAATAACACTGGCACTTTTAACGGCAACGGAAACGGGGGTTTTATCGACGGTGGCTTTAACTCCTCCACCACCAACTACTATCGTTAATTATCTGTATTTGAATTTGATGTATGCTGTGCAATATGTTCTACTTTGTGTCGTAATATATCTGACCATAAATAATAGATCTTTAGCTGATCAAATGGTCTATAAGAAATGTAATGGCTTCCCACTGTTATCTAAACCCCAAAATGGAGGTTAAGATACCTCTACTGTTATATCTATATATCTCATTTTAAGCGCAAACCATTTTTATTTTTATTTTCTTTTCTAAAACATAAGAATGAATTAGAACATTAATCAAGTTTAACTGTAAAACATGATGATAGCGTAGACTGGATTCATTTTCAATGCAGTTATGTTTCTACATATATGCATCCTTTTAGTTGAATATATATATATATATATATACACTTAAAATTAAGTAGATAGATTTTTTCTTCTTATTTTTAGATAAAGTATATACTTAAAATACATAAATTATATTTGTAATAAAACGATTTTATAGTATTTTATTTATATTGATTTGACGACAAAGGAGTTAATAATTAAAGGTTGTTTATTAACCTTTGTTAATAGACAAATTTATGAAAAACTATAAAAGAGGTTCGCATTTTAAACATTGAAACAAGTCAAATATTGTCACTTCCCCCACACACACACACATATATATATATATATATATATATATATATATATATATATATATATATATATATATTTGGATCACTTTAAAGCATATGTAACTATAAAATTTTCAATAAAATTTGACATTTATATATTTATTAAATAGACATTAATTTGTTTTTATTATTCGCTCCCCAACCATCTCAAGCTAGTTCAAAACCTGATGATAATAACTAGGTTAAATTACTTGCTGTCTCTTAATTTATTTATAGTTAGTTTAATTTAGATTCCTTTATTTTTAAAAAGATCGATTATATTAGTCGCTATAAAACTATTTTGATAATTTTAGTTTCTTTAATTTTAATATTTTTAACCCCTATAACATTTTTCTAAGTCATTTTAGTTTAAAACATGTGTCTCTGAGGTGCATTTTATTTACTGCTTCAACATTTAATTCAGCTTCTCCAAAAGAAAAGACAAAAAATTAAATTAAGAATTTTTATGAAATAATTAAAACAATCAAAATAATTTTATGAAGAATAAAAAAATGAAATTATAAGCATTAAAAAATAGATTTTTTTTTTATTTGATTCATTGTTGAGATCGTTTAACAGATTAAAAAAAGTTAAACATAATTTGAGAACAATTAATAGTCTTATCCTTTTTATAAAAAAATTTGAATCATAATCACACAAATGAAGAAATATAATTATTAATTAATTTGATTGGATTTTTAAATTTTTTATTAATGTATGAAATTTATCTTTTAATTATTACTTTTAGAAATTGACAAATGACAAAAAGTTTAACGAGTGTGAAACTGCATTTATAAATAATTTTTCAAATTTTCTTAAAATATGCAAATATTTATAATTTTTATTAGAAACAAATAAAAACCTATCTTTATAGAATTGAAACCAAAGGTTGTGATTTCTTATTTGTAACTAACTAAATCTAAACTAAAGTTAAGCTAACTTCAGTTTGGTCATAAATATGTGCATTAATGGATGTCGTATGCATGACAATATTGCAATAATATTACCTAACAAGGTGCTATAATGCAAATAGGTTGGTACAAGATATATGAAATTTTCTGTTCCAAAATTGTAGCTCGTTTCTGGTTCTTATTAATAAGAAAACGTTATGTTATTTAACAATTTTTAATTATAAAAAATTTTATTTTTTATATGATTCTTTAAATGACACGTAATATCTTGATTTATAAGAATAAAAAACGAAACACCACTTGAAGAGAGAGAATTTCATCCGTTGAAAACAAATTGCAATGGTGTACAGCTTGTGCAGAAGGCAATGGCCATTGGCAACACTTGATAATGGACATATTCTCCTAGTCAAAGACTTCACTTTGAAGCACAACATTATTGCGGACAGTAATGGCCTTGGTTGCATGAAAAGCATTTCATAATGGATATATTTTATAGATATTCTCTAAAACTCTATCCCTTTAAGCCCAAAGTGTTAGTTAAAGTAACACTATACTATCACAACTTTGCATAAACATGCAAAGCATTGGATTCCTTTCCTAGTATCTATATATTTGTCTTAGTTAGAAGGCAACAATTATAACAAAACATCAATAATTAGTTAGGAGTACCGTTGAGAGAGGTGAGGAGCAAAGAGTAAGATCAGAATGGCAGACTTGGTGCAAAGAATCCTTGCGATGATTCAAGCTGAGGAAGCAGGCAAAGGGACCAACCATGGTACTTCAAACTCGTTCAACACCCATGGCAGTGGGCCCCAAGATTTCTCTGGTGCAACCATCAACAGTGGCCAATATGCAGGGAACAGAAACAGGTATCAAACCTCAAACCACTACGGTGAACGCATTCTTAATAACAGTGGTACTTTTAATAATGCCAACGGGGGTTACATCCAGGGTGGCTTTGACTCCTCCACAAATAACTACTATCGTAGACGTTATGATTATTAATTATATATCTGTATTAGCATGTGCTATGTTATGTTGTACTAGTAGTAAATAATGTTGAGCTAAAGCTCGACCTCATAGACTAAAAGTATAATAAATGTAATGATTTTCGGGTATATTGCTGAATCCATCAAATGTTGTCCTCTATCTATATATATAGAGTAGGAAACTCACGTCAAAAAAATAATTACAATAAAAAATAAGAAAACATAAATTTATGTATCTAAACATAAATAATTTATTAATTTTAAGAGTTTATGTTATAAGTTCTTATATAAAAAGATTTTATTAAATATATCCAAACAGGACCTTAATCAATTTATCCTTGTTATAACCTTATCTTTTCAATCTATATATATCATTCATTGTAAACGTTAAATAATCAATCTTAATCTTATTTGTTATCATAAAAACCATTAGAATACACATGAATTTATGTATGAACTTTTTATCTCAAATTTTACTTTAACCCATACAATGATTTTTTCAACAGACACACTTTTTTCTGATTCGTAGTGATTGATGCATAAATATGACTGCTTTATGGCAAATGTATACTATGCAATAATACAGTGAACCTAAGTTTGAATATTGTACGAAAAAGACTAGAAGTATTTCTCAAATAGTTTAATTCAAAAAACAAAAGAACAATTTTAGGAAACAATAATATATGTGTGTATGCTTGATTGTTCAAACTATGAATAGAATGTGAACAAGTAGAGAGTAATAAATTTGGAAGTCAATGGATTAAAGCATAAAATTGTCATTTTCACTACAATATTTTTACCTTCTATTTATTAAAGAATCTCATTCTTGTTATTCATTGATTACCAATACCTTACTGAAATTGTAGTTGTGTGTTTGGTCATTCATACACCTAATTTTTTTCCAATTTGGTCATGCAAGAATTCAAATTAGGATGAATTTTTTTTAACCAATTGAAGGTTTATTGATAAATTTGGTCAATTCTATTTGAACAACAAACCTAATTGCTTCACAAATCAATTATTCAAATATCAATGATCATGAACATTCAAATAATTAATATATTAACAAATAAAATAGTGAAACAATTTAATCATCGGATAACATTGAATGACATTGCAAAGTATAAAGGGGAGTTACAAAGAGTTTACATCACAATTCTAGAAAGAAGGGATTAGCCAAACATGGGTAATATAAAGTTGAACATCCTAATAATTGCATAGTACATCAATGATAAAAGTAAGAATTACTAATACAAAGCATTGTGAATTGGCTTAGTCTAAAGATTCCTTATCATTCCTCGTCTCCAAGTCAAAGATTTATCTCTTTGTTAGAGTCAAAGCAAGTCCTTGTTTAATTTCTCATCTTTTGATATTTATAGTAAGGGTTTGAGCTTCTTTTTAGCACAAGTGTACTGTAGTGCGCTTCTTTTAATTATTCAAATAATTGCTCTATAAAGGTCCATGCTTATCTCTTTCTCTTCCCTTTTCTTTATAGTATTTGTTTAAAGTTAGAATAATAAACACTAAAAAGTGAGTTTTTCCAATAAATATTCTTTTTTTTTCACAAACAAGCATTGAACATGATAAAAATAGGTTAAAAAATTGGTTTATCACCGATCCCCTCCAAGTATAGCATATAGATAATTGACTCTAAATCTCCATGCAGGAAAATTATCTTATCATATTGGTTTACAATTGATAGGAAGATCCTTATGGAAGAAAATTTTCACTGTAGGAGAGAGGATATAATTATAATAAACTCCTTACAATAGGATCTCCCAGTTATCAAACATTTTGTGTCTGATTCTGCCTATGCCCTATGCCTTATAGGCTTTATTGTTCTTAAGGAGGACCTTCCACCCTCCTTTAGTTCTAAGAATTTGAAGAAGTCTCTCACTAGACACATATGTATGTACACCTCAAATCGATAACCCATCTTTTCTTTGAGTCATTAGAAGGCACCTAAACCCTAACAAAATCATAACCATCAAACAAGATAGCAATGTTTGCAATTCTTCTTGATAGGACCCAACTTCTGACATTGGAAGCACCTTTTCTACTGCTTCTATTGAGACTTAACCTCTTATTTGGGCTTGAACTTCTTTGCCTTTGTTTTCTTCCTTTTACTCTTATCCTTTGCCCTACTTAGATTACCTCTTGAATCTTCTACCTGTGAATGTTGGAACTTTTGAAATTCCTTAGTCCGAATAAAGGTTTAAACCATATTTAGTGCTATCATCTATTCATTCACATACAGTAAAACATCCATGAAATGCTCAAAAGATGTTGGCAAATAATTTAGGAGTAGTAATGTTTTGTCCTTGTCTTCAAGCTTCATATTTATATTTTTTAAATCGTCCACATTCTTGTCAAAATCTGCTAGTTATTCTTCATTTATTCTTGACTTTGTTATCTTGATGAGTACATTTGTAGCTTCATATTAAATAGAGTTTGTATGTCTGAGACTTTGTCATATACAAAGACTCCAATTTGATCCATATCCAATGACAATTCTCTCCCTGATAATTTTCCTCAATGTCTTATCCCAAGGCATAAGATAATGATGCTTCTTACTTTAATTTATCAATTATATTCTTCTTATTTGGCTGCAATAAAGATTGTGACATATTCACTTCCCCCTTTAATGTTTCCACATAACCTTGTTGTTCCAAGATATCCTTCAGAGATTGAAACCATTATTTCTGATAATTGCCTAATTTACTTATTTTTACATAGATAAAATAGAAAAATTATCATAATTCTTTTTTATTTAAGACTTGTTTTCCTCTTATTTCTCTTAATGTAGATTTAGTTAGAAATTTAGGTTTAGAATTTAGTTTATGTGTGTATTTTACGTTTATTTGCTTATTTTTAGTTGTTTTGAATCGGGTTTTGGAAGAGATTGAAGAAACGAAGAAAAATAAAAAAAAAATGGTTCTGCGTATACCATGGGCACCCAATGGCCACTCTTATGAGCGCCTAATGCTTATCATTAGAAGCCAGTTGCGTCTAGTATCGAGTGCCCAATGCTTATGTGTACCACCACCCAATGCCTAGACTACTTCATGCCTGAGGAGTTATGACGCCCAATGACCACTTTTTGACTACTGGGCGTTGGTGTTTAAACGTAGAAAAAAAATATAAAAGGCCAAGAGTTGTCTTCAAAAAGGGGTTTCATCCAAAGGGGTTCACACACTCTCCTGACCTGGGGTTACACACCTTGCTGGCCGAGAGCACATTCCAGATCCATCTTCATCTATCCTCACACTCATCCGTCTTGATGGTTAATTAGGTTTTGTATTTAGTTGGAATTTGATGTAGTTTTACCAAAACTCATTTGTATTTTTGTTCTCTTAATCTAAGATTACTTTCCAATGTTGGTGTTTTTCTTTATCTTGCTCCTTATTGTCTTTATATTTCATGGGTTTTACCTATTGAATGAACTCGAGATAGGACTTTGACTTTTAAAACAAGAACAGCTCCCAATGAGTTTTATTGCTCAAGAGAGAGAGTAAAATCCATTGGTTATCTTAAACTTTTTTTCTTAGTATGAGTTGTTTAACTTTAGATTATGTGCAAGAGTGATAGTCTAATACTTAAATAGCTTAGTTTTTTGCTTGTGAGAGATTCAGATTAAGGATATTTTTATGGGTGATGGGAACATGGGTAGCGAACGAGGATTTGAGTTCATTTTGCACTTATCAAGGTGTTTTTTGTGCCGTTGTCAGAGAATTGCGCTTTAAACTCATAAATTTCATTCTTTTTACTTAGAAAATTTTGTTAGGATAATTCTGATAGTGAAATTTGTTAATTGTAAATGATGTTAGTAAGTTAAAATAAGTGTGTTTAAGTAATAGGTTCAAACACCTACCCAAGTAAGTAACCAATGACAAAAAGTACAAACATATAATAAATTATTTGAAATTAATATATTAAATATATATTTATGATAAAATAGTTTTAAATTATTCACTAAATAATATTATAAATTAAATTATTTTTAATTTTTCATAAAATAAATCACAACATAAAAGATAGTCTTACTTTGATATCTTTATGAATTGTAAAAGATTTTTTTGAAAATATATAACACATTTTGATTTTAAAGTCTCAACAATATATAATATATTATTATTAAATATTTTAAATTTTAATTCTGAGATTAATATAATACTTTATTTAGTGATTTTAATTTAATATTTTATATCCAATTAAATTAACTTTATAATTTAAATTATTCAAAACGAAAATATCAGTGCATGTGCGCAGAAGTCTATTTAATTTCACATATCTGCCGTTTGCATAATAATTTATTAATCAAAATTATGTAACTATATCTACTGTGTAAAATCCTCCTCAAAGAAAAACTACTGTGTAAAATTTTTTGGATATATTAAATTTAATACTCTTTCAAATGATATAATATCTTTTACTACTTTAATTTACATTATATTTAGTTTTATTTAAAGATTATATGTTTACTGTTATTTTCTTAATTTATAAATATTTTTTAATCACATATATTATAATATTTATATATTAATAAATGCTCGCAATTAATTAAATCAACGAATACTATTCTAATTTTTATAATTGTAGTGGTCTTGTGCGTGCGTTAAGATATTTGGTAGTGGGTTGAAATCAAATTTCACTAATACTAAAAAAGTGTCACATTATTAATATATGGAAAGGCTTGATTTTTTTATAAACAAAAAGTACGTGTGACATTATTAAATTTTGTGGGGATTCAACATGTTTTTCGCGAAATTAAATGTGTTGTCAACTAACTAAATTCATTAGATAAAGAATTGGTTAATTTGATTTTATTTTTTAATTTTTAAAAAGAATTTTAAAAAATTATTTTTGAGAATTATTTTTTGAAAAAAGAAAAAAAATATTTAATAATTTTTTTGAGCAGGTGAAAATTAAAATATATATATATATATATATATATATATATATATATATATATATATATATATGAAAGTGTTATTAATGGAAAGTAAAAAATAATTTATTTCTTGAGTATTTTAAGTTTTTAAAATAAAAATACAAAACTGAAAAGTAAATTTATTTATAGTTGTTTTTTTTTAAATTTTAAAAACTAAATAAATCAAAACTATTTTTAAAAAACACTAATTTAAGAGATTTTTTAGTTTTTAAACATTATTATACCAAATAATTTATAAAACTTTTGTCAAAAGCTTCCGCCTAACAAACAGTCTGTTGAACTAAATTTTATTAATTTTAATTATTGTCACTATAATTTAAATAATTTATTAAAGCTATGTCTTAATCATGGTAACTGATTGTTTAAGACTGCTATTATAGCTACAAGACTTGTATGGACAACTTGATGGATATACGAGAGATTAAATATTTATATATTAGAAATGTAAAACAGCTTTATAAATATTAATAATATAAATTTCTATATTATTATGATAAGAAAAATAAATTTAAGATATATGGTTATTTGTAATTAGATAATAAAATAAAATTATTTATATATGTATATATTATCAATGTATAATATTTTAATTTTACTTTTATGCAATTTTAATTTGTTTATATATATATATATATATATATATATATATATATACTTTTATCGATCTTTTGTACTTATTCAAGTCCAACAGACAATAGTGCTTAATGACTGCTTATATAGTGTTAGTGCAGTAAACACTCGCACACCGTTTTATTTGTTTTGTTTTTTGGCGACCCTTTTTCGAAAAGCTACTTTTCGTGAGAAATAATGCTTGATTAGTTTGATTTTAATTTTACTTTTATGCAATTTTAATTTGTTTATATATATATATATATATATATATATATATATATATATATATATATATATATATATATATATATATATATATATATACTTTTATCGATCTTTTGTACTTATTCAAGTCCAATAGACAATAGTGCTTAATGACTGCTTATATAGTGTTAGTGCAGTAAACACTCGCACACCGTTTTATTTGTTTTGTTTTTTGGCGACCCTTTTTCGAAAAGCTACTTTTCGTGAGAAATAATGCTTGATTAGTTTGATTTTAATTTTACTTTTATGCAATTTTAATTTGTTTATATATATATATATATATATATATATATATATATATATATATATATATATATATATATATATATACTTTTATCGATCTTTTGTACTTATTCAAGTCCAATAGACAATAGTGCTTAATGACTGCTTATATAGTGTTAGTGCAGTAAACACTCGCACACCGTTTTATTTGTTTTGTTTTTTGGCGACCCTTTTTCGAAAAACTACTTTTCGTGAGAAATAATGCTTGATTAGTTTGATTTTATTTTTTAGTTTTTAAAAAAAAAAATTAAGAACTATTTTTAAAAAGAAAAAAAAAATTATTTGACAAGTGATATTTGAAAACTGTTTTAAAGACGTACGTAAAAATGAAAAAACTTATTAATATTTATTAGAATTTCATTAATGAAAAGCAAAAAAACAATATATTCTAATTGTATTTTGAGTTTTCAAAACAAAAACTGAAAAGTAAAACTACTTACAGCTGTTCCAGTTCTTTAGTTTTTAAAAACTAAAAAACCAGAACTGTTTTCGAAAATTGTTTTTAGAAAACACTATGCAAACAAGTTTTTTAAGTTTTAAAAACTAAAATACTAAAGACTAAAATACTGAAAACAGTTTTATAAAACTGTTGTGAAATAAGCACTAGTTGATTAATAACACCGATATTTATGTTCTATAACTATTAATAAAGGTATCCTTTATGGTAATATACATATTTTTATTTTTAAATTATTTTTGTAAATAATTGTTGTAATCTTTTTTATAACTTTTAATATATAACTGTTGTTTTATTTAACAAACAGTTTTACAAGCACGAAGTTTTTGTCTTTCTACTGGTATTTATTAAATTATTTGGACTACACGATAAATAAAATATTTTTCATATTTTATATACAACATTAAGATAGTACATGCCGCCAAAGTTGAACATGTGTGTTCGGGAAATCTTTTTCAAAAAAATAATCTATAGTTGATATTTTTACGGTGTATTTGGAAAATTTTAAAAACATGATTAACCATGTCCACCTAAAAGCAATTAGAAAAAAATTTTAATTGATATGTATGAAAAATGTAATTTTATACTAGTATTCAACCATAATCCTTAATTTAAGATAAATTTGTTGATTTTAATAATTAATATTGTTCTTATGCACACTTATTGAGTTTTTCACCCTTTGCTTCGAGATTCTAATTCAATAGTTATTCTCAGCCAATACAAGTAGGGTACCTACAAAAAAATACTCTTCAACGCTCAACTCAAAGATGGGTCAGCTATTGTATTGGAAAAGTATAGTTTATCTGCAAGAAAGTAATATAATAATCTAATAGTCAAACTTGTACCAGTGATTTACTATTCATAGGACGTTGTTAGTTGGACTTGGAACTGTATAAATTTTAGGGTTTCTTCTTTACCTATCAAGGGTAGAAGGGTCTTTTTACGTAATAGGTTTCTTTTTTTTCCTTGCATTAACCTATATCTGAATCCTATTTTTAGCAAGATGACTTACTTGAGGATCTGCCCAACCTTGATATTTCATTTCAGTTCGGAGTATCTGTCCCGAAGATTCCTTCGATACAAATTTTAAAAATTATATAAATAAATATATATAATTAAATGTTAGTGTATACTAATTAAACTTTTAAAATAATATTTCACAAATTTTACTTTAAATATGAAGAGAGTTTCTAAAATTTGATCCAAACATGCATTTATGTGGTGTGAACCTTATTTGTCGATAGTTGCTAGGTAGCACTATTGAATATTCTGGGGTACATATGCATTTACAACGAATATAGATTCTTCTAATAAATAAAGAAATAGCTTACACACGATTTTCGGCGAATATATTTATTTTTATAATTTTTGTAACCGGTGAAGAAATGAAAAAAAAAAAGAGAAAAGTGTACAAAATTGTGAGGAAAAAAAAAGTTATATGATGGAGAAATAAATTAAAAACTATAAAATGTGTGAAAATAATATAATTCATTTCCTTATTGGTAGCTATATTCTGTCATATTCTTTTATTGACATTAATTAAGTCATTATCTAAAATTCTGATCTAAGAATCATAACTAAAAAAAAGTATCAGAAATGTGACATATAATTAATTTTGTAAATCAACAAAAAAAAAAGTATAGCATGTAGGAAAAATCACATCCTTTTTCAACCCACTAATATATTTGTGTAATTCTTTTAGACTTATTATTAAAATAACTTAATTAATTAATTAATTAATAATAATAATAATAATAATAATAATAATAATAATAATAATAATAATAATAATAATAATAATAATAATAATAATAATAATAATAATAATAATAATAATAATAATAATAATAATAATAATAATAATAATAATAATAATAATAATAATAATAATAATAATAATAATAATAATAATAATAATAATAATAATAATAATAATAATAATAATAATAATAATAATAATAATAATAATAATAATAATAATAATAATAATAATAATAATAATAATAATAATAATAATAATAATAATAATAATAATAATAATAATAATAATAATAATAATAATAATAATAATAATAATAATAATAATAATAATAATAATAATAATAATAATAATAATAATAATAATAATAATAATAATAATAATAATAATAATAATAATAATAATAATAATAATAATAATAATAATAATAATAATAATAATAATAATAATAATAATAATAATAATAATAATAATAATAATAATAATAATAATAATAATAATAATAATAATAATAATAATAATAATAATAATAATAATAATAATAATAATAATAATAATAATAATAATAATAATAATAATAATAATAATAATAATAATAATAATAATAATAATAATAATAATAATAATAATAATAATAATAATAATAATAATAATAATAATAATAATAATAATAATAATAATAATAATAATAATAATAATAATAATAATAATAATAATAATAATAATAATAATAATAATAATAATAATAATAATAATAATAATAATAATAATAATAATAATAATAATAATAATAATAATAATAATAATAATAATAATAATAATAATAATAATAATAATAATAATAATAATAATAATAATAATAATAATAATAATAATAATAATAATAATAATAATAATAATAATAATAATAATAATAATAATAATAATAATTGGACTAAAGGATGACGTATCCAACTTGAAGACTTGGGACATTGTGCACGTAGGGCCTCCTACATCCAAGTTGTGAAGGATTTGGAGAAATAAAAGACAAAAGAAAAGTTGTGAAGGATTTGGAGAAATAAAAGACAAAAGAAAATTTTTATGGTGTTTTTCTTAATTCAAAGATATTAATATTTTTATAATCAATTTAATTATAGATTTTATTTAAGTTATTTTAATAAATTAAAATAATTTTTATTTATTTATTTATAAATAAGTAAATATATCTAATATTTATAATAAAATAATTTTATAAAATTATTTAAAATAAGTTTTATAAATAATTCTTTAAAATGAAAATTTTACTATAAATTCTAAACATATTTAATTATTTATAAATAAATAAGTAAAACTTATTTTAGTTTATTAAAATATGATTTGGATAAAATTTATAATCTGATTGGTTGAAAAAAGAGAAGTAACCATATTCTTCAAATAGGAAACATAGATTTTCCAAGAAAAAATCATGTACACCTCATGTGGTACATGCTTAGTTAGAGAAAGAAATTAAAAAAAAATTATTATAAGTATGATAAAATTTATAGTATTATACATAAAACAGATAAAAGAATAAGTATTGATAAAATATATAAATTAAAGAAATGTATATATAATATTTGTTTGCAAAGTAACTTTGAACCATAAAGAGAAAATCAGCAACAGGGACAAAAAGAACAACAATAATCACAATATGTAACTAATGCTAGGAAAGGAAGGGAACTAATGCTTTCTTTGATGGCAAGAAAATAGTGAAAATTCACAAAGAAAATTTTATTATTCACTATATCTCACACTTCGTTCACTTTATTTTAATTCGAACATTTTAAATTTATTTTCATTATTTTTATATTTTTCATCTCATCAAAACAAAGCCTAAATAAGAAAACACATAATCACTATTTATTATATATAGATCTTATATATTTATTTTACTTTTAATTAGAATATTTTTAATTTTATATTGTAATCTCTATTATTTTTTTCTTCTTAACAAAACAAAGCTAAATATGTAAGAAGAGAAAAATATCGCGCGGACTAGACGATGACCAAGACTTATCACCGTGGACACTGAACATAACCTAGACTAGAAGATAAGGATTGATTATTAGGTTTTGTAAGCATATAGGCGCCAGGACAGATTTAATTTTTTATTCTTTTATTATTATAATTTAAATTTGCAAAGTAAATTGTACACATCGATCTGAATGTACATATATAACCTGAAGAGTTTTGTGGTGTATTTATTTACTATTGGTACCATGCCTTCTCTCTTAGCAACAACCCCCAAGTTCTTATTTACTCTCCTTCTTCTTGAGCTATTCACACTCAACATTCGTACAGCTGGTTAGTCTCTCTCGTACGTGTTCACCCTTGTATGTATGTGTTCATTCCATTTATTAGCACCATCCATAACTTCCACTACCTAGTAGATAACTACATATATAATTAAAGCATTTTGTATTAACAAGGTTAAATAATTGAATTTCTTAAACATTCTAGGATTTCAATTGGTAAATAATTGGATTTCTGTATGGTATGGAGAATATTTCCGTAAGAGAGATAAAATTTACTTTAATAATCGTTGTGTAGACAAGTACTTTCTTTTATAGGTAGGTTTGCCTTCTGCTGAATGTATTATCTTTTTTTTGTACTAGCTTCTTATTTGATATACATTCATTTATATTATGTTTAATAAAAAAAACTTTTGTAATCATTCAAAATAAGGGTTATAAAATTGATTTAGTGACAAATTAAAATTCACATGTGAGAGAAAATTTGAGAAAAAATAGTTGTGTGTTTAAATTTTTTTATTAACAAAACTAACATATTAATAACTAATATTGAACTATATAAAAAAATCATTAAAAACAAAATATTAATATTATATACTGTAGCTTTGTCTTATAAGTTCTAAACAATTACTGGACTAGTTTCAAATACTATTGTTTTTGTCTGCCAAGTGATGTGTTTGTTGTGCCCTTTCTGCAATTTGAGCTTGCACATGATCACATGATATATCCTACAAACTCGTGATTCAGTTTGTTTATCTTAAAACATAAATTAGCACAATTATATAATTTAATTTCATTAATGAAATTGAGTTTACTAGTTTATCTTTTAACTAAACAATTTCCCTTCATGAGTTTGGAGTTTATGATAATTAAATATATATATATATATATATATATATATATATATATATATATATATATATATATATATATATATATATATATATATATATATATATATATATATATATATACTAACTTGGTTGACGACTAATGACTTCCAAGTATGTAGGACCAATTCTATTCTTATATGAGAATTGAATTTTTAACATTATAAAAATACTTTACATGTCAATAGAAACTTAAAAATATAAAGACATGGGATTCATTTTAAGTTCTTAAGACTTCTCTATGGTAAGAGTCACTTGTTGGAATTCTTAAATCTTACTCATACATGATATTGGCTCACTAAAAACAAATAAAGAATAGATGGGTTCTATATTGAAGATATACGATCAACGGATCAAGTTGGCAAATATAAATTATTATTTCTTATATAAAAATAAGTTTCATCAAATTTATTCGGTGTTATCAATTAATTTCTTTGAATGCATGTGATGCATATATTGCTTAATAAGCCCTAATTATAGCATATGTTAGCGTAGTTTGATTTCAAAGATACAATTATTTTTGGCTAGCAGATGCTCAAATTGGTGTGTGTTATGGCATGATGGGCAACAATTTACCACCACCAAATGAAGTTGTAGATCTTTATAGATCAAATAACATAAGGAGAATGAGACTCTATGATCCTAATCCAGAAGCTCTACAAGCACTTAGAAATTCTGGAATTGAACTCATGCTCGGAGTGCCCAACACCGACCTTAAGGACCTTGCCACCAACCCTGACATAGCTCGCCAATGGGTGCAAAGAAACGTGTTGAACTTTTGGCCTAGTGTCAAAATCAAATATGTGGCAGTTGGCACTGAAGTGAGTCCCATTGGAGGCTCTTCTTGGCTAGCCCAATATGTTTTACATGCCATCCAGAATATCTACCAAGCTATAAGAGCTCAAGGTCTTCATGATCAAATCAAGGTTTCAACTGCTATTGACACTAGCCTCATAGGAAGATCCTTCCCCCCATCACAAGGATCCTTTAAGGATGATGTGAAGTCATACTTATATCCTATAATTGGATACTTAGTATATGCAAATGCACCTTTACTAGTCAATGTTTACCCTTATTTTAGTTATGCTTATAATCATGACATAGCACTTTCTTATGCCCTTTTCACTTCACCAAATGTTGTGGTATGGGATGGTCAATATGGTTATCAAAATTTGTTTGATGCTATATTGGATTCAGTACATGCTGCCATTGATAGCACAAACATTGGGTATGTGGAGGTTGTTGTGACTGAGAGTGGATGGCCCTCAGATGAAGGGTATGGCGCCAACCATGACAACGCACACACATACCATAGACATTTGGTTCATCGTTCTAATAGAGGTAGTCCAAGAAGACCTTCAAAACCCACAGAGATTTATATATTTGACATGTTCGATGAAAATAAAAAAAGTCCTAATGATCCAGAGATAGAGAAACATTTTGGACTGTTCTATCCCAACAAACAAAAGAAGTTCCCAATTGATTTTGGCGGGATGTAGAAACTATGGTGAAGTTGTTATTGATGACTTTCAATACAACAATTTCCATTAAGAGTCACTTGTAAGGATGTAATCCCACTCCTAAAAATCTATGTTATCCCACCCACAAAAATAAGAGGAAAATTGTTGTTTATCTATTAATGAACCTCACCTCTGTTTATCTTTAATTATTTAAATTTTATTTCTTTTTAACAGTAAATTATATTAAACCATGTAAGATATTTCTTTTGAGTTCAATTAATTACGATTAAAAAAAAGAAGATTATTAATATATATATATATATATATATATATATTAATAATCTTCTTTTTTTTGGGTCTAGCTATATGTTTAGCTATATGTTTCTGGATTCAACAACAAAAAAAAGCCATATGTTTTTGGGACACATTAAAAAATATTTATTTTTATTGTATATTATTGTTGAGCTACATTGAAAATCTTATTAAAATTATAGTAAAACTTCTTAAGAAAACACTTCTTTGAAGAAAAGTTATTTTTTAATCTTTAACCAGCTTCTTTATAATTTTTTTAACAAACCAGCTTCTTTATAATAGTGATTAATTGACGTTTACCTAAAAATACGAAGAACGTGATATTATTTTTTGCATAAATATACTAGGTCAAATTTGTTAGAAATAGCTCTTAATATATTTTAATTAACAAAATCTTTTCTTTTTTTTACTTTTATGGCCAGTGAATTCCTAAAGTGACCGTTCATAAATGTTAGAGTTAGATAGGTCTCGTAATATATTTTCGGAATGTTGCTTATAAATTTTTCTAACATCATATGTATGCATGTTAATCTCTAAAACATTTTTAAAGTATTTTAAAGAGCTACTTAAAATGTTTTACAGGTGAAAAAACTTGATTATTAGAGTGCTATTACATATTCATGACCAAATTGTTTACTCGTTTTATTAATATAAAACTTATACTTTAGACTCTGACTTAAATGTCATTGTTAGTTTAAAACAAGTATTTTTTTTTAAAAAAAATCAAACATGTTGAATGTAACACCCTTTTACTCCTAAAACATTTTATTCTTTAATTACAAAATAATATAGAAATGTGTTCATTTAAATACTAGATTTGACGCTTAGGTAAAATGATTCACATAACACAATATATACTTATTTTCCAAAACCATGATACAACAAAAGATAGACATATAAGTTTATATGTTAGCTTTAAAAATTGTCTTTACAAAATTTTCAATTAATAAAGTTTATAATGAAACTTTAAAAAATTCGTATACATGATGAAAACTATTAGCTTAATGTCACACCTAATCAGAGCAACCCAATAAAAGAAGTAAAGAAAAGTCAGAGCCTCATCACTCATGATATCATCAAGATCTTGTTCACCTAAAAGTGACATTTAACCTAAATAAAAATGCAACAGCAAACAGCAAAGGGTGAAAATATGTCTCTCGCATGTTAAGACACATATAAAGAGAATGAGAGTCAACTAAAGTATAAAAAATAAACATATAAATTCATTTCACACACATGACAGAAATTATATATCCACAGGCATAAATTCGTTCATGCTAATGACGCCCATGCATGCTCTCTCAAGTACACACTCAAAGCGGTTTTCTTCTATGCCAGTAAGTACAACGCACAATGAAAAGCAAAAAGAAGATCTGGTTCAGAGCACCACACAATAGATGATCCTTACAAAATTCTCTAACTATCACATTCATGCATCTCTCTCAAGTGCATGCCTGAAATGATTCTCTTTTACGCTAGTAACATGTAGATACAACCGTGCAATGCAAAACAACTCAAGAAGACCTAGTATAAAGCACCATATGATGGGCGATTCTTACAAAATTAATTGTTATCCTCATGCGTCATGTCATCCACAACATAAATCATAATGTCAACATTTAATAATGTCATCACACTTCACCCCAAACCACAACTGGATGTCACCTAGTTAGGCACATCTTGACCATCATCATCAACATACATGACAATATCCACATCTAATCATATTATCACACTTCACCCCTAACCGTAGTTGGAATGATACCTCATCAGGCACACTTTAACCATCGTCATCAACTTAAAGCACAAATCTCAATGCACATATTGTCATTCATAACATTGAATAATTCACTTTCTTACATATACACATAGAGGTATTACATTCAAAACTCACCATAATATTTCGCATGTTTTGAGGATTCTCTCACTCATTTTCTAGAAAGCCTCTATGACCTTTCTAGAGTGTAAAGGTGATATATAAAGCTTTGTTAATTCTATGACATTGTTTCTTATCTAGTTTGAAAGCTAGAACATTTATCTACAACTTTTATATTGATCTTAAGAGTTAAAATAAACATATACTATGTCAAAACTTAAAGGAAACCAACTACATTTGTAGACATCTTCTAGCAGCTCAACCTTTAATCAATAATTTGATCACAACTTAAGTTGTACAAATTGTTTTGGAGTGAAACAACTACATTAGTTGAATGATATCTTGGGCTACAACTTTCATAAAGACCATTTTCTTAAATTTCATTGTTTTCTTAATGGTTTTCTTATCGAAAGACTATAAATACTATCAGTAAAATATGCACTATGTTTTTTCATGATCTATCTTTTCTAAGGTTTGCTTAATTCTTCAAAGCACTTTAAATCATGTATTTGAAACCAAATTATTCTCAATTGATGTTTAACATACAATAAATATAAAACAATGATAAAGTAAGAATAGCCTCATTGTCATAACTAAACATAATAACTCACAAAAGTTACTGCTCTAACAATCCAATAATTAATACACACTCATTACTGTTTTATTTAGGAACACAAATTAACATTATGCATCTATTTATAATAGAATACAAGCAACACAAACCTCTCGTTGGGAATGGTTCATATCAACCAAGACATTAATTTGATGAATGATTTATAACTATTAACTTATATATGTAAATAAATTTAAGTCATACATAACATTAATAGAAAGCTTCAAGAGTTTAATTGATATACACTATAGTGTTATGACATTCAATCACAACTTTTCATTGATGGTAAATTTGTTGACTTCACTTGTTACTACTTTAAAAGTCACATAAATGAAAAGTCATGATTGAATGTCAGTGTACAAATCTTTTACACTAACAGTATATACCAATTAAATTAAAACTTCGATGCAAACATAATAATTATCTCTAGTCTATCTTGCCCGTTAATTTGTGATCCCTAACAATCCAATAATGCATGTACACAATCAACAATCCAACAACATATTAACTGTTTAATAGGCTAATACAAACACTCAGTACTATTGTTAACTTCTAGGTTATAAAAGAGAAAACCTCAATGTGAACATACTCATTATATCGAGTCTATTTCATCTGATAATTCATGATCCTATAAACCAACACATCAAATACAATGATAAATCAATGATAACTCAATCTTCAGCTAACTCAATTGTTATAACTAATTACAAGAAATTACAAAAGGGCACTACTCCAACAGTCCAATAAATTAATACATACAACAATTACTGGATTCATGGTCACTAATCTCTAGGGTATAAAAAAGGATACATCAAAGTCACCAATCAAACAAAATCAATACATACCTTCTTTAGTTATATTCATGGACACCAAATTGTTGACTAAAATAAACTAAAAGATTAAAAGATTGGACAGAAAAAATATTTCTATATCTTGACTAGTTAACAAAAAAATTATATACAAAAACCATAAATTTAAAAAAAATTAGGTAAAACAACAGAGTTTGTACTTTTATAAATTTGTAAAATAAAAAAAAAAATATAACACTTTGTGTGCATGCCATACATAATACGAAAAACCAACAGAGTCTCACTGTTTGACAAGCTTTCTTTCCTCCTGCCTATGGGGTTGGCACTTTTTGAGTTAGTTATTAACTGAATTTTCAATGGCTAATAACCGTCCAAAACAAAAGTCAATATGTCCTGTCAAGTTTTTTCTTTTTGTTTAAAATCTCATCAAAATATTATTGTAGTTTTTAACTTCTTTAAGAAAAGTTGTATTACTAAGCCTGACTTAACTTTTACATGAATACAGGGGTTTTTAAATGATAATATTGTCATATTAAAAATGGAAAAATATTAAAAATTATTAAAAATAATTTCCATAACTCAGGTTTGGAGAATGAAACAAAGAGAAAGGCCAGCAAAAGCAAAAAAGATTAATTTATTAAAAAAAAAGAAAAAGAAATTTACTCTTTAGACGAGGGTACCGAAAGGCATAAAACGCAGCGTTTGGTTCGATCCCTTTCTTTCTTTCTTGCATTTCTGTGCTCTGTCTGCTCGGTTCTCTTCATTTTGTTTCTCTGCCTCTCCACATTTTATTATCATAGATACTGAAGAAACTGCAGGCTTAGCACAGCAGAGAGCTCCCTCGTTGAATCTAAATTCGCATTGTGACGCGTGGTTCACACTGGACGCGTTCTGCGGAATTTCGACTGGCCCAGGGCACCGTTACTCTTTCTCGAATTTTACTCCTCCAACCTCTCAAGGTACAGGAACCAACCGCAACCCTGTTTGTTTCTTTTTTGAGTACTCAATCCCATTGATGAAACTTGTTTTAATTCAAATTCTTTTTTTCATTTTACAATTCGGAATGTTTTTGTTTTTTATTTTTCAGGGATTGCTGTTGTTTGCTTGTGTGTGTTGGTTTTCTTTGATTGGCTTTCTGTGGCCATTTTTACTGCATCTTATTGTTGCTTTATGAGGTCTTGAAGCTTTCGCATGCTGAAATTAGGGTTTTTTTAATGATGCAGAGGAATGTGTGATGGATTCTCTGGAGAGCCAGGTTTTCAGTGGTGTAGATGATCATGAGAGTCTTGGAGAGTGCTTCTTTGGTTGAATCTGTCACTCAATTGTAGGTTCTTTTCTTTTTGAATTATAATTACTCTGCCGCTTGGATTTTTAGTTTGATGGATGGTGAATAGAATTTGAGTTTCATTGGAGAATTGTTTTGAAAATCTGAGTATGGTTTTAATGTTTATTTTCATTTTATTAGTGCATTTTATGCCTAATGCTGCAGATATTTCGTTATCCTTTGCTTTAGTTTGAGTAGTTTGGGAGTGTGAATGCAGGGCTGATATTTTGGGGCTCAACTGTTTGTGTTTGTTGATCCTTTCTCATGTTCTATGTTTAGATCTTGGTGTGTGAATGCTGAATAGATTTTCTGTTGAGTAATGTTCTGGATTTGATCGGAGATCAAGCAGTTGGGTGATGTTTTCTATTTTTAACATAAGTATTTGTATTTTGAAGGACTAATAGCCTTAGGATCATATTTTAGCAAGACAATTGAGGGTTTTCTGTTATGTGGCTGTAGCATTTCCATTTGCCAGACTATAATGTAGGCATGCTAGAAGAGGTATAAAAAGGGAAAATCATTGTATGAGGCGCCCACCTCACCTAATGGGTTTGGGGAGGGTAGATGTATGAAACCTTAACATATGAATGTGGAGCTGGAAAAGAGGCATGTATAGTGGAAAATGACCGGAAGGCTCTGAGTGCCAAACTGGAAGCTAATATGAATATGCTTGCTGGTTCATGTCTTTGAAAGTAAGTACAGATTACTTAATCTGGTTATCTTCTCGTACTGTGATCTACTTATCGAATATGGATTTAAGAGAAGTTACCATTTCCTTGAAAGTGCTGACTTTCAAAGGTGGTTGATTTCTTGATTATATTTTTCAATAGCTAAATCACATACTGTGGAGGATGATTTGACAAATTTAGTTGATATATTATAACAATTGGTAGCTGATAAATGAATGAGAAAAGAGAGAGAGGGGGGGGGGGGGGAATGTAATCTCTTATTTTTTATATGGCATCTTGTTCCAATATTAACCCAATGCCATCCCCAACAAATGGAGACCTTTCTTTACTTTTAACAGATTTTAGACCTAGTTTCCAAAATATAATTTTTTTAGTAGTTAGATGTTAAGGATCTACACCATAATGCAGAAGACTTGTTAAGGATCTACAAAATATAATCTCTTATTTTTTATATGGCATGTTTGTTCCAATATTAACCCAATGCCATCCCCAACAAATGGAGACCTTTCTTTACTTTTAACAGATTTGAGACCTGGTTTCCAAAATATAATTTTTTTAGTCGTTAGATGTTAAGGATCTACACCATAATGCAGGAGACTTGTTAAGGATCTACAAAATATAATCTCTTATTTTTTATATGGCATGCTTGTTCCAATATTAACCCAATGCCATCCCCAACAAATGGAGACCTTTCTTTACTTTTAGCAGATTTTAGACGACCTGGTTTCCAAAATATAGTTTTTTTTGTAGTTAGATGTTAAGGATCTACACCTTAATGCAGAAGACTTGTTGATTGGAAAGCAATGCAAGGATAGGATAGTGCTCTGCATTCCTCAATGTCAAAGCAAATAGAGGGGGCTTACTCAATGGCACATGAGAAGTGTTAAAATGAGAAAACAAAGGAATAATTGACTGAAACTATGTCTGAATCTGAATACATCTCAAGATTTAGGGTGGAATCATTTACCTTCTTATTATGCTGAGAATACAATTCATATATATACAAGACTGAAGCTAATAGGGAAGAATATCAATAACCACCATATCCCTATGATTCAGGGATATTCTTATCATACACTATAATTGTAATATCCTAAATAAGGAAACAATACAACTAATAAAACATAGATCTTGACAGGAGTAAAACAGGTAATAAAACAGATTCTAATAAAACAGATTCTAACACATTCCCCCTCAAGCTGGTGAATAGGTATTCTCAATTCCTAGCTTGGAAACAATCTTCTCAAAGATATTGCTGTTCAACCCCTTTGTTAGAATATCTGCAAGGTTGTCTTGTAAGGAGACATATGGAGTGCATATTAGACCACTATCTAATTTTTCTTTGATAAAATGTCTGTCAACCTCAATATGTTTGGTTCTATCATGTTGCACCGGATTATGAGCTATGCTAATAGCAGATTTGTTATAACAATAAAGTCTCATTGGTTCATCTGATTTTATCCTTAGGTCTTCCAAGATAATCTTCAGCTAGAGTAGTTCACATATCCCTTGTGCCATTGTCCTGAACTCTGCTTCAGCACTGGATCTGGCTACCACACTTTGTTTTTTACTCTTCCAAGTCACTAGATTCCCTCCAAGAAAAGTGCAATATCCCGTAGTTGACCTCCTATCCACAATTGACCCTGCATAGTCTGCATCTGTATATGCTTCCAGATTCCTCCTATCCACAATTGACCCTGCATAGTCTGCATCTGTATATGCTTCCAGATTTACATTCCCATTTTGTTTGAACAAAATTCCCCTGCCTGGGGTCCCTTTCAAATACTGCACAATTCTTAGTGCAGCTTGTAAGTGAACTTCTTCGGCTGGTGCATGAATTGGCTGACTAGACTCACGGCGAATGCAACATCAAGTCTAGTGTGAGATAAATATATTAGTCTACCAACTAGCCTTTGATACACTTCCTTGTCAGCTGCAGTATCTTCTTCTGCGTTTTCCAATTTCAGGTTTGGGTCAATTGGTGTACTTGCAAGCTTGCATGCTGTTTTACCAGTCTCTTTCAACAAATCAGTGATGTATTTCTGTTGAGATATGAATATCCCTTTTTTAGAATGGGCCACTTCAATTCCCAAAAAATACTTCAATTTTTCCAAGTTCTTAATTTCAAATTCCTTGGCTAGATGTTGGCCAAACAATCGTTGCTCTTCCTCATCATCACCTGTCACTATAATATCATCCACATAAACCAGTAACACTATTACTTCCCTTGACTTAGAGTGTTTAATGAACAGAGTGTGGTCTCCTTGACTTTGTTTAAAGCCTAAACTTATCATAACTTTAGTAAACCTTCCAAACCACGCTCGTGGTGATTGTTTTATCCCATACAATGCCTTTTTTAGCTTGCAAACAGTGTTGGCAGCTATTTTTTTTTTTACCATATCCAGGGGGTAATTCCATGTAAATCTCCTCTTCAATTTCTCCATGGAGGAAGGCATTTTTATCATCAAATTGTTGCAAGTTCCAATCATAATTAGTCGCTAGGGACAATATCACCCTAACTGTATTCATTTTTGCAATTGGAGCAAATGTTTCCATGTAATCCACTCCATAGGTTTGACTGAATCCTTTAGCTACTAACGTTGCTTTGTACCTCTCAATGGATCCATCAACCTTGTATTTTATAGTATATACCCACTTGCACCCTACTGGTTTTTTTCCATTTGGGAGAGCAACCAAATCTCAGATACTATTCTTCTCTAATGCTTCCATTTCCACATCCATGGCTTGTTTCCATTTTTTATCACTCAATGCCCCAAATAAAGAGGTAGGTGTTGTTGTAGTGTTTAGGGTTGTGAGGAAGGCTTTATAGGTAGGTGAGAAGTTTCTAAAGGATAGATAATTGGCTAGAGGGTACAGTGGTTTGGTGGTACATTTCCTGGTTTCTTTCCTAAGGGCAATTGGAATACCTAGGTCCTTATAAAGTGGTGCTGGACTGGTTTCAGGTTCCTATACAGTTGGGAAATCAGAGGTTGATTTAGTGGAGATTAAAGGATCAGGGGTAGTTAACTCATGTAATGTTGGGTTGGATTGTTGGACATGGACGGATTCTGGAATGGCCTTTGTCTTCCTTGTATAAATCAATCATTTTCCAAATCTTACATCAGCTCCATCTTGAATGGATTTAGTGGGTTCCTTCTCAGTTGTTACACCTTTAGTCCCTATTTCTGGTCCCAAGTTTAAGTCAGGGAGCATAAGAAGATCCTCTTCCTTTCTTGCAGTCTCCCTCTGAGAATGATCTTTGTGTCAGTAGCTTTTGTGCTAAAAAAATGTGACATCTTTGGACACGAAGAATTTTTGTGATGGTGGGTGATAGCATTTATATCCCTTTTGTGTGGATGAGTATCCTATGAAAACACATTTTAAGGCTCTAGGATCAAGTTTACCTCTATTACCACTGTGGACATGGATAAAAGACACACACCCAAATATTCTTGGAACAAGTTGATTGGATGTGGAAACATTAGGATAAAAGGAGGACAGAACCTCCATAGGGTTTTTTGAGACTAGAATACTAGAAGGTAGTCTATTAATTAGATAACATGCAGTAAGAACAGCCTCTCCCCAAAACCTTTTAGGAACCTCATGTTGAAAAAGAAGAACCTGAGTTTGGTCTAGTAGGTGACATTTTTTCTCTCAGCAATCCCATTTTGCTGAGGTGTTTTGACACAGGATGACTCATGAATGATACATTCCTTTTGACAAAAGGAAATAAGCCCATGATTAAAGTAATCTTTGGCATTATTGGATCTAATCCTCGCTAACTCCAAATTGATTTTTTACCATGGAGAAAAAATGCTGAACCACAGAGCTGATTTCAGATTTTTGTTTTAGTAAGAAAACCCATGTGACACGAGTACAATCATCTATAAAGGTGAGGAACCAACGGCCACCAGAAACATTTGAGACAATTGAGGGACCCCACACATCAGTATGAATTAAATAGAAGGGAAAAGTGCTCATATTATTACTAACTGGAAAAGTTACATGCTTGTGCTTAGCAAGCTCACACACTTCACAATGGAGACTTTCCACATCTAATTTGCTAAAAAGGGAAGGGAATAACAATTTTATGACTCTAAAGGAAGGATGTCCAAGACGACAGTGATGTAGGAAGACCTTCTCCCTGTTGGTCTTTATTGACTCAGAGAAAAAAGAGTTGTTGTTTTCTAGGTCTGGTGGCAAATCCGGATTATCCAAGTAATAAAGGTCATTCCATTCTCTAGCATGTCCAATCGTCCTCCCTGAATACTTGTTTTGCAGTATACAAACATCGTCATAAAAAATGGCATTACATGATAGGTCTTTTAGGAGTTTTTTAATGGAAATCAAATTGATAGACAGTTTAGGAATATGAACGACATTTTTAAGGGTTATAAATGGCCTTATTTGAATTTCTCCTTGACCTACTGCAGTCATCAGAGAGCCATCTGCTGTGGATATTTTCTTGTTGCTAAGGCAAGGGGTGTAAGAAGAGAAATGTTTAGGTAGGGGTGTCATGTGGTCGGTAGCCCCAGAATCTAGTATCCAATATGGGTTATAGTTTTTATTTGAGGCATTAAGTCCAAAAGAAAAAGAAAATATACCTGAATGTGCCATAGAACAAGTACCGATTGACTTATCCAACTTGTTGAGGAATGATCTCATCTGCTCTACTTCATCCTAGTTAAGTTGAATCACTCCTCCTCTGTTTTCTTCACTGGTGGCAGCACCTATGTGTGCTTGTCCTCCCTTTCTGGTGTTGTCTCCTTTTTTTCCCTACTCCTTCTCTCGGTTTTGAGGCCCTCAATCCTTACTAGGTGGCTTTCCATGCAGCTTCCAGCATTTTTCACGAGTGTGGCGAGGCTTGTTACAGAAGGTACACCACACTCCTTCACCTTTCTTCTCCATATTAGCTATTCCCCTCTTTTTCTAGTCTATCATCATGACTGATCCTGAAGCTATCATGGCCGAATTTTCCATGGCTAGGGTTTCTAGCATTATTCCCCTTCTGCTTTCTTCACTTCTGACCATAGTTACTACTTCATTAATTCTTGGAATTTTTTCTTTTCCAAGGATCTGGACTCTCACTTAATCAAATTCAGAGTTAAGCCCTACCAAGAAATCATAGACTCTATCTTGCTCAATATACTCTTTGAGCATTGCTGAATCATCTGAGCACTTGGCTTTTATGACCCTGTAATGGTCTAACTCCATCAACAGTGATTTGAGTTGATTGGCGTACTTTGTAATAGTCTTGTTTCCCTGTTTTGCAGCCACAGTCTTCACCTTCACATATATTTGAACAACATCTTTAGCTTTGGAGTATGTCTGCTCCATGGCATTCCAAATCTCGTTTGCAGAATTAAGAAACATGCAAGTATCAGTGATTTCTGAGATCATGGAGTTCCATAGCCATGTCATGATCATAGAGTCCTCTTCATCCCATTTTGTAAATTTGGGATCTTCTTCTTCAGGAGTATCTTCAGTCAAGTGGTTAGCTTTCCCTTTACTTTTCAAAGTTCTACGAACAAGCTGGGTCCATTTCAAGTAATTCTTCCCATTTAATCGGTAGGCAGTGTTGAGGTTCTGCAGCTGTTCCTGAGTGTTTTGAGACTCAGTATTTACCACGTCAGTAATTGGGTTTGCCATCTCCACCGTAGTACAACAACCCTAATGTAGTGAGTATGTATTTGATTGTTACGACGACAACTAAGAAACAACACTCCAAATCACAGCAGCAATGAAGGTTGGCTGTCCTAAAAAAATGATTGACAGCAATGAAGGCTGTCCAGGAATGAAGGCTGCCATCTAGGGTTTTGGTTTGCGCAGTCAGAGGCGGCTCCCAGAATTCGAGAGCTCTGATACCATCTCAAAATTTAGGGTGAAATCATTTACCTTCTTATTATGCTGAGAATACAATTCATGTATATAAAAGACTGAAGCTAATAGGGAAGAATAACAATAACCACCATATCCCTATGATTCAGGGATATTCCTATCATACACTATAATTGTAATCTCCTAAGTAAGAAAACAATAAACTAATAAAACATAGATCCTGACAGAAATAAAACAGGTTCTAATAAAACAGATTCTAACAATACACATTGGATGAGTGTTTATATAGACTTATTTCATAAATTACACATGAATATAGAAGATATTGTTTCCTATAATATCTAAGGTAATATGCTTACATACTATATTTAAAATCAATATAAGATAATATCTAAGATTCTCAACACTCTCCTTCAAGCTGGAACATATAAGTCAAATGTGCCTAGCTTTTTACAAATGTGGTCAAGTCTTGGTCCTCTTAGGGGTTTAGTTAAGACATCTGCCAGCTGACAAATCTTGTAACAATATCTCCTAACTCGATTTTTTCTTTGATGAGGTGACAGTCAACTTCAATATGCTTGGTTCTTTCATAAAGATTGGATTAGAGGAAATATGAAGTGCAACATGATTTATTATCATACATGACTGACGTCTTTATATTTTATTCAAAAAATTTGAGTTCTTTGAGTAGTTGTTTCAACCATATGAGTTCACAAGTTACTAATGCTATGGTCTTGTATTCTGCTTTAGCAGTTGTTCTTGGTACAACATTATGCTTGTTGCTTCTTCAAGAATTAGGTTCCCACCAATCAACACACAATATCCAAATGTGGATTTTCTATCACTAGGTGAACCAACCTAATCAACATCTAAATATCCAATGGTTTCAGAATGTTAAAAAAGATTGCCAGAGCAGGGTTCTCGCTAGAACAATGTGGCGGCACTGCGGCAGAAAAAAGTGAACCGGAAATTAAAGTGGTTCACAAAATAATGTTGACAGTTTTAAAAAAGAATCTCTATCAAACTCTTGAAACCATGTTAAAATGAGAAAACAAAGGAATAATTGATTGAAATTTTGTTTCTGAATACACACTGGATGAGTGTTTATATTTATTTCGTAAATTACACATGAATATATAGAAGATATTATTTATAATATCTAAGATAATATGCCTAAATACTATATTTAAAATCAAGATAAGATAATATCTAAGATTTTTAACAAGAACTATTTACTGTGTCATGTGGTAGGATTTTGGATGGAAGATGCTTCTCTTGAGTCACTAGATCATAATTGATAATTATAAGATGAGAGGTTCTGTTGCTAGCAAGGCACAACACACTTTATGCATGTGATCATTTAATAGTAGCTTGTTTATTTTAGTCAACCTATTATTACCTACTTTACCTACCACCAAGCTTACTGCCATGAAACTTATTAATTAAACAGAACATTGACCATCCCTATCCTATCACTAACTCTAGTCACTGTGCTTTATCTCCTAAAGTAGGTGTTGCAAAGAAGAGATTGTGCCTAGACTAGAATACATGGACATGTACCTTATAGATGCCAATGAAGCATCTGTCCATGGTATGACCCTATAAGTACTGGATACTATACTAGACAATGGAGAAAAATGCCACTATACTATAATTAAGGAAGTAAAGGAACTCTTCTATTCCTTTCTCCAAAATCAGAATAATCAAATGTCCTCTCATTTTCAATTTTTCATTACATCTTCTAGCTTAAAAAATCTAAGAGATCTACAAACTTGTGAGGAGATGAATACTTGGTTGTTGTATACTCAGATCATACTTCTTAGAATGTGCCTTAACTCAATCCCAAAACCTATCTCATAGGGTAAAGGTTTCCCCTCACATATATAGTATATTTTGACATTATTTCTTGTTGATGTGGAAGGGGAAGTTGGGTTTTTCTCAATAAACCTCCTCATGTCCAACACTATTAGACTTGGTTTGTGGATAATATGGTGAGTGACCTGTTAATAGATTTAGGATAGGATATCATGTCTTAGAATGTGGGTTTTGGGCATTATGACTACCTTGATCATTGGCTGTGACATTTCATTTCATTTGTTTTATTATCACTTCTAGCAAGGTAGTCTCTGTCTCTGATGGAGTTTACTTTCTTTTGGATAGGAATTAGGAACCCTTCTTTCTCTGAATTACATTCTTATCTGTCTAGGGACTGCGGATAAATAAGCCTCATTTTCATTTAAAACATTGTTTTTGTTGTTCTAATGTTATTACTATATTGTTGTAGAGCCTTCATGCAATTGTTAGTTTTTTTCCTTGTGAGTTGGACTTCTTGGGGTGATCTGCTTTTGGGGATAAGGCAGCATTCATATGCTCTTGGGAGCCTTGTGCATTGGGAAACTATTGGAAGAGCTGCCTTAATTACAGACATCCCTTAGCCCACCTTAGTTGTCGCCCCTTTGGGGGTTTCTTTTGCTTGAAGTGCAACCTCGAGAGTGGTGGTTTAGTTCCACATTGACTAGTGATATAGACAGAATAGTGTATATAAGTGGGGAGTAATCCTCACCTTACATACCGGTTTTATAGGATTAAGTTAGGCGCAAAACCCAAATTTTATGATGGTATGGGAGCTGTTAAATTAATGTTAGATGTTGATTATTAGTTGTTAGTTGAGGTATATTATGTTTCAGTTATTATTGTATGTCAAAGGTTGGTGGTAGTTGTATTCACTACTCTGATTTTCTAGATTGTATTGTATCTCTATTTAATAAGAGATTCTAAGCTAAGTAAGGTTATCTCAAGCTTTTCTATATTCAAGTTGGTATCAGAGCAAGTTCGATTCTGCTCTTTATCGTCTAGAGTCACACAGTAGGCTGTCTGCCACTGTCTCCGCCGCCTTCTCCGGCAACTTCTTCTCCAGCGAGCACAGATCCAGGTGCGCCTCGACATGCGTGTTCTACCCCTGTAAATCGCTCTTCCATACGCTGCTCCACGCGCCGCCTCAGTCACACCAAACAGAAAGCGCGTGAGCTCCACGCGTTGGCGAAACGGTCTCCGTTCGCCGTCGTTCTGGTGCCGTCTGACTCGCCAGAGCGTCCTGAAACCATTGCTGACCTGCATGGTTCACTTTGAGCAAGATTTAGTGGATTTAAATCAAATCTCTCTCTTGGGTCTCTGTTTTTCCTCTTTTTCAGACCTGAAAAATGTCTTATTCTATCTCAGTCAACTCTAGTCCTATTCTTCCTATTTCTGGATCTGCCATCATCACAACAGAAAAACTCAATGGTAAAAATTATTTAGCTTGGGCCGATTCTGTGGAACTCTGGTTCCTTGGTCAAGGACACCATGAGCATGTAGAAAAGGTAGATATTAAGGGGTCAGCTGAACAGCAAGCTCAGTGGAAGAGACTTGACTTTCAGCTTTGTGCACTTGTATGGCAGTCAGTGGAGCCTAAAATATTGAGGAACCTCAGAGCTTTCAAAACCTATTACTCGTTTTGGAAGAAAGCCCAAGATATCTACTCTTATGATATCCAACGCTTGTTTGATTGTGTTCAAAAGCTAGCCTCCTTAAAACAAAATGATTCAGATATGGTGTCATATGTTTACGAAGCTCAAGCCGCTGCAGAAGAATTGAAGCTTTTCTTAGAAGCTGATTCTATAGAAGAAATAAGGAAACGACTTGATAACCTCTATATGGTTATGATTCTTCGTGGTATGAACCCGACATTTAATCACATTCGTAATCAAGTTCTGACTGGTCAAGATATTCTTTCCATGGAGAGCTTAACTACTCGTCTCCTCCGTGTTCCTACCTTGAGCAATGAGTGTACCGCCCTTGAAAATAATATGGAGTCCTCTGTTATGATATCTTCAAGAGGAAGAGGAGGACGTGGAAACAGAGGTCGTGATAGAAGAGGTAATCGTGCACAATGCACTCATTGCAAAAGGATAGGTCATACTGCATGGTTTTCCATGTATCAAGGTCTGAGAAGCCAGAAGCGAGGAAACTGTCTGAAGAAAAATATCAAGGATACCAAGAGTATTTTGAGGATGAAATCTAACAGCCTTGCTGGACCTTCCTCTAGACCTAATGTCTCAACGGCTTGCATTTCTCAATCTGTGGAAGGTCAAAACCCATGGATTGTTGACTCTGGTGCTTCAGACCACATCTCAGGTAATAACTCCTTGTTTTCATCTTTATTACCTCCCAAATTTCCACATCTTGTCACATTAGCCAACGGGTCAAAGGTTTCAGCTCAAGGAGTGGGTTCAATTTCTCTTTCTCCCTCCTTAAATTTATCTTTTGTTTTGTACATTCCTTCCTGTCCCAATTTACTTTCCTTAAGTCAATTAACTAAGTCCTTAAATTGTTCAGTTACATTTAACTCTGACTCCTTTGTCATTCAGGACCGTGGTATGGGCAGACAGATTGGCGCAGGACATGAATCACGAGGCCTCTATTACTTGGAATCTAGCTCTTCAGTGTCTTGTCTTGCATCCATCTCTCCTGAATTATTGCATAATCGGTTTGGACATCCTAGTCTTGCCAAATTAAAGATAGTGACTCCTAGTATTGAGAAAATCCAAACTTTAGAATATGAAGTTTGTCAATTAGGAAAACATGTTAGGTCTTCTTTTTCAAGTAAAGATAAATCAAGAAGTAATTTAGCTTTCTCTACTGTTCACTCAGATATTTGGGGTCCTAGTCGAATTACTTCTTTTGGATTTAAATATTTTGTCACCTTTATTGATGAATATTCTCGGTGTACGTGGCTTTATTTAATGAAAGAAAGGTCTGAACTTCTATTTATATTTGTGTCCTTCTTTCATGAAATAAAAACTCAGTTTGGAAAATCAATCAAATGTTTCAGAAGTGATAATACAAAAGAATATTTTTCTTCTGAACTCTCGTCATTTTTGTCCTCTCAAGGTATATTACATCAGTCCACTTGTCCCCACACTCCTCAACAGAATGAAATAGCCGAAAGAAAGAATCGCCACCTTGTTGAAACCGCTCGCTCTTTAATGATTAATGCCAAAGTTCCATTACATCATTGGGGAGATGCGATCCTTTCTGCCTGCTATCTTATCAATAGGATGCCCTCTTCCTTTCTTGATAATCAAATTTCTCATTCCAACCTATTTCCAGTTGAACCTCTATATCATGTTTCACCTCGTGTATTTGGTTGTACTTGTTTTGTTCATGATATGTCTCCAGGCCTCGATAAATTGTCAGCTAAGTCGATCAAGTGTGTTTTCTTGGGATACTCCCGCCTTCAAAAAGAATACAAATGTTATTCTCCTCATAACAAGAAGTATTACATGTTTGCAAATGTTAATCTTCTTTGAAGATTTTCCCTTCTACTCATCCTCCACACCTGACTCCATTTCCATCCAAGAGGTCTTGCCCTCTTCCTCCTCGAGTCCAGAGATTGTCATTTCTCCAGACATATCTCATCAACCTGACCACACCAATATTAGTCCAATGCGTATTTTATCTGAAACTGATCATTCTCCCTCAACTCCTCCTCATGGCATTACACCTGAAGCTAACCCCATTATTCCTGATGACTCTCGTGGCTCATGTCCATCTCCGTCTGCTTCTTGTACAACGGCTCCTAATATTCCTTCCATGGCCGATGACAACTCATGTAGGTCTGTTGCCCTTCGAAAAGGTATTCGTTCTTTTCGAAACCCTCATCCTATTTACAATTTTTTGAGTTATCATCGTTTGTCTCCATCTTATTGTTCCTTTGTAAATTCCTTATCATCCATCACTATTACTAAAAATGTTTGTGAAGCACTTGATCACCCTGGATGGCAACAAACCATGATTGATGAAATGCAGGCCCTTGATCATAATGGAACATGAGAATTGGTTCATCTTCCTCCTGGGAAGAAAGCTGTTGATTGTAGATGGATCTATGCCATTAAAGTTGGTCCAAATGGTGAAATTGAACGCCTTAAAGCTCGGTTGGTAGCCAAAGGTTACACTCAGATATATGAACTTGATTATGGAGACACTTTCTCCCTGGTGGCCAAGATGACTACTATTCGTCTTCTTCTTGCCATGGCAGCTATTCACCATTGGCGCCTGTATCAGATGGACGTTAAAAATGCATTCCTACATGATGAGTTAGATGAGGAGATTTACATGGAGCAACCTCCGGGCTTTGTTGCTGAGGGCGAGTTTGGTCTAGTGTGTAAACTCAGGCGATCTCTCTATGGTCTTAAGCAGTCGCCAAGGGCTTGATTTGGAAAGTTCAGCAATGTTGTCCAAGGTTTCGGAATGAAAAGGAGTGAAGCAGATCACTCTGTCTTCTACTATCACAAATCTGTTGGCAAATGTATTTATTTAGTTGTTTATGTTGATGACATTGTCATTACAGGAAATGATGAAGTCACAATATCTCAAGTAAAGCAACACTTATGCAATCACTTTCAAAAAAAAGATCTTGGTCATCTGAAATATTTTCTGGGAATAGAAGTTGCTTAATCCAAAGAAAGCATTGTAGTTTCCCAGAGGAAGTATGCCTTGGATCTTCTGGAGGAAACAAAAATGTCTGATTGTAAGCCAGTCAATAGTCCTATGGACCCATACAAGAAATTAGTAGCTGATATGGGAGACTTATACTCAGATCCAAAAAGGTATAAAAGGTTGGTTGGGAAGCTCATATATCTCACTATTACGAGGCCAGATATTTCCTTTGCAGTTGGAGTTGTAAGTCGATTCATGAATTCACCTTGTGTTGATCATTGGAATGGAGTAATGCGTATTCTCAGGTACATAAAAAAGGCTCCAGGCCAGGGTTTGTCGTTTGAAGATAAAGGAAATAGCTAAATTGATACTCTGATGCTGATTGGGCTGAATCCGATACAGATCGACACTCTACTACTGGGTATTGTGTATACCTTGGTAGTAATCTTATCTCATGGAAGAGTAAGAAACAGAAGACTGTTGCTCGATCTAGTGCAGAAGCTGAATATAGATCTATGACTCTTGCAGCTTGTGAGTTGGTGTGGGTTAAACAACTCATACAAGACTTGGAGTTCTCTGAAATTTCTCCAATGCAACTTTATTGTGATAATCAGGCAGTTATCCACATTGCTTCCAATCCGGTATTTCATGAAAGGACTAAACACATTGAAATTGATTGTCACTTTGTAAGGGAAAAAGTGTTGTCCAAGGAAATTAGGACCGAATTTGTTGGTACCAATGACCATCTTGCAGATCTATTAACCAAACCCTTAAAGGGTCCTCGGATTGAATACTTGGTTTCCAAGCTTGGAACATATGATTTATATGCTCCAGTTTGAGGGGAGTGTTAAATTAATGTTGGATGTTGGTTATTAGTTGTTAGTTGAGGTATATTATGTTTCAGTTATTATTGTATGTCAGAGGTTGATGGTAGTTGTATTCACTATGATTTTCTAGATTTTATTGTATCTTTATTTAATAAGAGATTCTAAGCTGAGTAAGGTTATCTCAAGCTTTTCTATATTCAAGTGGAGCCTATTCTAGATTCATTGTTGTGCCACTTGCATTTGGCACACTGCATATTGGAAGCCCTGGGCATGAGGGGGAGTTTTGGAAGAGCCACCTTAATTGTAGACACCCATTGGCCTGTTTTAGTTCAGCCTCTTTGGGGCTTGCTTGAAGTGCAAGTTGAAGGGTGGTGGTTTAGTGGTTATTCCCATATCGACTAGTGATATAGACAAAATAGTGATATACGTGAGGGTCAATTTTCACCTTACAAACCAGTTTTGTAGGGTTGAGTTAGGCTCCAAACTCACATTCTAATAGGAACCTTTGGTTATATGACTACTATATTGTTAAGGATGTTAGTTATGGACAGGAGCTGGTGGTTTTAAATGCTAATTAATCATGTCTCTTGCTCAATTGCTTAATTCTGAGATAAAATTAAAATTTTTGTAGTTGTTTGGCATGAAGGTATGATAGATGGAAGGGTGATAATTATCATTGTTTTTCTTTGGACAGTGGAATCATTGGAAACAAGTGGGCAGAAGAAAATGTTAATTTTTTTTTGTTTTATCTTGTATTCTTTCTTGATAAATGAATTCAAAATTAGAATCTTGGTCATTTTCTTGTAATCTTCTATTTAATAATATCCTCAGTTATTGTCTTTTAATTTTGTTATCACTATATTTCTTAACTATAGGAGTATATGAACGGTTTTTAAGTTCAGTGCTTTATTTGTTCCTTTGATGCTTTACAGGAATATGGCTTTGCAGAAGTATGCTCCTTCTGGCAATGCACCTTCTGTTAATATGAAATATTTGAACTTTTCCAGTAAGGTGCCTAAGAAGGCTGAGCTTTATGAGGCAAATCAGAATCATAATATGGATGTGGATATTGACCTTAGGGAAATTTATTTTCTCATTATGCACTTTCTTTCTGCTGGTCCATGTCATAAAACTTATTTACAGTTTTGGAATGAGCTTCTTGAGCATCAACTTTTGCCTAGAAGGTATCATGCTTGGTATTCAAGGAGTGGGGTATGTAGTGGAGACAAAGATGATGATGGTCTATCATTCCCTATAAATTACAATATGTTAGTGGAAAGGTATTTTTTTTTTTTTTTTGCATCCCATCTCCTTTATGATTATTTGTTGATTCATAATTAACATGTATCCTCCTTTATGCATTCATTCTCCTTTATAATAAATTTTTGTTGATGTTGTAATTGATTATTATACAGGTATCCTCATATTGAAAAGGATCACTTGGTAAAGCTTTTGAAGCAATTGTTATTAAATACAGCCTCCCCATCACTGGGTATGAATCTTGGAAATGCTCCAAATGCAGCTGATGTACCCACTCTTCTAGGAAGCGGTTCATTTTCACTTTTGAGCTGTACGTGTTATTTATTTGTACTTTAAATATCAAGTTCTAACACTTTGGATTGCTGTGAAAATTCACTTATTGAATTATGAATTTACTGACTGTTAATTATGGAACAAATAAAGTTGTCTTCTGTGGAGTATTTTGTTTGTTGTTTCTGGTGAAAATTGGATTTGCGCTGGTGATCTCCAGAAGTTATTGTTGTTTTTTATTTGTAGTTGTTTTGCAGATCAGTATATTTGATTGGAAATAAATGTTGGAAATTTTATTGATTGGGTATTGCCTCTTGAATTCATTTGTTATTGAGTACTTCACTTAGCCTCTTTTTGGTGTAGACTATTGGTCTTTTTTCTTGGGGGGGGGGGGGGGGGGGGTCTTTTTGGTAGAATGCTAGAGAGATTGCCTTTGGCTGTTGTATTACATATGCCATGTTCTTTTTTTTTCTCCCCTTGCCTTTCATTCTTGGTTTAATTTCTGAGGATTTCTCATCCTTTTTCATCTGTATATCTCCTTTCCTGATAAATTATATGTTTATTCATATTTATAATAAAAAGTTTACCTTTTGCCATCAATTGAATTAGCTTAGCCTTTCTCTATCTGTAATTATTATATTGCTTTTCTACTACAGATGATAGGGATAAAATGAAAGAAGTCAGACGACCACCTCCGCACATGCGTTGGCCTCATATGAAAGCCAATCAGGTTCATGGGCTTAATTTGAGGGAAATTGGGGGTGGTTTCCCAAGACACCATCGTGCACCATCTATTCGTGCTGCATGCTATGCCATCGCAAAACCTTCTACCATGGTGCAAAAGATGCAAAATATCAAGAGGTTAAGAGGACACCGCAACGCTGTTTATTGTGGTAGGTTATTCCACAGTATTGATAACTCAAACATATTTAGACCTTTTTGTGTAACTTAGTAGGATGCATGTTGAAATGAGATTTGTTCTTGTTTCGTTTTTCTTTTTTAGTAGACACATTATTGGGAGGGCCTTATTACTTAAGCATTAAACTATTAATAGCAGGAACAATTTTATTGAAAATGGAGATGATTGATGGAGTAGTGTAATCCCCATACCATCACTGTTAGGTATGGGACATTTTCCCTCCCAAAGTCCTGGCTTATCCTATACATTAAGATTAACCAGAACTCCATTGTAGAGAAGAAACTTCATGACAGAAAAAAATTCAGAGGAAAAGTAAATAATTCTCATTGAAGTAATAAAGGTGATTTAAATTCTCAGCATTATTAAGAGGATTGAGAGAAAATTTACAGAAAAAATTAAGAGGAAAAGAAAATAATTCTCATTGATGCAATAAGGGTGATTTAAATTCTCTGCAGTATTTTTGGAGGGGGCCCTATAAAGGATTGAGAGAAAATTTAGAAGAAAGATTTTGTTTTCTGGAAAAATGAATTCTCAGTTACAAAGCATGAACTATCAGCTATTTATAGCTGTACAGATGAAGTACCTAACCACCTGTAACAAACTGAGAGTTAATTACAGAATACTGTACAGCTGTCAAGAATGAAGAAACTTAACTGAAAGCGAGAGCTATCTACAGTAATACATAAGTTATACCCAACTGATCAGAGATTAAACTATACTCTAACATGTCCCATAGGTGAGAGTAACAAAAATCTGGTGGGCTTACCAAAATACCTAAAATGAGCAATAAACCAGTCTAAAATATCAAGCAAGAGGCACTATTCTTTTTCCTCCTTCCAAATTTGTGGGATATTTGGAATGAATTCAATTGCCACTGTACCTTTCCAAGATTAGATAGATTCGTGCTGCCCTTGCTTACTATGGAGATTCCATTAATTGATATTTAATATCATGCAACTGACTTTAGCTTAACATGTAATCTACAGCTATATTTGATCGGTCAGGAAGATATGTTATTACAGGTTCAGATGATCGACTTGTAAAAATTTGGTCAATGGAAACTGCATATTGTTTAGCCAGTTGCCGTGGACATGACGTGAGTCTGTTTCTTTACTGAAAATACTAAATATGTATTATGTTTGTATAGATTTGCGTTGCCTATTGAACTATATGCTATATTTGATAGGGTGACATTACTGACTTGGCTGTGAGTTCAAACAATGCTTTAGTAGCATCCTCATCAAATGACTGTGTTATTCGAGTTGTAAGCTTTCATGTGACTAAGCAATTTTCTTGTTTTTATTTTCTTTTCCCTTCTCCCCTAGCTGTTTTGGATACATGATGTTTGATTATTTGATTTTCATAGTGGCGGTTGCCAGATGGTTTGCCAATATCAGTTTTGCGGGGTCATACTGGAGCTGTTACGGCTATCGCATTTAGTCCCAGACCGAATGCTGTATACCAGCTTTTATCGTAAGTCTTTTGTTAAATAGAGAAAGAAAAGAAGTTGATAATATAGGGTGCATTTGGATAAACTTATTTTTTGGAAAAAGTGCTTCTTTTAATAAAGTAAGCAGCTTTTTGTTTTTTTAGTGTGTTTGGCTAAAAACTGCTTTTGTTTAAAATAAGCAGTTTTCTACATATTTTAAGAAGCAAATCTTATCTGCCTATTAAAAAAGCACTTATTTCATATTTGCTTCTTTTAAGTTTACCCAAATGCACCCATAATCTTATTCCCAGCAGTGTAGAGGCATGTCATGCCAGCAAATGCAATAGTAGTTTCATTATATTTACAACACAAATATGTTTAGAAATATTGAAGGTGCCAATTCAATCTTGAGGTATATTTAACCATAATCTAAATATAGTTCACATGCAAGCTATGTCAGAGCAGTAGACAGGCTAATATGTGAACTATAATATATCACCCAGCTAATATTGCGTACAGTTAAGTTTGTAACTATCTCTTTCTATTTTTTTCGATCAAATTCTTGATAACTATCTTTTTTCCCTATTTTAGGTCTTAATAATTGTTTATGAAATATGAAGTCGCTACATTTAGTAATTAGTATAAACTATAAAGCCACTTGTTACTTCAATTAGTTTTTAAGAGATCATCTGTTTGAGTTGTGTTGATCCATCAATTTATTAAAATGATCCTTTGATTTCTTTTAATGATGCCTTAAACTGATGCTATGTTGTGTGATTATGACTGTTCGAGATCCCACTCTACTAGTGATATGAGCTATTAACAGTATGTATGTGGGGTGCAAACCTCACCTTACAAGTTGGTTTTGTAAAGTTGAGTTACCCTAATTTCTCCATTTCTATTATGGTATCAAAGTCTATCCCAACGATTTGTTATTTGTTGGGTCTATTGTACCACCCACTATCGAATGATCTGCAAATGTTAAACTTCACGCTCGAGATATTCAGTCCTTGGCGTGAGGTTGTGTTAGAGATCTCACATTCACTAGTGATATGCCAACTAATAGTATATATATGTGAGGTGTAAACTTCACCTTACAAGTTGATTTTGTAAGGTTGAATTAGGACCGATTTCTCCATTTCTATAATGACAATTTCCCTTTCATCTCCTGGCTACATGTTTTTGTGTGCATTTAATCTTCTGGCATGATGTGGATGATTCTCACCCTTAGGCATTTGTGGTTTTCTGTTATAAATTAACTTGATGATGTGTTGTTTACTTTGCAGTTCCTCTGACGATGGAACTTGTAGGATATGGGATGCAAGGTATACCCAGTCAAGTCCAAGATTATATGTTCCAAGGCCTTCTGAGTCTGTATTTGGTTAGTTGATTCTTTTGTGAACTATGATAGATTGATTTTTGGTGAAAAGAACTAATTTGGGATACCTTATTGGCTTTAGGGAAGAGCAGTGGCCCATCTTCTAGTACTTTACCACAGAGCCATCAGATTTTTTGCTGTACATTTAATGCTAATGGAACTGTCTTTGTAACTGGTAGCTCTGACAATCGTGCGAGGGTATGTGTTTTGCATGTGTGTTTGTAACTTTTTAAGTGCTTAGCTGTAGTTAGCAGCAGACATGCATAAATAACTCTGTAATCTTCACTGCTGAGGGTTAATTTAGGTTCTATTTGCTTTGTGGAAACAAACCATCTGTTTTTAGTTTTTACATTTTTGTTATTTCCCTTTCGTGTTGAGCTTCTGGTGTGAGTTTGTGAATTATGACAGTGTGAAGGGAACAAAACCTAGCAAAGACATTAGTATTTCCTTTTCTATAAATAAGTCTCTTTTTTCATCCGTGTTCAAGCTTTCTATAGGAAATATCACCACTTTCTAGAGAAAATGGAACAACCATTTTCTGACCATGTAGACATGATCACTGAACATTTTCATTAGGCTGTCAAATGCTAACAAAGTAACAATACATTGAGTTGGCTATTAGATACTTTTTCTGGACCATTAAATTTACTCTGAAAATAGTTGGTAAGGTGTTTGATTCTTTTCAGTATATAAGATTATACATTTATAATCAGACATTGGTAAATGCGTCTTTGGTGAGTGTAAAATGATGGAAACCATATGAGCCCTATATTTGTTCAAAATGATTTCCAGCTTTAAAATTTCTTAATCTAACTTAAAAGGTTTTGCAGGTATGGAATGCTTGTAAACTTAGTATGGAGGACACTGATCAACCAAATCATGAGATAGATGTACTATCTGGGCATGAAAATGATGTGAATTATGTGCAATTCAGGTTAGTGTGTTTCAATATGTGGTGATCATTGATAGATAATTTTGTTTGCATGCTGATGATGTCTGTGACTCCTTATTTTGCAGTGGATGTGCAGTAGCATCTCGGTTTTCCATCGCAGAAACTTGGAAGGAGGAAAATATTCCCAAATTTAAAAATTCCTGGTGTGTTGTGTTTCTGTGCTTGAGAATTAGAAATAGCTTCTTAAATGATCTTACTCCTGGCACTTTCCTTTACTTTTTATAACAAGAGATGTCTTCTTCCTAAATCTCTGGGCTTTTGCTATGATATAATGTCTAAATTGCTATATTTTATTCCAGGTTGAATCATGACAACATAGTTACCTGCTCTCGTGATGGGAGTGCTATTATATGGATTCCTAAATCACGCAGGTCACATGTAAGTCTTCGTCAAATATAATTTCTTCTACAATGTTCTCTCTTTACCAGAAAGTGAGTGTTGGCCAACTTTGTTATTCAAAATGCGAAAGATTGGTTATCAGATAATGGGTGATACTTTATATGTCAATTTTAGGGAAAAGGTGGTCGCTGGACACGAGCATATCATCTAAGAGTTCCACCTCCACCTATGCCTCCTCAACCGCAGAGAGGTGGTCCTCGTCAGAGAATTCTCCCAACTCCACGCGGTGTAAATATGATTGTTTGGAGCCTTGACAATCGCTTTGTCCTCGCAGCTATTATGGGTAAGTTGGTTTTGATTCCTTTTGTTGGAAATTGTTTCTATTACAAGGGAAATAATGTCTAGGATATCTCAAATGACAGATTTATGTATAGTGGATTAGTGGCTTATCATTATCCCGTGGAGTTATGTTTTCTACTTATTGCTCTTAAATATAATTCAATCTGAACAATTATAATAGAAATGTTGCTGAGTGTTTCTTCGCTCAAGCATTTTCACCAAAATCTTGTCTTCAACTTGGTATCAGAGTGGGTTTGATCCCACTCTGCCTGTCTTCTGGTCAAGATTTTGCTGCTGTCTGGTCTGCGCTATCTGTCATTGTCAGCCATTATACTGTTCATCCTATGCATTTTACATCCACTGTGCACCTCTACACTTCACTGTTGCCGTGCATTCGCAGTTACTGTTAATTTGCAACTCATGACTGGTTTTGGCTGGTTACTTATGTCACTGTTCATCAAGGGTGTCAAAATTATCGTTCTCAAGATGACTCAGTCTAACATTTGTAACTTTTCAATGCCTGGAACCATTTGCTTTAATTTTGACAAATTTGGATGACTTGTGGTTATGAAGAAGCTTTAGATATGTAATACTACCAGCACAAGACACAGAAGAAGTGATTCTATATAGTAGAGACCTTGAGATTCTTGTCCTATACCAATTATTCAACCCGTACCACGTTTCTATGTGACAAAAGAATCAAAATCAAATGTCTCCGAACAAATTAGAGAACAAGTTAATTGAATGTGAGAAATTAGATTAAAAAGACAATTAAGGATAAAAGGGATAAGTTATAAGTTGAATGAAGGAGAAAGGGAAATCAATTGCTTTAGCAAGAACCTTAGATCCATTTGCTAGGGTAATGAGATGAGGAATTTTTAGGAGGAGACACAGAGGAGTTTTAGCAAGAACCTTTACCAAAAATGTGATTAGAAGCCCTTGAATCGGCTCTTCATGAAATTTTAGCATTAGTATATATTGAGAGACACATAATTTTGAAGCACTAGTGGTGAAAGAACTTGCTTCCTATAGTTTTCCTTATCTGAAAAAAAAAAATGGATTGGTTTGCCAACTTAATCGATCTCTTTATGGGCTAAAAAATCTCCACATGCTTGGTTTGGAAATTTTGTTTAGTTTGGTTTTATTGTCATCCTTCTCTTGGGTAAATTTGTTTACTTTGTAGTACATGTTAATGATGATATTGGCAGTCTGAAATACTTTCTTGGTATTGAAGCATTTGTTCAACCACTTTCAAACAAAAGATCTTGGTGTCTGATACTTTCTCGGTATTTGAAGTTGTTCAATCAAAAGATGGCCTTGCAATTTCACAAAGTATGTTCTAGACATTTTGAAGGAAACAAGTATGACAAATTGTAGGTCTATTGATAGTCCTGTAGATCCAAATATAAAATTGATGGTCGATCAAGGGAAACCAACCTTGCTAAAAGATATAGAGATGTAGGTTTACTGGAGATTAGTTGGAAAACTCATTTATTTCACAATTATGAGGCCTGGTGTTTCTTTTTGCTGTCAGAGTAGTTAGTCAATTCATGCAAGCTCCCCATATTGATAACTAGGATGCAGTGGTTTATTCTTAGGTACATTTAAAAAGCTCCTGGGTAGCGACCTTTCTATAATGGGGATAATAAAGTTACTGGATAATGTGATACTGATTTGGCTGGGATCTTTAATTGATAAACTCTCTACTGCTAGATATCGTGTATTTAATGGTGGAAATATTGTCTCATGGAAAAGCAAGAAGCACAACTAGTTGTTCAACTTCAATCTAGTGCAGAAGTAGAATATAGGGCTATGGTTGTAGCTATTTGTGAAATTGTGTGGAACTATGGATACAATTTCTTCAAGAGTTGAAGTTTTGTGAAGTTCTATAATGAAGCTATATTGTGCTAATGAAGTAATTCTTCATATTGCCTCTAATCTAGTGTTTCATGACTTTTCACCATTTTCCACAATCTACAAAAATCATTAGAGTCTTTTAGTTGGAGTGATCAACTTGCAGACATCTTGACAAAATCTTTAAGGTTGTCAAGAATTCAATTTAGTTGTTTTAAGCATGGCACTTCAACATATACGCTCCAAGATGAGGGGAGTGTTGGAAATTGTTTCTATTCATAGGGAATTAATGTCTAGGATTATAGGATAGATACAAAGGCAGATTCTTGTATAGTGCCTTATCATTATTCTTGGGAGTTGGATTCTCTAATTGTTGCTCTTAAATGTAATTTAAATGAGTTACTTGAATATAGGAAAATCTTGAGTGAATTAACTTTACACTTAGCTCAGAACATCTTATCAATAGAGATAAATCAGAGCACAAAAGAAATCAGAAGGGTGAGTTTCAACAGTCACCTACCTCTGACATACAATCATAAATGAAAGATAAAATGAAACTCAACTAATAACTAACATTAAATACAAATTTATATTTTTATATTTAATACTCCCCCTCAAGGTGGAGCATATAAATCATATACTCCAAGCTTGGAAATCAAGTATTGAATCTGAGTATCCTTCAAGGGTTTGGTTAATAGATCTGCAAACTGATCATATGACTTGGTCCTAATTTTTTTGGACAACATCTTTTCTCTTAAAAAGTAACAATCAATTTCAATGTGCTTAGTCCTTTCATGAAACACTAGATTGGAGGTAATATGGAAAACTACCTGGTTATCACAGTAAAATTGTATTGGAGAAATTTCACAAAACTTCAATTCTTGTATAAGTTGTTTTACCCACACTAACTCACATGTAGATAGAGTCATAGATCTATATTCAGCTTTTGTACTAGATCAAGAAACAATATTCTGTTTCTTGCTATTCTATGAGATAAGGTTACCACCAAGATACACACAATAACCAGTCGTAGAGCGACAATATTATCGGATTCTGCCCAATCAGCATCACAATATCCAACAATTTGGCTATTTCCTTTATCCTCATACAACAGATCTTCACCTGAAGCCTTTATGTATCTAAAAATACGTATTACTCAATTCCAATTATCAATACAAGGTGAATTCATGAACCAACTCCAACTGCAAAGGAAATATCTAGCCTGGTAATAGTAAGATATATGAGGTTCCCAACCAGCCTTCTATACCTCTCTGGATCTAAGTATAAGTCTCCTATATCAGCCACTAACTTCTTGCAGGGTCCATAGGACTGTTAACGAACTTACAATTTGACATTTTGGTTTCTTTTGGAAGATCCAATGCATACTTCCTCTGGGAAACTACAATACCTTCTTTGGATTGAGCTACTTCTATTCCAAGAGAAATATTTCAAATGACCAAGATATTTTATTTGAAAAAGATTGCATAAAATGTTACTTTAGCTGAGATATTGTGACTTCATCATTCTTTGTAATAACAATGTCATCAACATAAACAACTAAATAAACACGCTTTCCAAAAGATTCATGATAGTAGAAGACGGGGTGATCAACTTCACTCCTTTTCAGTCCAAAACTTTGGACAACTCTGTTGAATTTTCCAAACCAAGCCCTTGGAGATTGTTTAAAACCATAGAGAGACCGTCGAAGTTTACACATTAGACCAGACTCCCCCTAGCAACAAAACCAGGAGGTTGTTCCATGTAAATTTCCTCATATAACTCATCATGAAGGAATGCATTTTTAACATTCATCTATACAGGGGCCAATGGAGAATAGCTGCATGGTAAGAAGAAGACGAATGGTAGTGATCTTGGCCACCGGTGAGAAAGTATCTCCATAATCAAATCCATAAATCTGAGTGTAACCTTTGGCTACTAGACGAACTTTAAGGCGATCAATTTCATCATTAGGACCAACTTTAATAGCATAGATCCATCTACAACCAACTGCTTTCTTCCCAGGAGGAAGATGAACCAACTCCCATGTACCATTGTGATCAAGGGTCTGCATTTCATCAATCATGGTTTGTCATCATCCAGGATGATCAAGTGCTTCACAAACATTTTTGTAAAAAGTAATAGACGATAATGAATTGACAAAGGAACAATAAGAAGGAGAAAAACAATGATAACTCAAAAAATTGTAGATAGGGTGAGGGTTTCGAGAGGAGTAAATACCTTTTTGGAGAGCAATAGGTCAACTTAAGTTGTCATCAGCCATAGAGGAAGAATTAAGAATCGTTGTACAAGAAGCAGATGGAGAGGGATATGAGTCCAGAGAGTCACCAGGTACGATGGAACTATCTACAGGTGTCATGCCTTGAATAGTATCAGAGGGTGAAGGATCAATGCCAATGATATTTTTGAGTTGAAGGAATATCTACATGATCAGATTGAGACGAAATTCCAGGAGAGATGACAATTTCAGGACGAGAGGTAGAAGTGAGCAGTACCTTTTGGATGGAAATGAAGTTTGAAATGGAGGAGTAAAAGGGAGTATCCTCAAAGAAGGTAACATTAGCAGACATGTAATATCTCTTGGTATTAGGAGAATAGCATTTGTAACCTTTTTGAAGATGAGAGTATCCTAGGAAAATACACTTGATGGATTTAGCTAACAACTTATTGATATCTGGAGACAGATCATGAACAAAACACGTACACCCAACTACGCATGGTGATACATGATACAAAGGTTCAGTGGGAGACAGGATTGTATGAGGAATTTGATTATCAAGAGAGGAAGAGGACATTCTTTTAATAAGATGAGAAGCAGAGAGAAACACAACTCTCCAATGATATAATGGAACCTTTGCATTAAGCATTAAGGAGTGAGTTGTTTCAACAAGGTGGCAGTTCTTTCTTTCTGCTATCCCATCTGGTTGAGGAATGTGAGGACAAGTGGATTGGTATAAGATTTCTTGAGATGACAAAAAAGAAAAGAATTCAGAGGAAAAATATTCTTTTGTATTATCACTTCTAAAAATTTTAATTGATTTTTCAAACTGATTTTTTATTTTATGAAAGGACACAAATATGGACAAAAGTTCATATCTTTCTTTCATTAAATAAAGTCACGTACAACAGGAATATTCGTTAATGAGAGTTACAAAATATTTAAATTCAAAAGACGGAACTCGACTAGGTTTCCAAATATTTGAATGAACAGTGGAGAAGGTTGAATTACATCTTGATTCATCTTGACTAGGGAAAGAAGATCTAACATGTTTGCCTAGTTGACAAGCTTCACATTCTAAAGTTTGGATTTTCTTAACACTAAGAGTCATTATCTTTAATTTGGCTAAACTTGGGTATCCAAAACGATCATGCAATAGTTTAGGAGAGATAGATGCAATGCAAGACACTGAAGGACTAGATTTTAGGTAATAGAGACCCCTTGATTCATGTCCTGCGCTAAGCTGCCGGCTCGTACCACGTTCTGGAATGACAAATGAATCAAAATTAAATGTGACTAAGCAATTTAAGGATTTAATTAACTGACTTAAAGAAAATAATTTAGGACAAGAAGGAAAAACAAAAGTTAAACTTAAGGAGGAAGAAACTGACATTGAACCTATTCCTTGAGCTGAAACTTTTGACCCATTAGTTAATGTGACAAGGTGAGGAAATTTGGGAGATGACAAAGATGAAAACAAAGAGTTATTACCAAAGATATGGTTTGAAGCACCAGAGTCAACAATCCATAGATATCGAGCTTCCACAAATTGAGAAATGTAGGTTGCTGAGACATTAGGTCCAGAAGAGGGTTCAAGACTTCAACCTCAAATACTCTTGGTATCCTTGATACTCTTATTCAGATAATTTCCTTTCTTTAGGTTTCTCAGACCTTGATAATGTACAGACTTGTCTAGAAATGTAGGTTGCTGAGACATTAGGTCCAGAAGAAGGTTCAACAAGGTTGTTAGACTTCAACCTCAAATACTCTTGGTATCCTTGATACTCTTATTCAGATAATTTCCTTTATTTAGGTTTCTCAGACCTTGATAATGTACAGACTTGTCTAGAAAACCATGCAGTGAGGAGCATGTTTCATGAGTATGACTTATCCTTTTGCAATGAGTACATTGAGAACGATTACCTCTTCCACCTCTTTGACCACGTCCTCCTCTCCCTTTAGAAGATATCATAACAGAAGATTCTGCATTACTTTCAAAGGAGGTACCCTCATTATTTAGGGTAGGAACATGGGAGAGTCGAGTAGTTTGGCTCTCCATAATAAGAATATCTTGTCCTAACAGAACTTGATCAAGGATGTGATTGAATGATGAGTTCATACCACGAAGAATCATAACCATATCGAGATTATTAAGTCGTTTCCTTATTTCTTCTATAGAATCAGCTTTTAGGATAAGCTTCAACTCTTTTGCAGGGACCTAAGCATCGGAAACATAAGATACCATATATGAATCATTTTGCTTCAAGGAGGCTAGCTTTTGAGTACAATCAAATAAGCATTGAATGTCATTAGAGTAAATATTTTGAGCTTTCTTCCAAAAAGAATAACAATATTTGAATGCTCTAAGATTTCTTAATAGACGAGCACAAAGTTGAAAATCTAGTTTCTTCCATTGAACTTTCTGTTTAATTGATCCCTCAATATCTTCTTTTTCTAAATATTCATGGTGTCCCTATCCAAGAAACTAGAGTTCCACAGAGTCAGCCCATGATAAATAATTTTTACCATTGAGCTTCTCCATTATAATAATGGCAGCCCCCGATATAGAAAGGATAGGACCAGAGATGACACCAGAGGAGGTAAAGGAGGCCATTTCAGATCTGGAAAAAGGAGCAAAGAAAGGACCTAGAGAGAGATATTTGAGCTAAACCTAAGGAAGCTTGTTTGAACTGGAAAATGAAGACCTGCAATGGAACCAACAAGCTTCGACGAACCAGACAATGGCATAACGATGGTGAATAGAGGTTGTCTGGCCATTGCGTGGAGCTCACGTGATTCTTGTTTGGCGAAGCGTGTGGCGGCACGTGAGGAGTTCATTGGAGGAGCGACCACTTGGATTAGGCTGCACACATCGAGGCGCACTTAACCTTGAATTCGTCAGACAAAAAAGTCGGCGGCGGCGGACGGCCTACTGCGACTTTAGACTTAAAGAGCGGGATCGTTTCTACTCTGATACCGACTTGAATATAGGAAAAGCTTGAGTGAATTAACTGACACTCAGCTCAAAACATCTTATTAATAAAGATAAACTAAAGTACAAAAGAAATTAGAAAAGTGAGCTTTAACCGCCACCTACCTCTAACATACAATCATAAATGAAAGATAAAATAAAGTTCAACTAACAACTAACATTAAATACAAACTTATATTTAACAGGTTTAAAGGTTAAGTAGTGATTCTGCTAAGTGCTTCTTCACTTTGTTTCTTGAACTTCTTTTCTTGTCTTGCTACTCTATTTCCATTTTTTCTTGTTTATTTGTTTTCTTTTTTGCTTTCTTTCTCCAGTCTCTTTGGTGGTGAAAATTTTTATTTTTTATCTTCACTAAAAATTTGATTTTTTATATTTATATACAAAATTACTGTGGGTGATTTTATTATTGTTTATTAGTAATTGTTCAATTAAAATAGAGAGGGGGGAAAAAATCTTAAGTTGGCTCTAGTGATTTTTAGAACTTGCTCAGTTGTATCTAGCTCTAGCATAGTAGTTGTGTGTGATAGCAGCATGCACCCTACCACTCCTCCAAAGGTCATCACATCACACCTGTCTGTTGCAGCACTTTTTGTGGCCAAAATTGTGTAAAATCATGGAAGCCGTCTATCTTAAGCTTCTTTTCTATATGCCTCTCTCATGTCTTTGAATGCTGCTAGTGGGTCAGACAAGAGAAATGAGCATTAAGAATCCTAACTATAAACAACACCGTATTCTTTTTTTTTTTTTTTTTTTGCATAGTAATATTTGTACATTTAATTCCAAGATAAGGCTATTTGTGTTCGGGCTTCGACTGTCATTTTTAAGTTTTGGACACTTATTTGTATAAGGTTTTCTTATCTCTTTTAATTAAAAGTTTAGAAATAAAAATCAAAATTCAAATTTAGATGCATATAATCGAGTCTTATATTTTAATCAAATTTAAATTGAGAAATTTTAGAAACATTTTTTTTTTTGAAAATTTATATGCTCTATAATCAAGTTTTAATATACATATTTTCTCATCAAGATCCTAAACAAAAATATTTTTAATTAATGTATTTAAAATTTCTAGTTTAATTTAATAAAAGAAAGCTAGAACTTATGATCAAATTTTAAAACAGAACTTGTCAAGTATTGTTTATAATTAAATATAAAAATATTTAATTGATGGTGATATCTTTTAATTAATGTGCTATCTGCTATTGATCATTATGGTATTAGAATGAGTTGGACCTAACTCAACTCCAAAAATTAGTTCATAGGATGAGGGTTGCCCACCTATTTATAGTGTATTTTGGCACTACCCATAGTCAATGTGGGATCTAGGTTTTTCCAATACAACCCTTCATACCTTAGCACTATTGAGCTTGATGCATGGATAACAAGGTGGGTAGCCCATTTTTAACAGATCTGTGATAAACTCTGAAACAACATTATATGGATTGGGCCTAGCTCAACCCTAAAAGCTAGATCATAGGGTAAGGGTTTTATGCATCGATTGACTTAGTTTTTCAAAAGCATGTTTAGAGTTATTCGGCAAATAATATTTTAGGGTTTTGTCACCTTGAAGAATGAATGCATCATCTTAGTATCATAGTGAACTAACAAGGCTAGTGTTTTTGTCTAGATTCTCATGTACGCCTTTTAGATATTCTTTCTAAGTGTTAAAAGAGAGAAAAACAGAGGACTGAAGAGTATGTGCATATAAGTTACTACCTTTGATTGTACATAAATAGAGAATATTTTGTTTCCTCTAAAAAAATAATGTGCTTATAAACTACTATTATTACTAAATCAAAACATTATATTTTGATTTTCAACACTCTCCCTGAAGCTAAAGTTTACTAATCATTCAGCTTGTAACAAGAAAATTTATTCTAAAATGAAAAACATGAAACTTGAACCCCAATAAAAAGGATAACAGTTTTGAAAGACAACTCAAGGATATTTGTGAAGTCAGGGAATATTGCTAGAGAGGGATGAAATATCCATCAACCAAAGAAAAACAAGTTCCGACTTTTTTAAAGCCAACGTTTGAAAGATTCAAACAAATATTAGTAAACACCCAAACTTCTTTGTATTGAAAAACATGTTGGAAAAGGAGACGTTAGAATAGGCGATTGAAAAGTTCTTCACTGAAAGATGAGTGGTGAGCAGGAGGTGGTGGCCGGAAAACACGTTGACAAATAATGACAACATGATAGATAATGCCACAGTTCTTTATCGAAAAATGAAGATGCACAAGGTGGTAGTAAACCACGGAAAAAAAATCCTCAAAGAACCTTGTAGCAGCTGTAAGAGTCCACAAAACACAGAAGTTGAAATGCAAATCTAAACAGAATATGCGAACCCCCCACATTAGCCAAACTCATCGTAAAAGAAGGGGGTCTCTCCAAAAGTGCTCCAATTGAAATGAGACTTTACCGGTAGGTCAAGATGATAGGGACTAGGGAGACCTTATTGTCCAAGACTCCAAGTCGTAGCTTGAAAGGTGGTCGGACACACCATCACACGTAAAAAAATGACGCTGGATGCTTGGTGTTTGGTGCATCACAAAATGTGCACATGAGAGCGCGAGATTCCGATGGGTCAAGCTGTATGGGGATGGATAGATTTGCCTCTGGCGATCCTGACTGGAAAAGTCATCAACAATAGATGGCGATCGTTGAAAAGTCACCAGCATAGAAAAAGTCATCGGAAAAGACGACACACAAACAGTTTGAATGTACATTGGTAAAGGGAAAGAATTTGCTAAAAGAAGGCAATGAATAAGGTCCACCGGGGACAATGGGTCTCTGATGGGGCACAATTTTTTGTTATTCTCCTGTTAGGCTTTGATACCATGTTAAAAGAGAGAAAAACTGAAACCATGTGATTGAATACACAACGGAATGTGGAAACATGCTCATATAAATTAATATATAAGTTAAAAATTTTGATTATACATAATTTTTCTCTAAATAAAAAATAATGTGCCTATAGACTGCTAGTATTACTAAAGTAGAATATTATATTCTGATTTTCAACACTATGGAATCAGCAATTTTGAGAGTTTTAATTATTAATTTAAGATTATTTTTATATGCCTTTATGCTTGCTATACACTATCATTTCTGGGGGCACACATGGTTCAAGAAAACATTTTATTTTCGTAAATTAATTGTAAAAGTATCACTTTTTTAAGCTAATTTTTGTTTTTTAAAATTTTTATTTGAACAGGAATTGGGGGAAACAACATTTTGATGATTTTATCCTTTTATGTACCAATATTTGAAAACATCAAACAATCAAAATGAGACTCTTTTGTAGTTAATGATGGAAACAGGTGATGAAGACATAAAACTGTTTTCTTCACTAAACACACCCTTATTATTCATGTATTTCACTTGTTATCATGCCACTCGTGCATGTGTAAGGATAATCCCGTGGCCTTTGTAATCTTCTTTCATGGTTTTGAAGGTAATGACTATTGTTTTGTCTGATTACAAGATACTCTTGCAGATTGTAGAATTTGTGTTTGGAACGCATCTGATGGCAGCTTAGTACACTCATTGACTGGGCATACTGAATCTGTAAGTGTGTTATTTATTGGTTTTGGTTTATCTTCCTACTTCACTCAAACGCATTACATCCAATGCTGAGTTTTGTGTCTCAGTTTTTGTTTCAAACATTGCTCAAGACTTGCAGTCTAATTTAATTTAGTGTTTCAAAGAATTGATCTTTTCATTCATAATTTTACATATTCAAGTATTTGTTTTCTAGAGTTCAGATACAAACAGAAACTTCTTTTGCACTGACTGCAACAATTCTTGGCATAGTTTATGAACATGATGTCTTTATCTTTTTCTGGCCTCTTTATACCAAGTTTTAAGTATTTATTTTACAGGCTTTGGGAAACTTGGAGTTATTGTCTGTTATGACGTCTAGAAAATATCTTATAATATCTATATTGTATCTTTAAAAATATTTTACTATGTGGATGATCTCTTTATAGAGATTTTCAGATTTGATTTGATTTTGCAATTGGTTTCTTTATTTGATTAGCACTAGAATTTAGAAGTCTTGTATTAGTGTAAATAAGGTCAATAATTTTTTCTTTTGTATCACCTGTCACCTGCTCTGGCATGCCCAGAATGACCAAAGCTTAAAATCTCACCAAATTGAAGCTCTAATGAGCAACCCACAGGAATATGACCAGCCTAGCTTTTTTATGTTCCTGAGAGCATGTCTTGTGACATCACTAGCTGCTCTAGGTTTAACCACCATTCACCTTGTTGAATCATTTCCGACCCAGCACCTGTCATCTCTGCTTGCCACATTCATGCGATTGCTTGGCACCTTTTATGATGCTTACTGCCATGTTTCATACTTGGATCTAGTGTGGTCTTCCTAACTTACATCATGTTTGAGTTGTTTGGGCTGTTTCTTGTCATTCCTGTAGATAATTATCTATAGTTTGAGCCATTAGGCTCATTTTTTAGTGTTTGCTCTTTTAGTTGGACTTTTGACTTGTTTTGGTGCCAATCTGCCTTGTGCTGTGTTATGTGGTTTGAATTCTTTCTCATTGTTTGTCTGATGGTGTTGGCCATTATGTGTTCTTTCCATCAATGATCATTCTGGTGTTTTTTTTTTTTTAATTATTAACAACGTATTTGTTAAGGAAGAAGAGAAATGTACATAGAGGATAAGAAATGCTCAGGAGCATTCTGGTGTCTTGTTTCCCAATGATGAATCTCACAATGGCATTAGTTATTGTCACCAAGTACTTTCCTTCAGATGAATCATACTAGTAGTGTTTTTTCTTTCATTGGCAATCATTTTGATGGAAATCCCTCATTGAGAACTCACATGGTGGCAAAAGTGCAATGCGATGTCGTCCACCCCTTAAAAGTCGTTGGTGCATTGAAGCCAAAACTCTCTCCTTAATTGACGGGTTTGTTAAAGATTAGATATCATTCCGTTATTTATTATTAGATAGTAATTGAGGAATTACTCATTACCTATTATTAGATTGATTCTTATAGTCAAGATTGGAGAGATCCTGTGTAATATCAATAGTGATCCTATATGCTCATTATAAATAAAGGCATTGTGTAGTCATCCAAGACACACATTTACATGGTATCAAAGCAAACTATTCTTATTCTTGGTTGGGGTATCACAAAAATCGTGTCTTATCGGGAACCCATTGTTCTGAGTGGGCTCTCTACTCACTATTTCCTTTTCAATAATTTGTTTTAGTTTTTTATGCCACTACCTACCGATAAAGCTATGTGACCTTTCCAGCTAATAACCTGCAGATATACGTTGCTCCATTGACGATTTGTTGCCCTCTTATTAGTCTATATCAAAGACCATTCTTGGAGATTGTCATGTCACCCATGTGTGCAACCAACTCAAAACACTATTGCACATGGCCCTAAGTAAGGCCCTAGTGTGTGAAGTTCACATATATGATGCTTGACACCTCTCCAAAAACTTTTCTCTTATTTTTCCGCCTCATGGCGTGCTTCATTCATGGGTTAGCAATACCTATTAGTCATCGCTACTATGGTTCTTCATTGAATATCGTCAAACTATGTTTATTCAGCACAACCACACGACTGAAACTACTTTTCATTTTTATTCTTATTAAATTTATTAGATTAACCACATCTATAACAAGTTTGATTCATATCCTACATATATACTCCAATTTGAAGAAGAGTGTAAAAATAAGATATTATTCCTTTATTTATGTTTAAATAGTAATTGAGAATTTACTCCTTATTACCTATTATATTGACCTTTAATCATGATTAGAGAGATCCTATGCAATCTCAATAGTGATCCTATTTACTCATTATAAATAAATGCATTGTGTGGTCGTCCAAAGCACACATTGACACATTTAGAGGGTCCAATAACCGTGATGCCTTCTGATAGTTGGTGATGTACACCATTTGCAACCACCATTGTCGTCACTTGCGTTAAACATGTCTTCCACCGCCAACTTCCTCAATGAGATTAGAAACATAGGGATGCAGGACAAGAAGCGTTGCATATTGTCAACCTTGACGAGGGATTCAAAGGAGAACCTCCGTAGTGGTCCCGTGGCAGAGAGAGTAGCAGCAGCAGCGGCAACCACAATGTCATCAATTAAAGTCAGTGTTATTATATACCCAAAACTTGTGTTTCAACGATAGTAGCTCGAATGCCATTCCAAAGCTTAGTTCTTTTCTTCATTTCTGTTAAGGTTTTATTGTCCCTTTTTCTAGTTTTGGAGACTTCATTGTTTTTTATTTGGGAGATATATGTTGACGGGAGGCATGTGAACTCTTTTCCTTGATTGCATCATATGAATTTTGGTTGTTGCTAGGAACCTATGAGTGTTGTGAAATCTATGTGGACCACTACGTGAGTGAGGATGAATTGATTATAATTTGGGGTTGCTGGAATCATGGTGCGTAACAGTTCCCATTCCAATGTGAAGAAAGAAAATGGGGATTCAATGCATACAGTGCATGTTTGTCTTTGATAAACTTGTGAGATTTAACCATATGGATTTAGAAATAAATATGGTCCATAATGAACCACTTTACAAAGGTGGTTCACCCTAGAATTATTCATATATTAAATACTAATTCAGAGACATTTAAGAGAAATATTCACAAAATGCAACTTCCTAGAGTAATGATAAACCTCTAAGAGTATTCAACTTTGCTAGACTTTAATTCAAAGCATGGTGCCTTATGCCGTGGGCTGAATAAGTTGCTCTTGTAGATCTAAGATGTAGTTAATTCAGACATGTGTGCGAGCATGTTTGTGTGTGTATATATACATATACACACACACAAACAACTGAGTGATTTAACACAAGCATCTTTTACAAATTTCAGTTCCAATATTCAGCTGCAATGATTCAGAATAGCCTCATTCAAATTTCAAGTGTATTAGGTTTTTTTTGAGTTTTTTTGGAGAGAGATTGCGAGAGAAAATGAAATCAGTAATTGTATTTATATATCAGAATTATGATTTTGTCTCATTGTTCTTTCATGATTGATTTACATTTATATAATGGGACACAAGGTTGTTTGACAAGGTGAAACTTGTCTGATAGATACATCAATGCAGCTGTCATAACTAACTATAACAGAAAACAACTTACTTGAACACTCTAGATTCTAGAATACAAAGAGTTACACGAGTATGCTATATAATCTATCATTATGTATGGTATCTTTTAAAATGTTTTAGAGTATCTTAGATGATCTCTTAGGAGTGTTTTTCATATTTCTTGGTATTTTCTTATTTATTTCCTTCTTTGGCTAGAATTAGGAGTACAATACTAGTTAAATATGGCTTAGAGATTTTTATTTTATATTGCATCATTATACACGAGAATTTAATCTATTAACATTGGGCTGTTTTTTGTAGTTCTGGTAATTATGATTAGAGCACACTGCCTATTTTTAATCACTTTTTCTTTCTTTGGGGGCAAGGGGAACCGTTCTAGGATAGACTAAAGAGTAGTTACTTTTGCTGTCGGTGCTTAAGGTCATTGTTTCTTTAGGTGTATTTCTTAATTGATATACTGAGTGTTTGTACAGCTTTGTTGATATTCCCCCACCGATACCCTCTCTCTCTCTCTTTCCATTTTTTGTTGTATGCTTGCTTTGTAGGAAGATTCCTTATCATCTTTCTTTGAACTTAATTTCTCTCTGAAGTAATTTTTTGTTGTAGTTTGTAATAAACAAAATCCAAAGTCGAATGTTAAATGATATAATGAAAGTTTTAAGTTTAAATAGTCATGCAACTCAATTTATTTAATGACTGAAATTTTCTCTTCCAGTTTTTATATACTATGTTAGTAAACAATAGCATATTTACTTGTAGTTTGTATAGATGTGAATGAATGTTCCTCTGTTCCTTGCTCCTTTGACAACCGTGTGAAGCATGTGTCTGACTTCAGCCATATGCCAATATATTTTCTGTTAGAAAATTACAATTGTATGCACAGAAGAGTTTGAAGCTGCTATGACATCTATCTGTCTCAATGTTAAAAAATGGAGAACACTTAACCCGAAATTTTAAGCAATTAAGATTTAAGATATTAACAAATAGCTGAAATATGTAGACTATATCGAAACTGTAATCTATTTCAAGGGGAAAACTCAGTTATAAGAGCAGGAGTAACATGGATCAAACATTTTAGCACATGGCCGATTAGTTTTAATACTATAAAAAAATGTTGATGTTGAAGTCTACAATATTAAGAAAGAAAGATTTTAATAGTTCTGAGTCGCTTTGGCTTCAGGAGGAATTTGATCAAAGTGAGATTTTATAACAATTAAGTTACATTGTCTTCCTTTGATTAGCGTATGCATGCTTATTAACTTTTCTGTTGGTCAGTTCACTGCTTTTATCTCAGATGATACACCAAGTTTTTTCTCTTGGTCCTAACTCCTAAGTCAATTGCAGAAGGGAAAAACTATATAATGTGAATGCATATTTAATATCTTTTTATTGGGTCGATATGCCTTAACTTGCGTTGATTCTTTGCATTTTAGACATATGTTCTTGATGTTCATCCTTTCAATCCCCGGATAGCTATGAGTGCAGGATATGATGGAAGAACTATCGTGTGGGATGTGAGTCACCAGTTACTTTTATGTCACTCCTCTGTAGGCTTTCCTCTATATTTTAAATAACTTTAATATTTTCTGAATTTAGATATGGGAAGGCATGCCTATCCGGATATATGAAATATCACATTTCAAGTTGGTGGATGGAAAGTTTTCTCCGTAAGTAGCTCTCTCATTTTGGCATCAAGTGTTTTTTGTGTCTCCCTTCCACACCCCCCCCCCCCCCCCCAGCTATTTGCGTATCATCATAATCATCAGTTGTTATTTTCAGATACCCATAAACAGAATTGTGTACTCTATTGTTTGCAACGTTCAAAATCATTTCCAATCCCTCATAATTTAAATTACCTTAGAGATGATATATCAGTTAATTAGTTTGCTGAGATCTTTTAAGGATCCAATCTTCTGATACACATTTGTGATTGGTTAATTAAACCTTTCGTTCCTATACTTTATATCAATTTTTAGGATCATTTTATGACATGCATAAAGTTGACTTGTTGAATTTTCAATGCCTTTGCCATTTAAATCGATAGCATGCTGAAATTAAATCCATTACTGTACTAAATACAGATTGCAATTTGCAATATGATGCTGGAATGACTGTTAAATTCAAATAACATTGACCGGTGAAGACATCATGATTTGTTGGACTCAATCCTTTTTCTTTATTTGTAAAAACAAATGGAGTGTAGTTATGTTATACATGCACCTTTTTATAGCCTTGTTTTATTGGTCTTTCGCTGTGTTTCACAAAATCATTGTATACTACCTAAACCAGTTCACTTTTGTGATTTGAAATTTATTTTATCACATAGGGATGGGACATCAATTATACTTTCAGATGATGTTGGTCAACTATATATATTAAGCACAGGTCAAGGCGAGTCCCAGAAAGATGCCAAATATGATCAGGTACATACAATGATCATCCTATTGTAATTTTCTCTTTTTTTTTTGCTACAGTTCTGGTACCTAATACTAATGTCGTCTGCAAAAACTTCTGTAGTTTTTTCTTGGTGATTATCGACCTCTGATTCAAGACACTCATGGTAATGTACTAGACCAGGTTAGTTGATGACTTGCTTGCTACTTTTTCTTTCATTTATGAAGTTGTTAGAACCTAGGATGTACAGATACAACACGGGTTACCTATTCGATGAAACTGACGCATAAATATTGCAATTTTTTCAAATAATAGGACACCACAACTATAATTTAATATAGAGTTAATCTAAAATTGACAGAAATAATTTTAAAATAATGGAAGAATTCATGTTTAAAAAATGAGCATATTTCTTTAATAAACATGAAATAAGAAAAGCTATCTAATTGTTACGGTATTCTGATCGTTATTAATATAAAAGTTTGAAAAATTAGAAAATTGCAATAGAGGTATTTGAAGTGTCCATGTAGTATATGATGCAGTTATGACATGTCATGACTATGTAGAGGTGGTTGTACTTCGGAGGTTAGAACATCTTTTCAGCTTGGTTGTGTTCCTATTATCATTTTATGATTTAGGTTAGGTTGGGGTGGTTGCTAGGCATGACAACAGGGAGGAGCGAAGCGAGGATGAGCATAACATTCTCATCCCCATCCCCGTCCTCGATACTTGATGGGTATGAGATTTATGTCTCATTCTCATCCCTATCGGGTATTGGTATACCCGTACCCATCAAACAAATTATCATAATTTTTTTTCAATAAAAAATAAATTGTTGGAATATAATGATATTTATTCAAAAGTTACATAATAAACAAAAAGTTTGTAATTTATATATGAAACGTTTTTTGACATCCAAAAATTGTAATTTGTGTGGGTATAATAAATCAAGGGTAAGAGTGTGTAGTATTTTAGTTATTAAAATCAGAACGGGGACTGGGACGGGGTGGATGTCTATATCCCCATCCTCGCCTCTATTCCCAACTTAACAAGTTGAGTATTTTTCATACTCGTATCCATACTCGATCAAATCTTTACGATGGGGTCAAGAATTACCCACAACTACGAATTTATTTGTCATTTCTAGTTTCTCGTTCCTGTCAAACAAATTATAATAATTTTCTTAATAAAAAATATTGTTGGAATATAATGATATTTATTCAAAAGTTATGTAATAAACATAAAATATATGATCTGTGAAGCCCATATATGGGATGACATGGATGTTGCACCACATATACGAGTATATGACAATTTTTTTAAAATTAAGAATATGACATGTCTTCGATATGTTACTAAAAACTATATTATATATAACTACAACACTTGGTATAAAATTCCTAACAAATTGAAATTGCAGTATTTTAATACCATATAATTCATTCAACATAAGTTGATAGATTGTTAGTCATTCATATGAATCATATCAAATCCTCCAATATTTTGATCATATATGAATTGTCTTCATTCATAACTATAATCTTGATCATAATTTTCAAAACAAAATACTTGTGATTATAAATAAATAAAAAAAAAACATTTTATTTTCCTATCAACTAAGTTACGTGGCAAGCATCAATAAAACTATAGTAGTATCTTTTGGTCAAACTCAACAAGTTTTATCTATATACAATACAAAAGTATCATTACTAGTTAGTAATTAAAACTTCTAAAATTTTATAATTTAAAACAACTATTAATTTTAATTTTTAATTTAAACTATTAAAATTAAAATAATAAAATGTAAAAAAAAAAAATCAGATAATGGCTCAAGTTGTATCCTCATAGTAATACGGCTTGAATCATGTTCCCTCATGGTAAGCTGTACCACAACCAATCCAAGCTGGACCAGGTAATTTTTTTAAAAAAATAAATAAAAAATAATTGGATACTTGTAGGATGTATCTGGGCGGTATCCGTGTCTGATACGAATACGACACTGGTACTTTTGCTATCTTGGAGTATCCAGATTTCATAGATATTGAGGCTTTTTTAATATTAGTGGTTCTCTATTTTTTACCACATGTGAAAGATTAGGTACCCAAAATCCCAAATACTACCTTTTTAATTTGTGAATTCATTCATAAAAAGAAAATACAAGGGAAGTTAATTCACCCAAACCAATTTTTTAATGCATTTAAAATTTAAAATTCAATCTATTGCAAAAAAAAACAGAAAAAAAAAAAAGTGGCTCCTATGTAGTGAGGATTTCGCTTTATAGGGAAAATTGGGAAGTTATATATATATATATATATATATATAGCCTTGATTAAAAGAACATTGGTTGAAATTGTGATGAAATGTTAGTTAGTGTATAAGCTATATAGCCTTTTCAATATGGATTATAAATTAATGGCTATAACTCCTTGGTTTTCCCTCTAAAGTGATTCCCCACTGTCATTATTCCTCTAAATATTTACTTGAATATTTAAGAATATTAAGGTGACATTTGGTTTGAAAAAATATTTTCTATTTTTATTTTTTTAAAACAATTGTCATTTTCATGTTTTCAATATTTTTAGAATATGTGTATTTTCACTTGATATTTTATATTTTCAAAAAATAAAATTGTTAAATTTAATCAATTTTAGTAAAAATATTATAAAATATTTATATTATATTTTTTTGTTATAATTAAAATATTTTTAATTTATTATTAAGTTTTTACATAATTTTGATTTTTGAAAAAAAAAATTCTATTTCCAGTTGATTTGAAATTATAATATTTATCACAGAAAAAACAACTTATTTAGCAATTAATTTAATTAAAAATCTTATATATATATATAATTAAAAACTTCTTATGTATCCATGGCATCTATAGAATCACTGGCATACATAAGGTATCCATGGCCTCTATAAAATCACTGGTACATTAACTGGCGAGTTTAATTAAAAAATCTTATATATATATAATTAAAAACTTCTTATGTATCCATGGTATCTATAGAATCACTGGCATACATAAGGTATCCGCGCCTCTATAAAATCACTGGTACATTAACTGGTGAGTTTAATTAAAAAATCTTATATATATAATTAAAAACTTCTTATGTATCCATGGCATCTATAGAATCACTGGCATACATAAGGTATACATGGCATCTATAAAATTACTGGTACATTAATGGGCGCATTTCTGGGATGGATCATTCACTAGTTTTGCCTGTGATAAATTTTGTAGAGGCATACATAACAATTTTTTTTATGGGTGAATCCTGTTGTTTAAAATGACTTTCTTTGATATTGTAGGATTGGTTTTGAATGCATGCTTTATATGCTATCATATAACATGTGTTTCCTAACTTTGTAATATTAAAATTTGAATCAGGAAACACAAATTGTTCCATATCGACGGAATCTGCAAGATTTGCTTTGTGATTCAGGTTATTTGTTTTCTTGGATCTTTTTTTATTGTATATATGTATTTCTTTGCCATCTTTCATACACTTTTCTTTATCTCATGTATTCTTATTAATTGTTGGTTACTTGCTGCTGCCAAATTTCCAGCAATGATACCATACCCCGAACCTTATCAGAGTGAATTTCAGCAAAGACGATTAGGAGCGTTAGGCCTTGAGTGGCGCCCATCATCACTGAGGCTTGCTGTTGGTCCTGATTTCAGTCTGGATCCTGATTATCATATGCTTCCATTGGCAGATTTGGATTTGCTTACGGAACCTCTGCCTGAATTTATAGATGCCATGGAATGGGAACCTGAAGTTGAAGTGTTTAGCGATGATACAGATTCAGAATATAATGTCACTGAAGATTGCTCTTCTAAGGGTGAGAAAGAATGTTCAAGCTCCGATGCTTCTGGTGATTCAGGGTGCAGCACAGATAATAGTGAAGGGGAGGACACTCACATGGATGGCATTCGTAGATCGAAAAGAAAAAAACAGAAGACTGAGGTAAGTACAGATTGAAACTATAAAGTGAATACTGCTCATTTGTTTTTTTAACAACTTCAAATAGTTTCTTTTCTTTTTTTTTCCCTCTACAGACTGAGATTATGACTTCTTCCGGGAGACGTGTGAAAAGGAGGAATTTGGATGAGTGTGATGGCCATACTTTCGGCAGTAGCCGAAGTCGGAAGGGAAAAAATTGCCGAAAACTATCAAGAAGGAAATCTTCTAAATCAAAATCTTCCAGACCCCAAAGAGCTGCAGCACGCAATGCTCTGCATCTATTTTCCAAAATTACTGGGACACCAACAGATGGAGAAGAAGATAGTTTGATGGGTGATTTTTCAGATAGTGAATCAACGTTGCAAGAGTCTAATATTGACAGTGATGAATCAGGAGGAACTTTACAAAATGGCGAAATGAATTATTCTAAGGGAAAGGAAGTTTCATATTATGAACCAGAGGACACAAAATCTCATGAGTTAACTGAAACTCATGAGAATTCAATGAACAAGAGGAGGTTGGTTCTCAAGTTGCCAGTACGAGATATATCCAAGTCCACGAATGAGCTGAACTACCAGGCTGAGTTGGTTGGCTCATCATCAAAAACTGTACAAGAAGCTACTGATTTTAATGGGAACAAACCAAGTTCTAAGGATTATTCAGGGTATTATTCTGGCAGTACAAGTTACCGTACAGTTGAAGGAGCAGATCAAGCAAAACTAGGCCAGGTGACAGACCATGTAGACTTGCTGGGGAAAATTAGATGGGGAATGGTTAGGGCTCGTTCATCTAAACCTTTGAGAGTTGGAGAAGCTATACCATTAGATTCAAATCCTGACTTTGGAAAGTGTCCTAATCATCTTGATGAAAGAGAAAATGTCAGTAGTGAGCATGAGAAAGAAGACAAGAACTTTAGTGCACTAACCCCTGAGTTAGAAATCCAAGACAATGACTATAACTTAGATAGTTTGACACAGACTAATGAAAATTCTGCTGGTACTACATCACAGCCCTTTAATCCTAACGAGAATGGAAGAGAGAGCACATCTCCCAGCAAGTGCAGGGACAAAGATGAATCACTAATTTCTGCTTATGTGATTCCTCAGGATATTGTTCCTGCTTCCATCAGCTATACTGGGGTTGACCAACTACCTGAACCAAATATACTTTTTCCTTCTGTTTCAACAAAACTAAGGTCTAAAAGAGGTTCAAGGGATCCTGAAAGTCCATCCAAGCATGAAACAAAATCTTCAGTGCTAAAGAATAGTGCATGTAGCACTGATGATAATAATAGTTTGAATGATGAACTGCATGTGTTTGTGGATGACAACACTAGAGTAACATCTAATCAGGGAGAGAATAGATCTCAAGAAGTAGATCCTCAGACTAGACAAAATGCTACTAAACAGGATTTGGCAGAGCCACATTCACACAGAGATAAAATGTATAAAGCTGTTTATAGGAGATCAAGATCACATAGGGCTGTGACTAATTTAGCTGACAGTAGTGGCCAGGGAGAATCCACTTCAAATGGGAGCAACAGTAATCTCAACACTGCAGCAGACTTCAGTAATGGCACAAATGAGGCTATTCATACCAATGGATCCTTAGAGTTGGAACCAGCCACTTGTGACCCAAATTATGAGCAGAATAATCTCGATGTACAGCAAGGACACGGAATTTATATGGCTAAAAGTCCACAGCATGTTTCCACAAATGAAGGACAACTCATGGAAGAAGAAAGGGGTTCTAGTTCAAAATTGACTGTTGGTTTGAGGTCAACTAGGAGTCGGAGGTCAAGTTATAATGTTCGTGAGTCTAGTCCTGTAAATAAAAGGAAATCACTGCAATCAGCTACCAAAGGATCATGGTTGCTGTTATCAACTCACGAGGAAGGATGCAGATATATTCCACAACAGGGAGATGAAGTTGTTTATTTGAGACAGGTTAGTCACAAGAGCTTACACATAATAATATAATAATATTTTATCTGATAGTATATTTTTAACTTCTGTATGTATAATTTTTTTTTTTAAATTAAAATTCTTAATAATGTGTTTACCTATGGAAATATCTGTTTTTTAGGGGCACCAGGAGTATATAGATTACTGCCGTAAAAGAGAGTCAGGGCCTTGGGTATCACTCAAGGGACATATAAGAGCTGTAGAATACTGTAGAGTTCAAAGCCTAGAGTATTCCCATCTTCCAGGGTCTGGTGATAGCTGCTGCAAAATGACCCTTCAGTTCGTGGATCCTAATTCAAGTGTTGTTGGGAAATCTTTTAAATTAACCCTACCTGAAGTGACTAGTTTCCCAGATTTTCTTGTTGAAAGAACTAGGTTTGATGCTGCTATGCAAAGAAATTGGACACGTAGGGATAAATGCAGGGTTTGGTGGAAGAATGAGGATAATTCCTCTGGTAATTGGTGGGATGGTCGAATTCTATGCGTGAAAGCCAAGTCTTCGGAATTTCTAGACAGTCCATGGGAGAGTTGTACCGTTCAGTACAAGAGTGACCTCACTGAAACACATTTGCATAGTCCTTGGGAGCTTTTTGATGCGGATACAGAATGGGAACAGCCTCACATTGATGATAACATAAGAAAGAAACTGCAATCCGCTCTCACCAAATTGCAGCAGTCAGGCAACACTGTCCAGGTATCTGTCCCAAAATTCCATAGCATTGAATTGAGTTTATATGCAGATAAATGTAAATATGCACTTCTTTGTTATTAATATCCAGGATCGTTATGGAGTGCATGGATTGAAGAAAATTTCAAATAAGTCCAAATTTATAAACAGGTATTCCCTCTAGCCTTTTTTATGGAAACTATAAAGTGTATGAATAACAGTGCCTTTGGCTGAAAGAAGGGAAGCGGATAGGTGTTTCATAGACTGGTGGTGAAGGAAGAGAAGGGTCCCCTTATTTGGTTTTGTCCAAGAGAAGGGGAAGGAGGGGGAGGGTAAGAAAATGTTACCTTGTTTGGTTCTAGGGGCAGAGCAGAGGATATGGATATAAAGTCCTTATGACCTTAAATAATAGTGGATATTCAATTTAGTCTGTACAATTCAAAAATTACAAAACATTTTTCTTCCCCAAGACCCCAACTAATCCTCTCATTAATGGAGGGGGAGACAAAAATAGGAGGGAGGGATTTTAGTTCCCTTGTTTCCCTCTCCTCTGGTCTGATTTTTGAATCAAACAAGGAAAATTGAAAAATCCGCCCCTTTCTATTTTCCTCCAACGAAACACTTTGTAAATATTTTGTGCTCAATTTCAGGTTTCCTGTTCCTATATCCCTTGAATTGATACAGTCAAGGTTGGAGAACAATTACTACCGTAGTTTGGAGGCGCTGAAACATGATGTGACAATTCTACTGTATAATGCCACCTCTTTTTTTGAAAAGGATGTAGAGCTGTCAGCAAAAATCAAACGCTTATCAGAATGGTTCACTCGGACATTATCAGCTTTATAGTTCGTGGCTTTCTGGGGCCACAAGCCAGCATTAAGGCCAAAGCAGCCCCGCTGGTTACCACCCCCCATATTTTTTGTAGATAGATTTTTTCAATTGTACCTTGGATTAGTTTTTTATTGCTCGCTGAATTAGCTTGAGTATAGAGATAGGAATATCGGGATAAAGTAGCATTTTGCTGTGGAAAATTCTGCAGCTACATTCATTGTTTGTACAGAGAAACCACATTGATAGCAAATGCATAATCCGCATTCAGAACTACTGGTTCTTGTCTTTTTTATGATTGGTCTAATTATTACGGATGCTTTACAATATGAAAATGACAGATAATTTAAGTATAAAAAAAGATGAAGATGAGTAGTCATCTATAAATGTTTACTTATACTCAAATCGTCAATCAAAATATCATAAAATGTTATTTTAAGTTTAAAAACTTTTCGGTCATTATATAATATGTGATTTCGTTTTTCGTAACTTCTTTTCTTCTTCTAACTCTACCTTTTAGTCTTTAACTTTATTATTTTAGTTATAGTATGATAATAACATGCCTAACACATGGCAATGGCATAACTAAACTATTCATTTGGTCCATATATATGACCCTATTTTAGAAATTAATCTTTGTATAAAAATATGAATTTTAGTTCTTAATGCTATCTTTATTAATATAAAATGGTCATTGTCGTTACATTCTTCCGTAATTCATCAATCTAAAATTTCCATCATTATCATCATAATCGGAACTAGAGTAATGCATTCACCTGCTAGTAATGGTTGGAAAGTCATGTATGAACAAGAAAATGTGTCGGGTAACAGGTGTCTCGAGAAAGATTAGAATTGAGAAAGTCTCTCAACAATGGTTAGGGATATATATTGTACAATTTATCAATGATTGATCCACATTATAAAATTGCAACTATTAATGTATTGGCTCTAGTATACTATATATATTTTTAAAGGTTGGATGCTGCAGAGTATAAAAAAGTTGCAATAGAAGCAAAACTAAGTTCTCATATTGAAGAAATTGAGGCGTTTGTGGATAGAGAATGTGTAGCGAAGAAATTTTGAGCTTAGATATATAAAAGTACTTTGCATTTCTTTGCAGATAAGACATCTCCGCCTACGTTGTTGGTGTCATTGTTTGTAATTACACCGGATGAGAACCATCATAAACATATTTCTTCATGAATTCAGGTACTTTCCAATCGCAACCCAATAGAGGATCCAAGTTGCTTCTGGACAGAGACACGAAAGAGATATTTATCTGCACCCATTTTCGCTATTGGCACCCCACCCCAAAATACCATCATCTCCCTTGTGTAACCTTCACGACCCACCCACTGATACTGAGTAGGAAAATTTGAATTAATACTCTCCAAATTTTGAATTTACACCTATCATTTTTATTTATTTTTTTTTTAAATTCTCATTTTATCTCTAAATCTAATTCTTCTTCTCTCTTTCCTTTTCTCCGTGAAACGTGAAACTATGTTGCAGTTTCGATAGCTTGTATGCACTCCAATATGCTTGCCTTCTTTGTCATCACTGCCATTAAGGCTTCATGGCAATAGGAACAACGAAAGTGAAAAATAAAAACAGGGTAGATTAAAAAATATACTTTTTCTTGAGATGACAGAGAGCACGATTAATCCAATACACATAGACATCAGGGCACAACCTCATCACCTTGAAAGTTGAAACGATCAAAAGAGAAAATCAAAAGTAAGATAGACAAAGAAGCAACAAAAGCAGAAAAGGTTTACAATTACAACACAAATATTTTTAATACCCATAAATAAAATTAGTCTAAGAAAAAGTAAGACCTTAGTGTAATGAGCTTTTTAGTACAAAAATTAACAAATTTGTGGATACATGTATTTTGGATAGTGACAAGAGTCGTAACTTCCGCTTCTTCTTTCCTTTTCTTTTTTCTTTTTTTTTTCAATTAACTTCTCTTTCCCCTTTCTTACTTCCACTTCCACTCGTCCTCCCTCTCTCTTTTCTTTTTTTTTTTTTTTAACTTCCTCCTCCATTTAACTCTTCAATAAGATCTTGTTGGAAACTTTAAAAAATTTTAAAATTTTTTAAGTCTCTAATGAGTGAAATTTTTTAATTCTACAAGTTCTCTCTAGAAACTTAAAAAATTTATAAGAAAAATGTTTTAAATTTTATATAAGCTATATAAGTCTTTTTTTATGACAATAAGTGTGAATTCAAAATTTGAAAAGTGTTAATTTAGATTTTTTTATAGAAACTCTCCTCAGCTAACTCACTCACCCCACCAATCACCGTAGTCTATCAAATATAGAGCTCCATTTCGTATAGAAGACAACCCGGATCAAAATGTGGATTAAGTACATATAACTAGTATACTAGAAACTAGGATTGATGAAAATTGGATCAACCAAATACCACAATCTAGAATGAGGAATCTTTTTAGTAAATTGCTGACTAAGATTCAAGTATGAGGCATAAAAAATGCTTTTTAAGGTTGCAATGTATACCATGGACGTTTACACTGCCGAAAAAAGTGCATACAAATGTGAATTAAATGATCTTCAATTATATATTTACGTAATTATATAACATGTGATCTTTAATATATCATAAAATATGTCTAAATTATACTGTAATTCACAAGTATGTAATTACATAATTATAAATAATTTAATCTACAATATATCTTATAACACTGCAATTTATATGATTCACAGTGTGTTAGTTTAGTATATATATGCAATATTTATAATATATATTGCGAATTTTGTGATTTTCAATATGTATGGGCATATTGTAAACAAAAAGACTGTAATATGCATGTACATAAGCATTCACATAAGGCAAATTTCCTGATTTGCAATTCGTGTATATGCATATTGCAGATATGTTAATCTGCGACATTAACTTAAAATAGCTTAGGACAATTTTGTAATTTTAAAAAGTTTGAATTACAAAAAAGGGGAAGTGAAAAAGAAAAATCCTAGAAAAGAATAGGAACTAAAACTTGCATTTCTTTATACAAGTCCTAAAGCAGTATCACTTATATAGACTAAATGATTAAATTTTAGTCGCATAATTCCCACGTCAACCACACCTTGACATTATTGACAATGATAAAATGATAAATAAGGATGAATGTTCAAGTAAATTACTAGAAACTAGACAATTAAATGAGTAGTTTAACATACTTACTTATAATTCTATATTATATTTTATCATAAAAAAGAATTTAATACTTATACATGATCAATTTTACCCTAGCGTTTAATTACAATTTTTCATTTTTTAGTTTATTAACAGTACCATAATCATCCGGCTGGAGATTTAGTCACACTTAAAACTAGGGATGGCAAAAAAATCCGCGTCCGTAGATACCCGTGGATAAAACCTGTAAAAATATTCATACGGATGGTATAAATGGATACCCATCACCTGCAGGTACGGGTTTTTCTCTATCTGCTCCTTAACGGATATGGGTATCATAGTACCCGTACCCACGGGTACTCGCTAAACTAAAATAATATATATATATATATATATATATATATATAAAAGTTAAAAAATATAATATTTTTGAAAAATAAATCAAATTAAAATATTAATTATCAAAATTTATTGATATCAATCTTATTTTTTTACAAAAACTTCATAGTTAATAAAATTATTTATTATAAAAATACGGATAATATAACATAAAGATTTTATTTGTATTAAATATTTTCTTATAATATATTATATTAATCTACTTTTAAATCTAATTAATCTTGTAGAAACTAATATAATTTTACTTCTAGATTTTTCAAAAAAATAAATAATTTATTTGATAAAACTTCTTATAAAAAATATTTAATTTTAAAAAATTATTTTTTAAAAAATATCCACGGGTACCCAGGATACCCGCAAGTTTTTACCCGCGAGTATTTCTATAGCAGGTATCTGGTAGATTTTTAACTGATAACGGATTTTTTTAATAGGTCAGGTGGTGTGTAATCACTACCCATGCCCATCCCGACTCGTTGCCATTACTATTTAAGACTTTTCATCCCTTTCCAAGAGTTGTATTATGTAAGATTCAACCTTAGGTCCTTCCTCCAAACTCGGTGTGTTACCAATTGAGCTACACCCATTAGATTCCCAACTCTTTATTTATATGACTTTTAAAGGATTAATTGATAAGATCAACAAACTTACAATACATAAAAAGTTGTGATAAAATACTACACTTCTCATGTATAAGTGTTTTTCTTTAAGAAAAAAAAACTCATTACATGAAAAATTATTAAGATCTAATAAGCGTTGATGTTAACATTAATGGAAGTCCAATCATATTGCAAAGTAAGATTATAATATCACATCATTACAATGAAACTACAAAATTTGAGGAAATTTCTTATATTTGATTATGCTAATGTTTCTCTAATCTCTAAAGAAAAAAAAATGTCTATACACTAACAGCTTAAATAATCATTCAGTTACAACCTAACTGATAGAATGACTTTCAAAATTTCTTCATACTATCAGTGAACATTTTTCTTATCTCTAAATGTGTGAACTACTTTACATTTATCTTTCCGTAGTTTTTTTTAATAGCATCCTTCCATAGTTACATTAACATTTTATTATAAATTAAAATGTACTAGAATTTTATTATAAGTTATATAATTATCATTTCTGGGCAAGTTTAACATTAATGTCACTTATCTTATCATATTACTGTACCTGAAATAAACCAAGAATATATAATATCGAAGAAAAATGTTGTATATTAACTTTTATTTGATAAGGAAATGAAGTTAAACAGGTAACGAAAATACTTCATTAATGTTGACATCGCATCAAGTTTTACGGATAACCACAAATTATCCCCCCCTCTATCATCGAGTGGGCAACAAACAAAGCCCATAGTTTTTTTTTTCCCACAAGTTTTTGGGGTAGTTGACAACAAAAAATTATTAATTTTTCAAAATAAGCTAAACCAAAATATACATATGTTAGATCTCCAATATTGAACCATGATCTTAGGAAACGCAAATTCAGTCTCTCCATCTGTGTCCACAGTTTGGGTTGCAGCAGACGAAAAAAAGTGTCATTCCTTCTTCCCCCCTGGCTGTGGCCTGAATACAGAAAATTCAGATGTTTCATAAGTAATTAAAAATTAGGTTTCTTAACATGAAACTTGAAATTTTACCAATAATGCATTCAAAAGGGTTGGGAAGAAATGAACATTATTTCTTCAGTGTATTAAAAAGGTTATACTGAAATAGTGAAATGTCATTCGAGTATACAACATATTAGCATCATTTATTATGACAGATAGACATGTTTCTAAAGCTTAAAGTTTAGAATGGACACTTGCAGCCAATAGGAGGCACATCATGGTGTGTAGAACTAGTGTCTAATGTAAGCAAGCAATTTAACATTTGAGGAAGCAATGAAAGTAACTTATATGAAAAGGTTATCGGATCTTTAATCTAAGAATGGGAGGACCTATTTTCCAATTCATGAATTGTAAGATTCATGATCAAAAGAAGCATTTGAAACAAAGGATATTAGCATTTTTAAGTCAAACAATTAAACAACTCACAAAATAAACTTTGTTTCTTATTTGAGAAAAGATTGTAGAAGGATACAAGTACCACAAATCGCACAGTACTAAATTTCAGCAATTTCCAGAAAAGGGAAAAAAATCATGTATTACAACAATCTGCCCAGAACCAGGAACACTGAATGGTGGATACCAGTGTGGTATGATAAATCATGCTGAATAACAGTCAAACTTGTACAGGCTTAAATGTCATTTTAAAAGAGCCTTGCTTGATATTCCTGCTAACGAATACCAAAACAATGTAAAGACACTTAAGACAGACAAAAGTTATCGAGCCATATAACTATAATCCATGCAAGATCTCATGCCTAGGGTATCTATGCAATAGTCATAATACTTTTATAACCATTTGCAGACTCAGATTAAGATATGATATCTTAACAGTTCAAAGCATAATATCTGCACACCTTTCCACCTTATCAAATTGTCAAGACCTAAATTTTTTTTGTTGTTGTTGCTCCTCATGCAAAATAACAAATTCATCACCATAGTAGTTGAATCAAGATTCAAATAATGAATCAAAAGACCTATTTTATGAATCATAAACCAAACTGTATTGTGAATCTCATCATCAACAATAAAACATAACATGTACAACTAACAAAGACATATAAAAGCACAAATCCATGATCAATAACTAAAACATAAATCTACCTTGGGTCTGATTAGAGGGAAATAATTGGTACATCCCTCTTTTTCCACTATTTTTTTATGGGGAAGTCCTCTTAGGGTTAATTGAATCAGGACACATATAAGCCCTAATAGTGCAGGAGATTCACGTGCATAATGCAATTCAGACAACTCATTCATGATTCAGGAAATTCATGGTATAATTCAAGCATCAAACGGGATTTGTACATCGATTTGCATCACGAGTAATGTGAATCATGTATTGTACCATGTATCATATGATACTGATAACAATGTAATGATTATCCTCAAATCTTCACAGCTCTACCTCACATCACTCCATGCACACATGGAACGGAAGAAGGGAATACCCATCAAATGTGGAACAAAGATTCTATGAATGAGCAAAAACCATGAAGCTTGCAAATGCCTTAAGTTTGGCAAGGTACAACCTCTCTTCCCTCTAAACTTCTTAATACCAAACGAATAAAAATAAAGAGCAAGTTTGATGAAAATACACTATATTTTTACACAGTCAACCAATCATGAATTGTTATATCAGAAATAATTACGTCAGAAGTCATACCCATGGTGTCATCTAATTGGTTCATAGTGAAATTCTTAACACTAACAATATATGAAAATTAAACTCAAACAATGCCTCAGTTTCATAATCAGAACAGGGACTGTACTTGGAAAAATACAGCTTCACCATGATTGCATTGGGTGCAGCGAACAGCCTTGGTTCGTGGAAGCGTTGGATCAGCAGCTACGTCCTGCAACACTTGAGTGCGCTCTCCAACGGAATGATGTATCTCATTTCTATACACACAGAAGTTATCAGCTACTTCCTGAACAACAGCAAAAAACAACTAGTCAAACAAGTATATCCCATCAAAGTTAACCATATCAGAACTGCAAAACCTCTCTCAAAACCTTCAAAAGAAAGAAAACCAACACTTTGACGCATGTTTAGGGACAGCAAAAATCCTGAGAATAATCGTTGTTTTCTGCTAAAAAGATGAACTTTTTATTTTGGGTTTCAAAATAAACTAAAGCAAAGAACCACTTGATGTGGCAAAGCAGAAGGGAATCATCAATAACTGAAAGCTCTACACTTGAAAACAAAAATGGATAGCTTTATTTCAACGAGTGATTACTGATTTAGGGTGTGTGAAGGGTAAAGGAGAAGAACCTGATGGTCGCAGTTGCGGCAAGCGTAGAGAAGAATCTTTTGCTCTCTGTCTTCCTTAGGGTAAAGAATGTTGTTGCTGAACGGCATTCAACGAATCAACAAAAAGGGATTGAAAGAAAGGGAAAATGAAAGAGGAAAATGAAAAGGTGACAAACCATTCACGGCAGAACTTCATGGTACTCATCTTGGCAACGATGAAAGAGAACACTCGATTCCCCTTCTTCCCCTTTCGCTACTACGCCTCCGCTCTCTGTTTCATTTTTGCTCTTAAAAATCATTCAAATAAATAAAATCCGGGTTTGCTTCCCTTATAATCTGAAATAAATCAAATTAATTTTTAGAGTTTTTATTTCATTTTTGTAGATTAAAAATCTGCTGTTAAATATTAAAAAGAGTGCTATAAATATAACAACGTGTTCTCTAATCCCCCCTCCACTGTTGCTAGCATATTTATCAACAGGTCTTCCTTTTAGTTTTAGTTCTTTTATGACAGCAAACCAGCCAATTTTATTATTTCTTCTTAAGTAAAATTTTTAGTTTATAATTTATATGATTCTTTTTTGATAAAATAATAACTTCAGTGTTGAAATTTACACTTTTTTATAAAATATAATTTTAAAGATGAAGTATTTTTTTTTATTGTTTAAAATATGTCAACTTTAAAATTGATTCTTAAAAAAATTTCATTCCATTTTAATCCCTTTAAAATTTTAATATGTCAACGTTCATCTACTATATTAATTTTTAAAATTATATTAATTTTGTTAGTAAATTCAGCGTGTTAATCTAGTATCTTAACATGTGCTTTTAAAATTGTGCTACAAATGTTTGTCGAACAAATTTATTAGGACATACTCACTAACACAATAACACACTATATAAATAGTAATATGTTCAAATTTTAGAAGGATCCGAATAAAACAAATTTTTTTAAGGAATCAATTTCATATTTCATATATTTTAGAGGTTAAGAAATATAATTTATACTAATTTTAATTTTTCATTAATTTTTCTAACATCATCAACTAATGTGATTAAGTTAATATTAAAAATATAATTACTAAAAAATTAAATATTTTCTTGTCAAATTCTTAACCTGATAAGTTATTGAATAGTAAACATTGTTGTGGTGTCATTGACCTTGTTAATTAATTAGACGCCAAAATAGTTGACAAAAAATACAAAAGTGTTAGAAATTTTGCTTAAAAATTTCATTTTTATTTGGATAGACAAGAGAAAAATTCATATATTAGAAAATTTTAAATAATTTAGTACTTAAATATGCTATTTCAATAAAGAATTTTAAGAGAATTTAAAATTCTACTCACTGGTGAAAAATTTTGATTATGATAGACTTATGATTTTATTTTTATTTTTATTTTACTAAAAAAAGTAAAAACTTCTAAAAAAGAATAGTATTAAAATTCACGTGGATAGGAAATTATAGTTATGCATAAATTGAAAGAAACAAAACTAGAAGTAGAGTCAAAAGTATGAATTCCCACTATACCTAACTCGTGCTTAGCAAAAACATAAGCAACTTGGTTGGCCTCTCTATATATATGTCTCCAAGAATGAACATCATAGGTGACAGTAGTTAGTTGGATCATATTCACAATTTGGGCACATTTGTGAGAAGGCAAACACCCTTCTTCAATAAGTTTAATAGCAACCAAATTTGACTCAACCAGAAAATTTGAAAAGCCTTTTTTGACTACCAATTTTTTTCCAATGAGCATGGCCCATAACTCAACCTTAATAATAGAACATATTGCAATATTAGCTACAAAAGCAAATAAGACCTTCCTCCAATGGTCTCTTAAGACACCGCCACAAGTTGCATTACCATGATAAGAGACAGTTACATCACAATTGAGTTTAAATTGGTGAGAGAGCGGACTTTACCACACAATAGATAATTTGGAACATTGATGTAGAGGGAAGTTACCGAGGTTGCTATCCTTGTTGAATGCATTGACAATGTCTGTCACATTACTGATAATTTTATAAACAATTAAAGCCATAGAGTTTGTGATATTAAAGAACACAAACGCATTCTTGTTGTGCCAAAGCTCATAACAAGTTACTCCAAAGACTAATCTCCAATCTTGCTGAGAACGAGACACCATTGTTTTAAGATTGTGAGATATCCAACTTCTTAAGTTGAGTTGGAAAAAATTGGAGTTAGGAAGGTTGTTATTTAGCCTTTGCCAAACTTGGGAAGCCACATCAATGCAGTCCCTATGCAATGAAGGATAGACTCTTGAAAAACATAAGAAAAAGGAACACAAACCAGAGTCAATCATATTCCTCCTTTCTCGAGCTTGATTTGGTAAGGAGAGCATTGTTTGCTGCTTTCCACATGAGAAATTTATGTCTTTGTGAGCCTTTTCATCTCCAAGTGAGATTGAATATAGGATCTGGCATGTTCAGATTGTTTCCCACTAGGTCATAAGCACTAGATAATGTGAATTTTCCAAGCTGGAATGCCCTTCGATTTGCTAGCTTGTGGGGGAACAAGAGTATTAATAACCGTACATATTTATTTACATAAGCATGATTGAAGTTTGATCATATCCCATTTACCATTTGGTAATACATACTCAATGATCATGGCAAAGAGATCATAATTTTGGTTTTGAGCAATTAATAGCTCCCTCAGCTAACCATGAGCTAGAACCTAATTGATCCAAAAATGGGTTGATAACCAATTAGATACCCTTCATGTCATATCTCTTTTAACATCTGCCCAGCTCTTACAGACCCTTTTCCAAAAGTTAGGCCTGCTTTTGTTATTGTCCATTCTCATGATGTCTTCGTGGAAACATTTATATTTCACTCTAATAGCTGCAGCCCAATGGGCGTTCGGTTGGGTAGACAATTTCCAACCAGCTTTCACAAAGTAAGCTTTATTAGTCAATCTAGTTGATCGGAGGCCCAACCTTTCATGATTCTTAGGTTTACATTGGCTTTGCCAAGCTATAGTATGCATTTTCCTCATATCATGTAATAGTGTTGACTATAATATATTAATCATACTTTTATCATATCTTCTTGTAAAATTAAAATACGACTACATGCTAAAAAATTATCATAAATTTTTACTTTCTTGAATAACCATTTATTAGAATGATTGTTAAGAATGTTATTTTATTTTATAATATAACCTATTAAAAAATTTTGGATGTTACAGTTTGACCATGGATTCTCATGCACCTTTCATCAAAGATCATGTTCCTAAGTATGATTAGCTATTACGGTTTAGGTTCTAATCTTCACAAATTATAACCCTTAACACCTCCACAACCTCGACAAGTATTTTTTTTTATTACCAAATGAAAACTTTTATATATATTATAAATCAAAGTAAGTGCAAACATTACTATAATTACAAAATAAGTAAGAAGTAATTTTCCCTAATACAAATATGAGAAGTGCTAGCAATCAGAGTTAGCAAATCAGACAAACTGGCTTAGTCTATAAGATTTTTACAACAAAATGGATCAGGTTGGGTCGACTCATATTTTATTTGGGCCATATATTTCTAAGTTTAGTTTGGCCCCATATTAGGCCATTAGGTCAAAATGGATTTTTTTAAAAAACAATCAAAAATTCAAATTTTTATTAAAAATAAAATTTATTTTATAATATAAGTTCAAACCAATTCAAAACAACACATTAAATCAATCTGAAACATATCATAAATAAGCCTAAAATAACATCAAAATATATTTATATGTATATTTTAATTTAATATACATTTTAAAACAATATAACTTTCATTTGTTAAAAATATATTATTAAATAACATCAAACGTACTTTTATATGTATGTTTTATATGTATATTAACAATATATAAATTGAATTCACATCAAACATACTTTAGGTGTATATTTTTATTTAATATATTTTAACAATATTATATATATTATTAATATGTATTTTTAAAATTTATGTATTTATATTTGTATTCGTACCAATCTGTGGCCCATCAGACCGATCCGACTCAAGTCCATTTACATAGTTGGGTCAAACAGACCGAACCAAAAATATTCACTTCTATTTGAGCTTCCTTTTTTAGAGGGGAATTTGAATTAACATCTCCTCTAATTTGAAGTAACACTTATTCACATAATAAAAAATTTATATGTCTTTCATTTTATCTCTCTTATTACTCTCTAGCAAACTATTGCCGAAGAATAAAAAAAATTACAAATTTTTACTCTTCTGCAAACGTTTGCCAAAGAGTAAAAAAAATTTACAAATTATTTTACTCTGCAGCAATCGTTTTCCGAACAATAAATAAAACCGAATAAAATCTAGGCAGAAAATCATAGAATATGATTGTACATAAAAAAACTTTGCAGTTTGTATCTTCAAAAGAACTAGATACAGTCGAATGCATGTTGAAGAAAAAAGACAAAAGTAGAGAAGTGTTTTTTTTAAAGGAATGGGCAATGCCCACTCGAATCAATTGCTAAAACCAGAATTTAACATACAATAAACAATATTGCTGGAATAGAATTACAAAGAATATTCTCATGATTTGTTTATAATACTAACTTTGCAAACACATCAACCAATAGGTTCGTTTTGTAGGGTGTGTAAGTGAAATTACACTGCAAAGTTTTTTTGCTAGTTCTGTAAATATGTTCCAAAATGTAGAAGTACCCATGACCAATTACATAACCCTCATCTAATAGCTTAATACTATTGAGAAAGTTTAATTAAATAGTTATGGAACAGAAGCCCTACTCATATGCCATCATTAGATTTTCCACAATCGCTAACAATTTAGCATTATCAATAGAATAATAAGGGATTCTATGAGAATTTCATAAAAAATTTGCCTCCATGGTCTCGTAATACCCCTCCAACAACCGCTTGTCTGTGGGAACTAAGAATAACTGCATCATAGTTAATCTTGATGGTGTTTGGTGTTGGGGCCCTCCAGATACCCCAATGACCAATATCAACCTACTATGCTTCGGTATCCTTCATATTTAAGCGCATGTCTCAAATATCTTAGGGCACTTTGTAGTTCCTGCACATTTATACTTGGGTCGGATAAGTTTGACGCATATATCATTTGGTCTACTTAGAAACCACCACCCTACTTTTGTGAGAATAGCTAGACTAGCATTTCTAGTCTTCCTAAGGCCAAAATCCCCCCCCCCCTCCCCTTTTTAAGTGTGCAAAAAATATCTCAACCTAGCCAATGGACCTTCTTTGTTTCGTTAGTGTGACCCCAGGTGAAGCCCATGCATTTTCTATCAACCAAATTGCAAATAAACAAAGGCAAAAAGCTAGTTTGCATAACATAAGTGGGCAATGCTTTCACCATAGATTTTGCTAAGGTAAGTCTTCATGCAAAAGACAAAGCATCCCTCTTCCAGTTACTTAAGCGGCGTTGGATTTTATCAATAAAAAAATGAAAAAAATCTTTAGAAACACAATGATGGTGCAAAAAAATTGCAAGATATTTGCCTGTTCACTAATAACCTAAGAAGTGTAAAATTTTTTCTTGTCGTTGCCTATGAACATCGACAAAGAACAAAATTTTCATTTTGTCTTAACTGATTTAAGTGCAAAAATGATTAATTGCATTAAAAGATGGGTTCTAACATAAAATTGTTCCTGTAATTAACGTTTCGTTAAGAAAATTTGAGGTTTAAAACAATTTTTTATTGAATCAAACAAAAAGATTTAAATTATTTAATGTAATCTCAATCATCAAATTCTATATTAATCTTTTAATTTTTTAGTCAATCAAGTAATTCTAATATTTCACATTCAATAGACAAGTTAGCTTTCTAGGTGTTAAAGTTGTATGTTTTTTTTTTAGTTTACTCAAGTCTAAACTATTGTAACCTCTTAGATGTTCTAATCAAGAAGCAAGCAAATTCTAAAAACACATAGTTTTCAAAAAATAACTTTTTTTTATAGGACAAATGTTAATTGCTAATGTATTAATTTTTTTTAATAGAAAGATTCGAATTCACGACTTTGTTCACCCCCTCTTTCTCCCTATGTGGACATCCCCAAATATAACTTCTCAAAGGAATCTATTAGATATTTACCTAAATTTATAAGTCCCTGAGCATATACTACATTAAATCTATCTTGTAATTTTAATGAATTATAATTAGAACTATCAATATTTTCAACCTTATCTATAAGTGATTGTTCTTTCATTTTTTTCATCAATTGAACTTGTTATATCATTTTTAATGAACCGTAACAAATTTATCATGAGAATCACGTTCAGATTGAATTCATTTATGAACTTTTCTCTTCTTTTTTTAAACGAGAATGTCTCTCTCTATGTAAATATATCCTTTTGGCCATCTTTTCTGATTAGGCTATTTATTTCCTTATACATAAAATGTTTAAAAAGATGGGTACAGTACAATCGATTGACTTGACACCTAAAAATATTGTTAATTTGTTAAAAACAGGTTTGTGATCATGGGAAGCTTTAGTAATAAGCCACTGCAAACGCATGGGGGAGTCAGCAGCCCCTCCGTTGTTGGCTTTTCTAACAAAGTGGGGCCTCCATGGCACTTTTAATCTTCTTCTCCTTTCTCCGAACCAAATGATTCATATAATCACAGGGCCCTCCACCTCAACGTTCAACCCTTCTCTCCCATCACACCTCATTTTTATCTTCACATGCATGGTCTCTTCCCCCACCACATTTAAGCCTCACTACACTCTTGTTTCCTTCCATTAATTATTACTATCTCACTATCTTTCATGATTTCATGCACTCTCTCATTTTATACCTAAAAGTGAACCTACCTGCGTCAAAAGACAGCAAGGCATATGTGTCACTAGAAAGACGGAAGGTAAAAAATGCCCTTTCAGATCATAAGGTTGGAGTTTATTTTTAACTATGGAATAGCCAAGAAAAAGAGCGGATATACTTACCATTTAATTTAACATTAATTTCACATCCTTAATACAAACATTTAAGCATTATTGAAGGAATGAAAATTCATTGTCCCAAATTTGCGTCTTCTATTTGCGTCCGTGAATAAACAGACAAAAAATTTGATGTTTCTGCAGCCGTCTTTGCCGTTTTCTACCCTAAAAGTGCTTCTGCATCTCCCACTGAAAATAGTGACACCACCGATTAATAATTAATTGGAGGATCCTTCACGATCCAAACATTCTCACCCCACTTAGCTATAATCTCCTCTTCAATACCATCTCCACCTTCAAGTATCGCCTTTCTTCATTCTTTGCTTATCTTTATTTTTCATATTCCACACAACTAAAAAAGGCTGTCAATTTCATTTTTATTTTCATAAAAAATAAACAATTTTCCCATTTTATATATATAAAGTATGTGATTCACAATTCAATTTTGTTAATCCATATCTTGCATGTTCTTTTGTTGCGCTCTGAAGCAAAGAATGACTGAGAAAACTTTTTAACACGTCTAGACATGTAAATAAATTATAAACAAAAAAGTTATAAGAAAATATGTGTTAGAGTAGTAGGAGGAAGGTAGAACAATACAGGGAATAGGTCTTAGTTTAAATATCTTTTGCTCTTGTTGAGTCGACTGTTCATGGTATGGTTTGGTGGATCAAGAATTATCCTTGTTTCAATGTGACCATCAATAGTTTTTCTCTATTGAAATGGAATCCCCGATCTCTTTCTCAATTCATTGATCCACAGTTGCTTATGCTGCAACATCTAAGTTTTTAACAGAAAAAACCAATTTCTCTTATGGGGCAGAAAGGAAAGCAAACAAAAAAAGTCAATAGAAAATTATTAGAACTCAATTTAAACTGTTTATTAAACTTCTATACTTATTATTTAGTTTTTCATTTTCTACTATAATTTTTTTTTTCACCATATATATAACTCGATTTCTTTTTTATTAGCATTTAATGATATATAAATTAGTTTTATTTAAATACTTTGTCGTATAAAATTTTAATTCATTCGGAGAATGTATGTTTTATGATATGAAGAATATCATTTAAAATTTTTCTCAAATAAAATTTCAACCATTTTAAAAAATTATTTAAAAAATAAAAATTATGCTAAAGGGTGAATTTACAAAGGCATAGAAGCAAATTAAATTCAACGACGCATCGTACAAAATGCATTATTTGCGTTGATAATGTTTTTAATAGATCAGTATGTATTCAATTTAATTTAATTTCACAAACACTCCCCCTAACAGCCTATTTACTATAGACAATCTGAAACTATATGTTAGTAAGTTCTACCAGAAGCGAGGGCAGTGTCGAACAAAATTTGACACCCATGAAATATCATTGAACCGTTATAATTGCCATTAGTATATCCCCTTGTGCTTAAAAGAGAGGAGATGTTTTGCTGGTCGCTAATGCTAATCAACGGGATCTTAACAATATTGTTTTGGGTGGAAAGCTTGATTGAATAATCAGAAGTATGATTAATAGGCCACCACCCTTTTCCTTTGACATCTCAGAGTGATCATGTAAGGAAGCTCTTTATCGTCATCGCATCTCTTTTCCCTTAAAATTACAATAAGACCCTTTCGGTCTGTGTCACGTCCTTGTAAGAAGGAAGAGGACTTGAGAACCCCACCTTGCGCAATAGGGCTTTTCCTCTCGGGAAGTGGCTGCAAGCCTATTGGTCCGTTCAGAGTCACGTTTGCCAAAAGAACACCTTCTTCGACTCTCACATTCATACGAAAATCAACGTCGTCGTTTGCATGGCTTGATGAGCGATCATTGATTGAGATGGATAACTCTTCTTTGTGCTTGCAATTGACCTTCCAAATGAGTAGTAATCTGCACTCCAAGTGTGCACTGCTTCACGCCCTTTGCGTAAAACCACCCCTGAAGAATTGCCCAGAGGAAGCCTCTCACTGCTACTGTCAATGTTTCCCATCATGTATGCCTAATCGTCACCACAAATTAATCACAATTAATGGTCACTCTTAGCTGCATGGCTCTAACATGTTATATGCACTTAGATTAAAAAATATTGCCCTTGGAAGGAAGCGTCCATCTTCCGCAATTGCATATATATATATATATATATATAAACGTTTTCACTTTTGATGATTTACTACCGAGATTTCATTTGAGGTAGAGACAAAAAAAAAAATAGAAAGAAAAGTAGTGACATTCAAATGGAGACTGTTATTCTGTGTTGACGGCTTGTTTAATTCTTAAGATGCGCCACACTTGCACAATGCCAAGGACTTATCATTGCCTCTAGACTGTAGTACTGTGAAGCGCATTAGTCTTTCGCACTAGTTACTTTGTTCTTTATTCGCAGTGCACACCAATTCTTTGCCATTAATTTCAAATATGCTATTTAGTACAGATGTTTTCGTGTTTTACTTTGTATTCTTTAAACATAATTATATGTTTGTTGGTTTAAAAGAAGTTCCTGCAAATGGTTTGTGGTGAAATTTTTAAATAATTTATATTTTTACTAGAGTTTGCCAGAACGGTTATACTCTTTATCCTCTGGGGCTAAGAATAAGTGTATATCTGCAAAAGGGATTTCGACCCCCAAATCAATAATGGAGTAAAAAAATAGAGACTAAAGTGTAAAGATTAGATACCTGGGGGCTGAGGACTCCCTTTCTTAAGGAAGTTTTGATTCTGAATTTCTTTATTTACAGAATTTCAAGTTACTTTTTTTAATAGAAATGAGTCTTTCTTCTTAAGCCTTTTGCAAGCACCAAGTTATAATTAGGCGTTGGTTCTGAGGTGAGGTCAATGACCGAGCTTGAGAGAAAGTACTTTATATTGTTCAAGCTAGCAGGGTTCGAGGAGGACAATAGAAGGGTACAATTTAAAACTATAAAATAAATTAATTTTTATCCTAATTTTAAAATTAAACAATTTATTTTATTTTAAAAAATTTTAGAATTGTGAAAATGTGTTTTTATTTAAACTAACATTAATTTTACTTTCAACTAAATACCATGTTGTTTTTTTTACGGTAGATGTTTATGATTATTTTTTAAAACAAAAAGAAATAAATCCTTTAAATAGGATATTCTTGAAGCTCTGTATTAAAAAAGGGCAATAAATATAAGATAAAAGAAAAAATTAAAATAAATATGATTATTTTTTAAAACAAAAAGAAATAAATCTTTTAAACAGGATATTCTTGAAGTTATGTATTTAAAAAAGTGCAATACATATAAGATAAAAGAAAAAAATTAAAAGAAATACAATTTAAAAGACTAAACAAGAGTAAAATAGTGAATTTAAAAGTGCAAAAAATAGGGATGGCAAAATACTTGTACTCACCCTACCACCTTGAACCGTTCGATTTTAAGGGATATTACTCATTTAGATCATATGTACGAGTACATGCATTATTTGTTGAGTATGGATACATAATTATCTGTCTTATACTTGAATTGGTAGTTGAACTCGTACCCATCTCATTATAATTATGAGAATCATTAATAAGTTTAAAGTTATAAATTTAATTAAAAATTATAATTCTTATACTTTAATTTATAATTTATTTTAAATTAGAATATAATAAATAAGTTAATAATAAATAAGTAAATTTAAATTATAAAAAATAATAAACAAATTACTTATCAATATACTTGAATCCGAAATATCTAACATGGATGAAGATGCAAATTAAAATTTTATAGCATTTGATTGCAGTTGCAACAAATGAAAGTCTCAATCTATAGCACCAAAGACTTGGGCATGTGAGGGAGAAAGGGATAAAGGTCATGCACTCAAAAAGAAAATTATCAGGTCTTCAGTTAGTAGAAATTGACATGTGTGAAGACTGTATACTTGGAAAGCAAAAGAGAGTCAGCTTTCAAACAAGTAGAAAAACCCCAAAGAAAGAGAGGCTTGAGCTCATCCACTCTAATGTTTGGGACCAACGACTATCCCTTCCATTGATGGGAAGCAATACTTCGTAACTTTTATTGATGATCACTCCAGAAAGGTATGGATTTACTTTCTGAAAAACAAGTCTGAAGTATTTGAAGCTTTCAAGATTTGGAAAGCTATGGTAGAAAATGAGACAGGATTAAAGATTAAAAAGCTCAGATCCGACAATGGTGGTGAATATGTAGACACCAGATTCAAGAAGTTTTGCTATGAGCACGGAATCAGAATGGAGAGAACCGTGTCAGGTACACCTTAACACAATGGTGTAGCAGAGCATATGAATCGAACATTAACTCAAAGAGCCAGAAGCATGCGTGTGCAGTCAGGCCTATCGAAGCAATTCTAGGCAGAAGCAGTCAATACAACAGCTTACTTGATCAACCGAGGTCCATCAGTACCACTGGAGCATAAAATACCAGAAGAGTTATAGAGCGGAAAAGAAGTAAAAGTCTCACATCTTAGAGTTTTTGGGTGTACAGCTTATGTGCACATTAGCGATCAAGGAAGGAACAAACTTGATCCCAAATCAAAAAGGTGCACTTTCATCGGTTATGGTGAAGATGAGTTTGGTTACCGTCTATGGGATGATAAAAACAAAAAGATGATCCGCAATAGAAACGTAATCTTCAACGAATGAGTCATGTACAAGGATAAGCATAATACAAGTGTCAACAACTCAAAACCGAGTGAGCCAACTTATGTAAAGGTGGATGATGCTGTAGAAAGTCCACCAGTTGAGAGTTCTCAATCAGAGAAGTAATTGAATCAGACAGAAAGCAACAATTTACTTCAACTCCTGAATTAAGAAGGTCTTCTTGAGTTCCTGTACCTAATAGGAGATACATGAACTACATGTTGTTAACAGATGGAGGAGAGCCTGAAGACTATTCAGAAACATGTCAAACCACAGATGCCAGCAAGTGGGAGCTTGCCATGAAAGATGAAATGAAGTCTTTAATCTCAAATCAAACATGGGAACTAGCAAAGTTACCTATGGGAAAGAAGGCACTTCACAACAATGGGTGTATCACGTGAAAGAGGAACACAATGGCTCCAAAAGATATAAAGCTCAACTAGTTGTAAAAGGATTCCAATAGAAGGAAGGAGTGGATTACACCGAAATATTTGTTCCAATTGTGAAGCTCAATACTATCAGATCCGTGTTAAGTATTGTTGCCAGTGAAGAACTCTACCTAGAGCAATTGGATGTGAAGACTGCGTTTCTTCACAGAGATTTGGATGAAGAAATCTACATGCATCAACCTGAGGTTTCTTAGAGAAAGGAAAAGAAAACATGGTGTGCAGATTAAAGAAGAGCTTGTATGATCTGAAACAAGCTCCAAAACAGTGGTATAAGAAGTTTGAGAGCTTCATGCACAAGGAAGGTTTTAAGAAGTGCAATGCTGACCATTATTGTTTCTTTAAGAAGTACAACTCCAGTTATATCATTTTGCTACTTTATGTCGATGATATGTTAGTAGCAGGTTCAGATATGAATGAGATCAAAAACTTGAAGCAACAGTTGTCAAAAGAATTTAACATGAAAGATTTAGGACCAGCAAAGAAGATCCTAGGAATGCAAATCATGCGAGATAAGCAAAAGGGAACCTTGCAGTTATCTCAGACCGAGTACATCAACCGTGTTTTGCAAAGATTCAACATGGGCAATGCCAAACCAGTTAGCACACCTTTGGCTACTTATTTTCGTCTATCAAAAGACCAATCTCCTAAGACGGAGGAAGAAAAAAAATTAATGGCTAAAATTCCATATGCTTCAGCCATTGGAAGTCTGATGTACGCGATGGTATGCACAAGACCAGACATTGGTTATGCAATGGAAATTGTAAGCAGGCTTATGTCAAATTCAGGTAAAGCTCACTGGGAAGCTGTGAAATGGATTTTGAGATATCTACGAGGCACTAAGGAAAATTGTTTGTGCTTTGGTAAAGGTAAATTAAAAGTACAAGGTTACGTAGATGCAAACTTTGCAGGAGAAATTGATCATTGAAGAAGTACCATTGGCTACATATTTATTGTTGGAACTACTGTTGTTAGTTGGATGTCACAGATACAAAAGATCGTTGTTCTATCCACTACAAAGTCTGAGTATGTAGCAGTAACAGAAGCTAGCAAAGAATTGATATGCCTTCAAGGATTGTTAACAGAGTTGGGATTCATCCAGGAAAGGAGTGTTGTGCACAGTGATAGTCAAAGTGCAATACATCTGGCTAAGAATTCAACATTTCACTCCAGAACGAAGCACATTGATCTCCGTCATCACTTCATCATATCTCTACTTGAGAATGAAATACTAACGTTAAAGAAGATACTAGGAAGTAAGAACTCAGTGGATATGTTGACAAAGGTTGTCACAACATAGAAGTTGAGGTTTTGCAGTGTCTCAACTGACCTTCAAGAATGATTGATGATGAAGGCAACTACAATAAGTGATAATCAAACTCCAAGTGGGAGAATGGTTAGTTTTGTAATTTGATTAAGTTTTGTAGTTTGATTTTTAGTCCCACATTGCTTAGTTTGATTTCTAGTTTGATTAAGGTTTACAAATGCACCAAAACAAACATTTCTTAGTGTTGTTTATTTCTCTCTTCTCTCCTTTAGTGCCTTGTTCCCAACAATAACTTGATCGAAATATTTTATAACAGTAATATGATCTAATAATAAAAAATATTAAATATTATTTTAACTTAATTAATTATTTTATAATTATTAATTTTTTAGTACTTATAAAATATTTTAAAGAAAATAAATGAAAATATTTTTTGTGAAACAAATAAATGAAAATATAAAACACACTTATCTATACACACATAATAAAGGAATTTGTAATTGTATCTTAAATTATTAACGATAATAAATCGATATGAATATGTTTAAATTCATGTACATATTAATATTATTTTTCAAATATATCTAAATTTTTATATTAGTGTATTGTATGCTATTATAATATTTAATGTCAATATTATTTAATTTGAAATATATTTAAAATATTGATATTATAAATTATTTTTAACTATATTTTAAATTATATAAGCTAAAGAAATATTTTTTAAAATATTAATACAGGTTTTAAAATATTTTTTAATATAAGCATGAAATTTATAATGATAGATTTTAATATTTGTATTAATATATTTTAAAGATTTAGATTCTAATATTATATGTTTTATTTATTTTAATTATTAATTTTAAATATTATATTTATTAAATATATGCCAAGCATAAGAAAAAAAATATCCACAATTAGGAGAAAACAAATGCGGATAATTATCTATTAGGATAAAAATCTATCATGATAATATATAGGATTGATGCTCCTTTATGAATGGATAAAAATTATTTTTTATTGACAAAAGAACACGGATTCTTTTATCTTGATAAAGAAAATATAGTATTGATGCTCTTTTTTAATTTGGATAAATTCTTTTTCATTGATAAAAGGAAAACGAATACTTATCTATCAGCAGATAAAAAACATATTCGAATTTTTTCTTTTAAGTCCTTCAAATTAGGCTAAAATATACTTTCTGTTTTTTTCTTTTTATTAAATTTAATTTGATGTTTATTTTTAATTTCAATTTATTAGTTTTTATATTTTTAAAATGAGTCAAAATAGTTTTTTTAAATCATGATTATTTTTATTTAAAATATGATGTAGAACCGTTTATTTTACAGTTTTGATGTGGTACTTATTTTATTCACCTACATACAAATTATAAAATTCAACTTATTTTCAAACAAAAAGACATAATAAATATGTAGAAATTGCCTAAAAGAAAAATCTAATAAAAATATCATTGTAGAGGTATTTAAATATTTTTTAATTTTTAAAAAAAATTAAAATATAATTTAAAATTAAAATTAAATAAATTATTTACAAACAATTTTTATCGTATTTATTGTTTGTTTTAGCTAAAAAAAATAGATTTTATAATTTTCTTGTATGCAAATGTAATAGAACAAGTTTAACATCTTCAACTTGTCAAAATAATGTTTAAATATCTGTCTTAAAATAAAAAGTAACTCTTTTTAGTAGAGTAAAAAAATGACATTAAATTTTTTTAAATTAAAAATATTTACTAACAATTTTTACCTTATTTAACCTTAGTTTTAGTTTAACGATAGGTGGAATTCTATAAATTTTTTTTCATGCATAAAGCCATGATCTTAAGTTAGGGGCTAAAAATATAATAATGTTTTGATTAAAAAAAACTTGTATATAAAGTGTAATTAGATTATAAAATTATTTATTAAATAAATAAAATTGTTAAAAAAATAAAATGACTACATAAAATAAAAAAAAATATATTCATAGTAATTAAAAAGACACATTATAAAGAGTTTTGTATTCCTTCATGTTATAAAAAAATCAAATAAATTCAAAGTAATCTTCTACTTTATTTCAAAACCTTAGTTTTGATAATATTCATAGCAGAAAACCGTAAAAAGTGGCAAAGTCAACACAAGTTTTACCAACATATAGAAAAGTGGATAAATATTTATTTTTATTATTTCCACTAACTATCAACCTAATTCTTAGGTGCTAGAAAATTTGTGATATTCTTTGTTGTTGGCTATCTTAATCTCAAAGTGGCTTAATTGCATTTTAATTCTTTCCTTCTCAACTTTTGAATAAAATGTATTAGCAAGTTTGCAAATATCATCGATTTAAAAATATCCTTAGACATTTCTTGGATCAAGAATACAACTAAGATCCAACAATTCAAATGTCTTCTCATTAAGTTTACTATTCAATTTTGTAAATGAAAATAAATTACAACATTGAAGATATTCACATAATGATATCAATATTATGACATTCACAAAATAATTTTACCTTCATAAAACATTAATTGAATAACTTTAGTTTAAATTAAATTAAGTAAAAATTAAAATATAAAAGAGATATATAAAGAGAGAAAAATAAATTCACATAATAGATACTAATTTGAAATTAAAATATATAAAAAACAATTTTACCTTTGCAAGAACAGTCTCCATCCAGTCTCAGGTGTTTTGTAAAAGAAGATTTTTGTGCTTAAAATAAGGTGCAATGTATTTACAATATCTTCACACACACAAAGAAGGTTGTAGGCATGGTCATTAAACTCTTGAGTTAACTATTAAACTCTTCTGAGTAGGGGTGTTCATCAATTCGAGTCAACCAGACAAACCTAGTAACTCAAATCGAACCAATTAGTTTGCTTCCATTTTTTACTTGATTGGGTTTGAACCTAGCCCGAACTGATCATGTATGGTTCGGTTTGCTTCCATTATTATTATTATTATTATTAATAACTTATTTTATATTTATTTTATACTTTAAATTTATACAATTTATTTTTTGTATTGTATTGTATTGTTTTAATAGTTTAATTTGATTATTTTAGTATATATGAAACACTTGATATTTTGATATAAAATTATGAATTTAGTAGACTAATTAATGGATTTGGCTAATTTCAGATATAATTTTTTTTTTAGGATTTAGTGAAAAAATTGATTTTTTAATTTTTTTATTGTTTTCTTTGAAACCGAACTAAATCAACCATATTATCATTGGTTCAGGTCAAAGGAAAAAATTCCAAAAAATCAAACCAACCTAACCCAATCAAAATTAATTGGTTCAACTTTCATTTTCCCCCAAAACTGAACCAACTAGAACTATGAACACTCCTACTTACGATTTTATGAATCCACTTATCATCTATAAGTTAACTCGTACGCAAACTCTCTTTTTAGTAAACTCTAGGTAAACTCGATAGACTCTATGCAAACTTTGTAAACTCTCGAGTTTACTAACAAGTTGTCAAGTCAACAAATTGGATTATTTTGTATACATTTAGAGTTCAACACACTTATTATGTCATTCTTAAATCAAGAAACCTTGTCTTTAAGAACATCAAGCCTTCTTTTTCTATCAATACCAAACATCAATGAAAATGCTCTACCATTATTATCAGCTTCACAGTTTATTATGTAATCATGATTCATTGCTAGACTTGGTTATTTAAGTATTATGGAATTTGTGATTTACTATTTTGATTAACTATGTTGTTAAAATATTTAATTGTATGTTATTTATGAATAATTTTTATTATTTTATATAAAATAAACTTTTATTTATCTACAAGTTGAGTTCATGAGTCAAGTTTATCAAACTTTCACGTATTGAGTTTAGGTAAACTTTCAAGTTTGATAACTTTGATCGTAGAAAATACAAACATGTAGAGAAGGTGGTAGAAAATGGGTGTTACATTCTATTTTTGAATTATGTGTGGCACATAGACCAATCTTAAGAAGGAAGTATCCATGTTTGTATAAATTATCTACATAGAAGGAGTTTTATGTATCACAAATGGGGATGTGAGAAACAAATAAATGGGAATGAAGTATGTTGTGTAGAAGAAAACCCAAGGATCGGGAATGTGCAATATTAAATCAACTAAGCAAAAACTTATGAGAGTTAACCTTAAACAACATGATGACTTATCTAGATTAACTTGTTGTAAGTCTAGTTGGGTTAGCACATTTAAGAGGTGGGTCAAGTCCAACAAACTAGGTCATCTCATTTTTAACACAACTCTACTCCTCTAATAATAGCAACAAAAAAAAATTGGTAATTAAATTATCTATAACTATTTTTTTAATTTTAAGAGAGATTTCCAAGAGAAACAATCCTTCACCGATTAGCTACGGATTGGGATGAACGAACCTAGCTATCAATACATAAAATCTTAATTAACATTAGATTGTGTTAGATTTTTCTGCTGCTTAAATTAACAAGGAATAGGGAAGAAATAATCGTTTGTAAATGATGAATTTTCTATTTATATTAAAATTCATTAACAAAAGAATTGTGTTGGAAAAATTCTCTCGCTAAATAATATTGTAAGGACAAAATTTCATATTTTCAATTTTTTATAATTTGTGACTGTTTCATGTGGGATTATTTTTCCTGACAAATTGACCTTTCTGCACAAGGGAAAAGATAGGAAGGAAACAGCTCCTAAAACTTCTGTCACTAATTCTGTTGCTAACCATCAAATTTCTTATAGTGTTTGAAAAAATATTTTGTAGCATTTTCTATTTTTAATAAGAACATTATATAAAATTCAATAAAAACAACATTGAAAAACCTTCTTTCAAATAAAAGACAAAAAAAAAACTTAAAATACATAAGTGTAGCATAATTAATGTTTTTAAAATCAAACAGGTAAAAATATTATTTTAGGGTTCACTAGTTCAATCAATGATTGAATAGATGATCAAATCTTAATAAAATAAATTCTTATTTTTAATGTACTATAGTAATTATATTTAATAATATTAAACAAAAATATCATGATATTCATAACATTAAAACTTAAAAATGTTACAAATCATACCTACTTCATAAATCATAAATCTTAACATATAAAATAAATTAATATGGATTTGGATAGTAATTTTGAAATGAAAATAAACTCTTATGAAATACACTCTCCTATTTCTAAGTTAACCTTTTTTCTCATTAATTTTGGAATTAAAGGGAGTTAAATTAGAAAAGATGGTATATTTATCAAGATCCAAAAAATAAAAAATATTAATCTTTTTCTAAAAAAACAATATGTGAACAGGTCAAATTGGTTCTATTAATTTGGCCAAATCATAACTGATTTATAGTAACTTAATTTGTGATTGATTTTGAGTCTAATGCAAACTAAACAAGATATCGTTTCTCGGTTAGTTAACTCCTTTACAACTATTAAAAAAATAAATTTTTAGTCATATCAATGAAAAAGATATTAATTTGTAAATATTGAACAAAAGATATCCTTCATTAAAGAAAGAAACAACAATTATGTTGTTGATGAGCAATTTAGTTAAAAGTAAGTAGAAGATGTAAATAGGGTATGTATAAGTTATTAGCTAGAAAGGATTTACATGTATTAATTCAATTCAATTGAATATATATATTCAATAATAAGTTTTTTAATGGATGCGATAATTCAGTAATAACACTGCAGTTAATTTGTCTTGTGTCAATACGTAGCCAATAAAAATAAGAAGTGATTTATTCAGTAACTAATTAAAAAGATAAGTTGTTGAAATCATAGTTTAGTAGCGTAGTGATTAATTATAAAAGAAGTGTGTCGCCTCTAACGCATACAAAGGGAGGGACTTGTTATTTTGGTGCCTTTTCCTTGGACTGCTTACAATCCAGAGCAATTGCTACTGTGTGTGTTTCCTATATATTACAATTTGTGTCTACACTCTAAATTGATGAATATTGGTACTATCACAAGATGTACCTTATACAACCCCAGGAATAAAAAATCATATATGGTCCTTTGAAGGAAGCCTTCATCTTCCGCAAACCCTACCCTCTTGAACTCGAGAATTTTATTTTCTAATGCTATAACTATTAATTAAGATACACTTGATAATGCCAACATTGTCTCTAATTAATTAAAAGGAAAAGCATCGATCAGCGTCACCTTTTATCCTTCATTTTCAGTGTGCCATCAATTCTTTCTTACCCATTACCATTACTTTTAATTTACCAAATTATTTATATTTTCCTTTTGGAATGTGGATAGATAAATTGTGACGCACTATATCATTACATCATCAACTTACCAGTTTACTACGTGCACGGTGCACCATTTCATGTGATGCATTATAAATTATAATCGCTAGATTCAATATTTCAATGAATTAATCACTATAATGGTTGGATGCGAGTAAAGTTTTACACAGCTTTAAGAATAAAAATTTCAATATATGTTCTTAATATCTAATAATAAAATTTAATTTTATAAAATCAAATCAAACTTTAAAATTTATATTTAATCTAATCCATAATCAAGTTTATTTTTTTAATTAATTTGGATTTTTAATTTAATTTGGACTAATGTTACATCCAAAACACCATTTAAAGTTTTAAACCCATCTCTGATATTATGTTTGATCGTATATATTCAATTTCATGCGTTTGTTTCATTAATGCATTTATTTCAAGAAAGACCTACAATCAGTCATAATTATAAAAACAATTATCAAGAATTTCTTGATTGTACCTTGATCCAAAGATTTGATAAACATCCAACCAAAGCGTAATGCTTTCTATGCAAAAGTCATCTTTGCTGCGTTATTTTTCTCACAGGTGTCATCCATGGTCTCATTTTCCCCATTCGGTGCTCTTGTAGTGTTCAAAACATACACCATATCAGGGAGGAAGTGCCTTTTTCTTTGCAAATGAAAAAATTTCTCCCCATCAAACCTCTCAAGTTGTTATATATATCTTACAACGAATTACTTTCGTGGACAAATATCGTAAGTTATCAAAGTTTAGATTATTCTTAGGTAAATCGTTGTAGATGAAGGATTATTAAGGAGAAAAATAGTTTACATAAGCAAGAAATGAAAGCAAGAATATAAAATCCTTCGACAAGAAATTCAAAAGGAAATACTTGCTAGTCCATCTTAATTATGTATAACTGTCACAATTCAGAAGAAAAAAAACGTAACTACTCTCAAAAGCCAATTCGAATGGGGCACCCATTTAGAAAATCCCAGTGAGAAGATTTGCAGCAGTGGAGATAGCTGCACCAGTGATAGCACATTGCACAACCTGTTCATGAGTGGAATCTTCCAATGTAAGTGCAAGGGTCGCTCCAGTGATTGCTCCAGCAACTGCACTGTTTTTCTGTATCAAACATAATAGATTGCTATGTTATTCTTATTGTTGTGAACATAATATATTTTGATGTTAATGTGGTGAACTCTAGAAGGCAGAGATAGATCATACAGCACTATGCTCTGAGGACAATAAAAATGCCATAAAAAGTGAGAAAAAGTTCATTCATTCTTATCTTTGAGATAATGAAAATTAGAGGTAAATATGACCAACAAGAAGGGAACAAAATATCCCAAAAAGAGGTATTGTTCCTGCTTCTTAAAGAGTGTATGTAGGAGAGATACACATGTTCTTCTGCCACATATGTTTAAATATTGTTCAAATATTTAAATGTTAACTATATTATAAATGAGATATCAAATTTAGTCTAAAAAAGCCGAGAAAAAAATAAGTATTACCCAGTCATGAGCTCCACGAGCTTCCTTTAGCCCATATGTGAGACCTGAATATAATCCTGCAGCCACTCCTGCATTCAAAAGATAAGAGTTAAGATATTCATATGTTCACATAAATAGGGAAATTTGCATTTCAAATCGTGCAATACTGGAAAATTCATTGGAGAAAAAGTCAAATGCTTTATCAAATAGAAAAAACACAAACAGAACATGAAGAAGACGAAAGTAGAATGATGAGGCTCAATTTAGCCTAGCAACTTTGGCAAATCCAATTTATTACACAACAGAAAACAATGCCTATTCTTTAGAAAGTTCACACTTTAGTATAACAAGTAAATGATATCGTAGCTAGGTAGAGGAAATGCTTCATTACCCCATTGTAAGGACTCCTTGCCCGTGCTCTTCACCTGAGGATGAGAAAAAATAAAAAATAAAAAGCCAAAGCAATTAACAGAATGGCACGCAATCAGGCGTTGGAAAATATAATTATAAACTCACCATGGCCTCAAGAGATTTGTTACTGGTCTCTCCTAAATGCACAAAACAAAAAGAATAAAATATCAATATTTTCCGAACTTAAAGCTTTCCTCATAAGTTCAGCACAACAATGAAGACATGGACATGAAAAGGATTGGACACAATTTCTTTTCTTTTTTGTTTTTGAAGGGGAGGAAGTTGTCAGCATATTCTCAACTCAACTCCAATCCTTTGAACTATTCATATTACATACCCGCACTTCATTTGAGGAAGAAATAAGAGCAGATAGTAATGCAATATAAATAGTTATTTAAACTCTATAAGAAATTAATCGGGCATGGCACGTACCTCTAAGACCTGGCAAATGATTTTTCTTGGCGCCTGCTGAAACTTCTGCTGGCAAAGCTCCACTCTTATTATCAACTCCGCTACCTATCAATACATATGACAGACAACAGACATCAATGCATCATTATTACATGATATTGGTCTGTTTTCAAATTGAACAAACATTTCCATGAGGGAAAAATAAGTAATTTAATCTTTCAAGAAAAAGAAAAAGAAAAATGATTATCAAGACACCAGAAAAACATACATACATTTCTAATCAAATTATCGATCTAATTGTAACCAGTTTTGCATATAACGATATAGTGAAACATTTACAGAAAAATAGGAGTGGAGGCGTATTGCACCTTCAACGGCTGTGAAATAAGCCTCACGGGACACAGCTTGAACCGCTCCTATCTGGAAGGAACAGGAACACATATGTAGTGGTAATGGTTAGCATACAATCAACAAGTCATAAGAGAACAATAATATTTGAACTATCACAGATTACAAACAACTTACTACCAACTCATTGCTTTCTATCTATCTTTCTGTCACACTCACATCATACTATCAATCAATTATTTTATTCTCATCCAATCTCTCTAGTTATATATTATTAAATAGTTGTTCAAGAATAGTTTTCCTCAAAATAACAATGAAAAATTGGTTCCACATGCATGCATTCATGCAGGAAAAAAGAAAAAAGAAAAAGATAAATGGTAGTGGGAGAAGAGGATATGTATAGATAAATACTGCAGCAGCTTTGACGAAGCTCTCAACGATGCGGTTGAGAAGAGGGTGTCCAAGATCGAAGAGTCCCTTCTTATCAAAGTTACAGAGCTCATCAAGCAGAGACCGAGTCTCCAAGTTACTGCTGCTGTTCAGGTTCATCTTAACTAATATTACAGCTTCTAAGAGTGATTCCAAATATGGTTAAAGTGCTCTCTGATTCTCTTCCTAAGGAAAAAGGAAGCAAGTGTTGGTAATAATAGGGAGAGGCAGAGAGCCAAGAAATAAAAGAAACCAACAGAACGTACCAAGAATAGGGGGTTTGGTAGACACGTGTACATATGACCCACACGTGGCTTTTCTAAGGCATCCAGAATGCGAAGTTAGTGGCAACCTATTTGCAACAGATTTGACACTCAAAATTAGATGATGACGTTGGATCCACCTTTCTTTGATTCACCCTTCACTCAACCAGTCATCCTGCCATTACGACCCAGTCCTCTGCTTCAGATTTTACAATTTTAAATGTACTAAACCTCTGTTTTATTTTTTAAATTAAATTTATGATACACTCATTAATATGTTTTTTTTCTGAAACACTCTGATTAATATTTAGAAATATAAAAACTCCACCTAAATTATTATTTTAGTTTTAAAAATGTATAATTTATTATCTTTATATTTTCTAAATTTTAAAATCTAGTATCCTTAAAATATCTTAACAGAGTTCATGACAGATTAACGTGATTAGTAGATACTTTTTGAAATTTTTTAATTCATAAAATTTATAGCAACACCTCGCAAATTCGGGGAAATCAATGGAGGTTTTCTCGAATGTAGTTCCAATGTCGATTGAAGTATATTTTATACATTAAAAATTAAAAATCTGTAAACTCTCTATGAAATTTATAGTCCTTTTTAAATTATTCAATAACACATTAAATAATATAATCTTAAATTTATATAAAGTAGGCTAAGGCGCTAAGCAGCTAAGATGGTATTCAATATTTGATCGATATGTTTGAGATGTATACGTTTTGAGGGAGGTTCACCTCTTTACACACGGGGCAACCTTGTAAATATCCGCCCCAATTGCTCATCCAATGTAAGTTAAAATAGAAAAATGCCAGCTACCTGCAGGCGGCAACCATGCACACAGTCACATTATTTCTGGCATGCAATTTGAACAGAGAGAATATCAGCGGCAGATTAGTAGCTACTTTATTTCAAAATTCTCTTTTCGTAGGCTTAGTAACTTGCACATCACTTTTAATCTTTATGATTATTCACATTTTTTCCATAATAAAACATCTGCAATCTGCCTCCTCTTGGATCAATTTGTTTAAACTTAAAAAAATTATTGTTAAATAAACACTTTATATGGTCAAAAGCTACGCGTCAGCATTTTAAAGTTTAAACACGCCCCTGGTGCCTAATACAACCACTCAGTTTCCAGCTATTGATTGCCTTGAGTAAAAGTTGGATTGTGAAAGCTCCCCTTGTAGCTGTTACCTAGAAGAGGAAGAAAGGATACGATGCCCCATAAAAAAGGGCACGAGTCCTGCACTACAATAAATTCATGCAACGCTTCATATCCATTTCACAATGCAGAATATAATTTTACATTTTGAATTAGAATAGTCGCAATGGACAAGAGGTACTATACGATTTGATTGGGATACAAAATGCATTGCCCCATCTGAAGTTATACCTCGGACATATTAGGAAAAGCCCAAATAAAGAATTAATTAGAAAGCGATTTAAGGCGAAAACTACCCAACGTAATTTTAGTTATGATGTCAGAACTGTTCGGGAAGTCCAATGCATAGGTTACAATCCAATACAGATTTACATCGGATCATGTTTTCTCCTTACTACATTTGCGATAAATTGGCCCTAGAAACTCGCTGCACATATCCCTATATCACATCCACCACCAAAATTGTGGAGGGAAAAAAAAAAAACCTGTGTAAGGCGAATATTGGCGCCCTCTATCAATAAGTTAATAAAGTAAAAAATGATTAGAGGATCAACCCCCAACCAAAATCATCTGCAGAAATGAACAATAAGCTGTAAATGGCTGAGACGGAATGGTAAACGAGAATTGTTGCTGGCGAATGTTACTCAAAAGCAACAACTACCAAGCTCAAAGCTCGAAAAGCCTACTATAGCATAGGAGCAGATCGAAGTTGCTGTATATATCATTTGCCCACCTCTCTATGGCACTGTACAGTATTTCCACATGTCCTCCACAGAATTGAGAATCAGAACTTACCCCTTTGTAGAATGCGATCCTTTGTTTCCCATAGGCACAGCAACCACTTTGCACCAGTAATCCATAGGTCAAATAGCAATTCCTCTATATGGTTTGGAAATCCTAAGATCCATTGACGGCCATCTCTGGTGAGGATTTTGGCGAAGCTAAGGTATGTTCCTCACCACCCAACTGTCCATTATCTGAAGTGCTGTACAATTCATCAGAACAATTTCTATAGACAGCAGTTTCTTTCTCTGTATGGTTTGCTTCAGCCGCTGCATTGCTAATCTCAGAACAGTTTATAGAAACGATTGGCTCCGTTTCTTGATTATCTTCTCTACAAGGACCACTATGAACGTTGGTTGAAGGTTTCTTACCAGGTAGCATAGCCAGGCTCAAAGTTGAGCACAAAGCAGCAAAAACACTATCTTTTGATTTTGAATTTTTAGATAACTTCTGCTTCTGTGCAAACTCGTGCTCCTTTGAAGGCAATTTTCTTTTCAGCCTTAGAGATTCCATTGTCCCTTCATCCTCTTCAGAAAGTTCTGGTTTCTTCTTTGGTGGTGGCCTGTAATTTTCATCATCCTCGTCGTCATCATAGTCAACCAGTCCACCAGACCTTGGACTGAAAATCAAGAGAAATGCATTACCTTGAAGAAGATGATGTTGAGGATATTAGAGTAAAAGAGACTAGTAAAATACAATGAGAAAAAGGTATACCTTAACTTCGAGTGGCTTGCAGCAACTCCATTGGATAACACAGGTCGTTGTTGCCTTTTCTGATTATGTGAAATGGATGCAGAGGTTGTATCCTCCTCATCACTGGTTAACCATCAAATGTCAAAGAGACTCTTGCCAGTTTTAAAAACCTCCTATAATACATGTGAAAGAAGAAGATAAATACCTGTCCTCATTAAAGTAGTCTTCCTCTTCTTTCTCCAGAGCACGCTCATCAAGTCGTCTTCGAAGGTCATTCATAACAGCAATACCTTTTGCCCCATCATTATCCAAACACTGCAAGCCCGCACAAAATGCTGTGTCAAAACTAAGCACTAGGATAAGGAGTGGGTAAATATAAATTGAAATACCTGCTCATATTTTACTTTCAGTGAATGAATGGAAACTAAATACTCAAATTTCACTAACTGGTCCCAGAAAGAATCAACTATATACTTCAGCAATAATTTCATATTCTCCTGCATTATACATATTATCAGTACAAACACTACAAAATCTCGAGACAATCAATGATATCCACAATGAATACATGTGAAAGAATGATACCTTACGAATATACTCAAAAAGTTCAAGAACAGCAGAATTGAGAAGATTGTAACGATTACCATTTGCCACAAAGGCATCTATAATTGGTTTCAAAAGATCACTTCTAACTAAATGATTTATCAGATGCTCATCCTGCAGGAAAATGCTCAATTGTTACATGTACTGTGTGAGACACAATTCATCATATTTACAGGAAATAAAATGATATAAGGGGATTAAAGAAATGGAATCAAGCAGTTATAGCTTGAAATAAGATCATTAGTTCCACAGAAAATTATTCAATCAACTATATAGGTTGAGTTTCAAAATAATACCATGAGAACAAGAAGTCATAGAGAATAATTTAGATATAAAAATTTACATTGAAAGCTACCAACATAAACGACTAAAAACAGCTATAACAAAGTTAAATTGCCCAACTTATATTCTGGCTAACTGATACCTTCCTCCCCTCTTAAAAATGAAAAGTGGGAAAATAACTTGATTAAAAAGAAAAAATTACAGCATTTGTACAGTTATCAAGAAAGAAGAAGCTCTCTAGCTAACAAGATTTCATACGCTAAGGTCCTCATACCTAGTTACCTTCTCAACAAAATTTACTGCAATGAGCTCCAGAATGACAAAATGTATAATTCAATAAGTGATAATAAGATTTTGCAAGAAAGAAATTGCAGTAGATGAGTGTTCATATGGAAGTTGAGAAAAGGAAATAACAGATGGTTAAAATTAGTTACAGATTTCATATACACAATATTTCCAACATTTCATTTCATAAGGTGACAGAAATGAAGAGAAACAAACTTCATAATTCATCACTTTGGAACATCCCCAAGCTTAAATCATTAATAAAAATAGTCAATATCGCCTTACCCTAAAAAGAAACAAATCTACTAAAGAGGCCTCTTTAAAAATAAATACTCCGGTATCAAGGTTCATTCTGTAAAGATCAGGGGGAAGGGGATTGTGTTATTTGCACTTGATATAAGGCTGTACCCATATGAATCCTAAAATTACAAGCCCAAGGCTGAATGTAGATATTGGGTTGATACATAGAGTGGGGGGAAGGGGATCTTCACTCTGGCAGTTGCCAAAGAAAAAACAAAAGTATCTGCACAAATGTTTAAACATACATGACGTGAGAGAATAGTACGAACAAACCGAACAGCACCAACAACTAGGTATTTTTCTCTTCTCCGTGTGAGTAACAAAATTTTATCAATCACTTTGTTTAGAAGAAAGTTGCACCTGCAAGAAGTAGAGACCCATGTTCACAACCACATTAAATGATCAGCAAAATAAAGTCGTTCTAATTACTGCCTAGCAAGCAGGAAATACTTTATCCTGTATGGGTGGTGTAGGACACAAAAGCATAGCAATTCGCATATGTTTGATAGTATCTCTGGCTTTGTCCCACTCTGATACTTTACTTGGCCATGATCTATTGTTTTGCTATTCACATGAGCAACATTTTCTGAAGGACATGATGCTGTTATCACTTCAATCAGTTGACCCAGATGCCTCTCGTAGAAAATGTCAATAATAGTATCCCTCTGTCAAGTGAAACTGAAAAGTTACTAAAAACAACTCCAGTGTAACCATCTAATAAGCCAAGAATATGACACATAACAGACCAGCTTTTCAAAATGAAAAACAAAAACAGATTCTCAAAAAATACACAATCATAGGTTTTCTCAATCAACTGCATCCAGAGCTCTTCACCACCACAACCAAGGTAGGCTTTGATTCTATAACTCTTCATTTTTTTCTCCTCTCCATTCACTTTCCCTATTTTTGCCCCTTCTATTTCTCACTTGTTTCTTTCCTCCCTAACAAATGGACCCTTAGTGAATTTGGACCCTTGGGAGTTTTGGTCTCTCAAAGTGCCTAAGGAAAGTTTCTCTTATTATTTTCTTCCTCATTTATACTATATTTCACTTGGTATATGGCCCCAATGTTATTAAATTGCGGCAATGGCGGTGCCATGGCGGAATTTCAACAAATTGCCACGATATTGCGGTAGCATGTGGGCGTCCAGATTGCGGGCTGTGGCGGCCACCATGGCCATCACATGCATGGCGGAAATGGTGGATTTGCATTTTTTTTTTTAGGAAAAAAAAAAAAGTTTCGGGTCTCGAACCAGACCCGCAAGAGTTTTTAACTCTTTAAACCCTAAAACATAAAACCCTCATTTTCATTACTCACCCTCCGTTGAACATGAACACGAACACCATCTTCCGGCGACGAGTGGCGAGCAATGCGACCCAAAGTGGCTAGCGACGCGACCAGAGCAGCTATGCAAACCAGAGCGGTAAGAGACGCGGCGGCTACGCAACCCAGAGGTGAAGCTCGCGACCTTCCGAAGTGGGTCAATTCTCTGTTTCTCCTTCTGCCCTTTTGCACCCATAAACTCTTTTAAACTTTTTTCTTTCCTTTTTAAACTTTTGTATATGCTTTAAATAATTTTTACATTATGTAAAAATTATTGATTGTGTTATTTGTGGAAAAGTTGCTCTGTTTTATTGATGAGTAACTGTCTTTCTTAATTTTTTTTAGTATTAGTACACTATAGTCTTTGAGCAATTTTTTGCAATGGCTGAAACACCAACTCCAACTGCCTTTCATGTTTTATATTCTGTTTTTGTAGTTTTTTAATTTATATTTAGTATTCTATTAGTGTTTATAACTTTATATATAAAAATATTACAATTTTTTAGTTCGCCATTTCCTGCAACACCATACGCTATTGCAATATGGCATTTTTTTGGTAAACCGCCATGGACCTCCATCCGCTATAGATAACATTGTTTGGCCCTTCCCTTAACCCCAGCCACCTTCAGACATCAAGTCCTATATAGAAGAAATACATGTGAATGTTTGTGTTGTATTTGTATGTTCACAATCACGAGTCTTATTTATAATGACATAATATGCACAACAGAATCAGTCATAAATATTAAATACATGCTTAAGAATAAATCAAATCCCTAAATTACATTAATTGCACCCCAAATTTCTGGTAACTATTTACATATTATATTTAATGTGTTAAATATGCTCTCTAACATCATACAATCTTCACCCTCTAGGGGTTCAATCCTAGCTGTGAAGTTTGTTAAGCTGTGTCAAGTTCCCACGTTAACTAAGTATACCACAAAAACACTCCTTAACACTAAGGTGATTACTCCCCCTGGAGCTAGCTTTTGGAATAGTTTTAGACTGGCTGCTCTCAAACTTTAATATTAAACTAACATCTTAAATCCTGCAAATGCATGGAGTAAAGATTTTGTCCCTATAAATTATGTCTTTGGTCAGTGTAAGCTACCGTTTTTTCAATTTTAGTCCCTATAAATTATTTTTTTCATTTTAGTCCTTGTAATTCAGCGTTTTTTCAGTTTTGGTCCCTACAGTACTCTAGATAGCACTTGTCAAACACTTTATAAAAGCATTATATAAAGTGCTTTAGAATCTAAAAAAGAAAGGCACTTTATAGAAACTACAGATGAAAAAATCATTTGCAGGGACTAAAACTGAAAAGTGTCACCTTACAAGAACCAAAGGCATAATTAAACCTATTTTTTACATGTAATTATTCATTCATTTGATTATAAAAATTATTTATTATATTCTTTCAATGAATCAAATTAACATAAAAACAACATTTAATTTGATTTAAATTTGAACATAATAGTATAACTGTAACAAAAATACTTTAAAGATAATAAGATTTGTTAAATCATTAGAACTTAATAGAAGGGAAATTAATTTGATTTGAAGATAATAGCATATTCAAGGACAGACAGAGACAGACATCAAACTCATGAAGAGCCGAAAAAAATTAAATTTTATTTAATAAATATATAAGCACTAAATTAAAAAAATTCATAATTATGAGCTTTCTAAAATGATCCAAGAACATATTCAAAAAATATATTTACATAAGCAACAAAATATAATTTTTTAATAACCCAAGATTACAATAGTCAAGTCATTAGTTTCAAATGTCACTGAAAACCTTCATCAATTTATAATTAAAATTGGTATACACATCAACCATAATTTTTAATGAAAAGTCTGTGTTATCCAAATCTATCATATCAAAATGAATTATGTTATTCAATGAATTGACTTTTATGACAATAGTAGCTAGCAATCTCAAAACAAGAATTTTCTTTCAAATTGTAGAAAAAATAGAATCATGTTACTTTGCTTGATTAAGAAAAGAAAAACGAAAGAGAATACAAAACCAAAATACAGATCGAATGTGAGAATAATAGCTAGTGTCTCTCAAAACTCAAGATGGGCTTGATTGGTTTGGTTTTGGTTTTTAGTTTTTGAAAAGAGTTTTCAAAAATAGTTTTTAAAAACTGTTTTCGAGAATAAAAGAAAAAAAAAACTTGTTTGATAAGTGTTATTTGAAAACTGTTTTGAAAATGTAAAAATGAAAAAAATTGTTCATATTTATTAAAATTTTATTAATAAAAAACAAAAAACAACATATGTTGATTATAATTTGGGTTTTCAAAACAAAAATAGAAAACTAAAATTGGATTTGTGAAATGTAATCATTTATAGAAGAAAAACTAATAATGGCTTTAGATTGCAAATGTAATCATTTATACCCTTTAGAATTGCAATGTGGATTATAGAAGAAAAAAACTATTAAAAAGAAAAATGAATAATACTCAAGTATTTTGTCTAAAATTATAAAAAACAAATGCAATTAATTCTACAAGGAAGACTATAAAAAGGAAAATAGAATATTTGTCCAAAGAGACAAAAAAAGGTCATTAATTATCTTATAATAAAAAAAAATAAAACATCTAGTCAACAAAGTGATAAAATTTATCACTTCCGTATTATTTTCATAATCAAATTCCATTAATGGGCTCTGTAATGTGAATAGATCTGACCCTAACTATACTCAGCCATAGTAACAATACAAAACAACAACAAAACTCTATAACCCACAAGGTGAGATCAGCTACATAGATCACATGACATCATTCAACATAATTTAATTTTAAAAAAGTAATTTTTAACCTTTAAATTAAAGTATAATTAAATTTGAATCTAAAGATAATAACATACTCATAATAACAATAATTTAAATTTGGAAAAAAAAAAGTAAAAAATATTAAAAAAATCCATCTCACCCCCATCGGGTGATCCCACTCCTAATCCTCAGACTAAAGAGTCATCTCAGTCAAGCAAAAAATAAGTTAGAACGCAAGGCAAAAATGAGATCAGGAAAAGAAAAAGTCAAACCTGCGCTCCAGACAATGAGCATGAGTCTAATAGATTGCGAAGAATCTCAAGAAATTGGCAATGCATGTCATCTCCAAAGTCTGTTATCATGCCTCTAACCTGTACATACAGAACTTAATTAAACAAAAATAACTAAAATTTAGAATCCACATATTCACATTCCATATTTCCATGGCACGAAAAAATCAATGAATATCCAATAACTTTACATGTTTATCGGGGATAACTTTTGTGCAATGAATTTTATTTTCATATACTGTCAATGCTAAACTACTTTCAGGAACTCAAAAAGGCAAACATATTGATGTGACTTTCAATTTAGCTTCTAACGAAATTTCATAAACAATACAACAATGGGCTGAACATGTATTAAATTCAGGAGGTGTACCATTTTGCATTGACAATTAACATATACAACAAATTTAAAAAAAAGCATTTACAAAGAATCTTTAACTGGATAATAAATAGAATATCTCCTGTTGTTCTTTTAATTTAATATCCATTAGCAAACTCACTCACACCCTTGATTACTCGATTGTTTTTTTAATAACTCTGATCTCGTCTATGATTACCAATTTACCATACGGGACAGACAATTAAATAGAACATGAGTCAAGGACTATGCCAACTTCCACCACCACTTACTCATGTCTCTGCAGTTTCTCAAGCTCTTGCACATCTGTTCCCGGTTCACCCTTGTCTTAATAAAATACATCTTATGGTTCCTAAATCCTAATTGCTCCAAAATTTTGCCTTTTGGGTGTGTCTTGTCAGTTATGAAAACATACCATACTTACAGTCATCAAGACAACAAAAATACTTCATCACTGGGCTCACTCCAAAATTTAGGGTCCTAATCATGTTTATTCAACCATAGGCTACTATTATTTTGCACTTTCAGTCATGATTTTCCTATTGTACTTGGTTATTCTTAATGAAAAATCATTCTGATTCATCACAAACGACACACATATGCTCTAGATAATCTATCTATTGATCCAGCTACAATAGCCTGTGTTCCACTACCTTTGCTTACTTAGTACCTACAAATGGCAGACTCACTCTAGCAATACTTCCATTAATTCTCCAACTTCATCTCTAGCTCGAACCACCCCTCTACCATCACCTACACCTGAACTTCCCATTCCAAAAAGGTATCCAGTCCTTCCAATTTATCTTTCATCTCTTTAGATTTTGTGTCTATTCTATTCCCAAGTCTGTAGGTGAAATCATATCTAATACCAACTGGCACCATCAGACTGAAATGGCAACTTTACATTCTAGTGGCACTTGGGAACAGTTCAAACAATGCATTGACAATCAAGCAACCCATCTCTCATATATATTAAACATGTGCACAAACACCAAGGTCGTTTGATTTCAACCATTTCTATATACATGCATTCATCTAGAAGAACATGTGACTTTGTTTGCATACAAAAACTTACCAATAGTCCAAGAAGTGTAATTCCCTCCTGTTGAACAACATAAGACCGCAGAAGATTAGGATCCTGATTCAAGAAGAGAATGAGGATATCTGTTCTGCAACCATCACGATATTTCCTGCTTAGTAATCAATCATAAAAAAATCTGAGGGAATAGTCAAAAAACCAAAAAGGGCGCATCAGTACCCAGTAAGCACAAGCTTTTTGTCTTGACTTTGCAAGACATCTGTGACAATGTCAAAGATGCCCTCATTCATCAGATCCCTACAGACATAAATTCAAATCAAAGAACCAATGAAACTTAAAATATACCTGAAAATAAAATACATAGCAAAATAGAAATAAAAGTAAGGCATCTATGCTATGTGTCAAAAAAATAATTGAGAGCTTCCTAATATTTAAAAAAAAAAAAAAATAAGTGCTTCCATAGATATGGCTTTTGATAATTACACATAGAAGTTGCTTTCAAAACATGTTAGTGTTAAAATTAAAATAATAATAATAATAATACTAGGCTACTTTGCAAAAATACCAAACTAAAGATCAAATCTTTTGTAAACAAGTATGGTAATTTAAAATTCAGAATTATAGACATCTGTGACAATGTCAAAGATGCCCTCATTCATCAGATCCCTACAGACATAAATTCAAATCAAAGAACCAATGAAACTTAAAATATACCTGAAAATAAAATACATAGCAAAATAGAAATAAAAGTAAGGCATCTATGCTATGTGTCAAAAAAATAATTGAGAGCTTCCTAATATTTAAAAAAAAAAAAAAAAGTGCTTCCATAGACATGGCTTTTGATAATTACACATAGAAGTTGCTTTCAAAACATGTTAGTGTTAAAATTAAAATAATAATAATAATAATACTAGGCTACTTTGCAAAAATACCAAACTAAAGATCAAATCTTTTGTAAACAAGTATGGTAATTTAAAATTCAGAATTATAGAGAACAAAAAACTAAAAACAAATGCAAGCCTTGTGGCTCCACCCTTTAAGACTCCCATCAGAGAGTCATTAGCACTTCTAGACATGCTCAATCAAACTATTCCTTAAGAAAAACGAAAGCAAACTTCAGAAGAATACGATTCTGCCCAAATAATTACCAAGAATCCAATCAAACAATAGTAACTGATTCTGAAAAAGGAGTAACACAAACTGCAAAAGAGGCAGTGTCATCAACTGTCAAGATGCACCACTCCATAAGCTACATACCGAAAAAGCCGAAGATGCTGTACCATCTGTAAGGTCTTGCTTAAACTACAAAACTCATGCAAGAAATGGACCTGTCCACCATATGGAGAAGCAAATATATTTTAACATAAGAATCGCCATAAACACTAATTATGAACATTAAAAAGAAAAGATGGCATTAACATTAAAGGCAGTTTAACAATACACGAAAGGAAAAACATTGCATTAATATATTATAATCATATCATATATAAATAAAAATAAAGATAATGCAGGTATGCTTCATTTTAAAAGAAAGTGAAGCTCAAACTCAGGTCAAAATCAAATCACAATCTATTTGTCCAAACACTGCCTCCAGGTTATACTCTTATAATGAAACTCATTAAGCATGACTTTCAAGAAAAATAAAATGATAAAAAGGGATCACACTATTTGTTTATGTTCTAAGTGATAACCAATGGGCAAAGCAAACATGCCTTAACAAAGACTTCTAATATGTTGTATCCTTTAAGCTTAGGGAAAAATGATAGACGAAATTAGCAATTATGCAGTATTTCCTGTTAAAATCCCACACTGTCTATGATATGGCCAAAGAATTACTTATAATGACTTGTGCAATCCAACTCATTAACCTAGCTTTTGAGGTTGAGTTAGGCTTGGTCTATTCTCAATTCTAAGTTCTAACATTTCCAATTAAAGAAAATCCTTAATATTTACAAGGGTGTAATTAATAAAAATATATTCCATTAAATGATGGCACATGCAGGCCAAGCTTAGCACTGACGTACACACAGCTATATGAAGTTTAAAACTACAGGAAAATGAGATTGTGCTGTGATTATAACAGTAATTGTTAAAGCATAATGCAGCTACTTTACTGTGTGCATACATGTACTGTATTTTTTCTAAATTGTTCTATCATGGTAAATATTAAATAACCAAACTTCATTTGGTTAGTTGCCATGCTGCCAGTAAGGAGTTTGTTATTAGCCAAGACTTCATTAAATTGGCCACAGATTCATATCAATAGAAAAATATGATAATCTTGATATCTCTGTCTCCAACTCTATCAGTACTAGTACCTTGAAGTTGAGTAACAACCCAACAATTTATGGGGTGTGGTACCTTGAATAACAAAATGCAAATTTTCCAAAGTTTTGAAAAAAAAAAATCAGATTTGAGAAGTAGAAAATAAAAGATCAATAGTTAATAGAATAATAACCTAAAGTAAGGGTAGAGAATAGCAGGGACCATTTATTGGCATAACCTCACACTGGAATTCCGTTACTTTCTTTTAGTAAAAGTTCATCAAATGTTACTGCACACACAAATAATAAGCTACGCCACAAGGAGGGGAAAACATCAACATATGAAATAGTAATGTCATGCTGAAAATAGAATAGCATTGTCATGGCCACAAGAAACAAAACACTTACCATATTTTTCTTCGATTCAGGAGATGTAGTGGGTGATTTTAACCTAGCAAACAACTCCTGGATAAATGTATTGTCATCCTTCAATAAAGAAACAACCTAAAAATAACACAGGAGTCAAGACATGATATAATGACCATATATTAAAGGAAAAGCCTTCTTTGCATACAAATCAAAACCTTACAATGGCATTGTTTGCATGTATTATGGAATTAAGATTAGCCACAGTAGCCTCATCCAATACTCTAGCCAAAACTACATCCTAAAAGCAGTAAATGAAGGTCAAAACCAACTTATGAATAGAAGAATAGAGTAAACATGAAAAGGCATAGAAGGAGCAAACCTTCAAAAAACCAACTCTATATGTCTGATGTATCTTTGATAATACAATTGTGTTTTTAATAGGCATGACCTACAAAAGAAAATAGTTAAATACTATCAGTAAGAAGTAAAATTTCCTAGTCTGGTGATCTACCTACCACCTAGCTTCTCTCCCAAAATAGAACAAATATTCAGATCACAAAACATACCTCCTTAAAAATAACATGCTCCTTTAAGAATTTACGATGATGTTGAACTTGGGGGACCTCTGGATCATCTGAAATGACATAACAAGATATTCAATAAAACCCCTTTAGTGTTTGTTCACTATGGACAGACGTGTGCATAAAAAACAGAATAGGGTGTGGCGACGGCCGGACACCAAAACACTCATTTCACTAGGTTGACAAAAAATCATGCAATGAACTTACACTCAAGGGCACCAATAATGTCCATCATAAACTCATCACCAAATATTCGCTCAAAAATTTGTGTACTATTAAGCAAAACTGCAAGAGAACAAACATATATGAAAAACAAAATGTCAACAAAGGGACTAAAGCTAAAATGGCACAAAAGTGAACACTAACCAATCCCTTTGATTATTTTGAAAATCATGTAAAGGCCATCCATATTTTTCAAGTCTTCACAAACTCTGAATACTCCCATGAGCTTCCTAAAAAAACTTTGCTGCATTGGGAATATAAATTAAACAGGGAAATCTAAAATATATCAGAACAAAACAAAGGATGGAAATATGGATTGTACATAATTCTAATTTCTAAGGCACCCTGACACACAGATGATCGGTGTAATGGGTGTAGATGTAGACTTCCGAATAAAAAGGAAAATCAGTAAACAGTAATTAAAGAAGTTACAAAACAATGGTGCAAGTAAAAATCAACAGCATAATATCATCATCAATATCCCGTAAGTCTGGTGTTTCGACAATGTTATCACACACATTGAAAACTTAGTTGACAATATCATTCATCAGGAAGTACATGTTTCTTCCCACAAATAAAAAAAATTAAAAAAATACTTATAATTCATGGCAATCTTCATCTAAATGTTTTTGAAGATAAGAAAAGCCAACAAGTCATGAAAAGTCATGGATGCCTTAAAATAATTATTTAGTCCATTTTATCCTTTCAGTCCTTTAATTACTGGATGATCTACAGCTATAGAGAGATTGCCAATACATGCAGAATGAAAGTCACTAACCTAATCTATGAAAGACATCATATGCACATATATTAGTGGTTTATTTTAGCTTACATCACTTAAAATTAATTCCACAAGCCGCAACTGATCTGTATTGCCACTCTCAATCACCATCTGTGAACAGAAAAAAGAGAATGAACTTACCGTAAGATTGATAGATAAGTGTGAAATTTTTAAACAATAAAAAACGCCATAGCGAGACAGCGCTGTACTAAAATTCAATTGAAATACAATATCCACCATAAATTTTGTGAAACTTCTTTCTCTTCAGAAGTAGAGAAACAATGTCATAAAAGCAAACGTCAATATGTGTGTGTAACAAAATCATTGAAAATTCCACACAAAAGGTGTGCATAACAAAAAATAACTTGTAAGTGAAATTTTAAGAAATAAATCATATTTATAATACATACAATTAATGCTCATGTAAAACAAATATCAATGATCAATTTCATGTACGAAATAGAATGCTCAATAATTATCACAGATTGAACCCATCATTATAGAACAATTAATGTAGTGCCTAGCCAATTATAGCCATCAAGCCCACAGTTGTCAAACTTGAGAGTCTATATAACTCGTGGGAGGTGCATAGATTTGACTTGTAAATTTGTACAAGTTTACTTCATATAAAAATATAACAAAATATCTATAAATTTATAAATAACATACAAATTCAACATAATATATTGAAAGAAATCATAAATTCCACAACAATACTTAAATAATTAAGTTTAATAATGCATTACTATAAGATAATAACTTGCAAAAGTGATAGTTACGGTAGAACATTTTCATCAAGGGTTTATTGTTGTTGAAAAAAGATGATTTGATATTCTTAGAAATGAGAATTCTTTGATTTAGGAATCATACACCAAATCAAGGTTTGTTGAACCTAAATATTAAAAAAAACTAAAATGACAATTTTTTTGGTCTAATATTTTTAATCCGTTGACCTCAGAGTTTAGAGACTTTACATAGAGTCTACCAAGAGTTAACTCAAAAGAGAGTTTGCACACAAGTTAATTTACAGCAGATAAATAGACTCATAAATTTGTAAGAGTTAACGAGCTAACTATAGAGCTTAATACCATGGTCCAACCATCAAAAGTATGTTTCGCATTCCAATGAGTGAGATAAAGCAATGCTTTTAGATAGCTTGTTTCCTTGGGTTTGGGTGATGTTTCCCATATGAAATTATAGAGGGGGGCCTTGGGTGAATTATCATTGTGTAGTTTCTTGTTTGGTGATGTTGCTGAAGATTAGGTTTGCCCCAAGGATCTCCACAAATAAAAAAGGGATTTAGATAGTGCTCTAAGGACTCAAAACAAAATAAAAAAAATATATATATTATGGACATAACACAAAGCAAAAAATTTATTGGGGACTTTACAAATATATTAGGGACCTGAACCATATTTAAGTCTATTCTAATTTACTAATAATAGTTGTTTATAGGCACATTATCTTTTATTTAGAGGAAACAAAATATTCTTTATTTTTGTACAATCAATATTATTAACCCATATAAACATATTTCCGTTGTGTATCAAGACACTTTAGCTTTTGTCCTTTATTCTTTTATTTCTCTTATTTTAACATGGTAGCAAAGTCAGGTTTGAAAAAATATTAAAAAAAAGTCCCTCACCACGGGCCCACTGCCCCTTGGTGAGCTCTTTTTGCTTACTGCTCCACTTTAGAAACTTTTTCCTTTTTTTTTATAATCCTTTTCATGTATTTCCTTTTCAGGTGCATTGTCTGACGACAATCATCATTGACTTTTCCAACGACCACTACCACAGTTGTCAGCAAATTTTCCAGTTGTGACCAACACCATCAAAGTTCTTTAAGAATTTTTGTCAATAGTTCAATACCACTTTTCATGAACAATTGTCTATATTGTCTCAATTCTTTTCTAGTGTTTTCCACAGCCTTCTACTCGCTACTCATCCTTCGGCAAAGAACTTTTTAGTTGCCTATCTTGACATTGTCCTTTTCCAGTTTGTTTTTTGTTTAAATAATTTTGGATCTTCATAATATTTCAAAATGTTGGTTTTAAGAAAGTTAAAACTTGTTTTGCTTGTTATGAATTTTTCTTAGGCTGATAAGTATTCTGGCTATCTCCAATATTATCTTTCTAGCAATATTCCCCAATTTCGCTAACATCCTTGAGTTATCTTTCCAAACAATATTTTATGGTTGAACTCAAATTTGGTTTTTTATTATTTATTTCTTGTAACCAGTTGAATACTTAGTAAGCTTCAGCTTTTGGAGAAGTGTTGAAAATCATAATATAATATTTTGATTTAGTATTAATAATGATTTATAGGCACATTATCTTTTATTTACAGGAAAAATATATTCTATATTTATTTATAATCAATGTTATTAACCTATATAAACATGTTTCTATTGTGTATTCAAACACAGGATTTCAGTCAATTATTCCTCTATTTCTATAATTTTAACAGTTGTGATTCAATGTTCAATAAGAAATACTGTTAAGAATTCAATTCAGCCAAGAGTTAACTAAGGCATGCTTAAAAGCACGCTACTCACTGCTCAGTGACGGTAAGAAAGGTTCAGCCATTAAAATTTCATTAGTAGAAGTGATAAGGAACACTATTAAAGCAAAATAACTTGCAGTGAATCAACTGTTTGACTGTATTTATTGAAGCTTTTTTACCTTATTTAACTTATCACTTATGGGAATTTGGGGTTCAATTTGCCAAAATGTTGGTGGTAATTGCATAAAACCAATGATAATTGCAAGGCGAAAACTGTTCGAGAAAGTAAATCAGAAGACATGAATGAATGGCTTTCAATTAAATAAATGAAGGTTCTAAAGCAATTGAAAAAAGTACTTCCAAAATGCACTCAGAACTCTGTTGCAAAGATTAAAAGATAAAGTCAACAATAGCAACAGTTAATCTGAAAAAAAATTAGATTTCAAAATCAATAGAAAAGATGTGGAGGAAAACCGATGAAATTGCAAAACAATAAATAAAATAAAATAAAATAACTAAGAGGATTAAGGCATATGCCCAAACCTTAAGAATCAATGGAAGCGTTGACAATTCAACTACAGGCAAGTCCCTTGACTCAGTGTTCACATTGTGAAATGCCTCACCTGTAACACACAGCAAACAGTAAGACTAAGTCCATAAAACACCTAACAAAATAATTTGGGGGTGATAAAATCGTGAGATGGGCAAGAGAGAAGTCGTGAGTTCGAATCTCTGCACCAACACACTAACAACTAACATTTGCCTATGAAAAAAAAAAAAACAAAATAATTCAGCAAGGTATCCATTTTCCCCTCATTTCTAGTCTTTACCCTGTTATAAGTCCAAATTCATATGAAATTTTGACATTTAACCTAGCAACACTAAGACAGTGGTTCAAATCTATCCAAATAGTCTTGTTTACAAAAATTAAAAATGAGAGTTTCTCAGAGAAGCCAGAAGATATGCACACACTGCAATCTACATCCAAAATAAGGCTTGCATGAAGTCAGAGGTCTAGGACAGTAGCCCCAATATAGTAATATTATAGGTATTTTATGCCATAGCAAGGAGGAGTAATTCCAGTTCAAGAAGGAATTCTATTTATAGCACCGTATGAGATTTCAATAGCAAAGCAGTAATTATTCAACATTGATAATAAGTACATCAGACGGCATATAAATACTTCACTAATCAAAAAAATATATTATTATTGTAGCAGAAGCAAATAAACTACAGTTAAGAGTTAATTTTCCCAAATATAACAATCAACTTAACATTAAATATTAAAAAAAATTATTATAATATAATAAATATCAAATGTAAACAATCTAAAATATAGAGAGGCAAAGTAAGATTCAAATTTTGCATTACTTACTATTTAAGGTATTAAAATTCATATTCCTTTGCACACTGCAAATATGGTCCCTGGATGAAACAACCTTAGGAATTAAGATCAATTCGATAGCACAAAGAAAAAAACCAGAAGAAAGATGTTAAGTAATTAAAATTTAATAGTTATTTGCTACCATATAAAAGAGCAACCACCAGGTTCTTGAAAGCTAAGAGCCAGCTCAATAGCATATTCTGGATCTCTCCATGAAATAATTGTATCTGCATGACAAAACAGTGTCTACAATTAAACTAACAAACACAATGAACCTTGATACGCTTCAAGAACAAATGTTGGACTAACAGTCATTATTAAGAGAAAGTATAAAATGCTTCCAATTACCTTCTTGTTTCCTATAAATATCATCAGGAGAGATGCGATGCAAAAGTATGTTCTCATTGTCTTCTTCGTCATAAACAAATAAACCCAACTCTTCTGATCGCTGCATATTACGAGATATTATATTTTTTATTACTTCTAAATACAAAAATTGAGATACTACAAACTGTATATTTGCTTGGGTGACTTGCTATCACTCAGCTAAAAGCATGATATATATATATATATATATATATATATATATATATATGCAATGCAAAAGTATGTTCTCCTTGTCTTCATCATATACAAATAAACCCAACTCTTTTGATCGCTGCATATTACAAGATATTATATTTTTTATTACTTGTAAATACAAAAATTGAGATACTAGAAACTGTATATTTGCTTGAGTGACACTCAGCTAAAAGCGTGATATATATATCGAGAAGGGATCCACTTACTCCAAGAGTAAATATAAGAGACTTACTCTTTATCCTCACCATTCATTTTCTTGAAATCTAATGGTTATAATCATTAGATTTTAAGAAAATAAATGGTGAGGATAAAGAGTGAGTCTCTTATGCTTACTTTTTAGTAAATGGATCCCCTCCTCTATATATATATATATATATGAAGAAATCAATAGAGTGTTCAAATAGAGGGTGCAAACTGAGCAAGTAAACACATAATTTTTTTCCTGTAATGATTATATCATCAACATAGACAACCAATTAAACACATTTTTCACGAGAGGTGTGACAATAAAAAACAGAATCTGTTTCACTGTGTTTCATCCCAAACTTTAGACAACATAACCAACCTTCCAAACCAAGCCCTTGTGACTGTTTAAGACCATAGAGGGATCTATGGAGTTTACATACAAGATTAGACTCCCTTGAGAACAAATTCAGGAAGTAACTCCATGTAAATCTCTTCATGTAAGTTACCATAAAGGAAAACATTTTTTATGTCCATTTGATATAGAGGCCAATGGCAGATAGCCATGGCAAGAAGGTGGCAGACTAGAGTGATTTTGGCCACAAGAAAAAAGGTATCCCCATAATCAAGTCCCTATATTTGAGTGTATCCTTTGGCTACAAGCAAGCTAGACTATCAATCTCACCATTAGGACTGATTTAACTATATAGATTCATTTGCAACCACTTTCATTCTTAATAAGAGGAAGAGAAACCAACCCCTATGTACCATTATCATCTAGTGTCCGCATTTCAACAATCATCGACAGACTCAAACAAAACATTGGATGTCATTGGAATAAATAGCTTAAACTTCCTTCTAAAAAGCATGACAAATGCTCTAAGATTCCTTAGGATATTCAGTTCCACTTATTGCCACAGAAGAGCACAAAGTTGAAAATCTAGTTTCTTCCACTGAGACCTGTCTTCAGTTGATCCTTCACTTCCCTCCTTTCTAATTGCTCATAATATCCTTGTCCAAGAGCCCAAAGTTCCACAAAGTCAACTCATAATAAATAATTTTTACATTAAATTTCTCTATGTATGATAATAGTGGTTGTTCCAGCAATAGAGAGCACAAGGCCTGAACTAGACCCAGTAGAGGTTGAAGCGGTCATATTTAGAGTTTGGAATAGTAGAGAAGTCAAGAGAGAGAGAGGCTCAGGCCTACGAGCCAAATAGAAGCAAAACAAGAAACTAACACCTGAAAATGACTTTGCAGGTGCCAATGACCCAAGCATAGTTGTTCTGATGGGATTCCAATGACCATACATGTGCCCAACAAAAGGAACTAATTGGAGCAAGAAGGTGAGGAATGGAAGGTGAGGAATGGAAGTTGGGGGACACGCCACTCCAAGGGGTTTAGAGATAAGTGTTGGATGATGCTTGCCACAAGGATAAAAGCTAGAAAAATCATCCTCCAAGGGAGAGAAGCTCACGCCTATGGAGGAAGAGGACTCATTCTCACACTTATTCAAGGCTCACACTTAAGCTCAAAGCTCTAGTATATTCAATATGATTTAAAGATGATTACATGTAGGTGATAAGACTTATTTAGGCTGACTAAACCATGGGTTAATCTATCCAAGATTAGACTAACTCTAGTTGAGTCAAATCTAACCATGGTAGGCTGACTATGGTCATGTATAACCAACTAAAAATGTACCCCTAATCTAGTCTAGATACAAAAGGTGTGGATAATAGAAAGGAATGGCAAAGAGTAGTCATGCTTAAAGCATGACTAGGAGGGGTGGCGTTTAGCAAGAAGAAGGTAGGAATAGTAGTCATGCTTTATGCATGACTGGGGAGTGCACTCTTAAAAGAATGGGTGGATATATCATCACGCTCAATCCACTTAAAGGCTAGCCCATCCTAACATACTCTAGCATGATGACTATTGTACCTTTAGGAAATAAAAGGTGACCTAAATACAATGGTCAAAAGAGAAGTTGACTTTAGGAGTCAACTACTAAAAAGTCAAAGTCAACATATTACAAGAAAAGTCCTAATTCTAATTTATATATTGAAAGAAAGCTCTCTTCATGTATCCTTCCAAGGGACTTGGGCCAGATTGCTTCTATTTCTCTATGTATGGTGATAATGGTTGTTCCAACAATAGAGAACACAAGGCCTGAACTAGACCTAGTAGAGGTTGAAGCGGCCATATTTAGTGTTTGGAATAGTAGAGAAGTCGAGAGAGAGAGAGGCTCAGGCCTACAACCCAAACAGAAGCAAAACAGGAAACTAACACCTGAAAATGACTATGCAGGTGCCAACGGCTCAAGCATAGTTGTCCCGATGGAATTCCGATGACCATACATGCGCCCAACAAAAGGCACTAATTGGAGCAGCGGGAAAGAGCGTGAATGCTTCTTGGCCCCTCATATTTTGGGGTTAGGTCACACCCATCAAAGGGCAGTAAATTATGGTGTTCAACATAGATTTGACCATCGCTGACAGCAAAGACAATGGCCGACAGTGGTGATGAACAATGACAAGCGGTGGACTTGACTAGAAGCATGCAGAGCAAAACCAAGCTTGTTCTTATACCAACTTGAAAATGTATATTTGCTTGAGTGACTTGCTATCACTCAGCTAAAAACATGATATTTATATACATGAAGAAATCAATAGTGCGTACAACCGTACAAGAAGCAAATGAAAGGTGCAGACTGAGCAACCCCTGAACCTATGGCTATAGCAAAAAAGTAATACATATTCAATATAGTACAACCATAAATACACACTATAATAGGACAAATAATACTAATGCGAAGCTTATATTTAATGAAGACCAATCAACCACCTATAATATTTCTATTGAATATTAGAATCATCTTGTGTTTTTAATTCTAAATGGAAACTTTATGCCCTAGAACGTGGAAGATATAACGTTATCAATATTAATATAAAATCTACCCACCTACATTTTACACTTATACATGTCAACATCCTGTGTACTATGGACCTATTAATTTATCTTTTCTTTCTTCTCTTACATTCTATCTCTTCTATTCACTGTTTCTCATTTTCTCTCTCCTCTTTGTGAAGAGCACAAGCAAACTTCTCTCTCCTCTTTGTGAAGAGCACAAGCAAACTAATCTAGTGAAGATTTGGTTTCGCATCTAAGAATTGATTATGGATCCATAATTGAATTAGATAAATTTTCACATGTTTGATTTTGCATTAGAGAAGAATTCAAAATTGATTATAAGTTTAGAATTGATTTTAAGTTGAAGCAATTTAGAATTAGTTGTTTTCATAAAAGTATTCAAACATAAACATGTTATCTCAAAAAACAATTCAACCAAAATTAATTTTGCAAAATAATTCCATTCAAAATCAATTTTATTAACACTTATCCAAACACGCACCTAGTTTTTATCACTTAGCAAACATGATAAGTCATTAATTCTCTCAATATCACCAATCCACGAGGAGATTACATCCTGATATTATTATCTTAAACTGCAAAGGTAAAAGCCTCTGATCATACACAAAACCAGACATTAAGGGAAATCATACAATATCCCCAAAAAGAAGTGCACTATGCAATATACATGTTACTCACAAATGAAAGTTGTACCAAAACGTGTACAAACCTCCAAATAATCAATAGTGACATGCCCAGTGCCTTGGTCATCCCATTTTCCATCATCATTTAGACGATAGACCTTGACACGCTGAAATCCAATAAGAAAGAGTGACTAATAAGTCATATAAACATCCCAACCACTCGAGAGATCAAGATTAAAAACACATTCCTTGTAACTTTCCAAATGTATATCTTGTATTAAATCAAATCATAAATCAAAAGTAACAAGAAATTCACAAACTATATTCATTCAGCAAGCTCAGGAAGCACAACAGCTGAGTGTTGAGAAGATAGCAATTTCCTATGACTGAATCACTGAAATCCAGAGCAAAAAGCATTTATCCGGGACCATTTTTTCATTCAATTTCCTTTTCCATTATAAAAGATATTTTGGAGGGGCAGGTGGAAGCAGTGTACACCAACTAGCATCAGCAAGCAAGACCAAAGTAGAGAAACAGTTTCAAAGAATCAATTGAAATGAGAATGGCCTCCATTTTAATTTTTTCTTGCACTAAGCATTGAAGGAACAAAATTATAAGAAATACAAGGGTCAGAAAGAATACCAGTAATGGAAAATGAAGTTTCATTTCAGGATCATACTAATTAAAAAACAATTAATTGTGACCAACTGAAAACAGGATTATCATTTTCAACATATCCTAAATGCACAGCTATTCAATAGCTTTTGTATCAGTCCTAGTAATACATAATACTAGGTCACAACACAACAAGAGAAGAAAGTCAAGAAACAGAAGGTAAATATAGAACTATTTATTGAATAACCTTCTCCCTCTGGATTAGTGAAATCCACAGAAAGAAGAGTTTGAATGCTTACAGGTAACAAAGAATACCAAGCATTGTAGAGCATAATCTCTCCCCCAGAAACTCCTAGCAAACCCAAATCTCACTGTTCCACCTTTTCTCATTCTATTTTATACCAGTTTAACTGCTTAACTAACTATTGACTGCTTTAGACTATCTTTGGATACTACTAGTGATACCACTAGACAGAAAACATAAAACTCAACAAAACAAGCCATCTCACTGAAAATAGAAACAGAAATCTACCCTAGACTCCGAAAGACTAGAAAAATCTTAAAACTGTAAGACACTGGTGAGAGCACATCCCAGATATAAACGATGCAAAGATACTCACAGCACTAACTGAGGGAAGATGACGATCTCAGCCTTGAGGGCAGAGACCTTGAATCACCAATGCGAATGGGAGGTTGCTACAAGGGCTGGCAAATCTGAAGAGCAGATTGCAAAGGTGTCTGCTTGCAGCTAAGATTGGAGACCAGGAAGGAGGGTCTATGAAATATTAGCCACAAGTCTTGAGAAGCTACCTGGTGAGGAGCATCTCGATGGTCATCTCCATTTATGCATGAGAAATCTACCAACTGAAAACAAAGACATTTTCCCATGTCCCCAAGATGAATTGTTTGTATGGAGGCCCCTGATACCAATCCCATCAATCCACAAAAATGCAATGCAGATACAAGGGTTCCATCATGCACTATTAACAATTGTAAGTATGGTAGCTGAAATATAAATAAATATATATAATATATATATATGTACATATCATATTGCAAAATTTGAAAGGGGAAGACCAAGAAAATCTCTAAGTGTAACCATTAAAGTGACTTATATCTAAATGGCCTTATTGACGACTAGGTTCATGACATAACACAATGGCATCAAGTGAAACCATTTTAAAACAGTCTTTTTTAAGAATTGGTCTATGACATAACACCTTGTCATCTTTTGATCTAAGCAGCCAACCACAACTATTGAGAAAAGGAATTTTACTGTTGCTGGTTGTATATCATAGATGGAAGTATTAGCCTATTAGGGGAGGAGGACTACAAATGTAGATTTCTGTCAATAACCTGAAATGATGCAGGTTTCAGGAGAAAAGTTGACTTTCATCATTTCCTCACTGTAACGACCATAACTTGCTGCAATTTTGGGTTCCCAAAATGCACAACAACAGCCAGAAGTGACTCATGCTCTAGGAGAAACTGCAGGTTGATGAATAATGCTCCAGCACTATTGCACGTGATTAATAACTGTGATAACTGTGGCCATTACACAACAAAAAATATGCAGCTTCAAGCGAGAAATGTTAGGAGCAGAATTCAACTGAAGGCCAGAAACTACAAAAACTGGATACAGAAATAGAATAAGCAGTACGACAAAACTGACAGTGTACTAGAATAAATCCTAATCTTCATATGGCATATGTCCATATTACAGTTCATGTCACATGGCCACTCAATGTCAATACAGACAAAAAGTAAATTTGATTTGCCAAAGGAAATAAAGGAGCAATAAACGCAGCACTAGTAGCATATACAAGAAACAAATGCCAAAACTTGATTTAACAAATGCTTGATTTAACTGGGGAAAAAAACTAGAAAAAGGAGGCACATTTCACTATCAAGGAATAAACAGGTATATTTAGCAAGCAATAAGTGTAACTGCATTAAAAGATGATCATTAAAAGATGATAAAAAATAATTTGACAAGGATTAGTGCATCACATCCTGACAATGACATAGCAGCAACTTTCCAAGTTCTATGACAGAATATTACTGGAAAGACAATCTTCGGAGGAAAAAAGGGGGGGACGGGGCGCATAATACCAGATAATTATCTCATAAATCATAACTACAATGTACCAAGTGGATGAATAATCTTCAGCTTTCAGTTTAGCTTTAGGAAGAATTTAATTTTGATTTCGTTGTATAACTCCTTAACATTGCATTTAATATACAATATGATTTTTTTCTAATTATTTAGAGATGAAAATACTAAATATTTTTTGTATTCCCATATTTGACACTTCCCGCTTTTATTCCCTTAGACAGTGAGCTACAAGCACTCGTTAGCAAACCTAATATCAACTAATCATCCCATCACGAATTGTTAAAAAGGTTAGACTATCACAATCATTGTTTAGGAAATCTAACTTTTTAATTATCTCCCAACATATCACTGGTTGATATTGTTAAAAAAAAACTAAACAACAAACTCCTAAAATTAAAAAGAAAAAACATCAAGTGAAGTCAAACAAAGTTTATCACAACGATGAGATACAATATCAAATGCGTATTCAAACAAGGACTTCTTCGCCCTTCATGTTTCTAAAAATATCAACTAAGTAAAAAGGATTGCATAAAGCATAACAAAAACTAATAAATGAAAGGTAAGGATTGTGATACGCAGTCCAACACTGCAACTGAATTGACCAACACTAACACTTACTCATACGTTCAACAATTCACCAATTAAACAAATCGAAGCTCGAACTCTGAACACATCGAATAGCAAAGTAAAAACCAATATCATCCACTAAAATCAACGACAAAGCGTAGAAGTCTTCATTTAGAAATAAAGCACACTTGCCTGCATCGAATTGGCGTTTGTTTGCGATTTATCCGGCGCGCCCATCGAAACTCAAATTTTCAAAGGGGAAAACAAAGCAAGGAAGCTGAATTTTGGGGGTGGAGTTCAAATTAGGGTTTGGAGGATGAGCAGGAAAGAGAGAAAAATTGTAGCAAGGGAATGGAGCTTGGAGAGATCAGCAGGAAACCCTAACCGCCATTGACGTAGCATGGTGAAGTTTCCACATACACTCTCTCTCTCTTGTTTCTCTCTCTATATAATATTCTGTGTGCAAGAGTGTGTCCCCAACTTTGATTAGGCAAAAACAGAAGTAGAAAACAATCACGCCTAAGTGGAGTACCGGGACTACCCCTGGCCTTCCGCAGAAATTACCAATGCACCATTCACTTTCCATGTGTTCATGACTAGATGGACCCCACCGTAGTGATTTAGATACACGTTAGATGTAAATTAATTTGAGGACATTACAACCCTCCATCCTATATATCCTATTTTTTATAAAAATACTAATAATTAATTATAATTATTTATGTATAATAAATTTGTATTTTATTAATTAATATATTAAAAATTATATAATTAAAAATTTTGATTAACTGTTAATATAAATATTTTTTTATTGACCTTGTATGCGTATTAAATTTTTATATTATTTTTTATATTTCTTTCAAGAACATAAAATTTGAAAATATTTGAAAAATTTTGTTAATGACATTTTTAAATATATAAAAATTTTTAGTTTAACATTTTTAAATTTAATTTAGAAAAGATTTGAAAATTTTGTTAATGAACATTTTTAAATATATAAAAATTGTTAGTTTAACATTTTTAAATTTAAAAAAAATAACATAAAAAATTAAATTATATATAATTTGATAAAAATTAAAAAATATTTTAATAATTTAATTAATTTTTTTATTAATTTAAATTTTAAAAATCATGTATGTATTTTGTTGTAAGTTGAAGTTAAACAACTTTTACGTGTGATATTCAGCGTAACACCTTTATTTTTTTTATATTTATCTAATTTTACTATTTTTATTTTACGTTTTTTATCACATTTCTCTCCTACCTCTTTAACTTTGTTCAAAATATCACACTACTTGTTACTATAAGCAGATTTCATTGATGGTATTTTGAATTATATTTTCTTTATTAGCTCTATCTCTAATTTGATATCATATTCTCGATGTTCATCTTCAAGTTAGCAACAATATTTTCAATCTTCTCTAATCAATTCAATGGATAAACTACCAGATTATCAAAATTAAGAAGACTTACAAATGCAAAATAAACACAATAAATGATGTTGAAATGGGTTTTAAAAATTTTCATAATAAACTTTTGAAAGAATGATTCATTTGGTTAAAATGATCTTTGTAAGAAAGGTTTTTAAAATACAAATTAAGGTTTCAATAAAACAATTCTTAAAGAATTTTTGCAAGAAAATGATCAATTCAATATTAGTAAGAACAAAAAACTACATATTTTTATGCTAATTCGAATAGATTCAGTTTTTTTAGAAATTACTAAAGTTTCATTATCTTTTATCAAAATACAAGTTGTTTTCCTCAAGTCATTTTTAATTTGTCTTTAAGCAATTTTTACACTATAATCTTCAAACTAACAACTTAAACATTCTTTTAATACAAAGTTTCTTTAGACATTTTTATAAATTATGTGATTTATAGACTTATATGACATAAACACTTAACAACATCTAATGAATGGATATAAAATGAGTTTAAATCTACACCTTCAAGATATACAAATATTAATTAGAGAGTTATGTGTAAGTCAACAAAAGTTCGAGAAGGGGTTAAATTGTGTTTTGAATATGCAAACTTCTTCATAAGGCAAATATGTCTGCTTCTCATAATTTAATAAACAGAAATTTATGAAAAACAAGACTATAGTAACATAAGTAGTGAACCACTTGCACACATACAAAACAAATATTTCATATACCGAAAAACTACTTACACACACATAAGTGGTGAACGAATAATGGATGTTTATTTTCACCAAAATAAAATATGAGATTAGCATGGTTGAAATACAAAAGCATCAACTAAGGTCATAAATGTGTCATCTTTAGTGTTTGCGTCAATTATTGACCAACTATAATTAGGGGCATAGTGGTATCCAACTTTGATTATTTAATCAAAAGATATAAACTTTTAAAACAATTATAAAAATACAAGTGTTTGATTTTTTTCTATGACTCATTCTTTTTTCAAGTGTATTTCTACACTTTTGAACTACGTATAATCAAATAATAAACTTGTACTCCAGTTAAGCGAATAATCGCTCAAACTATCCTACAACAAATACTAAACCATAAAAATTTCATCACTCATCTCAAATTAGGAATGATTGTTGCAAATGATTTTTCATCACAATCACATCAAATCATTCATTAATGATGGAAAAGTCAAACACCACGATAACAATGGTTTTTCTTTGCAATTGCTATGTTCCATAAAGCAATATAAGGGTTTGGGATTAAAATAATCAAGTAAAAAATCAAAATCAATCATTGCATAGGGTTCCAATGTTACCTGCGGGGTGAGAAAATCATTGATTAAAGATTGATAGGGTGTGGAGAACATTACAATAGGGAGTCGATAAAATGATGATTGATAATGTACAAAAATAAATAAATATTGTTTATCGGGAAGCCATGAATGTGAAGAAAATTAACGAAGCTAGTTTAGAAGTGGAAAGCAAAGTTTGACCAAATACTGCAAAATACTTATTTTTCTAGTGAGAAATGAAATTGTTTGACTCTAATCACAAGACATGTTGTGATTTGTTAATTAGAGGTTACAAAATTGACAATAAGTACTCAAAAAAATACTTATATCATTTCACTTAATGTCAATTCATTCTAACCAACGTTAATAAACTAACTAACGGTAAAAGGAAAATTCTTTATAGTGTCTGGGTTAATTGTAGGGAAAAATGAATTTGGAGTTAGGAAATGTTTTTCATACTTGAAAATTATCGCTTAAATTATTTTGTAAGGTAATTTTGTTATAGAAAAATGTTTCACATGTAAAAAGAACCATATTATAAAACACTGTATTGTCAAACTGTGTTACTTATTAAGATAACGAGTAAAAAAAACTTATCAATGCATGAATTGTCAAGAAACATACCCTACCAAGTAATTATTACCATTCTCGATTTCAATATACCGTTTTTGGTAAGCTCTCATTGCCATGTATTTTTGTAACTCATCATCTTATTGTTCACATTTCATATACATATCCTATTGTATTTTAATCCAAACATAATTAACTACTAGACAAACAGTTTACACTTAACAACATTATTTTCTATCTCAATATCAATGTAAAATTTCTATTTCATTTTATTCAAGCCTTATTTTATTTTTTCGTAGGTTCCCATAACCTTATTCATAAGGTTAAAGTTTATCTCCATCGTTATGTCTCAAACTCCATTTCATAATCATCATATCACTTAACTCTTAATAGAATTTATATGTATTACAAGCTTGTATATTTTTAAAAAAATTAGTTAAAAATATAAAATAAAGATTATTCATAAATGTGTAAGATGACATCTTTTGGGAAAAAATAATCAAATTATGTAATAAAAGTAGTCTATCTAAATATTAAGTAAAAAAAAATATATAAGTTAAACATACTTTAAATTTGTCAAGTTTGAAAAAAATGCATAATTCAATAAAGTCACATTAAACACAATTTCAAAAGAGTTATATAGTCGGTCTAGTGGTAAAGTGAAGATATGGGGAGAAAAGTGTTGTGAGTTTAAATTCATTCACTAACAAAATTGACACACTAACAACTAACATTTATCTGTAAAAAAAATCACAATTTTAAAGAATGTTTACAATTAGAAATTCTTCATATGTTGATTTGTTAGTCTTCAATCATATTGTTGGAATTAAAGGTTTGGAAATCTTGAAGAAGCCTTTTTGGAAAGCTTGAAGAAGTCATCAATCCCTTTTGGTGTTTTGGTTTTGAGTTTTATTCTAGTTTTGCTCTAATCAATTTTATGGTATCAGACACGTTTGATAGGTGTGATACTTGCATTGTGTGTTTTGTTTAGATAAGTATGAGAATGTGTTTAAATAGCTTAGGAATAGATTGCATAGGCTAGGGAGTGCTGAAAAATCATCAAAAGTATATTTTGTGGTAAGCTAATTGATTACCTTGTTATGGTAATCAATTACCCTTTTGAAATTTTTGGGTACTTAAATTATGCTCTTAATAGTAATCGATTATTTGAAAATGGTAATCGATTATTCTAAATATCATGTATTCTGAACCAGTTTTGAAGCAAGATATCAAGTAATCAAGTAGGTAATCAATTATTCTGCTACAAAACTCATATAAAAGTATTTTTAAAATATATTTTCAACAGTTTTTGGAATAAAAATGAAAGGTCCATTAAATGCTTGCTATTACTGGTTGATTTACCCATTATTCTCCAAGAACGAAACTCATTTTTTATGATTTGAAAATTAAAAAATTACATGATCTAAGGAAGAGATTATTGTGAGATTTGATCTTTCTTGTTCGATATTCTTCAAAAGATCAGGTAATATTGTTTTGTACCCTTGACTTTGTGTTTTTGCACAAGTTTTGGACAATCTCTTGAGGTATTCTAATGCTAGATTCCTAATCAGTTCGATTTGTAGATTCCTAATCTTTCAGTCTCTTACCAGTCGCAGCCCTTCTCTCATTTCATTTCTGCGAGGTTCTTTTTTCTATTCCCCTCTCTTTCGTCGGTTAAGTGCTGGATGGGGAATGCATAGGTCGGCTATGTCCCTGGACCTCCTGGCTTCCCTGTCACGTCCGAACGTAATCAGAGAAGACCTGCCCAAGCACCACCTTGTGATCATAAAGATTAATATCCAATACAATCACAGGAAAGAGTACCTGAAAAAAAACCTTCAAGTATCCGGGTCGTACGCCTGGAACAGTCGTACAATTTTGGCGATTCAAAAAAAAGGAGTATATCCCTCTCCCTTAGTGTCTTTCCACTTCCCGCGTTCAGGAACAAACCCTTCGCCTAAATCTTTTGAATCCCGACCTAGTTTTTCCCCACTAACCAATTACGTTACGACCACTGAACAAACTTGGTTGACGAACATGGTTTATGCGCCGCTAATGTAGCGGCTTGTCGAGCATTTGACAAACTCACACCATCCATTTCAAATAGGACTTGTCCCGTGGACACACGAGCAATCCAAACCGTAGGATTTTCTTTTCCTCTTCCCATTCTTACTTCTGTAGGTTTCCCAGTAATAGGGATATCTGCGAAAACTCTTACCCATATCTTACCATTTTTTCGGAATTGTCCGCTCATAGCACGATGGAAGTGTCCGATTATAGCCCGACGCGCTGCTTCAATGGCTCGATATGAAAGACGCCCAACTCTACAACTTTGAGTGCCATATCTTCCAAAACCAAGTTTTGTTCCATCTGGTTTGCAACCCCTACTACATCTGCCTTTAAGAGATTTACTAAATTTCATAGGTTTCGTATATAGCACGTCCCCCTTTTTTTTAACTATATGAAATCCACACTTTGACACCTGAGATTCCGTAACGAGTAGATACTTCCGCAGAAGCATAATCGATTTTCTGGTGAAATACATTACGAGATGTTTTTCCATACTTTCCGCATTCAGTTCTAGCTATTCCTGCGCCTTCTGATCGACCTGAACAACATATACAGATCCCCTCAACCCCTTTTTTCATTACTAATGGAATATTCTTCACTATTCTACTAAAAATGGAACGAAAGGATCTTCTTTTCTTTCTCAGTTGAAAAGAAATGTCTTGAGCAATCGGAGAAGCACTTTGATAGACAGATTTGATCTTGACCGACTCAATTAAGGTATTCGTGTTTGTTCTATTAGACAACAAAGATCGCATTTTTTTCACTTCGTTCAAATAAGAGTTGTACCCGTACGGAATTCTTCTGTTTCTCAGTATGATCTTTATCATCATCTCTATTCCCTTTATCCATTCTCCTATCCTACCCTGGTCTATGAATTTCTCTATCAATTCCATTACCTTATCCTTAGCCATGAGGTTCCAACATTTGATCTTTAATTGACCTAGGAATGGTTCCCGGACATCCTCAAAAGAAAGGTTATTATAAAAACCAACTCTATCCCTTGGAAAGAAAAAGGTAGCACCGAAGAAAGGAAAGAGCGAGATGGTTGTTTTTGTTGTTCCCGCGAAGCGAAGATCATTCGCCAAGCGATTGAAGTGGGTCAACCTCTTTTTGGCTTCGGCCAAACACTTTTTCTCGCTGGTCGAGCTTTCTACAAAAAAAGTGATGCGAGAACATATTCTCTTATCTAAGCCTCTTCCCTGTTTCGCTCCCCCATCGTGGATGGTTCAGCCACACCCGGTGCCACGAAATGATTGAGAATTACGACGGGGTCGAAATGCATTTGGTTCTTTCTATTCAATAAGTATTGCATGACCGAATAATTCAAAGAGGGGCGCACTGCAGGTAGGGTCCTTTTAAATAGATGACTCGTCGGGCCGTCGGAGCGGGACTTCTTGGGGAAAAAGAACTTAAATAACTTCCTTTTTCTGAAGGAGTCGTAATTTTCTATCAGGAACGCTATGTCATTTACAACCCCGACATATTTCGGATGCTTGAAGGCCCCGCTGACCCGAAGTGATTTAGAAAGATTCTTCTTTATCGATGGTGATCGATCATGGTATCCACAGTGTTGCTTCTTTTTCGGCCAAATCTGAATTTCATTTTGCTTCTCCCGGTCGTCGAGCCTGATTGACTCGACTCTTTTCCCTGCCCTCCGGCCTCTCACGTCGTTTCGTTCTTCTTCTGTATTGTCGCTGGAATGAAGACACTCGATCGGCCCGACTTTCCCAAATGCCCACCACCGGCCCTTCTCCTTTCCGGGTCTGGATTTTTTGCGTCTTTTCAGTCGTCGTGGTCGACAGGGAAGAAAGAAATTAATGAATGTTCTTTTGGGAAAATGTATAAGAATACACCTACCGAGACGAAAGCCAAAGGTTAGTCTCGCAGGTGGACGTATCGAACCGAAATAAGATCTCAGATTGACATCTTGATACACTAATTTACCATAATAATAAATAGAGTCAATGGTGACTCCGTCGTGGGAATAACTGCTTCTTTCTTGCTTTCAAGAGGGGCTTCCATTCACCATGCAGACTTAAAGTGCTCTCCGAACCGTGCGGGATAGTCACCCATCACACGGCTCTCAAACCCAACCTGTGGTGAATCCCGGGAGACAAAGTCAAAGCGCTTGATCCTTTGCCCCATACTTTGAGATGCTTCTCCCCACCGATCAAGCAGCGACGCTGCTCGTGATAGGCTTAGCTTTAAGCCGCTATCGTTCGGTTCGAATAAGTCAAGCCTAAACTTATTGAAAACGAAAGCGCTAACGCTATAATAATTATTAAAATAACAACCTTTCGCCTTATAAAACAAAACAAGTTTAATTACTAAAAAAAGAAAGCGGCAACAAGCACCTTCTTTCTCAAAGTCAAGTTTCTCGCTTCTTGCTTTAGAAAGATTGTAGCGTTAGCGCTTCTTGACTAATAACATCATAGAAAGTAAAGGCTCCTCTCCTTTTCTACGAATCTACAACTCTCTTTACTGAGCGAGACTCCATCCATATCCCTACAAGTGGTTATATTCAAAATTTTCCATTTTCTCATTTGTTTGACAGCCTAAACTAGGGCTGCGACTGGCAAGAAACTGAAAGATTAGGAATCTACAAATCGAACTGATTCCCTTGTCTATTGATTGGTCTGTGTAGATATATGTCTGCCACATTGGAATTCACAAGAAAATGTGTCTTTGTTCCAACTACCGCCTAAGCCCTATACAGAGCAGAGGATAGGTCGGTTCGCTTGAAGAGAATCTTTTCTATGATCAGATCTGAATCTTCTTGTACATCAGCAGGCTCCGTCGGATCTAGTCCAGTATAAATGAAAGCCCTAGTCTCCTTTCTTACTGGAAAGAAAGAGAGGGTAGGAAGGCTAAGAGATGGCGTTGTATAAGGCCTATCCGGAAACTTTGAATCTTCGTTTTCGTTATAGAGAATAGAATCAATGTCCAAAGCTTCATCGACAGTAATCGGTGTAAGAATAAGAAAGCAAGGGACGAGGAGCATATAAGTCAGGCAAATGTAAAAGACTTAGATCAAGCTAGGGGAAGCGCTTTCAAGCTCGTTCGCTTAGCAAATCTCTAATTAGTCTTCTCTAGTGTCGGCCACAGTCCAAGAAGTAGTATTTTCCCATTTTCTAGCAAGAAGAAGTAGGGATTCGGCGCTACTATTATAAGAATATAGATCAATCACGCGGACTCAAGCCAGCAAAGACTATTTATAGGTACAGGTCGATCACGGATTCAAACTATAGCAAAGAAGACAACTAGTCGATCCGGGACTGAGATGCAAAGACAAAGGAATATGATAGAAGGAGTACAAGAAGCAATCAAAGGAAGGAATGCAAGCGTTGATAAGCGTAGAGGGGCTAGAAAGAGAAGTCTTGGTCGGTAGGCAGAACAGGGCGGCTAACGATCATTCTTTCCCCTGTACTTTACTAAACTAAATAACAGGTGCTCGCGCACCCGCTTTTTCTTGACCTTGCTTGCTTTAGTCCTACTATCCCTGGCTCTTGAAATCTTAGACTATCTTAACTATAAATACTTAAGGTAATAAGCATTCTATTCTTGACTCTAGATGATCTATTGAGTAAGTCACTCGTTAAGTAATAATAAGTAATATCACAAGAACCAGTCATTGGAATTTATTCCCTTAAACTTCTTTTTTTGGTACAGCTTGAAGAGACAGAAGATTAGAGGAGGGCAGATGAGATGACACTCAAAGCACTTATACTCTAAACCCTGGGACTGGTACTTCAATTGGATGGGCTGGACCAAGAGAAGAGGGAAGCAACTTCCATCGATCGAGTTTCAGTTGCTTTTTCTGTTGATCCAGGTGATAATTACTAAGCCAGCCTCTGCTTTTGTCTGTCTCCAAAGGATAGCTCCTTTGTTTAAGAGCCTTTACACGAGTTCGTTGAAAAGTCATTTTCTATCCTCAAAAGACAGTTCCTCGTCTTTTAATGTGCAAATATCAATGTACGACGAGGTCTACCACCTCTTGTCCTAACACTAGTTCATCTCGGTATGATGATGGGTAGTCACAAAAGCAAACGAAGAATGAAGCCTTTTTAGACTAAAAGCCACTGAGAAAGAGGTATTGTCATCAAGCTAGTCTTTCACACCTATGAAGTTGTCTTGAATGAGTCCTCCTTTGGCCGGTTCAAGTGCTTTCCTTATTTTTTATAATAGGCAGGCACAGGAAAATCTCAGTCGCATTCACCGGGCGCATACCTTATCTTAGGTCTTGAGCTTCCATCGGCTTCAAACCCGCTTTTCTCGCGTGGCCCTCCGGCAAAAAGAAAAGAAGCTTCAATCTGTCCAATTTCGCCCGAGAAGGAGTGCCGGTTTTGGATTCTTTTTTTGCCCGCGCGTAGTTCCTTCCTGCCCATGCATTCCTTCTGTCTGGGTATAGGGTTTGGGGAGAAGAAAGAATTGGGATTAGAAGGGAGTGCTTTTTATTGAATTGATTAGTGCCACTATTTGGATCCTGTTTAACCCCAGTTTGAAACTAGATTTAGGAAATGGCGTATAATAAGGCCTCTTTCATTCAGTGATGTGATCCATACTTTATGGTGGTGACTTCTTTTTGCCTTTCTTGCACAGGTTCGGCGGAGATTAGCCCATCTGGAACATTTCTCATAACAATGTTAGGATCTAAAGACAGTTTCTGAACATATTGCTTTGGCTGTTTTAGCCTCCTTTCGGAAGAGAAAAAGATCTTTTTCCTGCTTCGACCAGGCTCCTCACGGGTATTTGGCCCGTAGGCAGGAAAGAAGAAGATACTTTCCAACACAATAAGTCACAATAAAGAGAATCTGCAAGACTGCGACACTAGGGAAAAAGGGTTTGGTCTATTTGCTTTGCTTTTAGAATTCTAGAAAGCTAGCGCCTTCCATTCCAAGGGGGTCGGCCGTAAGATAGGCTAGGCGGAGTACTCGCTTTGAAGCAGGTTTTCTTCAACTGGATTAGTGTTATTTGATTTTCCATTCAGCTCATACATATGTTGATTCTTATTAAAGGTTCTCCTGTGGGCTATTTCACCTGTTCGCGAGGAGTTCGACAAGGATACCCTTTCTCTCCGTTGTTGTTTTGTGTTGCAGGGGAAGTGCTGGGCCGATATATTGACCTTTAAGCTCGGCGGGTTCTTTGCAGACTTTTGTATCGGTCTGGGGTTTTCCTTTCCCGTCCTACTTATTATATGCTGCTGATGACATTCTGCTTTTCTGCGCGGCATCTATCTCTAATGCCAAGGAGATTCTTAAGATCTTGAAAGACTTTGCTGAAATTTCAGGCCAGTTCCATAATCCTGACAAGACAAGTCTAAGGTCTTCTTTGGCTCTCGACTCTCTCATTGGAATCTCATTCATCGTATATAATGGATCTGGGTTATCCAAACCAAATTCCCTATCTACCACAACATCTCTCACATCAGTGTCATCACCTCTTGGTTGAGCGCTTTCTACTACTTCTTAAGTTCTCTATAACTTCCATTCTATTTCACACATGAGAGTTTATCCAATTAGATTATGATATGCCCGTACCCGCGTGACGAAGATGGTTCGACTAAGTGCTCCAAGCTCTGCCCTGTCATAGCTCTTTCGGGAAAAGTGACTTGCCAGGTTGCCGAGGGATCAAGGTGACGCAACGTTGAGAAATATGCCCCTAATTCGTACTTTGTTTGAAAGGGCCTGTATTCTATTTAAGAGAGACTACCTGCTATATATCCGTTGGTGGCACCTTCACCTTCTTGAGGTCTATCATCGGACCACTGCTTTGGCATCCCCATTTGAGTGTTCTGATTCGTCCACTAGGATGGCCTTGTCATCATCATCTTTCACTGGATAGATGGACCGCGGAGCATCTTCTCGACTTGGAGGAATATCCCGGATTGGAGCATAAGATGGAGATGCGGCAGATGCCCACAGATCGCTTCCTATATTAGACTTCCATAGCAAGTCAGAATGAGTCGTCTTTCTCGATTCCTGCTTTCATTTGCCTGGATCGTATTTCTCCGCCGGCATGGGCACATACGGATCGCCGCTACCTTCAAATTGCTTACTCTATAGCGTGTGAGGTATTCTCTATCGAAAAAGTGAATTGCTGCTTTCCGTCAGCTTGCCTTCTTTGTTGTCAAGTTGCAGCATAGCCCCTTTTTTTATCCGTATAGGCAACTCCGATTCTATTGATTTGATTTCTTCTCGGTGCAAAACAAAGGGGTCTATCCCTAGGACTCTTTCTCGTGAACTAGGGTAAAGTAAATAGATGGATCGCCCTTTCCTGTCCTGGAAGTGGATCCCCGTTGCCCAAAATCAACAAAGGTTCTAAGAGTCAAGTAAATGGTGGGACCTCCTATTAACTTATTGAGCCTCTCTCCTAGGGTTGGTTTTCTCATCTGACCCTAAATCATTCTTAAACCTGAGTTAAGTAGCTCTCTTGTTCTTGGCTGCTAGACAAGGAGCTGGGTAGAGAGATAATAGATCCTATCCCTATGATGGTAGCTTCTATTCCTTGATTGCCCTGTAAGTTAAAGAAGGGATTGGAATGCTTCTTAAAGCCAAATAAGGGCATAAATTACTATTTAGAGTCTTTAGTGCCTTCCCTTCGGAAACCAACTAAGGCAACTCCGATTGAATGCGGAATCCCGCTAGCCATTATTCGTATGAACTCCTAGATCCATGAAGGATATGGGCATAGCCGATGTAGCTAAGCGAAGAGCGAAAAGAAGGAATCACAAAATCAATTCATTCCTTCTTAATTTGATTGAACTTACCGGTCTGATGATATCTTAATCTAAGCTAAGAAAAGAAGATTTCATAAGAAAATCCAATTTCCTTTTTCAATCTCAAGGGTAAATAATTACGAATTCCAGGTGGTCCAGTGGATGGATTAAGCCATTGATCATATCATAGGTCAAGGACAGAACGAAGAACCAACGTTTTTATTCCTCCTCTGTTCTCTACTAAGATTGTAATAGATTCGTGCTTTCTCTTCCCCGAGGGAACGGAACTAGCACTCTAATTCCGAGCCACCTATCCAGTATGTGAGTGAGTCCGCCCTACAGATCCTCTTTGTTCTATTGGAGAGGGGTCCGCCTGCTTAGTTTCATAAGTATAAATGATTTGGGGCACAGAATCTGCCGTAGATGTTCCATTTTCTAATTTTCATTCTCATATTTCTCATCACATGAATGAGACATAACTGCTTATCATAATAATAGTGAACTAGAAATCATATTTTGATTGGTTTGAGGATTCCGACCTTGAACTAGAAGAGGTTCTGTTTTCTTTGGACAGGCCCGGAAAGAGAGATCGGGATGATGGAGACTTGAAGAAGTAGAAATCAAAGAAATAAGAAGGGTCGTTCGTAGATCAACACAAAGCTATTGATCCAATCCGATCCAAGATGGGTAATCGAGTTCTTCTTCCTATGGTTGACACGAGAATCCCTCTCAAAGGGGATGAATCAGATTCGATCTCCGGTCTTATAACCAACCGATGAACAATGGTCTGTCTCGTCTAGTCGGTCTCCTTCTTGGCATCAAGAGTCGTCAGTACTGAAAAGGCCCTGGCATTACCATCGGGAAATCTAGGAGGACAGCTCGCTGAGCCTATGGTGGACGTCGGTTGGGTTGTCGATGATTACGATCATTCAAAGGCATTTTTCCATTAGCTGAAGTAGGAAGGGTGAAGATAGGAAGAAGGGCTGACGTCGATTATTATATATATATAAGATATATAAGGCATTAGGAATCTGGGTGATCACGCGCTTCACGTGGTATTAAGACTGACCAAAATGACCGCTTATTTCAAACAGCCCGGACCATCGCTTTTATCGTCAACAGAGACAGCAGCTCGATAAAGGAAGTCGGCTTTGGGAAAAAATCATTCCTTTGCCGGGCGCTAGTCAAACCTTTGTAGTAAAAAAGGGCAAGTAGCGAGGAGGAGCAGTTAAGGGCTTTGTGGTCGTTAACGGGAACAAATGAAGAGGAGCACTGCACCCCCGCACTCGATTGGCTAATCAAAGTCAAAGCGGCCAGCTTCTTTTGTTTTGAATGGGTCACCAATAGAACCGTCGGTTCTTGAGAATCGAACATCGGGACCACCTTTAAAGTTACCCGGTGTGGTTCCAAACCTGCCGTTCATTCAACACAGCTACAACTGGAGCACGCATTTGTCGACCGGCAGAAGTGCTTTTTAAGTTTGTTATGGGTTCCAACCAAAGGCCCTCATGGACTTGGTAGCAGACGGTTCGGACGATGGTTGTGTCCTGAACCCAGTCAGCGGTACATCTCCTATCTCCTAGAGAAGCGCTGAACAGCTGCGAGCCGTTAGTTTCCTGGAGAACGACGGTACCATGGGCAGGTTGCTGATACTCAGGAGAAAACGCAGAGGCAACAGAAGCAAAGGCATGACCGAGACGGAACCGATTATAAGTTCCAGGTGGGAGATCTACTGTGGTTAAAGTTGCCTAAGGAAGGGTACCAACCGCAAGCTTAAACCACTGCGGGACCATTCACTCTGCAAGAGAAGGTCGGGGAGAATGCGTTCAAACTAGAACTGCCCGCCACCCCGTCTCCAATGTTGATCAGCTGAGATTGAAAGAGCCCTCCATCTTGGATGAGGCGGCTGAACCTGAGGTTGAGTTGGAGATCGACGACCTCATTCCTGATCGACAGCCGGTGTTAACCGAAGACCGGCCAAAAGAGAGCCCGAAGAAGATGGAAAAAGCTCTCTCTACAGAGTAGGGTGGGAAATGTTCTCGCCACAGAAGCCAAGTGGTTCACGGCTGAACAGGTATGGAAGGAGAGAGAATTGCTTTTGTTGAAGAAGCTTAAAAATAAGCTCTTGCTCATGAATCCCTTTCCGGTGCAGATGAAGAAATATGCTGTTTAGCTTGGGACTAGGGCTTGTGATCCTTCTCTTAACGGTAGAACAAAAATAACAAAGGAGCTCTCTTATCCTAAGCAAGCAGCGGAGTCGTAGACCATTGCTTTAATGAAAGACGGGATGGGTTCCTTCTGATCCTAAGTTGTGAACTCATGGTCAAATTCCAAGGTGGGCTTTCCCTTCTCTATGGTAGCATGGTCTTCTCCTAGGCTTTCTCTTGGTGAAGGAAGGGCTACTGGAAGCCTAGAAGGAAAAGAAGTCTGGGCTGGGGAACGAAGTGACTTCCGGATCCGCATTAACTTATTAATTAAGGAGTTTTCCCGACTCTCGGCTCCTCTTGCCTTTGTTCCCGTGCCCTGGTGGAGTCCCTAGAACCTTAAACTTAAGGAGCATTCGACTGAGATTAGATTAGTGGGTAGCACTTGTTGAATTGAATAAGATGTTCTTGCTCAGAATTAGGGAATGTGGGATCCTATCTTTAGGAAAAGAAAGGCCTAACGAAAGCTAGCACTCTTTTCAAGCCTATAGCCTTTCTATGAATTATTCTCAGCCATCCATATGGGAGTTCCCCGCCAGCCTATGGGAGTGCCACTATCAATAGGAAACATACTTCTTTCCTCCTTATTCTATCAAACAAGCAATGAAATACCTTAGGATATCTCATCTTTTACATTATTAATCTAGCATTGGACTCTTGAAATTATTGTCAAATCTTGCAACAGGGTGTTGTGAGTGACCGGGTATCATGGTTTAGCAAACTCTTTGCGGGGTGCACGAGGAAGCCTTTTTTTGTGTGGTTTAAATATTTCCGGAATTGAAATTTGTATGTGTGGTGTGCATGTAAAAAATTTTAGTAGAAACTAGATTAGAAAAGGGGTAAGTTTGTAAACTGGATATAGGTCAGGTTGATCGAACCAACATAAATCATTGTGCAAAATCTATCTTTTCTAATTTTTGCAGTTGCACCTTTAATAGTGATTATTGTAGCAAGATTGTGATTTTTAATATCATTGTTTTGTAATTGAGATTGGGTTTATGAAATAAGAATTGTGTGATTGAAGCTTGATTTTGTTCTTTCTTTATCCATTCATTTGGTGGTTAATAAGTCTGTCATTGCAATTCATATTCTATTTTCAGTTAGTGCAATTGTGAACCATCATTAGAGGAATTGTTATTCATCAAGCTTATTGCGAAAAACATTGAAAGTTTTAAATCTTGACTTTGTCTCAACCTTTTTCTTGACAACACATTTTTTAAAACTAAAAGATAGATTTTGAAAATTTCTTCAAGGATGTATTTTTAAAAACTCTAATATTATTTTTTAATAGAAAAAGTTTGAAATTATTTTGGTGAATCTATTCAACCCCTATTCTAGATTCTCCCTGAGACCAACACATCTTACTTTGGCCACTTGATTTTTATTTTAGACTTTTAAACTATTTTTTAAAAATATACAAGCTTATAGAGATAACACTAACATTACTAACAACACTAACATTTGACTTATCCAAATGCGTAAAAAATGGCTATGCCTTTAATATCAATTCATATAAAGACAACATACAACTAAAAAATGTTAATTTAATTGCCTAGAAAATGGCTATGCCCTTTATTATCAAAGTATATTGTTAATCTGAATACCTTCCATATTCATTTTAATTAAATTGTGAAGAACACACTATGGAACTATAATATAATATATATATATATATATATATATATATATATATATATATATATATATATATATATATATATATATATATATTAAGGTATATGACCACATCATACACAAGAGTATCAAAGTTCTAAAGAACAAGAATAATGCATTATGGTGGATGTCTTTGAAAGTGTCTTTTTCTCCAATTTCTTGTATAACTTTTGTTTTCATAAACTTTCTCTAAACATTTGTATATCTTGAGGGTGAGACCATTCCTTATTTATATATTCATTTGTAAGCTTGAGATTAGTCATATGTGTCTTTTGTTATAAACCACTAAAATAATTATTTTAGAATACTTAGAAAAATAGCTTCAAGAGGCTAATAAAAAACTACTTGAGAATAAACTTGAAGAGGTTTGAGAAATACTACTTGTAACTTAGAAAGTTATTAGAACCTTAACATTTATTTGGATAGATAATTTTATAAGTACAAGGAATTTAAAATACATTGAGTTTGAAATCCTTTCAATTCAAATAACTTCATTTTTTCAAATAATTTGTTTGGAAAAAAAAAATTCAAATTTATTGAATTTTAATTTTCTTGTTTAGATAGAGTATTTCAATTTGTACTAAAAATAAAAATTTATTTTACTAAATAATATTTAATAATTTAAATTGTTGTAGCTAATAAAATATTTGACCACAAGAGTATAAATGTAAATTTGGTCATCAACACACTTACCTTAGTACCGTAGAGTAAAACAAAAAGTGTTGTAATTAATGTTATAAAACTCTACATGCTAACAAATAATTTAAACCAACGTTGCAAAAAAATTGAGCGGCATATCCTTAAAAAATATTTTAAAAACTAGTTAAGAAATAACCATTTCCAATGTCAACCAAAAAATAATTCTTACTAATGTCAACAAAAAAACTTTTAGGTGATGTTAAGCAAAAAATAATTTGTTCGGTAAAAGAAAAGTAGGTTTAGAGAATTTAAAATTCCTACTTTTTTAAGGAAATTGAAACTCTACAATTTTAACTAACTTAAAATACTTTAAAAAATACCTACAATTTCAAATTCTTTTAAAATTTCTCAACCAAACAATGTGTTTCATCACAAAACATTTAAAATTCCAAAATAAAATGAGTTACACGCTTAAAATTCCTCATTCAAACACACTCTAATATTTGCTAAAGATTTGGACGTAGCCTCAAAATTGAGGTGAACCCTTCTAAAAATGATGCGTTGTTGGTATGTTTGAGTAACTTTGAATTGTGAGATTTATTTTTCCCAAAAAGCTTTTATAAAATTGTGTCTTGCTTATTTTTATAAAACTTATTCTTTGTTTTTATAAGATAGACATATCCATTTACAAGAAGTTTGTAACAATTTTTAAACTATAATTCAATCCTTTATGGGTTTGTTGCATACTTAGAAAATAAATGAGTGAATTAACTCAATTTCATTAAATAAATATTTAAAAGTGATGAGATAAGTTCCAGGAGAATATTTAAAGAGTTAGATAGCTTTAAGCTGTTAACTAATTTGAAGTGTGAGCTTTCCAAATCATAAGTAGTGAAATTTTGCCTTCTTTGAATAAGAGAAAACATGCATTGATGTATTTATTTTGGCATTGTTGTTGTTTTCAGGATTGACCATATGTGACACTTCTGTCACGTGTCACAATGTCTATAAGTTTATTAATGTCTATAAGTTTATTAATGTCGTATGTGACTACCTTCATGGATTTAAATATTTTAATATCCATGAACTCCTATTAATTTGTAGAAATATTAAAATTAATTAATGTTATCATCGTCCATCATTGATGGATTAGGATGTATCAACATTAATTGTTACAACAAAAATAGAAGTCAAAATAGTGTCACTACACAACATATTTAATAAAGTGCATCTAAGTCAAGAGAATTTAATAAAGCGCATCCCTTTAAGTTTTCCTTACACCTCCATAGATTTTTAAAATAGCAAAAATACCCTTAATAAAAACAGTAAAAATTTAATTACCACACCCTGCCTTTTTCTCTTCCTTTTTCGTTTGCACTTCTTTCTCATTTTGCACCTTTCTTGTTTGCTTCTCTTGCACAACTTCGTTTTTATTCTCCATTGAATCAGTGACTTTTTCTTTTTCTTCCCCTTCGTGCGTTTGTGTTGTATTCATCCCATTTGCGTGTGCTTTGTTCTTTTCAGTTAAGGTGATTTGTTCTTCCTGTTAAGGTTTGCATTTATCTTCTATTGAGTACATTATGGAATCAGGTTTTTGCAAAATTCTTTACAAGTCCAAAAACTTCTGTTTAGACTTGTAAAAAAATTGAGAATAGAGAATAAAGAATGTAACAGTAAGAAAGAAGTGATTTTATAATTCTCCTGCAATTCATATTAGACAAGTGTAGTGCAATGCATAATCAAAGCAATGTTATTGGGCGATGAAAGTAGCTGAGGAAATGTTGGATCTCTGAACTCTGAGACTTGAATCGTGAGTCATTGTTTGTTCGTGCAATGGATTCGTTGCTCAAAGCTGCTGAAGTTAACGAATCTCGCTTCCAGATTTCTATCTTACGATTCTACAGTTTTGTTTTTTTATTCCGTCAAGTTTCATTCATATGCTGATGTGCTCACGTGTAAAATTATTTTCGTCAAATGTTTAATGAAGGAGGAGGTGCAAGAGACAAAGTTTGGAGAAAAAGTATTTGAAGGAAGAAGAATGAGAAAAAAAGTTAAGTTATTTTTTAACTTGAGAGTATTTTATACTTTTTCTACATTTATGGAGGTGCAAAGAGAAATTATCTCGAGTCAAAAGGGAGTGTAGTAGCTTGAGGTGCGAACTAAATTTGCTTGTTTTAAGCCTAATTGTTGCATCTTCAACCTAAATATCCTTTGAAAAAACAAATTACAAAATTTTTATATGCTAGCAAATCCTTACAAACCTTAAATGACCCTTTAATACAAGGTCAATGAAAACTCAACTACATCCTAAAAATTAATATTTGAAACATTATTCTGTTAAGAAGAAACTTCATCAATTATTAAGGAGAGATGTTTAGCATAATCCCATTATAAAATAATATATTAAATCTAGAGATACACAAAAGAATATGTAATCACACCGATGTGAGTCTCGTTTAAAAAAGAGAAAAGTGAGTTTCTTTTATATCAATTTAATATTTTATGTTCATATTTTTTCTCAATTAGCCTATGAAAAAAAGTTAAAACTTTCAATAGAATTGAAGGATATACCTATCTTAAAAAATATGTACACTAAAGGAGATGATTGCCTTTATATATTATTTTAGATTATATGGAAATTATTCCCATAACAAAAATAAAATATTAAACTTATTCCTAATTACAAATATATATTTTAAAATTTATCTCTTTTTATAAAAAAATATTTTGTATTGATTATTTTTTTACTAAAATACTCTTATTAATTTTAATTCATATAATTAAATGTTATTCTTAATATTTAATTTAATTTTCCTATTTGAATTTTAAAAAAACACTAATAAATTCTCATTAATGTTGAAAGTAAGTTTTAAAAATATTATATTTATAAAAAAATTATTATTACCTAATTTACCTATTTTATAATACATGCAACAGTGGCTTGTAATAGAAAATAGAATAATACTACTTTTTAAAGAATTTTTTATTTGATTTTACTCCTTATCTTCAAGAGATACCGTTAACAAGTAGGCAACAGAGACATTAACAATTCAATGAGATGTCATTAGGATGTATTATAGAATAATCCATAATAATTTTTTTAAGTAAACTACATTTTTAATTACTTATAATTTATTTAGCAACAGTTTGTGCTAAAGTTTTACTATAGTAAATGTTACTTTACAATAAATGTCTTCTCTAATACGAAGATTTTGGATAATATGATTAATGGATATTAATTAGGGTAAAAACAGTGAAGTAAAAAGAGAAAAATGATGTATTACAATAAAATTAAATGATAATTTAGGAAGTTAACATTATTAGATGGAATGTTTTCAATTAATTAACCAATTTTATTAAAATATGTGAATTAAGTAAATATCTTATATTTATTCCTTATTTAGTTGCAAGGAGAGTGAAGAGTTACATATATAAAAAAATGAGAAAAAAATTACACGGTATTTAATTTGTTAGCAAAAAAAATAACAATAAAAATTACATTAATCTAGTGAGTTTCAAATGTTTAATTTTTAATTCAAAAGTGATAAGAAAACGAGTGGAAGTACAAAAAATTTTGCACTTCCCAAATTATCTTTGTTTGTTAAAGGAAAATCATAAATATATAAATAATTTTATAATTATAATAATTTTAATTTATAATTTTTATTAATTTTCACAATAATAATGATTTATTATTTTATCTCTCTTTTCTATTACAATGGAACCCTAGCATAGGACTGTCTCCTTTTGATCTTCTTAAGTGTTAAGTAGACAAATTATTAATTAGCATTATTGTTTGAAAATAAAGATTAAACTACAAATTATTATTTAACCATATTAAATAAAACCAAAAAAAAAATTTAATTACGAAATTAAAAAAATAAAAAATATAACAAACAAATTTATTTTTTTTCTGGGACGAATTATTTTTTATGATATTTATTCGAATAGATAGATAGAGGAGCATTTGCACTTGGAAGTAAAACAGACACATTGATTGCACAAGGCAAACAAAACAAAAATGGTTTATCCGCCCTCACTTGGATATCTCCGCACTCTGTCTGAACTTTCGAAATCAACGAATTAACAAACTACTCAACACAGATCTTTGTGTTCCTCAAAATGCAATCTTCCCTTTCATTCTCTTCTTCCTACGCTGCCACCACTTTCCCCCTCTCCTCTCCCACTCTCCCGCCTTCCAATCTCCGCCTCTGCGCTCTCCCCCGCCACTCACTCTCCACCGCAGTATCCGCCGCTCTTTCCGACAATGGCAACCCTCCCAAATCCTTCGACTACGACTTGCTCATCATCGGCGCCGGCGTTGGCGGCCACGGCGCCGCTCTCCACGCCGTCGAGAAGGTACACTTCAGCGCTTTCGCTTCCGAAATTTAAATTTTTTTATCATCCCTAACCTTCCTCTGCTTGGAATGTTCAGCTGATTTTCGAACACACCCTTTAACGGCTCTCTTCTATTATTGGTTAAAATTTATTCAAAATTACAAAATTTAGATAGATTTAATGGATTAGGACCGTTAATTTAGAATTTAATTGTTACTATATATGTCTCCATTTAATTTTTAATCCCTACACGTGCATGAAAAATGATTTGGTGTCTGACACCAACACCACAGAAGAATCTCTTACATCGCCAACTGCCACTGAAAAGGTGTATAGGGACTAAAAGGTACGATTTTTCATAGAATTAAAACTTAAAGATAGGGACAATTACGAGGACCAAGTAAGTTTAACCTTAACTTAATCAGTGAAGACGTTGGATGTGGCTGAAGTTTTGTATTTGGAGATATTTTGAAACGAGGAAGTGGTTTTGCAGGGTTTGAAAACGGCCATTGTTGAAGGAGATGTGGTTGGAGGAACATGTGTGAACAGAGGGTGTGTTCCTTCCAAGGCGCTTTTGGCTGTGAGTGGTCGTATGCGAGAGCTTCGGGATGATCGTCACTTGAAATCGCTGGGTTTGCAGGTAAAAGTATTGTGTGAGAATAGAAATTGTGTTTAGAACATCAGCGTGTGCTTCATGGCAGAGACATTGGTTGAGTTTATGACTAGTTGGTTTTTTGTTGTTTTAGGTTTCTGCCGCTGGGTATGACAGACAAGCAGTTGCTGACCATGCTAATAATCTTGCTTTGAAAATCCGTGGCAACTTGACCAACTCCATGAAAGCACTTGGAGTGGACATACTCTCTGGTTTTGGAACAATTTTGGTAAGTCACATATTATGCTCTGATCTGGGGTGGGAGATAGATGCTGCTTTGATTGCCTTTGGAAATTGAATTATTTGTTTATCAGCCAAGGCTTGAATTTAGACCACATCAACACACAGCTGCAAATGTTCATTTTAACGTTTTTCATTTACTGCCTTGTGTGTGAATCTGTGCAGGGTCCTCAAAAAGTGAAAGTAGGCTCTTCCAACAATGTGGTAACTGCCAAAGACATCATCATTGCCACTGGTTCCATTCCTTTTGTTCCTAGGGGCATTGAAGTTGATGGTACACATACACCATACTACATTTTTTTATCTTTTCTCTTCATGAAATTATTATTTTATATTAATACCTTCGGTTTTACTCAATGAAAGAGTTAGTTATAGACTTATAAGCATATATCAGAATCTAGGTATACAATCCTGTCTATGATAAGCAGCATGTCATGCTCCTGGTAGCTTCAAAAGTAGAGTGCTATTAGTTATAAAATTAGTCAGCATGACGGACAAAAAAACTATTGATCAATTTAGCATTAAAGAGATGTTTTGATTGACAGTATAATAGTATATAGGATTTTAGATTATAGTAAAATGTGTACAAGGGGATGGGGATCTTTGTTCAGTACCATGCTGATACTCACCCTCTTGTTTTCTGTTTTTTTATTTCGTGTAAGTTTTACTTGTTATTATCATTAATGAAAAACTCACCAAGTAAATGCATTCAGGGAAGACTGTGATTACCAGTGGCCATGCACTCAAACTGGAGAGTGTTCCAGATTGGATAGCAATTGTAGGAAGTGGTTATATTGGCCTTGAATTCAGTGATGTATATACGGCTCTTGGAAGTGAGGTTGTACTTTTCGTCTAATACTTCTTTTAATTCTTTCCATTGTATTTTGTTTCATCAGAATATTTGACAATAGTTTTCCATTTTTTTATTACTTTTTTATGATGTGATGTCTGAAAGTTTTTTTTGTTCTTTTATATTATTTCACTGTTTGAAAAGTTAGAAACCTAGTTGGTAATAATGGTACTCTACAGGTTACTTTTATTGAAGCTTTAGACCAGCTCATGCCAGGATTTGATCCTGAAATTAGCAAGTTGGCTCAGAGGGTTCTCATTAATCCTCGAAATATAGACTATCATACAGGAGTTTTTGCATCCAAGGTAACTACATTTGCTAATTTTTTATATAATTTTCTGTTTGGTAGCTATTTGAATATCCAGTCATCATGCCTTCTATATAGATCACTCCTGCTAGAGATGGAAAGCCTGTCATGGTTGAGCTCATTGATGCAAAGACCAAGGAACAGAAGGACACTTTAGAGGTATTTTTTTTCCTGAAAGCTTTTAATTAATCACTTTGTTGTAAACGTTAAAATTGTTCCCACAAAAATACTAATTGTTAAAGGTTGGTTGGAGAACATGTGACCAGGGACCAAACTCATACAGAATTAGTCAGACTATTTAGTAGTCACTTTGTGTGATATACATAGTAGGACACTAATAATACAGCATGCTCTCATGGTATGAGAGACATTGTAATGAACTCAGATCACATTTTCAAAATCCAAGTGGTTAATATTCAACATTGCAAGTGCATATACTGTGCTTTATTGATGCATAACTGAGGCAGAAGTGGTTAATGTTCAAGGATTTCACCTTCCAGCTTTTTCTAAATTTACATTTGACTGTGCTTATGTTTAGAAGCTAGAGGCTTCTGTATATTCATTGAATTTAGTTGGACAAGCTGAAACCCTTCAACATTTGCAGTGTTACGGTAGGACTTACAAGTGAAATACCATTGCAACTATTTGAAAATGTCAACAATAGATCCCCATTTTACATATCTATCTATCCATTCATCCATCTATTTATATGCCTATCCATCTATGCAATAGTATGCATACGCACACACACACATGCCTGCGCCTTTTATCTGCATATTTAATTACTGAATTTTTACAAACTGCTGCTTCTGTTATGCTATTACTATAGGTGGATGCTGCACTAATAGCTACTGGAAGGGCTCCATTCACACAAGGTCTTGGATTGGAGAATGTAAGTGTTTCTAACTGAAATGTCTTTGGGATAAAATGTTTTCCTCAAAAGGAGTGATTGGATATTTGGATATTTTTCTTTACATGTTCCTGCAGATTGATGTTGTAACACAGCGAGGTTTTGTTCCTGTGGATGAGCGCATGAGAGTATTTGATGCAAATGGAAACCTGGTTTGTTTTAAATATTTCATGAACACATTATTTTTTTCTTGGTCTGACTCATTGTTACTGATTTAGGGTATGGAATGATAGGTTCCTCATTTGTATTGTATTGGCGATGCAAATGGCAAGATGATGCTTGCTCATGCTGCCAGCGCACAAGGAATTTCAGGTAAGAAGCAAGTAATGTGACTTTGCTACAAATAATTTGAGTAATTTTCTTCCATTTACTTAATGAAAAGATTGTTCGACAGTGGTTGAACAAGTCACCGGAAGAGATCATGTGCTCAATCATTTAAGCATACCGGCTGCTTGTTTCACTCATCCTGAAATCAGCATGGTTGGATTGACTGAGGTATATCACTTTTCTTTTTATGTTTCATCCTCAACCTGCTGGTTGTTTCATTCATTAGTACACATGCCTAACAGTCCCTCCTCTGTTATTCTGCTCTGTTACCCCCTTTCCCTTGTATTATTATTGTACATAATAAAATTGCTGCTTGTGTTCCTTCACTCATATGAACTCATGTATTACGATTGAACATATATGCAGCCTCAAGCAAGGGAGAAAGCTGAAAAGGAGGGTTTTGAAGTAAGTGTTGCCAAAACAAGTTTTAAAGCTAACACAAAGGCCTTAGCTGAAAACGAAGGGGAGGGTCTTGCGAAGGTTATATTTCTGTATCTTTCACTGGATACTATTCTTGTACAAAAGCTTGTAAAGTGCTTGTTTGGGTTTGATTGTAAAGGAAATGGAGTTAAAACATTTGGTTTTTAATTTTATATGTTTAGGCATTGTAAAGTGTGAAGATTTTTATGTGATTATTATAGGGATGCTCTTTTTGGAAATGGCTGGATCCCCCTTGCTAAAATTGATTTTGATCTTGCAACCATTTTACAACCTTGAAAATTTTGAGAATTTACTTAGTCAAACTTCACAAACATGATTATGAACTCTCCAAAATCAAAATAAACACTTAAACAGTGGGCCTTAGCACACTTGGTCTTTAAAGTTGTGTTGTGGATACTGCTACCGGGGGTGATGGTTTGATCCCTCCACATGCCTTCTTCCCTTAGATCCCAATGGGGTCTCTCTCTGTGACCCAAAAATAGCATAAAGAAATCAGATCTAATTAAGAATTATTAATTTGGTGATATCAATGCTAAGAATAAGATTAAGAGCGGGGAGTCCTGGTTTACTTCTTAACTGTATTCATTCACTCTTACTCTTTTTGTCTCGGTTCATTTTTTGTTATTTATCAGCTTCATTGATTTATTAACAATTTTAGCTGTTTTCATGCAGTTGATATACAGGCCTGACAATGGAGAGATACTGGGAGTTCATATTTTTGGGTTGCATGCTGCTGATCTCATCCACGAGGCATCAAATGCAATCGCATTAGGAACACGTATCCAGGTAAATTTTCCTACCAAAGCTGGCACATGTGGGAGCCTGGAACATATGGAAGCATGTGCTACATTTGCTCCATTTTTTGTCGATAAACTTACGTGTTAATAGCCAAAATAATCTTTCTATCCGGCTATATGATGATAACTTCTAACGTTGTTGTGCCACAATGCAGGATATAAAATTTGCAGTACATGCTCATCCGACTTTGTCTGAGGTGCTTGATGAGCTATTTAAATCAGCAAAGGTTAGCTATCCATAGTTACTTCCAGGCTTGCAAGTACGAACACGCAAACAGTTTGTCGTGCCTGGTGCTTTAACATGTGCTCCTCTCTTCAATTACCAAAGCAGGTTAAAGCGCAGGCTTCTGACCCAGTAAAGGAACCAGTTGCAGTTTAATCTTCCAAAAGTATATACTTTACTAGAGTTGCCTGTACGATAGAGTTTCAAAGCATTTCCATCTTCTGGCGGAATACATTCGGAATCCAGCAGATGAGGAGGACCGTTTGAAGGAGCCTTGCCAATGGTCTCGGAAGGGATGAGCTCCAATATATTATTTTCTTGGCATATTGTTAATATCTGCTAATATTGTATTCGTTATTTTTGTATTTCAGAGACTCTTTTCCTTTTAAATTGTGGTCTAGATGCTTCATATTCGGAGGCCTTTGAGAGTAGCTTATATTTCAGTGTTTCAGTTTTGAATCTGTATATCTGTTAATTTTTCTTGGAAGGTTTCCTCATGAAATAGCGATGTTGACATAAAAGCAGTCCACTAGATAAAGTAATTTTGTTCTTGATGATTACTTTTATGTATCCATGCTGTTATCGGTATCTATTTTTACAAAACTGATTATGGTTTGGCAAGATGACGGCTTAACAACCATCTTGATCATATTAGAAATTCCTGGTTCATCTTGGATTATTTCATGCATTATTTCATTTAATTAATTAATAAGAGGTAAGCAAAATCAAGGAGTATATTTTTCATATACCAGTTATGTATTCTGATTTAACGTACAAGATTAAATTATATGCAAAACCATTTCCAGAAATTTTTTTATGAACAACTATTTCCAGAAATGATCCCTTGTTATTATGTCTTTCACCGATACTCATAGTCCCATACCCTCTATTACATAGATTTCGAATATTGCTAAAAATGCTAAATGATTGTTGCAGAAAACGTTTCAAATTCACGTTAGGTTGTTAAAAAAGGTTTTTAGAAAATTAGCTTTTCTAACATAAATTTAATTTGGTAAATATAATTGTTCACATAAAATCACATTTATTATTTATATTTCCAAAAACTGACTTCATTTCAGTATAACAATAAAATCAACTTTTCTTCTCACTTTGAAAATATCATTTCCAATTATACTTTTTTAATATCAACTCAATTTAAATAATAAACTCAATTAAAATCTATAACATATGAACCCTTTAAATATAGCTTCATCTTTCATAATCCATATAAGGAACCCACATCGACAAAAAGATTAGAAGACACATTTGTCAAATTCAAACATCGATGGAGTGGTTGGAACACATTTGGAAATATCATTTCCAATTATTTTTTAATATCAACTCAATTTAAATAATAAACTCAATTAAAATCTATAACATATGAACGTGGTTGGAACACATTTGGAAATATCATTTCCAATTATTTTTTAATATCAACTCAATTTAAATAATAAACTCAATTAAAATCTATAACATATGAACCCTTTAAATATAGCTTCATCTTTCATAATCCATATAAGGAACCCACATTGGCAGCTCAATCGACAAAAATAGAAGACACATTTGTCAAATTCAAATATCGATGAAGTGTATCAACTCAATTTAAATAATAAACTCAATTAAAATCTATAACATATGAACCCTTTAAATATAGCTTCATCTTTCATAATCCATATAAGGAACCCACATTGGCAGCTCAATCGACAAAAATAGAAGACACATGTGTCAAATTCAAATATCGATGAAGTGGTTGGAACACATTTAGTTCCAAATTCCATTGACAACCATTTCACAAAGCCATGAAGATTGGGATGGTTTACCGACAATCACTACTTTAACTATGAAAAAACAGTTTCTTATCCTTTAGACAAAAGTCTTCCATATCAAGCACCATTCACTTGGTGCTTGCAAATTAGGAGGTCTCCCCTCAATGCAGCCTGTCCCCCAAGACAACCCGAGTAGTAAGAGCAAACGTGCTGCTTATCCTACCTATGTGACAGGGATCTCGATCACATTGTATTCGCTAAACTGTAATTGACAAATTTAGGGGTTGGGGTAGGGAGAATGGCAAATGTAGCCCTACATACAATACACATTCATTAATCCATCATAAAGCCAATTCAATTCCATTTTTAAGAAACCATGTGGTTCTATACACTTGTTTAGTATAGATAGCAAACAAACTTTAACCTATGATGAGCATATAGCACAAATAACTTGTACTGTTGTACAAAATAAAAGTATTATGAAAACCATATGAAATTAATTTAATTTAAAAGCAATCTCTCTTCTTATCCCCTCACCTTTCTAAAAGACAGTATTTGGATAAAGTAAAGTTCAGCTAAATCTATGTTCAACACCAAAACGCTCACGTTGCTTCTATTCAAGGCGGATACAGTAGGTTTCTAAACACACCCTAAAAAACAGCCAGGTATATCTCCTAGACCTTTTAAAAAAAATTCTTCTTTTAAGTACAAGCTTGAGTGTGAAAATATGAAAATACAAGCTTATTCCCAATTAACACTAGATCCAAAAGCATGATAATGCAGTGCTAAACTAACCGTTTAAAGCAAAAGGTACCTCCCCTTTTCTTTGCAGTACTAACAACGGTAAAGTCAAATACTCAATTCTAACATGAACATCACAAAAACAGCTTAACATTCCATTGATAGAAAATTCAAGGGACTTCAACAGAAAAAGGAAAAAAGCTATAAAATTACTTCATTCTCTGTGAACAAATTAATTATACTACTGAACATTGATCTCAAACAAAGTTTACCATTAAAAACAAAAACAGAGCTTAAAAAACCCTAATGGTTCCGTTAGAAAGCGCCACTTTACTCTTCATCGGAGGCTGTTTCACCACTCTTCTTGTTGTGCTTCCTGGCGTACCTCTGATTCCTCAGAAACTTGGGATCCATCTACACCAATCGCAACAACAAAAAAACATTTTTTTAAAAAAAAAATAATAATCATAAATCAATTACCTAAAAGTAAACAAACATATTAAACAGTGATGAAGAGAAACGAGAAACATATAAAAATGAATACCCCTTTGGTGGAAGTGTGGCGATGCCTCTTGGGCTTCTTGATGCCATTCTTGTGGGCCTTGTATGACTGGTTGTGAGCTGTGTGGTTCTTAGACTTCGCCATCTCTGCAATCAAGTGGCGCAAAAATTAGAGAATGGTGAAAAAGGGGAAAAACAAAGCGCAGAAATTGAAGATACGAACCCAAGTGAAAGTGGTCAGATGTGCAGTTCGGCAGGCTAGGGTTTTTCTCGTAGATTGCCTTATTATAAATACGACCTTTGAATTTTATTGCTACGAAGCCTGTTTTACGCGTTTCTCCTCTTAAAATGAGGCCCATAAACAAACAGTCCTTCAAATGGTCCAAATATAATTGTAATTTTTAAAAAACGTATCTCTGTTTTAGTGTTAATTAATTTTTTTGTCTATTAGTTTTTCAGATTTTAATTTCTAGTTCTTTAAAAAAATTTTGATAGAATTTAGGTATTTCTTAATTTTTCATTAGCATTTTTAGTCATTAATGTTAAAATAAAATCATTAAACACTATGTGTCAAACAAAAATTCACATTAACATGAAGTATGACATTATTGTTATTCATACTATGTCATGTGTCTATCTTTCATTTGTGTCACTTAACATCTTTATGTGTGTAGTATATCTTCATGTGATGCAATCTTGCGTTATATTTTTAGGAATGTTTTTTAGTTTTTAAAATTCATTTTTTAGTTATAACATTTTCCATTTTAAAATTAGTTTATGTAATTTTTTTAATTTTAGTTCTTAAAAAGTTTAATTCTATTTTTAGTACTTATTTTATTTTTTTGCTTTTTTTCAATATTTTTTTGTTATGTTTAGATTTGGGAGTAAAAAATAAAAAGAAAGAAACCGACAACACAAGAAAAGAGGGAAAGGTAAATGAATGAAGAGTGCAAGAAAAATAAAATGGAAAAGAGAGTAGAAATTAAGGTTGTAACGTTTTAAGTGAAAGTGATAAAAAATTTCGCTTGTAGATTAAAAAAAAATTGTAAATTTGAAATTGTGAGAAATCTACATAGTTTTTTTCAATTTGCTCAATAAAATTTTGATAAAAAAAATATACCATTGGAGTCACTTCTTTAGGTGAAATTGGCTTCACTTAGTGAAATTAATTCAGACCTTCATTGTAGTAATTCCTCTTAGCAATGTTTATTCAATAAGGAGATAACTTGAGTTAAATAAATACAACCAACAATAAATAATTCATCATAAAGATCTCACAACTTAATACATAATCATTTATTACAAAAACACTTTTAAAAAATTGTTATCTACATCATTTAATACAAGATCAAAACACATAGAAAGACAACATATTTCAATTTTATATCAATTAGAGGTCAGAAGAAGAAACAAATTTAGTTTCATATATCAATTAGAACAACTCCTGAAATACACAAGTAAGATAACATATTTCATAGGTACAACTAACTAAAGTAGTAAATAGGATCAATAAGAACAACTCTTTAAACTTAAATACAAGATAAATTATAAGTAGTAAACAAGGATTTTAGTTGAACATTGAATAAACACATCTAGTTAGTTTCCTTAAATAGTAGACATTTTTAATTGCATCTCTAAGCCAATGCATCTTTTTCTCATATAAACTTCGTAAAGAGCAGTAAACATATTTCTTACATGTTTGAACAACATCAAGTTGCAACATTGTGTATGAAACACATAATCATTTTCTAACTAAAGCAATGTCTTAAGCTTATTCACCACTTCCTGAATTTGATGTACTTGGTACAACTTCATTATGTGACCTATATGCATTTGCAAGCATTCCAATTGCATAAATTATTCTTACAAAAATAGTTGTCTTCTTCTTACCAAACTTTTTTAATGTGATTGTTTTTTTTTTTCTCCACTCTCTTGGCCATCAATCCCTTTGGCTAATTGTTCCTTGTGAGTTATTCAAATTAATCCTACTTAAGTCATTTGTTTCACCAACACTTACATATTCATTATTACTCGAGTTTTCCTATACATCTAAACAAATGCCCTCTAGACTTAGGCGATACGCATCATTCATATCAACCTTAGGATTAGCAGCCAACATCCCAGATGTGGGACTTCATTCATACTTTCCATTAGAAACTACATCCTTAAAAAGTACAATCAACTTTTGAGTAAATGGAAGTTATTTGTTTCTAAATTTTTCATATAGAGGGTTTCTTGCACATTCACAATTTATCAGAGGGTAAATACATTAAAGTAAAATCTTAGAGTTCTTATATGAAATCAATTAGAGTAATGCATACCAATTGCTTTCTCTCTCAACATCCATCATTTGCATCAATAATATTCTTCACATTGTCTGGTCCAAGCCCAATTCCTTTACCAAATATTTTATATCATATTTGTCACTCTCTTCTTAAATTATCAAATCGATTTTTAAACTTTGGATTTCCACAAAATTTCTCTATTGTCTCCTTAAAATTGGTTGTGAGTCCAATCCATCATTTCTTGTAAAACTAGTACCCGTCATTCTCCATTAGTCACTTATTCCAAACATGATATGATAAAACATTCAATTGTGACAAATTGTCAACACAACTATACAAGTATCAAATACAATAATAATTTGATAAATTGTCAGCATAACTATCAAAACAATACTCGTAACATAAAAAATCAAAATCAATACTATAATAGATTACTATCACCATTAGATAGTCAAAACTAACAAAAGCCATAAAAAAGATCAATTTTCATTATTACCTATGTTTTCCTCAAACTTAGCACTTATTTAATGAAACTCTTTCAACACCTTCTACAACAAATTAAAACCAACTTATCAAAATGACACTCACATTTTAAGAGAAAAAAACTTGAAAACAACAAATATTTTTTAGAACACATATAGCACATAAATAAAAAATGACAAAATTTTTCTAAAAAGACAAATAAACATTTATAAAAGTTAAATAAATAATAAGACGGTGAGGTAGTTTCCACATATTAAATAAAGCACAACATAAATGCCCAAGAAAATTGTAGGTTCATAACAGGGCAAGATGCACACACACAAACAATCATCATAATGAGAGAAATCATGATGAGAGAAAGGTTAATGTTAGGTTGGTGAAAGAAATCAAAATTACACCTTCATAACGACAACAAGTTGCACAAACATCAATGATCATAATGAGAGAAATCAAATTAGATTAGATAAATTAGAATATTGATGAATTGGGTGAGTAAAATCAACGTGATCATTGAAGTTTGATGATGGCTAGTGAGGAGACTCAAGTACCTACTTACCAAAATCAATTATACCTAAACATGGAAACTACTCTCTCTTAGTGGGTGTTGGATTCACGTCAAAGACTTGTGGATGCAAACATGATTAAACCTCAAACATGATTCAGCCTAGCATAATCGCTTTTTGGCCGAGGAAGGGATGGGTCGCTTCCACGTTCGCCTAAAATCGATTTTGGTAAGTGGATACTTTATTTTTCTTATTTGCCCATGGTTTTAAGTAGAGGAGTAAGGGTTCATTTAGGTTGGGGAGACGATAGTTGATGGTAGTAACCTGACGAGTTGGTTGTGACTAAGGTCGAGAGTGTGGAGGTTGTAGAGGGAGGAGAATGTCGAGGGGATAGTTTCGATGGGCAGTTGGAAGAAAGAGAGATGATTCATAGTTTGGTGAGTTGGAAGGGATATGAGATGATGATTCTAGAGGAAATGATGAGTCGAGTCAAATCGATGAGTGAGGAGATGAACTCGAAGAGGGAGTCGATGAATTGGAGCAACTCATTCCTAGGGATACAATGTTAACGGGGTGGAGGAAACATGTGATGCTAGAGAAGGAGAAGCAAGGATCAGGTGCGTTGAGGTTCCACATTAAGAAGAAGGGTGAGATATTGGGAGGGTATTCTTGAATTAGCTAAGACCTATTTTGGTAACTACTTATTCGAAATCAATTTTGATAACTATAATTCAAACATCATTTTATATATGAATCAATTTTCTAACAAATAAATTTAAACAAAAATCATATTACTTTAAAATTATGTTTATTTAAAATCCATTGTGTAAAATCACGTTAATGTCAAATCAATTCTACAGACGTGTATCTAAACACATACTTAACTTCAGTTGAAATCGATTTTTGATGAAGGAATCATGTGGAAACGAAAATCCAAACAAGATGCCTTGACAATGCTTCCACATTTTATCGATGAAGACATGCATCTAGCCTCTTTGGACATGTATCTTGATACGCGTATGATCGCCTTTGCCCACAACCTCCATATCTTTTGTAGGTGTCTTAACCTTAGTGAGATCATCTTTTGCATTTGCACAATCCCAGTCATGACTTGTATCAAGGGTGAAGCTGACACAATAAAATCATCAAGGTAATGAGTGTTTTCTCAGAAAACTAAGCAAATTATTCCAAGAATACAAGAAAAACTAAAAAACATGTTAAGAGATCAGTTTCTAAAAGAAAACTATTGGAAAATGAAAAATTGATTTTCCAGAAAACTAGAAAACTATCTAAAGTAGTTTTCCAATTTTGGAAAACCGAAAAACATAGTTTTATCTTTAACCACATCGAATTCCCTTACCTTTTCTGCTGCCTTCATCTTCGTTTCTCACATTCCTTCTATGTCTTTTACTGTAACCTATATCATCTCTTTGACCTTTCCCACCTTTCATGCTCTTTTCATGCCTCTAATCTGCCACCTCTCTGTTGTCATCTCTCACGATCTTTCAGTACATCTCTGACCTCTGTCACCTCCATTATCTTTCACACTTTTTCATGTCTCCTACTTCGACCATCGTCACTTCTTTGTTGCGCCACCACCACCACCTTTCATGTTTTTTTTGCACCTTCCACCCCAACCTTCACCACCTCTTTGCTACCACCATCGTCATGTCTCACATTCCTCCCACTTCGACCTTCACCACCTTTCCACCTTTGTTGCCATTACTTCCACTATTGCCACCACCCTTTTCGTTGAAAAATGAAAATTTTTAAACTGGATGAATTTAAACACATTTTTTCAAATTTCCATACTTTTCTAGGAAATAAAAAATTTAGAAAACTAGTTAAAATGTATTCCAGAAAAAGAGAAAAAGCAACTAAACAACCCCTAAGATTTTCCACAATGAGTTTTCACCACCTTTACAACCATGCTCAAGAACTAAGTAGCCTTTGTTGTCCACTTTGTTGATTGCCCTCAATGACAACTCTCATAAATCATTATGAATTTTTAAGAGTGATTGCCCTGTCAAGTAGAGTTGACAATTTAAGCAACCCGACTATTGAGTTTTTACAACAAAGTGGGTCAGACTGGTCCATATTTTATTTGGACTGCATATTCATAAGTCTAATCTGACCTTATATTAGGCTACTAGGTCATCGGGAAAAAATGAGTCTATTTTAAAAAAAATCAAAATTCAATATTTTATTAGAAAATAAAATTTATTCTATAATAAAGCTCAAACCAATTCAAAACAACAAACTAAATCAATCAAAAACATATCCTAAATATGTTTAAAATAACATCAAAATATATTTATAAGCATATTTTAATTTAAAATACATTTTAGAACAACATAACTTTTATTTGTTAATATATTATTAAATAACATCAAACGTACTTTTATATTATTTTTTTATATGTATGTTAACAATATGAATAAATTGACTTCACATGAAACATACTTTTATTTATATATTTTTAATAATTATATATTATTAATATGTATTTTTAAAATTTATATTTGTATTTGGATTGACCTGTGGTCCATCGGGCCAACCTAATTCAAGTTCATTTACATAATCGAGCTAAGTAGATTAGGCTAAAAAAACTTACTTATTTCTAGGATTTTGAATCTTTTTTTAGAGTACAATCTAATTCATTTTGTAGACTTGCAGACTAGCCCAACTAACTAGACTCAATTTGATATCTTCACTGTCAGTGTACAAAAGCTAGTCTAAATTGTTCACTCAAATTAATTTATTCACTAAATAATCTAGGAAATGTTTGTTTTTCCTTTTACTTTTTTAAATAAAAAATTAATTAATCAATGAATTAAGTGTTTAATGAATTGTATTATCAAATTAATGTTAATCAATCTACATTAGTGTCATTAATGATCAATGCAAAAAAATTAACAATAAAAGTAAAATTGTAAAAATAAAAATTACTAATTTTAAAAGAAGAAAAAAATCCATTGAGAGTTTAAAAATATTTTATATTGACATTAAATTATAACTCACTCTTTTATATGAGAGATTATGATGGTAAAACTTCCTTATGCTTAGAGATGAACATTTGAGTTCAAGTCAGTTGATTACTTGCAAAATTCACAATCCATATGATACCCGAGTCCTAAAATTTTGAGCTAATTTAGATATGTGAGTTTTTTATGCTCAACTTGCAAACTTGCGGGTTTAGTGGATTAACCCGTGAGTCTCTGCATAATTAACTTTTTTAATAAAAAGAGAAAAATGAGATGTCATAAGTAAGAATAAAAAAATCAATACTTTTACGATAACATTTAATATTTGAGATTTTATTTTTGAGATGGAAATTATCTATAAAATGACATTTAGAATGTAATTATCAAGCAATAAGATCCTGTTTAGAAGAACTTATTCAATATGAACTTTTTATACAAGAGCTTATAGTATAAGTTCTTAAATTCAATAAGCTATTTGTGTTTGAATATACAAATTTAAAAACTCTTATATGAAAATAAAGTATTTGAATATGTATATATATAGAGAGAGAGAAAGAGAGAGAGATTGAGAGGTATATATATATAGAGAGAGAGGGAGATAGATTGAGAGGGAGATGGGGAGGGGGAGAAAGAGAGTGAGAAAGAGAGAGAGACAGGGAAGGGAAAGAGAGATGGAAAGAGATAGCGAGAAAATTAGTAGCAAGTTTTAATAATGGGAGAGACAAAAAAGTGAGACGTGAGAGTTGAAGAAGTGTGAATTTTCATTAAGTTTAAAAGAACTTTTTTTCAAAAGACTATTCTAAATAGGTTATTCAAATAAACTTAAAACAACTTATGGACCCTATATAAGTATTTTTATAAATTTATCCAAATACTTGTATAAGTGTTTATATGACAATATAAGCTCAAATAAGTTGTAAATAAGCTCTTCCAAAAAAGGCCTAAATACTTTTTAATTTGCTTAACTATTGCTTTGTTTTTTTTAAGGGTAAGGGGAGAGTGCCATAGCATAAAATCAATAGATATTAACAGACCTCAAAATACATTGAAGTTCTTGTTGAAAAGCACTATAAAACGATTCAGGAACAATATTAAAAATACTAAACTCCTAATCAGATAACAAACTTAGCTTAGCAAATTCATAGGCAAGTTCACCTCACCGGGCACATAAGTGAAGTTTCAGTTGAGCACCTTAATAACACAACCCTCTTTAATCACATTGAGTGAGTCAGACTCAATAATCAAAATTACGGAATTCATGATCATAAGCCATTATTAAAGATTGAGATATAGCCAACAGTTCAAACTTGTCCACTTCAGAATAGGGAATATTGTAATGAGTCGCGCATTACACTTCTAAGTTCCAACAAGTGCTCTCTTTTGAGATTGAAGTATAGCTGCATCATAGTTGATCTTGTGGGTGTAAATGTTAATGGGTTTTTGCCTATGTCTACCTTCGAATTTCACATAATGAGCATTGTTATTCCTTTGTAGCGGGGCCTTTAAAGACCTCGTCACTTGCTCAACAAACAAAAGTTTTACCTTTGAAAACAAACTTATTCTGTTTCCACTAGATATGATCCAGATAACGCCAGACTTAATAATTATCTTGTAACTATTATGTGATGAATTTAAAAATGAGTTTAATTGGTATACAATCTTAGTGTAAAAATTTTTATCCTATCATTCAATCATAACCATTTATTTATGGTGAATTTGTTTACTCATTGCTACTTTTAAGTCACATAAATAAAGAGTCATAACTGAATATAAGTGTAAAAATATTTTATTATGACAATATATACCAATTAAACTCTTTAAATATATACTAAAACTTTTATAATGATTTAAATTAAGATATATCAGTTTTTGGCATTGTTACATTGGATTAGCCTGCAAGTTTATGCAATTTTGAGAGTGAGGTGAGGCTTAAATATAATAAATCTATCTAAAATACGAACTTCCCGGATCAAATCTTAAGAATTGCAAATTTTGGTTGTCAATAGATAATCACCTGGATATCCATTTCTACTTATATTATCCATAGATAAGCATTAAATTCATTTTAAAAATGAAAAAAAGCAAAATTATAAATTTACAACTAGTCAGCAGTCAGAAAAGAGCTGACAGCACACAAGGGCAGCCAACGACCAACCCACCTTGGTCCTCGAGTCCACTGTTAGGTTGAAAAGTAAAAATAAGAAATAAAAACAAAAACAACAAATGTTCATTAGTGCATTCCCACCACATGCGCAGACACGTGATGTAGGATCTCTCTCTCTGGGATCTGCTTCCGTCTCTCTTCTCAATTCCCATTCATATTCATATTTCAATCCTCCGATCTCCTTCCGTCACATCTCCCTCTAAACACAACACAACACAACATAACATAACATGTTCCTCTTCGATTGGTTCTATGGCATTCTCGCTTCTCTCGGTCTCTGGCAGAAAGAAGCCAAGATTCTCTTCCTCGGTCTCGATAATGCCGGCAAAACCACCCTCCTTCACATGCTCAAAGACGAGGTTACCTTGCTCTCTTCTCTTTTTTATTTACCCCTTCATGTAATGTTTTTTTAAATCCTTCAAAAATCACTCTTTTTTTGTTTTTTTTTTAAATTTGGTTTCAGAGATTAGTTCAGCACCAGCCGACCCAACACCCCACTTCCGAGGAATTGAGCATTGGGAAGATCAAGTTTAAGGCTTTCGATTTGGGGGGCCATCAAGTTGCTCGCAGGGTCTGGAAAGACTATTATGCCAAGGTTCTTTTTTTGCTTCCACCTCTTCATCTTTTATGTTATGTTGCTTGTTCTCTTTCTCATCTTTGTTTCGTTGTTTTTGTGATTTTGGAGTTTCTGAAAGTGGGGTTTGTTTCATATTTGGCACTCCCACTTGGATGGGATGGAACAAGTAGTTGATGATAGGTTTTTGGGCTTTCTAATGTTTTATCGTTTCGTTGTTAACTCAATTCCTCAAATGCAACCTGCATGTTCATAACCTGGTTGTTGTATATGTTGTTTCTTTATGAGTAAGTTTGTTGGGTTTTATTTAATCGGTACAGCATCTCTATAAATCTTTGAATGTTCTCAACATTTATATTTTGGGTTCTGGCTTGTGCAGCTTTTTTTCTGTTTCACTCTTCTGGTTAATAATCTAGTATAACTCAACTATTGGCATGATTTTTCTTAAGTGCTAATCGATCTGCAATTTATGCCTTCATAATCCCAGATGAAGCTATTTGGATTTATCTGATTCATGGCAGGCACATATTGACACTTGAAGTAGCGCGATAGCCGTCATTAAATCTTTCTGGAGGTGTTTACTAGTTTCTGTTTTTATCTTATTAGAAAGAGAGAACATAAAAAGAGGGAAGGAACAAATAATCTATGCTTAGATTTGTGTACTGGGATAACCGTTAAAATTTCAGTTTCTCATGAATTAAACAATTCTTTTTAAGCATTAGAAGACTGTCAAGACTTAAGACACAATTGTAATTTTATGCATTCATTCACCTTGAGGAAGGAGATGTATCTTGAAATTAGATTTGAAGTTAACTTAGGTTGGTCTTTGTTGCTTATTACGTGGATGCATCACCTTTATATTCACCAATTCCTATATATGTTCGACTCACCTTTCCACTATAAATTCTTAAATGTTAGTGGTTTATTTAGCAACAATGAGTTTTTCTCTTGTCATTGCCTAAGCTGCAATGACTCTGATGGGATGCTCGGTGTTGTATACTTCAAAATTCTTACCTATGTGATCTTTTCAGGTGGATGCTGTTGTATACCTGGTTGACGCTTTCGACAAAGAGAGGTTTGCGGAATCTAAGAAGGAGCTTGATGCCTTGCTTTCAGATGAAGCCTTGGCAAATGTTCCATTTCTTGTGCTAGGCAACAAGATTGACATCCCTTATGCAGCTTCAGAAGATGAGCTACGATATCACCTAGGCCTAACCAATTTCACCACAGGCAAAGGAAAGATCAACCTCACAGATTCCAACCTTCGACCCCTTGAAGTGTTCATGTGCAGTATTGTGCGCAAGATGGGGTATGGTGAAGGCTTCCAGTGGCTTTCCCAATACATCAAGTAGAGACCTTATTCATTTTTAGTTCCCCTTACTCTTGTCAACTAGAATTGTCTGCAGTTATATCAGAAAATATTTTACCTTTGTTTTTGCTTTTGATGATTTTGATTGGATATCTGATACAACTGCAGTGATATTACATGATAAATTTGTAATCTTCAAAGATTTTTTTTGGGGGAATGTTCTCCTTTAAAATACTTGATTCTGTTGTAGGATGGTATGACTTGACAGGAACTCTAATAAATCTGAAAGAATCCGAGTCCACTTTCTTTCCTGTTACATATGAATGTAGTTGAGTTTTCTCATATTTCTACCTTGTGACCCGATTATGATTTTACAAATAAGAAAGGAATGTGCTATTAAAAAAAATAAATTTAACATACTATGTAAAAAATTATATTGTGATTTTTTTAATCCAAGACTAGGTGTTTGGATAACAAAACTATTTGGCATGTAAAAAAAATTTAATCTCAGTCACTCATTTAATTAACGACAAATCGGAGAATCTCAAGTTATCTTTAAAGGTTTTAAAGATAAGAAAATTATCCGATCTCAATTAGTCATCGTCAAATTCTGAATAGACAAGATAAGAGAATGAAAAATAATTTAGCACTGGTTTTAAAGAATAAGAAAATGAAAGAAAAAAAGAAGTAAAAAACTGAAAACAATGAACTTTAAGTGGTGGTGGATTTGGGATGATTGCAGATTTTTTTAATGTAATTTTTAAAATAAAATGCATTTTGTTAGAGTTTAATTAATATAATTTAAAGACACAGTGTATATCAATTAAATTTTTTTTGTTAAAATGGTATATAAGTTATTTAAACTCAATTTTAGAATACTTTATATTTATTTTATTTTCAAAATTAAGAAAAACATATTTATGATTTTTGTTTTTAGATTAAAATACATATAATTATTACATTTCACGATAACTCTCCTTTTGAATTTGTTACTAACATTATCACCACATCCCATTAATTATAATCACCATCATCCACATTGTAAATCATTATTTTAATATCACCTCCATCAATACTATCATTCTTATTATATTATTATTGTTGTAAGACCTCCATTTTCATTAATATTGTTTTCAAACTATTGCCATTGTCAATACTACATTGGATTCAACACCCTTAATATTGTCATTAAATCATCATCCGTAACAACATTATAATTGAATTATCATAATGATTTATACGTCATTTCCACTACTAATAACCTTAAAACTAATTTTAAAATTAAAAATTAAAAACTACTTATAATCTTTAAAAATTTTGAAAATTAGTATTCTCTTTCCTTTAAAATTCTAAATCAATTGAATTAATTAGTGGTTTAATAATTACGTAAAAATTTACAAAACTAATAAAAACTCACTGTTAATATAATTTTCAAGATAATTATTATAAAATAACATATAAAATTATTTTATTTTGTCAATGCATATTTTATTTTATCATCAATAAATTTGACAATTATAGTTAATTTCTTTTGAAGATAATATAAAAATAATTCATTTTATTTTTAATAAATTTTTAATATAAAATGAAAGAATATACAGTAAAAAATATGACAGAAAAGAACAAATTTTAAAGTTAATTTAAAACTATAATAAATTTATTATTGCATTAAAATTATAGCATGTAAATAATAAAATCATAGAATAATAAATTAATATTAAAAAATTATGTATTTTTACACTTAAAAAAATTTCGGTCATTATAAAATAACACTTTTTTATTTTGATACTTTAAATATTTTTTTAATTTGCTCTTTCAAAGTTTTTTTTTTTAGTTTTAGTCTTAAGTAACAATTTTAGTTTTAGTTTCTACTTTCAAGCAAGACTTTAATGGTCTAATAACTTATACGATGTCATTGGAAAATATCAAGAAAATAATCCTGTATAATTTTTTAGGAAAAATTGTGTTTTAATATTTTATATTTTCAAAAAAATTTATAAAGTTTATAAGAATTAAAAACACTATAAAAACATTACTCAAGATTACTCTTATGACATGCAAAACCTTGAAATGTCTGGTCTAGTTAATGTTACTTTTTAAAAAATGGGTTAAAAACCAAACAACTTTTTAAAAAATTAAAACCAAAAAACACTACCTATAAAAAAACCCAAAAACACTGTTTTCACGACAAAAATGCTTCTTAAGTAATTTTTTTTATAACATATGAATTATATATAAATATATGTATACACACATATTTGGTTTGAATTAGATTTAAAATAGCTTTAAAATCTAATATGACTTAACAGTAAAAATTATTTTTATTTTCAATTTATTTTATTTTTTAATTTTCTTTTTTATTCAATTTTTATGATTTATATTGAATTGATTTGGTTTAAATTGTTTTCTTGTATCCTTCTTAATTTCCTGTTCGACCAATTAAATTTTGACATCTAAATAAGATTAATATGTCAACAACAAAATTTTGTTAATCGTATATTATACTTACTAGTGACAATTTTATATTTGCATTTCTATTTTAATATTTTTTGTAAAATTTTATATTTTGAAATATAAATTGCTATGTGACATGTTTTGAAATATATTTTGTTAATTTTATATTTTTTTGTTTATGATAACATGATAAAAACATGTCAAATCATCAATTGATATGTCAAATGTGCAATGAATATGAAAAAATAGAAAGTGAAGAATTAGAATAGAACTCAAAATATTATCGCACCTATGTAATTGCATGTTTATTAAAAATATTTATTATAAAATATATGCATAAGTTAATAATATGTATTTGGAAACATGAACATCAAAAGAAAGTATTGCCTTTATTAATAATATAGATATAAAAGTATAGATATAGTATATAATATAATATCATATATTATACAACATAAGGATAAAGATAATTTAGGTAGTTTACTAAAAAAGACTAGAACAAAAATTAAAACATCAGGTGGGAACAAAAATTAAAACATCAGGTGGCACACTCTCAAGTCCCCGGAGAAACTTTATACTAAAAGAAATAATTAAATTTAATAATTTAAAAGTTGTGTTCGTTATTTTTAGTAAATCTATGCATAATAAGTGTAATACACTTCATTCATCATGCAGTAGACTCTTAATTTATTACATAGAAGAGTTCTGACAATAATTATTTCAATTCATCTTAGAAGGCTTGTTATTTCAGTTTACAAACTTGATTTTCCACAAACAAATAGAGTTACAAACTTGATGTAGCATCAGAAGCATACCTCGTAAGCGCTTAATCACACACAGATGACCCTTTCAAGACACTAAAGCAGTAGAAAGGGTCATGACTTCAGATCTACACTAGGAAATTTACAGGATCTACTTGCTGTACAGAAAAAGACACCAAGCTAACACTACTCACTAGACATTAGTTCGTTACAGGATTTGGCTACATCCCCATAATGGGGGAACCCTGTTTTGGGAAGAGACCGATCTATGTCTTGGGTAACATGTCAACTTCAGAATTGAGGAACTCTTCCAATTCCAGTTCCAGCTACACAAGCAGTTTAACAAAGTAAGCAAACATGTGAAATTAAATAAAATCAAAACATGAAACATTAACATTTGCATATGTTACTCACTTTAGCTTGATTATGCGCCAGCTTCATCCTTCTATATTCTTCTTGTGCTTTCTTAGAACGGAACATGGCCTGCACACGTACAACAGACCTCTCTATGCGTTCTTCAGCTTGTTTCCGGCTGCTCCGAAAGAAAACTTCCTCCACCACATCACGTTCCTGCTTCTCTTCCTCAGTGGAATTAACTTGAAGTCCACGGAAGCCTTTTCTCTTTAGACGCCAGCGCAGGATTGCTTTCTCTAGCACCCCAACAGACCATACGATTTTCTGATATTGCCTCCGCACTTGAAAGCCCCTGAAAGCAGCCTGCATCGAAAGCATATGCCATTAACCTTTTTCAAGGTGTAATGTAATGTCCACTCAAGCTGTTGGTCTTAATTAAACTTTGAGAGTAAGCTATGATTAGATGGGAAAGAAAGTTCGTTCCTAGATTCAAAATTCAAGTTGTATTATATATACTACACCAACAATCTCTCAAATGAATATGTCCCTATTTCAGATTATGATTTAAGGGTAACCTTTCTTTGCCATGATTGAAGTCATTTTGCTAGCTTCTCAAACTGGTAAAAATTATTAAAGTTAAGAAGAAAAACAGTTGATTAGCCAAAAGTTCAAATGTGTGGTTACTAAAAGTGTGCTTCCATGAGCATGATTGTTCTCACAATGCGGAACAGGACAAATTAAGATGTGTGCCAATTGACATGAATCCGTCAATCCGTCCAAAAGTTGACTCAACAAATTGCATCATTTTTTCATTATGACATGTTTACCGAGGACAACCTACAAGAACAGAAGAAGAGTAAGTCTTACTTGAATTTTGATAGCCTGACGCCGCATGTTAAGAAATTCTTTACGGTGCTTCCATGTACGGAATCTAAGCTGAATCCGAGCAGCAGCTGCCATCTTTTTCCTTGTCTCGTAACTGCGAAAGGCATGTTGAATCGTCATTGCTGCTACTATTTGACGTGCTTCTTTCTCTGGGCTGATAATTTCAACAGCCTTATACCGTATTTTAAATGAATGCTCCCTAAATGCAGCTTGAATGCGTGCTGCTGCCTCGGCAGCTGTACGGTAAGCTGCCAAAGTCTCCTTTAGGTACAGTTGGTCCTCAGTAAGGTTCTCAGCATTTACTGGATCAGTTGTGCTAGTTTCCAGCGAGCCACTGATATTTCCAGCTAAGCTCATGTCATTAAACTGCTCAACCAGGGACTTCTCAGAAAGGTAAGCAGCTAAGCCATCACATCCCTTCATATAAGCAAGATCAGCAGCAGTACATCCACCAGGATTTTTTGGAGTTGGATCCGTAACCAAGTTTGGCCTTGCCCCACAAGACAGCAGAGTTGCAACCATTTTCTCCCTGCAGACACAAATTTTAAATCAAATAAAAAATGAAAAGTTTGTTCAAGCTCATTACTGGATTTTATGGGAAACTGAAAATATCATATAGATTATGTGAGTCTGTTTTTCTTTACAGTGGAACAAAACTTAAAAGAACTTGAACAGTGAAGTCAAGTCAGAAAATGAATTTTAGTTCAATTTGGGTTGCAGCAAGGCTAATTGTTCAGACAAGTGAGGTATCCATGTAGCATACATTCCATAATACGCTGCCCAATGAAGAGCCGTCCATCCAAATTTGTCACGGAAATCCAGTGACAAGCCTGACCAAGAAAATAAGGAGATTGCCCAATTATATCCCAGCATTGCACACAAATGAATTACACCTTGCCCTTGCGCATCATATTCAGTATTCCTGCCACCGAAGATAATTCGTTCCATAATCCATTCCTTTAATTTGTTTTTCAATGCAATTTCAAACAAGGCATCTTTTACTTGTGAAAATGGAATTGCTTTGTCATCAATTGATTTCATCAAATATTGCCAACTTTTGGAGATATATGATGCTTTAAAGGAAAATTTTCTAGCCTCTTTCAGTCCATTAGGTGATACTTTACTTGAGAGAATGTCGAGCCTCTTGTCTGTGGCAAAGAGCAAATGAGCAAGCCTCATCTGAAGTCTAACCTCATTCCAGTTGTATTTCTCTTCCATTGAAGCAGTTGGATCATACAAAATGGGAGTGCGATACTCAAAATTAACTACCTGGCTAATAGGCTTATGGCCATCAAAGCTCAAATAGAGATTGACAAATCCAGGTGAGAGTGGTGATACCCAGCAACGGTAAACCCCAACCTGAACAACTTCTACAGGAACACTTACATTACCACATACACACAGTAGGTTCAGGTTGGACTTTGCAAGGTGTTGATAGTTATTATGAAAATATCCAGTGACAAGGACCTGCAAGAAGTAAAGAGACACGAAATGTTACCTATAATTGCAAAAGAAAAATGTTAGCAATACTAGCAAACATGAATTGATCATACTTGTTGCCAGAGTGGTAATGGAGCCTACTAAAAATGATTTTTTTTAATTGAAAAAGAATTGACAGTGGATGCTCCTCATGGATAGAAGATATAATTTGGAGATAAAAATACAATTATAATAGAAAATAATTAATAGCAATTAGACATGTGAGAAGCAAAAAGAAACCTTTGTTTTCTCAGTGGAAGATGCCCAAGCAGGGGACACCTCAGTGAGATTAAATACTTGTTCTGGCAGAGAAGAATGCTGATTATCTGCCACCAGAGATGAATATGTTTCATGAACAGAAGGTATTGGTGCTTCAATAGCTGACTCATCTGTGGGACATGGTGTATCTGATATGATATTATTTATCCACATTCCAAAGCTATCCTGACTTTGAAGGCCTTCATTGACCAAAGTGCCCAAGGTGTCAACACCACTAGTAGATATGGAACTATTTTTCAGAAGATTAACACTTTCTGAGAAACTGTAAGGAACACTGCTCCCAGAAACTGGCTGAGTTAAATTACCAAAAGAAGGAATTTCTGCTGAAGGATTACTGGATTCCTGGTAACAAAAGCCGTATATAGGTTACAACTTCAGCTATCACAAAGGAAGTTTCACCAGGAGAAAGACAAACAGAAGAGGGACAAAGAAGCAGAAGAACATGAAAATATGTTTAAGAGATAAACAATTTTATAAACAATAACCTTATATATTTTGTTTGTTGATAAGAATGTTTTTACTTTCAATTTAAGTGATATATAAAATATACTTATATTATTGAACTTATATTCAAGCTGTGAAAGATATATTATACTCAAAGTTCCTTGAACCTCAGTAAATGGGAACAACTGAGTTTTTAGTCTTACAGCCCAACAGAACACCATTAAAAAAAAATAAGATGAGCCAAAAATAAAAACACAACAGTGCTTTCAAAATCATGTCAGGGTCCCTGTTTTTAAAAGACAGTGGCTTTTGATATAGATTACTGGTGAATTGATAAATAATAGAAGAAATGAATAACAGTTTTTAACTTCATATAATCAACAAAAAAACAGTAATTTCAATAGTGAGACAAGACATGTGCAATGCTTGATGCAGAATACTTGAGTATCTACTAAACATTTTATTAAATAAATGACATAAATCTGTCTCTCTTGAAAGTATTTCATATACTTTAAAAGGGATTAGCCAAAAAAGTATGATAAACTCATAAAGGACTAACAAGGGGGTGAACTTTTTTGGCTGTGCGAAACTTGTTCTTCAGTAGGGGCAGATCCAGAAATTTACTTAGTAGGGACAAAGAAATAATCTATATTGTAGGTTTTAAATGCACATAATTTCATGAAAAATAAAAAACAAAAAGGATACAATGGGTAAAAAAATGGTAAATTAAAATGGGTAAACTTAATACTAATTTATTTTATCTTTTATAGGTTTTTTTTTTCCTTTTTTAAAAAAATTATCTTATGGGAAACAAATTCTATTTTTTATGGGGGAAAATAAGTGCTTGTTTGGCAACAGTTTTATAAAACTGTTTTTAGTATTTTAGTTTTTAAAAACTAAAAAACTTGTTTAGATAGTGTTTTCTGAAAACAGTTCTGGTTTTTTAGTTTTTAAAAACTAAAAAAATGGAACAGCTGAAAGTAGTTTTGCTTTTCAGTTCTCAGTTTTTGTTTTGAAAACTCAAAATACAATCAGAATATGTAATATGTTGTTTTTTGCTTTTCATTAATGAAATTCTAATAAACATTAACAAGTTTTTCCATTTTTACATCTTCAAAACAGTTTTCAAATATCACTTGTCAAACAAGTTTTTTTTTTTTTCTTTTCTTCCCGAAAACAGTTTTTGAAAACTGTTTTCAAAAACTAAAAAACAAAACCAAACCAATCAAGCCCTAACTTTTTTTGGATACATTTAAGTAAAAAAAAATAAAATTTGTGGGGCAATTGCCCCATGACTCAATATATACATCCACAACTATTCATTGCATAGGTATGTCAGATGGGAACAGACCACCTGCATTTTAGCATGTAGATTTGCTTGGAATAGGTTGGTGTTATTGGCCTTTCTTTGGCATGCTGCTTAAGGTTATTTCAAGGGAGTTTCCATTTCCAATACACTAAGCTTTGTTGGCCTTGCTGTATTCATTAATTTTTCTTTTTCCTCTTTTATTTCAAAGAATGTCTTAGCCTCCCCATTGTTGTGCTTTACTTCTTTACTCTCCTATCTCCTACTAAATTTCTTTTCCTATCTAACAAAATTCAAAGTTCTAATGTTCCCATAAAACCTTCCACAAAACATAAATGAAAAAGCACAACACAGCTTAATAAAGAACACAAATGAAAGAAAAACAATATAATCTTACATTGCCCAAGCTTCCATTCAGTAAAGTTTGATTTTGTTGATATGAAGATGGAACATAGCCTGTTAAAACAAATTTAACATATAAAATAACTATGTGGTTGCTTTGCATGATAAAAAAAAAAGTTAAAAAAAAAAGCATGTGGAAAAATTAAAAAAAAAAAATGTGAGCCCACAAAGCACCATAAATGACATGTGGCAAGACTTGGACAGATTTTATAATACTATAGATAAGGTTCTTTCACAACTGGTTCTGTTAAAGCACAAATAGTTACCTCCATTAGATGTAGTAGAATTGTTGACATTTGAAACCACTAGGTCATCCCATTCAAGTGTATTAATCTCATGAAGCCTCTGCTCATGACTTTTGACAGTTAATTTGTCATTAAGCTCTGTTTATCTCAAAAAAAAATAAATTAAAAAAGGGATGAGGATATATTTACCTAGTCAAGGAAAGAAAGCAAGTTTGACAGCAACAAATACAATAGTAACCATAGATCATTGCATAACAATAATAAAAAAGGCTCTTATTAATGGTTTCCTCTGGAAAGATGAGCTTAAGACAAAAAATGGTGGAAGTGGGAGGAATATAAATTTGCAATGTATAAAGACATGTACGTTGCACATATTCTTTTATCTTAATTAATTATCCTGCTTCTTTTTCTTTCCCTAACAAAAACTTAACATCTTCTGAATATAAGATCCCAATGTTACAAGGAAATGTACTAAGCAGCTAGGCCTTTCATATCAAAAGCCTCAAGAATATAGTATGTAAGAGCATAGACTGAAATAATTTAAAAGTTATTTCTCACCAGCAGTGTAAGCACTATTCGTCCCAGTATCTAAGTAGTCTGATGGTATCCAAGATGCAGCTGGATCAGAGACAGAACTTGAATTTGAATTTACAGTTGTAACAGGAGAACCTTGTAAGTTTAACTGTACCATAAACCACCGCCTCACAAATGTTAGAAAGCTAAATTTTATTCAATAACTAGTTCAAATGGTAAAGCATAATATATAATATAACACTGGGAGTCAGGGAAAGGCTTCTCTAAAGTGAGTAAGGATGTATCTACCTCAATTTAATTTAAATTAGTGTAATTTTTAGCACACTAAAATTTAAGGGTGGATACACTCCTTGCTCACTTTAAATATACATCCCCTTTAGAGGAGTTTTTGAGATGTCTTTAGATATATGCACTGGCAAACAACAGCACCCAATAAAGAAAAAGAACCAGTGTAGTTCACGCAGAGAATAAATGAAATTTCCAACCAGACTAATTTAAAAACATGGTTGGTGTGACACATTATTCTTATAGACAAATTTTGTGCATCCAGATATACTCAAATAACCAGGCCCACTTGATGTGATTCTGATACGAACACGAAACAGAGACAAGGAAGAAAGTTTTGACTGAAAAACTTGCTTCGGAGAGAGTCTCACAACCCTATCATACATATATAGAAATTTTGCAAGAAGGCTCGAAGAGGTTTCCCATAACTAAGGAACAAATATTACAAGATATTCAGTCTAACTACCTTAACTATGTGGTATGTATAGGTATAGCTAAATAAAATATTACAACACAATTTAAGCCTGTACCTCATAAAATTTTGATAATCTTATCACAATTTCAACAATACAATCTTATCATAATCTCTACAATAAACTAAAAATATATGGTTTTAGTATCAGGCAAGGCAACATGCTCATAACAAATCTAAGTCATCATTTGGATATGGAGTTAAATGTTTGTAGAGTAATAAGGAACAAAGAATATTACTAACACAACCTCTTGTGTTTCACGATAATGAACAAGGACTATGTGCTCCAGACTCCTGAAAATAAAATCATAATAATAGTAAGTCATATTACTATTTGCAAACCTTACTTTATTCAATTATAACAAATATGCAAGAAATACATAGCCCATGTTACTAACTCATAGCTCACAAATACAGACATGTATAATATATGGGAATTGGGAACATAAAAGCACATCATACTTATCAAGCAACCAATAACATCTACGAACAAAGGTTGAGTTCTCTTGGCCATGTGCATAATATACGTGTATCCTTTCTTCATTGCCAACCTGGTTAATGAGGAAAAAAAGAATGAACAAAAGGAATGTAAGAAATTAGACACACATCATTATTGACAAACACATTAGAATCACATATAACAAAAAATGTGGGAAGAGAGTTGATAATAGAAAATAGTGTAACAAGGTGACAAGATTAGAGAGAAAACATGATTTATTCCTCAAATATCACCAAGAAAGAAAGATAAAATTATAACTAAATATTTTACAGTACCCAATTAGTTAATTGATACCCGTAAATCTAACAGAAATGATATCTAAATCTACAGAATGTCAAAACTCCCAAGTCCCAACAACAAATTACAACTCATGGCTCATTAAAGAAAGCACATTGAATTGAAGATGGTGTCAATAAAAAAGGTAAAATGCACAACAGAGCTTTAGAAAGCTCCCAGAGTTTTAATGGGCACTCATTCAAACCTATGACCTCATGAAAATTTTTATTCTAACAGCTCACCACTAACCCAGTTCAAGTGGTTTATTTAAAGTTTAACCTAAATATTCATGAGGCTACTTGATACACTCCATCATATTCATGCCAGAATATTTTATTCCCTTCACAGTCCATACTAATAGAAAAGGAGAAGTATTTGATCACCTTTATATTATAATAACTATACTCTTGACCATAAACATGATAAATTATTCCCTCTAGATATAAGACAACAGCCAACAAGCAAGCTAAAAGCTGACAAGCAAGTTGATTAAATAAAGTGTTTCCTCAAACTAGTCGAAGTAGCTAATAAGTATAAGATGGCAGTTAATTAGAGGGACATAACTTGAAATTTGGTAATTATGTAAATTTTAAAAAAAATTATCTCTTCCCATATTCTATATATTTCAAATAATTTATCATATTAAAAATTGGGATAATAAGTTTTAATTTTATATCATTTTTAAATATTTTCTATTAAATGAAATGGGATAATATAAATGCGTTGAATTTATATTATAACTTTGATGATTTTATATTAAAAGAAAGAGCAAATTACCACAACCCCCCTCAACTTTTATCAAATTACACATAACTCCACTCTTTCTTATTTTCCTACACTAACCTCTCTTAGGTTTAAAAACATTATACTAACAATCCTTATATGTTTGAAAACATTACACTAGCACTCCTCTCAAACCTCACACTAAAGCCCTTTCAAGGAGTGAGAAAGTAATGTTTAAGAAAGCAGAGAGTACATATGTAATTATACTAAACTTCAGAGACTGTTGCTATAATTTGCTCTAAAAAGAAATGATACTTGATGAGTGTGAAAATAAAGGTAAACTTCAGAGACTGTTGCAATAATTTGCTCTAAGAAGAAATATACATGGAATTGCCACCTGGTTACAACGGACATGTTGCTGCTGGAACTGTTTGCAAACTAAGAAAGACTCTATATGGGCTGAAACAATCCCCAAGAGCATGGTTTGGAAGATTTACCAAGGTCATGACAGGTTTGGCCTACAAACAGAGCCAAGGAGATCACACATTATTTATCAAACATTCAGTTTCAGGGGGAGTAACACTTTTATTAGTGTATGTAGATGATATTATAGTAAGTGGGGACGACAAGCAGGAACAACAAGTGTTAAGTGAATGTCTTGCCACTGAATTTGAGATCAAGACGCTAGGGAGACTTAAATAATTTTTGGGAATTGAAGTGGCTCATTCCAAGAAAGGGATCTTTATATCTCAACAAAAGTATATTACTGACTTGCTTAAAGAAACAGGGAAGACAGGCTGCAGACCAGCAAACACTCCAGTTGATCCAAATATAAAATTGGGAAGTATGGAGGAGGATATTGCTGTGGACAAGGAGATGTATCAAAGACTTGTGGGCAGGCTTATCTACTTATCTCATACTAGACCAGACATTGCTTTTGCTGTAAGTCTAGTTAGTCAATTTATGCACCAATCAAAGAAAGATCATCTACAAGCTGCCCTTAGAATTGTTCAGTACTTAAAAGGAACCCCCGGAAGAGGAATTTTGTTCAAACGAAACAAGAGTGTAAGTCTTGAAGCATATACAGATGCGGATTATGCAGGGTCAGTTGTAGATAGAAGATCAACCACGGGATACTGTACCTTCCTTGGTGGAAACTTAGTCACTTGGAAGAGTAAAAAACAAAGTGTAGTGGCTAGATCAAGTGCTGAAGCGGAAATTCGGGCAATGGCTCACGGAATATGTGAACTTCTATGGCTGAAGATTATATTGGAAGACTTGAAGATAAAGTGGGACGAACCTATGAGATTATACTGTGACAATAAATCGGCAATTAGCATAGCCCACAACCCGGTGCAACATGATAGAACTAAACATATTGAAGTTGATAGACACTTTATCAAGGAAAAACTTGACAGTGGCATGATTTGCACACCATATGTGTCTACTCAGAACCAACTTGCAGACATCCTCACCAAGGGACTGAACTGCAGTAACTTTGAAGGAATTATATCCAAGCTGGGAATGGAAAACACCTATTCACCAGCTTGAGGGGGAGTGTCAAAAACCGTGATTTGTGCAGCAGTAATTGACGTGACGTAATTTTAGGATGTCTTTATATTTGATGTGCTATATTCATGCAACAGTTGTGTGTTGTTTTTATTAGGATCATTTATGTTTAATTAATCCCGTAATTATAGGGATCTGTTTTTAGGATTAGCAGTCTGCATTTCCTAAAATATGTAGCTGACCCATGTATATTTATAGAGGTTAATAACCTCATAATAATAAGATAAGAAACTATCCTATTTCTTCTAAATTTCAGAGTAAAGAATGAATTCTAATACAAAAGTGAGGGTAAAACTAATTAAAAAAAAAGGTTGGAGCTTATAAGCTCAAACACTATAGTTGTGTTTGGAAAATTGTTACAAGCTAGTGAAATAAATTCATTTATGATTTTACCAAACACTTCTACTTTGGTTAGACAAGCTTTTAAGCTAGTCAAATAAGCTAGAAGCTAGTCTATGTTCCCAAAAACACTCCACATTGATGCCATTGGCCACCTAAACAACCAAAGATTCAGTCAAACTACTTAGATAGCCCAATTATAAACAGGACCAAAGAAGGCACAACAAAACATTAGAGACTATTAAAAAGACAAATTTTACTATATTAGGTGGAACCATTAAAAGACCAAATTCAGTAAAAGAGAAACAATTTAAACCCCCTGAATACATCTTCACAAAACTATATTCAATTGGGTACTTGCTAACACAACTTCAAATAAAAACCCAAGAAAGTGAAAATCCTCACTTTTAAGTGTTCATGTGCTTCTTTAACAGTTTTTCCATCAGTTTTCTTTTTCCAATTGTGCCCATCTTTTCTGAAGTTCCTAAGCATCTTGCGGTCAAATAGTACAATAGTACCACCTGTTTTACAAACAAAATTATAATATAACATCAGCACTGATGATTGGAATCCTGTTGGATATCATATAATTCTTGATACTTCAAACACTTTGTCAATTAGGTGCAAGAGTATTACTTTAATTAAAATTCCATTTAATATATCTACAAAGGAAGAGTGCAAGAAATAAACCATACAGGTTTTATATTACTTTAAATTTGTAACAAATATGCTTGAACAATGCATAAATTTATGTATAGAACTTTTCCTTATTTTACTTAAGTTAAGACATGCTTCAACAAGAACAGAAAGATCAACATGTTTTACAATATTTATAACACAGTGTACAAAAGATGAAATGCTCAGGAGCAAGAAAATCAAAATGTTTCATGGGAAATAATATAAACACAAGTTGAAACAAATACCAACAGTAATGATGAGAAACAATCTATACGACAATGCATATCTAATTTATAAACATCAAGTTTCTGTTAAAAGTAGTATATGATTACTTTCAGGCAAATGCACTGGCTTCGCATGGATCTTGAAATATTTGTGATTACAGAGTATGGCATGAATCTCATTGGGACGAAGCCATCTACTTTTTGCTTCCTCCATAGTATTAGTAACATCCAGATCTAGACCACATAAAAGAAATTACTTTAGAAAAACAAATCAACAAAAATGATTAATATGCATTGACCATTAACCACGCAATTGGTAGTAACATATTAGTGATAATATTTGCAATCCAAAGCAAACAGCAAAGAAATACAAAGCAAATTTGTCAGCTTCCTATAAACCCCATCACTAAAAGGTACAATTTTCTATACCATATTGAACCAGAATTTAAAGCCACCCTTTTACCTCTAGAGATTTTAATCTTTTACTTCCTTTAATTAGTTTCCATCCTAACAGAAGCTAATATTGATGTGCAAGTTTGACATCTCAACTAGTTTACTGATTTTGGGACTAATCCTTCTGATGTCATGAAGCTTCGAGCTATTTGTTGCAACATTTGGTTAGAAAATGTTGTACAATCATAAATTAATATATTCTGCAGTCACAATTGTCAAAGATACTAACCGATAACAATTCCTAAATCTGGTACATGCTAGATTAATACAGGAAACAATTTTCCTCATAGTCATAACAAAAACAATACATAGAATTTATTATTTAATATTTAGAATATATCAGAGAATTTTAGTTTAGCTGAAGTCTACTCAGTACAGTACTTTCAAACATATGGTAAAAGAACTTTGTGTGTTGTTAAGATAAACTTCTTCATAAGCACTTATAGAAGAAAAAAATAAGGTAAAATAAATTAAGCTTTTCTCATCGGTTAAAATCAACTTACGCACCTTATTTTTTTGGAGAAGTAGGATGAGAGAACTTTTATAAAAGTTAAGAGCATCAATTAATTTTAACTTATTGGAGAAACTAAATTCATTTTTAGCTTCTTCTTTACTTTTCCTATTAGTGCTTATTGAAAAGTTTATCTAAGCAGGACTTAAGTCTGTTGACAAGCAGGATACAAGTTGTTCAAAATAAGGAAACAACAACAAAAAATGGGGGAGTTGTCACGGTACCCTGTTTTTTTAACTTTAGTAGCAATACCCTTAAATTAAGTTCTCAAAGAATGATTTCTAGCTGGTTCTCCCAAAAGTTTAGAACTTAATCAAGTTTAAACAATAAACAGTACCAGAAGAATCTCCAAAACCTCATATTCCTTTCTTTCCTCCCAGAAACACTATAGAAGTTCACATTTTCTTTCTTCACTCCAAGGTTGCAACGAAAATCACACACAATCATCTTTAAGAGCCCAAAAATAAGCTATAAATGAAAAACAACAATTTATACACAAAATCCAAACTTCAACAACCCCCCCCCCCCCCCAAAAAAAAAAAAAAAACTTTATAACTAAGATAGAAAGACAGAGAGAACAAGAGGGAAATTCTCAAAATTGAAACTTAACGAAAGTTGGGGTTGAACCAAATATGAGCAGGATCGAAATAGAAAGGTAGGAAGGGAAGAATGCATGTACCCTCCAACGTGTGAAACCCATGTATCTCTGCCCCCACAAGCTGCCCTGTTAAGTTGTGTGCCATCAAAACAAAAGAAACCTATGACAATTTTTTCTCCCGACAGCTTCTTCTCTCACCACAAAACCAACAATTGTATCACCGACAATAAACAAGAAGTCAGTAAAAACTTGATCAGACAAAAGAAGCAATAAGCGTAGACCATAATATATAGAACCACAAAAGCTGTGAGAAGAGAACGAAAATAGTCAAAAGTCAAATGAGCAGAGAGAAAAGGAGAAAAATGAGAATTTTTTACCTGATTGTGGAGAAGGGTGTGTTGGAATCGGAAGAAACAGAAACCGTAAGTTGGAGCTGAATCAATAGTGAGACTCCTGTCTTCACTGTCCCTTTTTCTTCACTTTCTAATTTTTTAATTACTTTTTTTAATGAAAAATATTCCCGACTTCTAGTTCTGAAAAGTTCTATCTTTTGCTTCTCCCAAGACATGTTGATTTTAGCGGAAAAAAAAGTTCAAAGGAAAAGATGAGGTGATTTATTTTAAGTTTTAATAATGGAAAAATGAAAGAAAATTTCTCAATTGTCTAAAAAGTGAAAGAAAAAAAATACCTGCAAATTGATATAAACACTTTAATTTTGGAATATTTTTTGTTTTTCTGTAAAAGATAATCCATTTCTTTTATCTTTGTCCAATTTTGGAGTCAATATCAATTATATTTAGATTTAGTTGTATTCCATGTTCACTTTAATTTTTTTTTAATTTTATATCTAAAACAAATAAGGTCAAATCACAAGTCAAAATGGCGATATGACTCAGTTTTATTTAAAATAAATATATTTTAATAAAAATTTTGTAATAAAACTATTTTGATAAATAATTTATAAAAATAACTAATTTTAATCAATTAGCCAAAGTCTATCTTCCTCCAGTCCCTTCATATAAGCAAGTTAAAAGTAGACAATAGGAGACTAAAATATGAACTCTTGGCAAGGAAATTATGTGTTTAGAAAAATATTTGAAAATTTAAAAGATAGGAGAATATGACAAAGTTGTGGTCATCAAATCATCATTATGTCGCATGTAAACGCAATTTTTATACACACACGTGTCCATGTTACAAATCTATTTCCCCAATTTGTTGTCAAATTGCTTTACATGCAAATGCGCAAATGCGCAAATTTTGGGCTGTCTTTTAATTTTTTAGATCACAGCTATTAGTTAATTGCTTTGATTTTTAATTTCAATTTTATCTTATTTTCATTAGTCTTTATTTTAGTGTTTTGTCTTTTATTAAAACTAATATAAATTATATTATAAATATTCTTTCAAAAAATAAATACGTCAAAATTAGGCTGTTTTGATATTTTTATTTTACAAAATACAACAATATCTTTGTTTCCTCCCTTTCGTATAAAAAGTGGATAGATTTTAAAATTTCTGGTTTTACAATTTCTTTATACTTCTTTTACATAAGCTTATCGTTCGTACAATAATGTCAGCAAAATGATTAATATTTTAGAAAATGATAAACGTATCACCAGAAGCAAATCACTGGTAGACTCCTAGGTAGATTTAATATTAAAATTAAAAATCAAACCCTTTATTTTATCTGGTTCGCTCTAAAACTTTATTTGTGTGAAATCTTTGTTAGCGGCTTCTCACTCATGACCTCGCAATCTTGTTTTACTACATTCTTCACTTTGAAACCTCTGTTCACCGCTTCTACCTCATCTATCACAGGATTGAGTTTATTTCTTCTTCTTAGTAATACCGCCTTGCTTTGCTTCTTCTTCCTCCTAACACCCGCCACTTTGCTTCTTCTTCCTCTTAACACCCATCGATTTGCTTCTTCATCTTAAACAGGGTATCGAAGTTCTCCTCTTCTATCTCTTCTACCACCACAAAAGTTTGCTTTTTCTTCCTCCTAACACCGCCAGCGGTACATTTATAATTTTTCATATGCTTATTTATCTGCTAAGAGTGCTTGTGTGTTTTGTCTAAAAGAGGTAATGTATATATCTATATATGGTTACATTTATACATTTCTGATCTTGATTGCAACATTTAGTCAGGGAGTTTACTTATTGCACTTGTATTATGGGTACAATGTGCTTAATAGAAGCAAATGAAGAGGCACTTGTATTGTTTCTTTAGATTAATTGACTGTTTACATGTTTGATCCTTCAGTTAGTAGTACAATTTTTGTATGGGTCTGTTAGGTTTAATGCTTGCTCTTATAGGATTATGTGTTGGTTGTTTTCCTTATGAGGGTCATTATGTTTTTTTCCCAAATGGTGGTGAAGCAGCATGGTATGGAACTTGGAAAACTCCATTGTGATAGGCAAGTATATAAATGTGCAATTTTGACCCTGGCGACAGAAAACTTGATACAAAAGTGTTTGATTTTTTATTAAGTGATCTAGGGTTTACTGCTTTACTTTTTGGTATGTGTTTTGCATTCAATTCTTAAAGTTTTGTAGGTGCTAGCTTGAGAGATGGTTGATAGTAAAGCTACTAGAATTATTGATAGAAAGATAATGCTTAGGAGTAATTAGGCTTTAGTGGAAGAGGATACTTACTTTAAAGGTATGTGTCAAATATTGGCATGAAATGGAAAATCTTCATATTATAATGATGACTTTTTAATCATATTTCTATATTGAGGACAACTCTGAAGGTGGATAAAATGGATTGGAACTCTAAGAAATTGAGAGATGCATATATCATTCTTAACACAAGACACTCGTTGAATTATGAGAAAACAATTAGAAGGAAACCATTTGTTGTTAGCTTGAAAATGTGATAACATTTTCCAGTGGTAGGATTGGCTTTAAAATGTGAAACATGAATAGATAAAAAGTTTAAACAATATGATATTTAAAATTGAGTTGTATCAGTTGTAAACTTTTCCTGGTGGTAATTATGATTATTATCTTTATGGTAAAAAAGGGAATTTAAATTGAGTTGCACTAGACTGGAAGCCTCATGAGGTTTTTCTTTACCGTTGTTGTCGAATAATAGTTGGTATAGTTAGTGGACTACTTGGTCCAAGAGAAGACTTCATTTTGGGACATTTCCCTTTGTGTCCCTTTCCATGTTCACCATAATAGAAAAAGACACCTAAAAAAATTTAACAAATAAAAAACAGAATGTTAATTGTAGAATAAAGAAGGGATAAAGGGGAACAAGTATTTGTTACCCCAAGCAATAAAAGGATGTTAGATGCAAACTTACACCAAACTTGATTTTTAGTTTGTTAATTTATGCTTTTCTAGAATTTTAAAGTAGTGATTGTGAAGGTTACTAATATCTTTTATTTGGGGTGTCGGGGTGAACATGCAACTTGTTACTTTATTTTGGTTGCAACAATAGTTGCATTAACTTACCCGTATGTGGTGAAAAAGATCATTGCTATCTTCGGTCGAGCATCCATCATGATATTTGTATTAAACATTTACCATTTTTTTTAGTGAATCAGTTTAGCTACTCTCCATGATTTTAGTCAGAAGTTTTGGCCTTTTGTTCCATCATATAATTTTTTGTTCGTTGGTTTATTTAAAGATACTTATTTTCTTTTTTGGGTATTATAGGTAGAGTGGGCATTGAGAACATGTTTGAGAAGATGGAAAATAATGAGTATATAGGGTTCGCAAATATCTCTCATCAATCTTAGTTGTATTTTGCCTATGTATATAAAAGTGGAAGTTTTCCATGGATAACGTTTTCCAGATTGGAGGTGTGGACACCTATTTGTCTCTTTGAGAAATGCTTATAACATGTTAATACTTTTTGTTGAATACATTTTGTAGTATTAGCTAAAATTTATTGGAAATCACAAAATTAGGTGGATTTCACTTTTTATTTAATGAGTTCACCCATGATTTGGGAAAACATGGTGTTTTAAAATTATTTGGGCGAACAAAGACAAATTTATTAAAAATTTTATAATCGCTATTAAGTGGTTAATCTGAACAAAATAAGCAATTAACTCCTAAAAACACGTGGTTAACTACAATTTTCGAAAATTTTTCTCCACACGTTGCCAACAAGGATAAATCTCTTACAATTTTTAGAGTGACGGTTAAATGGTTAATCTTGAACAAATAAGTGGTTAACTCCTCATAACATGTGGTTAACTAGGTTTTTGAAAATATTCTCCACACGTTGCCAAATAATTTTCAATCAACCTGCTTACCACTCAACTGTACTTAGTTCACTTAAGAAAACATGTTGACTAAAATTATTTGTGCCAACAAGGACAAATTTATTAAAAATTTAAGAGTCACTGTCAAATGGTTAATCTTAAACAAATTAAGTGGTTAACTACTCATAGCATGTGGTTAACTATAGTTTTCTGAAAATTTTCTCCATACATTGTCAAATCACTTCTCACCAACTTGATTACCACTCAACTATACTTAGATCACTTAAGAAAACATGGTATCTAAAATTATTTGGGCCAACAAGGACAAATTTCTTAGAAATTTCAGAGTCACTGTTAAGTGGTTAACTCCTCATAACATGTAGTTAACTAAAGTTTCTGAAAATGTTTTACACACGAGACCAAATCATTTTCAACCCACCTTGCTTACCACTCAACTATACTTAGTTCACTTTAAGAAAACATGGTGTCTAAAATTATTTGGGCTAACAAGGACAAATTTCAAAGTCATTGTTAAGTGGTTAATCCTGAACAAATTAAGTGGTTAACTCCTCATAACATGTAGTTAACTACAATTTTCTGAAGATTTTCTCCACACATTGCCAAATCACTTTCTACCTCGCTTTCCATCCACACCTGCATTGTTTTTCTTCTTTACAAGTTTTATACTGATTTATTTCGTCCATAATGACAATTCAATTGCAGCAACATTGTAATGTATTCATACAACCTTGTAAGTTAAAATATTAAATGGAAACTGACATAACTTAACTATTACTATCACTGTTGTAATGAAGTTGTAAGGTAAAATATTAAATGAAAAACACAATACGAATTTTACACAATTGAATCCTTCACGGTTGTTTTTTAACCTCAATTATGCACACAATGAACAAACCAAATAAATTTATAGAAAATTAGCAATAGGTACATTGCAATGAAATGGGCCCTTCATTACATTCCATAAAATAATTTCACAATATTAGAAAATAGTGCAACTATCCTCAAATGGGTGCTTTACTTCATTCCAAAATACAACTCTCAAACTAACATATCCTACAACTGACCCCCTAAATTTAAAGTGATGACAACTAACACTTTTACCTTAATTCCTAATTTTGAACATAAACAAAACAATGCACATAATTACAGTGGTTGTCTAACATATAACCGAAAAATAATACATAAGGTATACTTTCTTCATCTCTAAATCAAGCTTTTGCAACTTCAATATGTTCTCTATTGCCTCCTATAGTTGTTGCTCAGTCTCATCCCTACTCTCTTATTCTGAACCATCATATAGCCAAACATGCATTAAAACAAAAGGAAACCCCTTAACAGAATAAGCAAATGTAACGACAAACATGTAGCCAGATCAAACATAATAATTAACAAACTTAAAAAGAAAACACAAGGGCTAAATGAAATCACTAATTATATTTAACATTACAATGACTAAATTAAAAGCACTCCCAAGGCAATCAGTAGTCATGGGAATACAATCACAATTTTTTACTTATAGGATTGTTCAATTCTATAATCACAATAAGAATTTATTAAGATAGTAACAAGTTGTTGGGAATCTGGGATTAATGGGTGGATGAACTTTTACAAATCATTAATCTTCATGTTGTGTGACTGTAGGTCACACACATATGCACAATTTATTTACTTTTTTCCAGAAATAACATAACCATATGATCATTTGAACTTGTGGCTATAGTGCTGCTTAAATCGAGTTTGGATTGTCCATCTCACATGACCTGGCTAACCCTTTCCCCTTCCCCCTCACTTACTCCATTCAAATTGATAAAAACATTGATACAACCACAAGAACCCCATTCTAGTGAGACCATGATACAACCTTGAGGCAGGACAATATAAAATTCACGCAATTGATAATAGCATACCAAAGAAGTGTGGTGTGTTGTGATGTGAAGGTGGTGGTATGGTGCAACAAAGTGAATAAACTCTAACACATGATGACACAAATCACAATATATTCATCATTTACTCCTAAACAAACCCTGAAAGAAAGACAAATCGGAAAGAAAGAGAACTAGGTGAAAGAAAGGAACCAAAGAGTTTAAGGTCGCGACTGGGAGTACGTGCGAGTGAGAGAAAGCGCAAGGTCGTGATTGAGAGAACCGTCAGCGAGATTGCGATGACAAAATCGTGAGCGAGGAGAGAACCCTGAGCAACAATAGTAGAGGTAGGTGACTTTGTGGGAGGAACAATGATAAACATACCATTGTGTTAGGAGGAAGAAAAAGCAAAGCAAAGTGGTGTTACCAGGAAGAAGAAGCAAACTTAGTTCGGTGGTTAAAGAGGCAGAAGCGGCAAACAGGGGTTTTAGAGTGAAGGATGTAGCAAAGTGGTAGGTTTCAGGAGGAAGAAGAAGCAAAGCTAGATTGCGAGTGAGAGAACCGTCAATGAGATTGCAAGGTCACAAGTATTAGGCAAAAATGGGGAATAGAGGTCTCAAGCAAACGAGAATTTCATAGTGAAGGAGGTAAAATGAAGAGTTTGGTTTTTAATTTTAATTTTCATTTTTGTTTTTAATTTTTATTTTTTAATTTTCAAATAAAAACAGTTGGGTAACTTAGCCTTGGATGATATGTTTGGTGGGGTAAATTGATGTTAAGGGCACAATTGGAGTCAATATAATCCAAAGTATGAGGTGCCTAAAGGACATACTTAAACAACAACTGTGTGTTATAGGATGTCAGGTAGATACTAAAAATCAGTTTATGGTTGTTAGTGAGTATTGTTTATACTTAAATTGGTGGTAACACAGGCAGATTGGACGTCTGTCGCCAATTGGAAGGGGTTTTAAGCCTCCTCAGTGTCTGAACTCAATGTAGATAGTCCAAAATATGTCGTATCTGAACATGTTGTTGTGTGAAAAACTTGTATTCAAGGGAATATAAGTGTGTTTGATTTGATTGATTATGATATTTAATTAATGTTTTGTTAATTGGTTGTGAGTGTTAATGTTCAAGTGGAACATAAGAGTGATTGTTTGGTTATTTACTATCATTGAATGTGAATTGATGGTACTAAATATAAATGTTGTGCAACTTTTATGCTTTATGATGGATGTAATGGTATGTTGCTATTATGTAAGCTTATCCTTGCAATGTTTGTGTTTTCTGTATGACTATGATGATCGTGTTTTGCACGGGAGCAGATAGTAGTAATGATGCAGAGAGGCAGAATGCTCTAAAATGAAGTATGTTAGATTATGGCTGGAAGTCTCAAATAATGTTATTCTATTGTTGAATATGTATATAAGAAAGTTGCGTATAAATACTATTATTTGAATTTAGAGACATAGTTGTTAAATTTATGTGATTATTATGGAAGTTGTGTGAACATGGTGTAAAAAGATAGATGAATTATGATATCATGTCATAAGAAGATAGAATTATATGTCGGTATATTGGTTGACTTTGGTAGTAGAGGTTCTGCTATTTGCAAGGTCACTAGACGAGCTACTCTGGGTCTTGTTAGATGACGAGGTTCACTAGACGAGTTGAAATTGTGTGTATTATGTTACATTTTATTTTGAATTTTGAAAATATTATAATGTATGCTTTAATATTGAATATAATGTAACGAAATTTTATATTTTAGTATTTTTAATAGTAATTTAAATAACTATTAAGAAAATCTTTCATGTAAATAATATATAAAAATTTATAATGTTACATTCTTTATAGTTCATTGTCACCAACATGACACCATTATCAGAATTGACCAATAATCCAATATTTTAAATTTAACTTTAACAATGATCAGTGGCCATAACTAATAAATTGTTTTCTCAAAGAACGGAGAAGGAGAAATAGGGGGGAACTCTAGTGTGGTGTACGAGATTGTTGTGTGAGTGAAATAAATCTAAAACTCTACAAATATAGTTGCAATAAATCATCTACGCGACTAACCTTTTTCTATATTATAATATATATTAAAAATATTGATAATTTATAATAATATATAATAATATGAATTATATTAGTATTTAAAATGGGCATTTAGTAAATTTTATATTGTCTGTTTGTGCTATTTATTATTCATCAAAAAACTATATGATAAAAATTGTCATATAATTTTCATGTGCTTCCTGTATTGTACCTTAATATGTATAAAATACACCACTAAAAATTACTGAAGTTAATTTTATCTCTTCTAAAAAATTATTCTCTATACGTGTATAACTATTAAGTAACCAAATATTAATTTGGAATGGACGTGTAAAGTTAGAGGAGAACGTGAAACAAAACACCACAAATTTATGATACTTTGACATCGTACGAGTGATTGTCACTTGTCGGATGTATATTTGTTTGAGTTCGATAGACCGACGCTAGATGCAGATGTGTGAAACTTAACTGTGATTGCGATACATTAGAGAAGTTCTTTGCATCAAACATCAATGCACGTCACCAATAATACAGACTTGGCTCTAACTTTGACTTTGCTACTCCTATTCACATTCATTGATTTCTGTGTACACATAGCAGAGGGGTAGGCCAGGGATTCCGTTATCTAAATAAAGACACATTCAATTATAACATTTTATTTAAGTTAAATTTATTGATTTTATTAATTATTATTTTAAAAATTACATAAAAAATTATAATTAAAATATTTATATAAAAATTTTTACACTGATACTATATACCAATTAAACTCTTAAATAAATCTTAACAATTTATCAAACTTCTTATAAGTAAGTTTAGTTGACTCCTTGGTTAAGGAATCAATTCCCTCCGCCACAGTACTCTTAACATTATTTTTACACAATGAGTCGACTCAATTAGGTTAAATGATTTATTTTTAGACTTTTTAATGTGTTTTTATTATTTAAATTTTCTAGGTATATAATTTAATAGGATATAAAATTTAATATTTTTAAGAGAAAAACACTTATATATTGTTAATGTAAAAAAATTTACATTTATATTCAATCACAACCCTTTATATATAATAAATTTATTAACTTTACCGATTAATGTTTTAAAACTTATATAAATGAATTATTACAATTAAACGTCAATGTAAAACTCTTTGATAATTCAGTAGTCTCACCAAGTTTCAAGTGATGTTTAATAACCATGAATATAAAAAACTTACAAGATTGTTCTTGGACTTTTAACTTAAGAAAAGTGTTAAGAAAACTCATTTCTTAATCAATTCTCCCTATAATTGGTTAAATTTGATTGAAAATCACTAATTTTAGGAGAGATGATCATTTAATGGTAAGTGGAACCTACTAAATTTTTAATAACCCTCCACCTAAGCTGCGCAGGAAAAGCCCAAAGTCAATCCTAGGAAACAGTGAAGTTTCATAGGGTCTTTTTGTTTAGGTGCATGCTACTTGTGTCAGAGCGTAAGCTAGTGATGTTTTCGGCTACTGGACTCTTGCCATCTAGGGTGCAACACTCTCCGCTGCTTCGCCTAGCAGCACAACACTTGTATAGCTCTCCCACAACCTGTTTTCACGGTTTAGGCTGCTCCCATTTTGCTTGCCGTGAATCAATCACAAAGAGAGTTTAAAAAAGATAATTTCTTAGAATTCTCCTAACACTTCTCTTTGATTTAAAGATACATTAAGAAACAAAAAGAAATTTTCTATCATGGTTTTATAATAAATGCATTAAAAGTCATATAACTGTATTAAATAACGGTAAAATTACATCTTACCCTATGATTGTATTTAGATTAGGGATTACATTTACAAATAAACCTGTACTCATGGATAATTTTTTAACTCATCTCGAAGTTGGCAAGGAATTCTCGATTTGACTAAAGGAAATACCTTATTTGTTAAGTTGTCGATAAGAATGTGCATATACATACTTGCCTTATCCTCATTCTACCTTTATTTTAATGACTAAAATACCCAAAACTCTTACCCTGGATTTATTAGGCCTAATTTCCAAACCAAATGCCCCTTAGATTCCTATTTTTCTTCACAAATTACAATTTCCAGATGTCAATAAAGGTTTAACATTCGCCTTAAAAAATATTTGACATTTAATTCACAAATTACAAACTTGTATTTAATAGATAACTTTTGAATTACTATTAATTTTCTAACAATTTTTTTTTTATTAAAAAATTATTATAACTTTTTTTACAAGTATAATACGAATATGAGTATATCTGATATCTAACAAAAATGAGAATGACATATAAATCTCATACCTAGACCTGGCAATATGAGCAGGCTGGCCTGACTCAGCTCAGTCTGTCCTGTCAAACTTTTCAAACATAATGGGTTGAGTCGAGCTAACTTATATTTTGTTCGGGCTACATATTTTTAAGCTCAGCTTGACCCTATATTGGGCCACCCAACCTAAATAATTTATTTTTTTAAAAAAATAAAAATTCAATTTTTTATAAAAAATAAAACTTATTTTATAATATAAGTTGAAACCGATTCAAAAGAACACACTAAATTACTAAAAAACATACCATAAATAAGTCTAAAATAACATAAAAATATATATTTAATTTAATATACATTTTAGAAAAACATAATTTTTATTTGTTAAAAATTTATTATTAAATAAATATCAAAGTACTCTTACATGTAATATATATATATATATATATATATATATATATATATATATATATATATAATATTAACAACATGTATAAATTGACTTCAATCAAACATACTTTTATGTGTATCTTTTTTATTTAATATATTTTTAACAATATATTATATATATTATTAATATCTATTTTTAAAATTATGTATTTATATTTGTATTTGGGTTGAACCGACCCAAGTCCATTTACATAGTTAGGTCAAATGTACTGGACAAAAAAAACTCGCTTCTATTTGAACCTCATTTTTTAGAGTCTAGCCTAACCCATTATATAGGTTTGTGGGTCATACCCATTTTGAGAACTCTACTCATACCCATGAGATATAAGGATAGAGAAGGAGATGAATTTTGAGAATAGGTATGAGAATGAGAATGTCATATTCGTCCTTATCTTTTTTCATTATCATGCCTAATTTAAATTCTTCTCAAATATTTATGACTTTTTAACAATTTTTAACTAATAAAATAGAATGTGTTATAGAACACATTTTTAGAATTCAAAGTAGTGATGAAGTGTAAAGTTTTAATTGTTTGGTAATTTTCATCTGTTTTAGTACAAGCTAAAAGTTATGTGGTCCAAAAATTTAAAAAATTTAGTATTATGTAAAATTATTTGTGTCACTCAATGAGAAATATATGTATAAAATAAAAATTATTTTTAAAATTAATTTAATCAATATAAAATTTATTTAATGATAATAAAATACATAAAGTATTAATATATATTTTTTAAATTTAAAATTATTTTAATTCATAAAAATTAATTTTAAATATGATTTACAAATGATTTGTTATACAAAGATAACTTTCACAAGAGAGAATATACTATTTTACTCATAAATGATAATTTTACTTAGTAAAGGATATACATTTTGGCTCACTAGAAGATGATCTAACAATTGATTTTACAATTATTGTTGGTATATTTAATAAAAAAATTAATATATATTTAACAAAAAATTATTTAAATTAATCATACGTGGCATATTTATTTTATAGGAAAATAATAAAATAAATATAACTTTTTATGTAATTTAAACAATAAAGTATAATTAAAAGATTGTAAATTTTAATATTGTAAGTAATATAAAAATTTAAAGAGTTTGATTAGTATGTATTGATAATATAAAAGAATATTATACTAACATTTAATAATATCTTTTAATTTATATGACTTTTAAATTATTAATTGGTAAAGATAACAAACATACCATAAATTAAGAGTTATGATTTAATGTCAGTGTATACTTATAAAATTGAAATTTAAAACACTTTTCTTTTACCGTTGAATGTTAAATAATTAAATAAATTTAATATTACACTTAAATTTAAATTTTATTGTAATTTTGAAATATGAATTGATAAAATAATAAACTATTTTACAATGGTATTCTAAACTAAGTAAATTATTATTTTGCATGAATATATATTTATGTAAAAAGAGTGATTATATATAGAAGGAAATTTTATATAAAAAACGATGTAAAAGTATTTGCACTGTTTATTGAATAGTAAAACTTTTCAAATTTAGTAAATAAATAAGAAATACTACACTTGTGAAACTTACCATGAGACGGTTTTCAAATTTGTACACGATAATAAAAATAGAATAATATGTCGTTTTTAAAAACCATGGTTAAAACGGAAAGGACCCATTTAACCTCAGTAAATTGATATGCTTGAAAAACATCATGTTAATTTTTAATTTAATGAGAGTTTCATAATTGGATTTTTTTTGTTTTAGTTTCATAATTGTAACTCTTATAGAAAGAAAAAAAGGAAAAGGGACAAACAAATAAGAAACAAAGATGAAGTAATGAAGGACATTATGAAAAATCAAATTTGTGTATTAACAATTTATCTCTCACAATTTGATCAATTGAACCAACTTTCTGATATAAAACATCTATCATATTCAACTTACTAAGCATTATCTTAATTCTTAAATAAAACATAACTCAGCATAACTTATATATAAAAATAGGTTTATTTGGGCAAAGTTGATTCAGAATTATAATTAAGTATTCTAATATCCATGATCAGTGAGGGGTCAATTCAGATTTAGTTCCGTAAATGCTAAATTTAATTTTCATGGCCCGACCAACTGGTCCCTTCCTATTACAACTTTCACGTTAATCAGGAAAAGTTGTTCTTTCTTTTTCTTTTCTTTTCTTTTTTTATTTTCACAGAAAAGTTGGTCTCTCTAACTTCAAATACAGCCACACAAAATTATAGTAGTATAAGAATTGTTAAGCAGTCCTATCCAACAGTTTCAATAATTAAGTTTTTTTTTTTTCCAGAAAAGTAGCGATTTTCTCTAAAAATATGTAGGGATCTCGTGATAGATTTCAAGGAAAAAGATAGTAAAAAATAATTACGAGATTGGAGTAATATATTATATTTTTTACAGTTATAATAATTAAAGGACTTCAAGGAACCTTAAAAATTTTAGCTTAGTTTTTTTGAATAAGTTCTTTTTAATAAAACTTATTATTAAGATAGACAATTTCTCTATCATTAAATAATTTCTTTAAACAAACCATAAGAGAGAGGAAACCGTTAGAGATGTCCTTGAGTCAATTAAAGTATGCCAGCCAAAGAACGTTAGATTTGGAATCCTGTATCCTTAAGATAATAGAAGCGAAACAATTAATGAAAAACATAAAGAGGCCATTGTAGTAATTTTAGTAAAAGACAAATTTTATCTCCAACCTTCATAATTTTATATTAGTTATTAATCATTTACTCATAGTTCCATAATGTTAAAATAATTATATTTAAAAAATATTATTTTATTAATACCGATCAACTCAATTGAACATAAACTATGATAAATACTTTCATATATTGTCTAATTTTAAAAGCATTACATACAAATTAATGAGATAAACTTATTTATTAATATATTTTTAGAAGAAGATTTAATTAGAATAAGTGTAAGAGACTTCATGTTTGTTAGATAATGTTTTTATAAAATTATTTTTAGTATTTTAGTATTTAAAAACTTATTTGATTATTGTTTTTTTAAAACAGTTTTGATTTTACTTTTAAGTTTTTTATTTTTGTTTTGAAAACTCAAAATACAATAAGAATATGTTGTTTTTTGCTTTTTATTAATAAAATTTAAGTAAATATAAACAAGTTTTTTCGTTTTTACATATTCAAAACAATTTTTAAATGACACTTCCTAAACAAATTTTTTTTTCTTCTTTCAGAAAACAGTTTTTGAAAACTTTTTTTCAAAAACTAAAAAACAAAATCAAACCAATCAAGTTCTTACTCTCCATCTTCACCATTCATTTTATTAAAATCTAATAGTTGTAATGAATAACTAATATTTATCATTAAATTTCAATAAAATAAAAATTTAGGATAAGAAGTAAATCTCTTAAACTTATATTCCAAGAATCTCTTTCCATATTTTTATTTCCACATAACATTGTTTAAATAATTTATAAGTTAATTGAAAATGACTTATTAAATACACTCACAAAAGGTAGCTGAGTTGTGTCAGGTGTTAAAACCATATCAATATAATAATTAATAAAAACTCCATATCTGAATCTTATCTTTACATTTTTTTTCCTCTCCATTTCTATTTTATTTTTCATTTATTCCTGTTGCACTTTAAGCTTAATTATTTGTTTAAAGAATTTTTTAATCAATAATTATAAAACATCATTTTATATTTTAAAATATTTTATATGAAAATTATGACTATTAATTTCCTATTTAGAAATGCTTAAAATAAAAGTACAGTGGTATTTTATAATTATCATTTTAAAAAAATAGAAACAAAATTTTTTAAAATTAAAAAGAACCTTATTTTTGAGTTGTATTTGTTAAATAAATTATTCTTTGGGGACTTAATAAGTTTGAATTATTAAATACTACATGATAGCAGTATATTGACTCTTTATTTTAAAGAACTTTATTTTTGAGTTGTATTTGTTAAATAAATTATTCTTTGGGGACTTAATAAGTTTGAATTATTAAATACTACATGATAGCAGTATATTGACTCTTTATTAGCTTTATTAGTAATTAATTAACATCAGCAACAATTGAGTTTTTGGCGTGTTGTTTATTGTTGTATTTAGATATTTAGGAATTCTATTATTTTTTAAAATAAAATTTTGGAATTTTTAGATATTTTTGGATATATTCATATGGTGTATTGGAAGTGGATGATATATATATATATATTGAATTTTAATAGGCATAATGATGCATCCCTTCTAAAGCCATTGTTGCACAATTGTTGAGGAAGAAGATGCCGCCTAGGATCATCTCTTAGAGGTCCTTTGGAGTTTTGAAATGGAGGTGGAAGACTAGAAATGGTGGTGGAAAGTAAGCGCCACTCTCTAATGGAGATAAGCCTTTGAGGAAGCTAACTACAAAGGAAGAAACCCTTAATAATAGCATGAAAGACTCTTACTCAAGGAGAAGTCATGAACACTCTCTCTAAAAGAAGAAGAGACTCTTATGTGTAGATAATGAATATTTCTTTCAATTAAAATGAGTGTTAACCTTTACAAGAAGGAGTAGAGAATGAATATTTATTTCAATTAAAATGAGTGTTAACCTTTACAAGAAGGAGGAATACTCAATTTATAGAGCAAGCAATGGATCATGGACCTAGATGCTAATGAGAATGTCCAAGTAGCTAATCAAGGAGTTAATTGACTTAATTTAGTGTTAATTTAGTATGTGTTCAATTAACACTAAGTTAATCCAACTAAAGATCCAAACAAGACGCTAGTTTTAATCATCTATGTTCTCTCTTAATTTGAATTTGAACAAGAAGCAACCAACAAATACCATGTAAGATAGAGAAGTTGTGGCGTCCAACTATAGGGGACAAAGAGACCACATGTTTCATACTTGCTTCATGTGTTAGTTAGAAGAGTGTGAATAGGAAATAGGGATGTAGACACTAGATCCACACGTCCAAACCCATCCCACATAAGCCCAACTAATTAGCACACTCTACAAAAAGACTAATTACACCTCCTAAAAGAAAAAAGAACCTATAGGCCAAAATACAGGGCTGAAAATAAAACTAACTACACCCCTAGAATCCTAATGAAACAAGGGTGCTCATATGAGCCCAAAATAGGTAAAATCAATACAAAATAAAGGAACATGTCCTAAACTAGACTCTTTCTTTATTGATCCTAACTCAAACCCATGCTAAGAAGGAATGCATCACATAATGTCTTCTCTTATGAGTGTAGTAAACCCGTACTATATTTTGAAAAGGGTTAGTTAATTTTATGGATGTGCATACTCAAGTTAGTTTAGTGCTTTTGGGGGTATATCACAAATTAACTTTCAAGATAACTGTATAGTCTTGTTTTGGGTGGTTGTATAGTTATTGAAACATTTTCTTTCAAGTTAAGAATACAATTTATTTTGTTTTTTTTTTAAAAAAGGAGCATATTAATTTAACTATACTAATTTTAAAAAAATTATTGATATTTGTAACTAGCAATTAGCTAGTCAATATTAATTCAGTAGGTTAACTATGGTAAACATTTTCCATAAAAAAACTATGGTAACTTTTTTGTGTGCATCAATAATTAATATCCTTAATTAGGATACTAATTTCACGTACATGGCCTGAAATGAAAGCCTAGTCTCTATACTTAGAGGACCGATAAACACGTCTTAGAAGGCCTAAGCATTTCGTTGTTTGCATAGTTACATCAAGAATAGGCTCATGCATCTATATATTTTTCGTTCTTTTTGCTTGAATCCGGAACACATGTGGCTCTACTAGTCAACATCAATTAATACTGATGAAGGTTACCCGAGTAATTTCTCCCTTTATGGGTTGGCAGGTGAACACATCATATCTTTAATATGAAAAAAAAAGAGAATATAAATAAGATATAATTTTTTCTCTCAAAATTAAATTGTTTTTTAGCCTCCTCTTATGAAAATATATGAGAATATTGAATTTCAAAAAAATAAATGATAAAAATGGAAAATAATTCTCTTACAATTATTCAGTAACTTTTTTTTTAAAGACAAATTACTCAGTAACTTGATACCAACAAGTTTGTTATATTTTTTTATTAATAGAGCATATTTGAATCTATGGCTTATTTTTAATTTTTTTTTTCTCTATGTAGCTTTTTATTACTAGACTTGCAATTTTTTTTTACAGCAAAAAGTCACGGGAGAAAAACTCCAATTAAAAATAAATTTAACCTGAAATATAATTACAGCAAGGTGTAACGTGCTAGACTTGCAATTTTTTTTTCTTTTTAATTAATACAAATATCATTAAACAATAAATTCAAGTTAGATAATAGAGTAATAAACCTTTTTTTCAAATATTTAATACAATTATATATTCTTAATTTATAAAGATAAAATTTTTTCAAAATAAAATAACCTCCTATCAATTAATCTATACACTCTGGTAAAACGTGCAAAGATATAACATTACACCATCTTACTCAAACAATGCATAAGGCCATATGTCTAAGACATGAATTTGTAAAACGTAAACAATCTCAAATTCCCAATTGAGCAAGAAAGCCCCTTCTCGTACTTATCCACTAACCTAAGCAGTGTGAGGTTCAAATTGTTTTCTGCACCTTTTAATTTACTTCATGCACTTGCAATTCTTTTAAGAAAATTCTAAACTAGGAATAAATCTTTTGCGAGAACTTACACATATTTGGTTGCATTTTGACATATCCATGCATTTCAAACTACAGTCCGGAACACGCATTCTGCACTATAAAAAATAATTTTGAAATGTAAAAAATATATTCCAAAATAGCTAATATGGAATATAAAAAAATATATTTAGAATTACATTTGAGAATATCCATTCTGAAATATAAAAATATACATTTCAAAATACATTCATTCCAAAATATAAAAAACATATTTCAGAATAGCCATTTTGAGATATAAAAATCTATTAAGGATAGTATAAGAAATTTCATGAAAGAACTAGTGTAGAAAGCAAAGTACCGGATGCAGGAAATAGATCCAATTGTGTGTAGTAATTCTGAACAATCAAGGCATGAAGTAAGAACACTTAAAATAACAAAATCAGAGGAGTTAGGCGTAGGTCCAATTTTAGTAGCTTTTGCCTATAAGGGGCTGAAGTACACATTAATTACATGAAACCCCCACCATGGAGTTTTCTTTCCTTGTACTCAAACTTGAATGAAAATGGAAGCAAAAGCTCCACTTATTCCAACTCTGAAAAATCTCTTCCTCCTAATAAGTTACACTCTCGCTTTCCATTCCTTTCACTCCACATTACAGCCTGTGTAGAACCCTCTTCTTACATGCAACACCTCTATATAGTTTCTCTCACTTGATGCAAAGCAACCACATCCATATCCCACACCAAACATTAATCGTCCAAGAGAAAGAAAAGAAAGGAAGAAACAAAGATGAGTCCAATATGGGCTTTTGTGTTGAGTATTGCAGCAATGTTGGTGGTTGTGAATGGACAATCATCAGTGAAGCCATTGGTGAAGACAGTGAAGGGCAAGAAGGTGTGTGATAAAGGGTGGGAGTGTAAGGGTTGGTCTGCTTATTGCTGCAATGAAACTATCTCTGATTACTTCCAGACCTACCAGTTTGAGAACCTCTTTGCAAAGCGCAATTCACCAGTGGCACATGCTGTTGGATTCTGGGACTATCGTTCTTTTATCACTGCTGCAGCACTGTATCAGCCTCTTGGTTTTGGCACCACTGGAGGAAAGATCAGTGGCCAAAAGGAGGTTGCAGCTTTCCTTGGCCATGTTGGCAGCAAAACTTCTTGTGAGTCACACACATTTAATTAACGTATGAATCATGATATAACATATATGATATATAATATGATCATTCATGTGACGTTATTCTTATTATGTTTCGTAGTTTGTTGAATTCATGGTTCAATAATATGGACTTGATTTTAAAGGTGGAATAGAGGTCTAATTTTTTTAGTTAGGAGTGAGTGGAGATTATTTTGAAGGCCATGAAATTGTATAGTAACAGATTGTTGGAATAACATTTCAGGTGGTTATGGGGTAGCTACAGGTGGACCCTTAGCCTGGGGCTTATGCTACAACAAGGAGTTGAGTCCTGATAAATTCTACTGTGATGACTACTACAAATTAACCTACCCTTGCACTTCTGGTGCAGCATACTATGGCCGTGGCGCCATCCCAATCTACTGGTATTCATATCTTGATGTTTCTTGAATATTTCTTAATTGCACCATCTTTGAGAAATTATTATATAGTTTGAGACTGTGGTTTCGACTATCTTAACTATTTTTTCATAAAATGTAATTATATGTTATGTAGTGATTGACCGAGATCACATGTCCTATAGGCAGTAATACATTCTTCACAAACTTTGTGTTATTTTGAGAGACTGGTTTTGGTTGTGCTTCTAAGAAGGATACGAATGCTTTATACAAATCTCTACTTGTTTGTGGAAGTGGTTGTAGCTTTTTATGCAAAGATTTTACCAAATATTGAACGATTTGTGATAGAAGTCCTTGAGTTTTGTTCCTTGATAACAGGAACTACAATTATGGAAAAATTGGGGAAGCCTTAAAGGTGGATCTGTTGAACCATCCAGAATACATAGAACAAAATGCCACCCTAGCCTTCCAGGCTTCAATATGGCAGTGGATGACCCCACCAGAGAAGCACCTACCTTCACCCCACGATGTCTTTGTTGGCAACTGGAAACCCACCAAGAATGACACATTGTCGAAAAGGGTACCTGGATTTGGTGCCACAATAAATTTACTATATGGTGATCAAACTTGTGGCCAAGGATCTGATAACGAGGCCATGAACAACATCGTTTCCCACTATCTTTATTACCTTGATCTCTTAGGTGTTGGCAGAGAAGAGGCAGGGCCTAATGAAGTCCTCTCATGTGCTGAACAAGCTGCCTTTAAGCCCACTGGCCCACCATCTTCTGCCACAAATTGAGCTTTACATGGTTGAGATTCTTGGCCTGTCCATTCTTGAATCCTGCCAAAAGATTCTTAATAAAGGAGGCAAGTAGACAAGATATTTCAACTACTTTTGCCTTCACATGAGACTATGAGAGTGAAATTAGCTTGGAGTGGACACTCATAGTTAATGTGTATAGATTATTATTTTGCCATATATACCTTTGTATAATTTGAATATATTTTGGTATATATTGTATACAATTGAATATTTTATCATAATGATTGTGAACAATTTTTGTTGATATTTGTATATTGTGCAATCAAGATGATACTGAGTTTCATATGAATAATGTGGTTTGTTCACTTGGTTGATATTTCATCCGAATACAATGCACCACCGATCATGTTTCCAACTATAAAATTCGACATCGTCAATTATATTTTTATAAATTATTTACTCAATTTAATATTTTAGAAGTTGCGCCTTTCCAACTTAACCCGCATTTTCTGTTTCTTTCCGCTAACCATTCCATTATTGTCGATTCACATCTCTTTCTCAAATTGCCGGGTATTTCAACAACTGATTTTGATTCTGACGATTCCGAACTTGAAGAACAATAATTTACTACTTCTTTCACATTGTCATATTCTTCAGCTTTTGATAAAACATTGGGGGGTGAGGCAAAGGCATTGGGAAAGTGGGTGTCTCAACCTTCGACACTGCCAATTTTGAGATCTCGCCAATATAGCAGCCTCTTTGTTTTTGAAGATAATCATGATTTATGTTCCTTGACCTTGGATATGAAATGCAAAGTTATAAATGGTAGGGACAAAAAGAGGTTGATCGTGCTGGTCATTGTCATTTCTTATGGAGGAGTTTCTGTAGCAGTTTTATTTTTCTTCTTAGATTTTCAGACTATTAAGTGATGTTGGAAGCTAAGAAATTCACAAAAGAAAAGTAAGAAGTTCGAGCGAATAGCAAGAACCAAGAGGGTAAATGCATAGTCATTTTGTTGTCACAGAAAAACTTTTTACAAATATGTATCTACAGAGCTAAACAGAACAGATAGAAGATACTAAATAGAAGCTCTGTTAAACAAAATGGTCAACACACACGCATAACTTCTGCCTGATTTGCGCTCACCAACAAACGCTGCACTTAGACAAGTGTTTCATATTTTGTGTGTAACTATATCTTGACCAAGATTAAATTATTTTTGCAGCAACCCAAAAATAGCATTTATCAAGGCATATTTTTCCAGTACCTCCAATTATTCATTAGTGACAGTCCCATATTTCCGACACAAACAATCCCAACCTTCCTTTGTTTGTTTGATGAAAAACAATGTTTTGCAAATTTAATTATTTGAGCATATTTATTAGTGTAAATATCAAGCAATGCTTCTGTTTAATTAGTAGCCAAAAAATAGGGAAAATAAAACAATACTTGTTTTACTTTTTTAGGCTCAACTTTTGTAAACTCATAAGATTTTTCAGAACCGTTTTTTCTCCAAAGTTCTTTGGTTGCGTATATCAAACGAAGTGAAATGAATTGGTTTCCTGCGTCTTTCTACTAAGTAGTTTTCCTATCAACACCCACCTTCTCAGTATATGCAGAAGAAATTGACAACTAGTATATAGAAAAATAAATGTAAAAAATGACATAGATAAAATATAAGACATATTCCATAGTCCTATGTAGTATAAACACAACACCAAACCACAAACTCAAATTAATTGCTTATCTCTAGCTATCTTCATATTTTCATGAATCACATTCTGTATTCAACCTTTTTTTTTTTTGAAAAAAACAAAATTTATTCATTAAGGGCAAAATACCCACTTGTTACAAGAGATGATAAACAAAAATTTGCAACTTACAAGGACATAATAGAAATAATGGAGACTTACAATATAACACATAAGCTACAACTTAAACATAAGTTTCCCCCAATAACCTAACAGAACAACTACCTGAAAAGCTTCCTTAAGAATGTTAAGTATTTTTCATCCCATTCCTAACAATGTATAGAATCACATGAAAAGACCATATAAAGAAAGATATTTCGAGACTTTAAACATTCCTTTAATCTACAATCAAGATTTTTGCAAAGTCAAATATAAGACTTCTACAGAAGGTTCTCCCTTAAACTTTAAATATTGGTGTTTTTGCATGTTAATTATTTTAAATTTACTTAAAATTGATTTAAATCAAATTATCGTTGAATTGTTAATCGTATGGTTTTCTTTTCACTTTTGATTTTGTTGACTAGTGAAAATATCTTAATTTGAAGTTTATACATTTTTGTTATATTTCAAACGAATAATTCAGTGTTTTGTTCTGCTTGAACCAAACCTGTTTAATCATTATATATTTTTTTTTCCGTTTTTGGTTTGCACCAAATATATTTCTCAATCGACATTCAGATTAATGTCTTTTAAGATATAGAGAGATCAAGACATCAAGTAGGTTTTTTCTTTTCTACAAATTCTTCTTCATATATATATATATATATATTTTCCGGATCAACACTTTTTAACAAGCTTAAAAATCCAGCTATGTACTAATGTTGTAATATGCGTTTTGAGTTATTTCTAGTTAGTTTATTGTTATAATGATCTACCGTTGCCTTTTGTTATGAATTTACACAGGTATAACAGCTAAGGAAGTGTTACAATGTGTGCAGTCATTGTCAATTATTAATAATTATAATAAAATTTTAGTTAATATATAATATTCCATCATAATTCTTAATTTATATAATTTTTAAAATATTAATTAATAAAATTAATAAATTTGTCATAAATAAAAAATTACGATTTAATGATATTAGAAAACTTTTACGCTGTGCATACTAATCTTATAATAAAGTGATTTTTTTGTGTGAAGCACTAATGGTACTTATGTCTTTTTTATTTAATTTATTTGAATTCAATATTTCTGCAGCACTAAAAGTACTTATCTAATTCTTTTTTTTTTTAATTTGATATCAATTCATTTTTGTTCAGCACTAATGAGTGGTAAAGGTTCTGCAGTGCAAGCCCATGATGTGGGTAAAATTTCTTTTTACACCTTTCTTTTAATACTTACCATTAATATTAAATACTTAAAATGTTCTTTCTTTTAATATTATTCTTAGTTGACCATGACCTTCTAGATTAACTAGTCCAAGTTAAAATTTATCAGACTTAAAAATATTTACACAAGCCAACTAATCCTGAGATAGTTGGTTCGTAAATCTTTATTACCCTCACCTAGAGTTGGTTGTATCAATGTTTTTCAAATTTCTAAATTATCTAATATTCTTTTAAATTTTAACTTCTTCAGACTAATTGATTCGAATGGTTGTAATCTATTTTGGACAATATTAAAGAAAAAAGACATTTTGAATATTTAACATTGATAATTGAAATTAAAAGAAATATGGCATGTGTTAAAAGAAATTTCTTACTTGGACCCAAAAATTAGATGGAGTATTGCGAAGGCTGGCAAATTGGAATATACAGAGACCTTTTTGCTGAGGGCGAGTCGTAACTGTGTGGTATGGTGGTTGCTATGTGATTAAGATTGTTCGTTTATGTCTTTTTATCGATCGTAAAGGTTTTTCAGCATTTTAATATTATCAACCACAATACTTTAATCCAAAAATAGAAAACCTGTATGTCCTTATTACAAAATATAATTTTATTTAGACATTATTATATTTATTAATTTAGTCAGTAAAATAGATGCTTAATAATGTTTTATCTTATTAGAATGCTACTCAGTAAAATAAATAAATGTCACATTAATTGCATTAATATTTTAGAAGAAAGGTAATTAAGTGACAACAAACATTTCTCTATCCCTTCTTATCTATACTTTTAGACTTGAATATGGTAAAATTAGAACAAATAACCATATTCGAATTCAAATGATTTTTAACTTTCCCTTCATTGTAAATGAATGGTAAAAACTTTCAAAAATATTTATCTATCTTGAGAGAATATATAAAATTGTAACTAGTTTTAATAATATTGTAAGTTATACATTTTCTTTCTTATAATAATAATGATATTATTATTATTAGTTTAATTAATATATGCATAAAGTGTAAAAGACTTTTATGTGAATGTTTAATAATATTTCTTTATTTATATGACTTTTAAAGTATTAATTAGTAAAATCAACAAACTTACTATAAATTAAGAATTGTGATTAAATGCTAGTGTAAAATTCTTTACATTATTAGTGCATACCAATTAAATTCTAATAATATTTTACTTTTTTTATCTCAATCTCTTATATATGGTACTTTTCCTTCCTTTTTGTAAATAATAAATATATAGATTTGGGATAAAAGGAGTGAAAATGGTCATGAAGAATAAATTTTTTTATAAAATTTTTAAAGGAGTATTTTATTACAAAGTTAAAGAATGGTTAATATGATAAATAAATATTGAAGTATTATTGTCACACTTATTAATAAGTGATATTTTTCTGTATGTTCGCATAACCTCAACAAATTTGAATTATAATGACGAATTAAAAAATAATAAATATATTTAAAATATTAATAAATTGAATAGTTGTGTTTAGAAATGACAATGAGTTGAGGTGAACATACACAATAGTTACCAATTATCGATTTGCCACAAAAATATGCTACCTACCATCGGTAGAGAACATGCTGGATACTCATTATGAAAAATATCTACAAGTTTTTTAATATTTGTGGGTATTTATGGGTACTTGCAGATATTTTAAAATGTTTTTTATAAAAAAATTTATCAAATAAATTCTTTATTTGTTGGAAAATCTAGTAATAAAATTATATTATTTTCTACCAGATTAATTAGGTTTGAGAATAAATTAATCTAATGTATATACAAAATATTTAATGCAAATAGAATCTTTGCTTCATATTATTGGTATTTTATAATAAATAATTTTATTAATTATAAAATTTTCATAAAAAAAGATAAATATCAATGAAATTTGACAATTAATATTTTAATTTGATTTATTTCACAAAAAATTATCTTTTTCAACTTAAATATATATAATATTATATAATTTAACAAATACTCGTACTGTTAAGAGGTAGAAAAAACCTCATGTCCTCACTACGAATACCTATTTATATTATCCACACAAGTATTTTTACAAATTTTATCTGCAAATATCTACGAAAATAAATATTTTTACCATTCTTAGTTGTTGTGTTGATCAACAATTTCATTTTCACTAATTATGTTGGCCAACTCAATTATAATTATAAACGATGAATCGATTTTCTAAAGACCAAGTAGCACTTTCCTGTAACAATAACAATATGAAATTAAGTTTGGAATGTATGTCAAAACAAAAATCTACACAAAAATTAAAATTATATTTAATCTTGCACAGTTTTAACATATTATAGGTTAACTTCCACGTAGTTTCTAAATCTAAATAGCACTACCTTTGTATTCAATCTTACAACATTCAACACATAGTTTTAATGATTAGTGCTTTCAACTTTCAACTTGACGGATGAGCTTAAATTTCTGATTTTTTTAAAATAAGAAAAAACTATCTTCATTATAAATAGTAAGAAAAGAAATTTCTGAAATTAATAAAATAAGAGAAAAAAATTACAATGAAGTAAAAATATTAGGAACAAAGAAAGTAAAGAGGATAAAATCAATACTATTAAATAAAAGACATAAAAAGTCCTTTATAAATTATTTTTTTTATAAAGTTTTTGTAAGATTTTTTTTTTTTGGTTAAAGTCAAAATAATGCTAGTTAAACGACTTTGATAGTTAATAACATAATTATCATGTCATAAAATAAATTGACAAAATAATCCAATATATTTTTTAGTAAAAGGTAATTTTTTTAATCTCTTATTTTTCGAAAATAATTTATAGTATTAAACAAATTTATGATTAAAAACATATATTCTTTTAAATTTCTTGATATTATAATAACTAATTAATTTAATAAATTTATTCATTAATTTTGTTTCTTGACAATAGAACTTTATTCAAATAAAAAGTTTTTATCTGGCTTTAACGAAAAATTTAATTTAATGAAAAAATTATTTAAAATCATTATATATATATATATATATATATATATATATTTCTATAGGCATACAAAAATTATTTAAATTTAAATAAAAAAATAAAGATAAATATTAACGAGATGGAACGAAACATGATAGTATCGTGCTATGCTGGATAACTGCAAAATTAAAGTCCAAGATGGCAAGATAAAAAAGTTACTAAATTTGAATTAGTATAATTTGATCTGATGTAACATTTATTTTCATGATAAAAAATTTATATGTTTTTTATTTTATTTTTTTAATTCTGAAAACTATTGTTGGAAAGTAAAAAAATTTATAAATTTTTTACTCTTCGACAATTGTTTACCGGAAAGTAAAAAAAAAATTAAAAAAATTAAAAACATAATTCATTAAGAAATTAAATTACCATGCTAAAAAAATAAGAAATTAATTTTTTTTTGTGAATGATATGGTAATACCCACCCGAAATTAATTACTTTTATCAGTATCTACTAACAACTCAAATAATTTTGATAGACAACCGACAATGAGTTTGAGACAAAGTTAGAAATAGAACTATCCTGATTGGAATTCAGTCTTAACTTAGCAAATGTATTTGCCAACAAATTCGCGCTTCCTAAGGGATGAACGTGCATTGCATCGAACTGTTTTCCCATTGCTCCTATAGATAGATTCCATAATAGGAAAATACTCATTATCAATTGCACACCCCTCATTCAACAACTGAATGCTATGGATAGAATATGATTCAATAGTGGATATAAGGAACCCTATTCATATGCCACAATCAGAGCATGAAGAATGACTAACAATTCAACCTTATTTATGTGGCAATCAGGTATCTTCTTAGAGAACCCAAAGATAAAGGTACCTCGAATCACACGCTACACTGTCGATCACTAGTTGACCCTGGATACTGAGAACAATCGCATCACAATTGATTTTCAACACATTTGTGTTTAGAGCCATCCAGACAAGCCGATGTCCACCGTCACCACATTGTATGCCATGTCCCTTTAGAATTGATCTCATATGGTGAATGTCCCTAAATTTCTTAACAAGAGACCTTACTGAGCAAACAACTTGGTTATCAGATTGACATCGACCTTTCATATCGTAATCATTCCACTCCCACCAGATACAATCTAGAGCAACACTAAATGTTTGGCACGACCTCTGGCCTTCGTTAAATTTGACATCAACTAGTCACTAAAATTCTGTTCTGTGAAGAAATTTGGAACACTTGACATATCAAGTTTTCTCCAAACTTGGAAATAAGAAATTAAATAACTATACTATATATAATTAACTACACTAACCAAATATTTAATTAAGTAACTATACTAAACATATGATTTATTAAGTAAATTAATATAATAAACAATGTAATTATTATAATAAAAAATAATAAATTAAATAAGTATGTTAAAAATAATAAATTAAGTACACTAAAAAATAAGAAATTAAATAACTATATTGCATGTAATTAACCAGACTAACAAAATATTTAATTTCATAACTATACTAATCATGTAATTCATTAAGTAAATTAATATAATAATCATGTATATTATAATAAAAAAATTAAATAAATATACTAAAAATAATAAATAAAGTATACTAAAAATTAATTTAATTACTATATTAAAAAAATAAGAAATTAAATAACTATACAAAAAATAATAAATTAAGTAAACTAAAAATTAATTAAATAACTATAAATATGTAATCAAATAACTATACTAAACACTTAATTCATTAAGTAAATTAATATAATAAACATGTATTTATTATAATAAAAAAATAATAAATTAAATAAATATACTAAAAATAATAAATTAAGTAAACTAAAAATTAATTAAATTACTATACTAAAAAATAAGAAATTAAATTATTATATTAAAAAAATTAAATAATTATTACTATATATATACTTTATCCAAGAAGTGAGAAAAGAAAAGGTGGGGACAAATAAGGTGAGGAAAAGGGATAAAAATAAAGAAAATTACTTAAGAAAAAGAGAGAATTAAAAATAAAATGAAAATTTAATTATTTTTTTTTAAAAAAAATTATTACTTCATATTAATTCAAACTCCCAAAAAGTTAATCTAGCAAACTAATAAGTTATTATTCACCCACTACATCGCATGAACTTATTTCTTTTTTGTAAGAAATTGTCAACTAATGGTACTTGAAAATCTTTATCATCTCCGAAGAGAATTACTCTCCTTGTCTCATATATTATTACATTTTTTAAAGTGTTTTATTTTGTTACATGATCCACCAGTATATTCTTTCGTTAAAAATTAAAAAGCACGCATTAACAATTTTTATTAATATCATCGTTTAAACAAAATCAGAACTATATATATTTAACTCCCTTTAATAAGGATAATTTTGTCAAAAAATCAGTTTAATTGATGATTTATGTAACTAAGAAGTGTATATTATTGAAGAAAAGATGAGATGAAGGGAATATGGGGTTTTAGCTAGCAATGGCCTGCAACATCTAGAAGCTCAACTTTTGAAAAGTGAAGTGGCGTAGGGTAAAATCAATGAACTACCAGTATAATGCAAAGGTTCTTTCCAATTGGTTATTCAAAGTAATCTTTGTTGTATAATGGATACCAATCATATTATCATACCATAACTTCAATCTTTTAACTACCATGATTTGATTGACTCGATCTCACAAACATGTTCCTTGCAATATTCTTAAACTCGATCAGTTCCAATTTTCCATCAAGAAGGACCCACTATATTCCATTAATTTGGAAAACACATTAAAAGCAAACCAATAATTCCTCCAGCTGCGTATTTTATGCTGTTTATAAAAACTTAGAGATGTAGTTGAAAATAGAGAACTGAACAAAAGAATTCCAAAAAAAAAAATGGTGAGGTTATAAGTGGCATGTGATAAGGCAGAGATTCAAAATTAGGTAAATGCAACTTTTGAAAAGTCAACACTCAATGTTTGAGATTAAAGTGGTGATCATACTTGATAACTCAAACCAGGTAATGAATAAATTATTATTCCTTCAAATTTTAACATGACTTAACTACATCCTGTGAGAAAATTTTCAATTGGTTAAGTTATTTTTGAAATAGCAAGGTCTTCACGTCACCTTATATATATATTGTTTTAATAAGGATAAGAAGGTATACCAGATAATTCAGCAACTACACCATGCTTATACCACGCCATAGTTTGTTGTTTGTAGAAAGTACACTGAGACTGTTAGAGAAGAAACTTTATGATGTGTTGTGTCTGAGGTGGATGTGGTTCATATCTATGAGCTAAGGGTGAATTTGGTTTCAACGGTGCATGCATTGCTAATATTTTGTTCTAATCCAAAAATCTCCATCAAATCCACACACTAAACGGATAGGGTTGGTGGGCCCGTTTTATTTATGATCAGTTGGGTTTGGTTAGGCCCATTGCCTTTGCCACCTCTACAATTTATCCATTCCCTCTTTTCGCTTTCATTAAACAAACAAGAAAACACATCGTGCATGAAAGTTGTACGCAAGTCACACTATGATAGCACGGATGCATGTTCCTTGCCACCACAAGAATTTTTATATTTGTAATCACTTTTAATGTTTTTAATTAATTTTCATGTTGTGTAAAAAATCTACACTAGTTATATCGTGAAGTTAAATAATACACACACCACATGTGTGTGTATATATATATATATAGGAGTTCAAGATATTAAAACCCTTATGGAACAAAACAATTATACAAATAAATACCTCCAAGTTTTAGGAGAAAACCTTGTAAGAATAGCCTCATCCTTAGGAACTAAAGACGATGAGACCCCATCCATTTAATTTTTGTCTATTTATATATATGTATTTCACGATTATTTAATTTTTGTCTATTTATTTGAAAGTAGAAGAGGAAGGTTTTCTTTCGTTTATTTAAACTTGGTTCGATAGATGATTGATTACATCGTGTTTTGTGTGTCTATCCATGGAAATCCGGTTCATATATTCCAACAAATACTAAAAAAGAATATGATTTCCTTTTTATTTGGATCATATATAGAGAAACACACATTAAAATTTTGGATCATATAATCCTTTTTATTTGGACTCTAAAATTGCTTACTAAGTTGGCAAACTGATTTCCTTTACCCAGCTTCCTTTACCCACAAAAATTAGGTACATAAACCTAAAGAGATTTCAACAAACTAAACTTACACAAAACAAAACATAAGGACAATTTTAATTCAGATAAGGAACAAAATTCTAAAATATCTTGGAAAAATAAGTAGCGAAGCTGAAATTTTTTAACTTATAAATCGTTAATCTCGTTATCGGATTTGTTAGTTTTTTTTATATGCAAATATTAATTATCAATTATTAATTTTTATTAGTAGAGGGTAAGGGTACGAGAAAATGGCCTAACCCGTCCCATTTTGCCTCATTCCTTAGACAAAAATTTCTCCCTGCACTCCAATAAATTCTCCCTACACCTTCATAATTTCTCAAAATAGCAAAAAAATCCTTAATGAAGACAGTAAAAATTTAATTACCATGCACATCTTTCTTTTCTCTTTCATCTACACCTCTCTTGTTTCACACATCTCTCGTTTCGCATATCTCTCGTTAGCTCCTCTTGCACGACTTTGTTTTTCTTTTCACTGAATCAATGATTTTCTCTTCTGCTTCGTGCGTTGTTGTTCATCCCTTTTTCATTTGCTTTGTTCTTCGTGGTTCAACTTTGCGTTTATCTTCTCTCTGTATATTAGTTTTTTTTACAAGTCTGGATACCTTTATTCGGATTTGTAAAAAAATTTACAAATTTTTTTTACAAGTCTGGACACCCCTGTCAGGACTTGTAAAAATATTTGCAAATTTTATTTTACAAGTCTGGACACCCCTGTCCGAACTTGTAAAAAATTTTGCAATTTTTTTTAAAAGTCTGAATACCCCTGTTCAGACAGTCTGTCCGGACTGAATTTGAAAACCCCTATTCGAACTTGTAAAAAATTTGCAAATTGTTTTTTACAAATTCGGACACCCCTATCCAAACTTGTAAAAAAATTTGCAAATTGTTTTTTACAAATATGGACACCCCTATCTGGACTTGTAAAAAATTTTTCAATTTTTTTTTCACAAGTCCTGACATTCCTGTCTGGACTTGTAAAAAAAATTTGCAATTTGTTTACTAGGATTAAAATTATTTTTTTACATAGAGTATTTGAAACTTTTCCTGCCTTTATAGAGGTGTAGGGAGAAATTATGGAGGTGCAGAGAAAAATTCTCTCCATAGACCCATTGAAAATGAGGTGTGGTAGGCTAACTCATCGTAGTAAGGGCAGGTCAAACAACTTAGTCCATTCTTCCATTAGGTGGGTTAGCCTGCCAAAATTTGAAAAAAAAAAGTTTTTTTTATAAAAAAACTAATATAAAATCATTAAAAAACATATTTTATTTTTCGAAAAAGTCATGATTTTACAAAAAACAAATCACAAAAAGTAAATATTGTATAATTGATTTTATTTTTTGAACAATGTTATGATTAAAAAAATAAATAACAAATTCATGACAAAGTTTATTCAATTTTCTTAACAACGTTATTATTATAAATTCCACTTAATAATCTATTGTATGTTTTGATTATTATAATTATTTTATTAATTTATATCAATAATATAATATTTTCAAATAAAATGTAGTATTGACAGATTGACAGAGTAACTCACTTCGCCTTGCCTTTAGCCCACTAAATTGGAGGGTTAGGTGGGACTAACCCCTTTTTTTTACAGGATTCTAAAGAAGGGCACAATATGTATTCAAAGGTTGGAGAGAAAGTTCCTATGGAGGCCGTAACGAGGAAAACCAAAAATTAGCATGGCTCAACTAAGACTCAATATACCAGGCTAAGGAGCAGGGTGGCTTAGGTATTAAATATTTGATAAACTTCAACAAAGCATTGCTTAGGAAGTAGAAATAGAGGATCTTAGGAGGGGAAAATGCACTCTAGATTAAAGTATTTAATGCAAAATAGGAGGATGTAAGCAAATACAAGATGAGTGACCATTGCCAATGGTGTAAAGACATAGTAAAGCTAATTAGAGGGGAAAAAGATGGATTGTGGTTCACAAAAAATCTATCTACATCGGTGGGTGATGGTTCAAAACTCATTATAGTTGGATAAATGATGCAGGATAGAATGTCTTAAAGATCTTTTCCAAGGATATATTCTTTTTCATTCCAAAAGGATATTACAATTTCAGAAGCTGGTGAGTCGAATATTGATAGTTTGGAGTGAGACTTGAAATGATAGATACTTTTGGTAGATTAGTAAATGGAATGGTTAGAGGACATTTAAAATAAAATTCAAGAGGTGGTGCTAAATAGAGGAAAGAAAAATAAATTGAAGTGGAGTGGAAGTATAGCTAGTTTTAACAAGTATACAGTGAAGAAAGATAACTCTAAAGTCCAATTTCTTTAAAAAATTTAGAGAGCTAAAGTTTTATCCAAAGTATCAGCTTTTGCTTGGAAATATGCTCTAAATAGAATCCCAAAAAAGGAGGAGTTTGTTAAAAGTACATCTTTTTAATGGATAGGAAGATTTGCCTAGTATGTAAGGAATTTGTGTCTCATTTGTTGTTCTCTTGCAAATTTGTATATCAAATATGGAACAATTGTCATAGGTGACTTGATAAATTCATGATGTTATCAACTAATGGTATCTATCACATCTAGTAGCACAAGGGGAAAGTAGTTGGGAAGGAGGGAAAAGAAGATTTGGACTACAATTTGGTTAGCTACTTTATGGTGCATTTGGCTACCTGAAAATGAATTAGTTTTCAAGGTAACTCATTTTGTATGCACATGTATGATATAACACTTTACAAAGATCATAGTGCTAGTGTTGGATTAGAGCCTACGTTAAGAAAACTTTATTCTCATTTTATGAGTGAGAAATTCAACCTATGTATTGTATTAAGAGTATAAATTAAGATTCATATGAGGTTATAAGTTAGGGTTTCTTATTTTCAAGGATGCTAATTTATTTTGTAAAAGAGTATCCTTGATTGTAGTTTTATCATTCCTTCTGATTTAATTGGGTCATTGATGAATAAAATTTTACCTTTTTTATTTTTTTAAAAAAGTACTATATTTTTATACATCAGATTAATGATGTTGATAAATTAAAGAAGAAAGAATTAGTGAAGATAAAATTTAATGACAAACTAGAGGAGAGAGAATAAGGGAAAGAGGGAGAAATATAAATTACTCAACTATTCCTAAAGAGGAATGTTAGGAAGAGAGAGAGAGAAAGAGAGAGTAATGCTTGTTTGGTTGTAGTTTTGTTTTATAAAAAAACTAGTTTTATTAGTGTTTTCAAGATAATTTTCAAAAATAGTTTTGGTTTTTTAGTTATTAAAAATTAAAAAAGGAACAATGTCAAATAGTTTTATTTTTTATTTTTGTATTTTTGTTTTGAAAACTTCAAATTATTCAAATATTCCTAAGAGGAATGTTAGGAAAACTCTCTTTTTTTATTGGAAAAAATTTATTAATTGAAAATCACTAGTTCCACTTGTCATTAAATAATCATCTCTCTTTAAATGGGTGATTAATAAAGGTGATTGATTTTTTTGTTAAAAATTTTTGGTATAGAATCTTATAACATACTCCAATTAAAAAATAAACAAAAGTATATTAAGAATGGATTAAATATTTACTCTTCAACTTCACTATTAATGTTTTTTAAAATTTAATAGTTGAAATAAATAACTAATTTAAACTATTAAATTTAAAAAGAAAATAATGACAATCAAATTAAAATAAGTGTATCATTTTCTTATATAAGAAATTTACTCTTTCTTTCTACCATTTATTTCTATATACATGATCAAATATTGAAAGAGTGAAAAAAACAAAATGACTCAATATTAAAAAAAAAAGGATGTTGTGTCTTGTATTCCTTCAAGGTTAATTTTCAAATGGAAGCTCAGTTAAAAACTGTGAGTGATTGGTAGTGATATCTAATCAGATCGTTGCATAGTCTCTTTTAAATTCTGGTAAACAATATGGTCTCATTTGACATAACTGTAACTTAAGATGACTCATGATTTTTAGTTTTTTAATATTGAAGCAAGAAGGAACCACACAAAGACAAAGCAAATTTATTTTGTCTTTTGTTTATACTGGATTTTTTTTTCTAAAAAAACTTTATCGACACACAAGCCTATTACAAATGTATTGAACTAATTAAGTTAAGATATCATCATCAATATAAAAAAAAAGTTAAGATTTATCATTAGGTTGTTATTTACCGTCCTAACGAGTAACGGCAACAATAAGTTAATTCACTCCGAATAGTATATATTTCTCCTACTTTCTCCTTTTTGGGTGATCACGGAGAATGATTTCTAGTATGTGCTTATAACTCATGTGCATCACAACTTTGTCAATACCAAAACGATAGTTAGGTAAATGTAAGTTCTCACAATACTACAATGTTAATTATTCATAACAATCTAAGTTCTTTGTTATTTATTTATAATCAAAATACCATAACTCAACAATTAAGCAACCATATGTATTATTCTTTCACTCCATAAGTTGAAATCACTGGAGAATAATAATTTGATTGACTATTTATTGGTGCTAAAAAAATTCCATTTTATTTAAAAATTGTTATGGTTAATTTATACTTCAACAACATAAATAGTAGTTTGTAGATAAAATTTTATTTTAAAATTATAATAGTCTATTCTTTGTTATAAAAAGGTAACTATAATTTATAATTATTATTTATATATGTATCTGTTTTATCACACATTCGTATAATAAACCTATTATTGGTATAATAATTTTTTTTTATTTATTTTTAACTATTATTGACTTCATGTATTATATTATGAAATTATAATAGCACATTAATTTTGCGAATTTATTTATAATTTATAGTTATAATTTACAATAGCTCCAATTATAATTATATTTTACTGTTATAATTTATTACATTACATTTTATATTATAATTTTTATTTTACTGCTTCTTTAAATTTCTAACCTTATAATAATTGTTTAGATTGATTACATTACTAACCTAAATCAGAAAAAAAATGTTGGGTCCAACCCACCATTTCAATTGACAGTTTACCCTAATTATAGAAATGTCTATTCCTAGAATGCAGACTTGTATGAAGTAATTATTCCAACCTACCATATCATTTAAGGGTTTGGAAATTCTTTATAAGGATCGTAATAAATTTTTATCTCGTCAATTACAAGACCCAAAATATTATCTAAGTTGACGGTCCACAGCTCTTAAAAAATATTTAAGTTGCTACTCTATTTTTATAAATATTGATGCAAAATCCACTTTGTTGGTTAAAAAGCCTTCCACTTAAGATAAAACAGCTTTCAAACATAGCAGAGGGACATGCTTCAGTCATTCAATTATAAAATTACATTATTTTTTAATAAACTATTCTTGTATATATGAATCTTTAATAGGCAGAAACTGAAACATATATATTCATGTAATATTTATTAATTATCATTTTTAGATTTCAATAGATTATATAATGTTATCTTTTAATATTTAAATTTATATTTTAATATTTCATATAAAGTTAGTAAATTAACTAAATAAAATATATTTAAAATATATAAATGCATGCATATATTATATACGTAACTAAAAACTTAATTTCATCTCCATCGATTGTACTATGGTCACTGGTCATCACGACCTTCATGGGTATTTTAATTTTGAGATTAAAAGAATATTAATTAATATGATGCACGGAAGCTAATTAATGTCTTCTAATTCTTTGAAACATTCAAGAAAGTAAACCTTCACATTACAGACCTAATTCCACACCAAATAAGCTTTATTAGGGATAAAATAGAGTATTATAAAAAAAGGGAGGACAAAATAGAGCCTTAGGGCATGTCGAATTAATCATCACTTTGGGCAAAGTGCTACTGTGAAGGTTAAATTCCTAGTGATAGAACTATCATATACTTACATTGCCATCGTAGGTACACCAATTGTTAAAGCCCTTGGGTAGTGACCTACATAGTCCACCTAATAATGAAATTCTATACAAATTAAGATAGCTATGACGAGATATCTAAAAAATTAGTATAATTAATACTCATTGCTCTTTTTTATTTTATTTTAATAGTTTATATTAATTATTTCTTACGGCTATTATTATTATTATTATATATATATATATATATATATATATAGATAGATAGAGAAAAGATAAATAAAAGAAAAAACTTACTTAATCTAAAAATAGATATTAGAAATTTACGCTTCATTTACATAGTTCATTTTTTAAAAATCTAATAGATAGACTAAATCAATTGCTTCTTATAACAATTAAATTTTAAAAAAATAAAAATTAAAAGTTAAGTCTCTTCTAATTACTTTTAGAGTAAATATAAATCTCCTCATTATACATATTTATTTTTATGAAGCATATTAAATACCATAATATCCGTACTACTCATCCACATCAAAATTTTTAAGTAAATACCCACCGTCTAACCATACCACATATGTGGATAATTATCTTTCATATTTTGTCATCTCAATGTTAACATGCAAAAATATTATTTTTGTAGAATATGTTTTTTAAAATTTAAATAGAGCTACTATTAAAATGTTAATTAAGATACATTATACTAAAATTTTTCCATCATAATGCTCCCATTTATGACTTTTCATAATTGTCAGTCCTTCCCATTTTGGTTCGGTGAGATCGGTTTTAAGATGCATGATGAGAACTTAAACTAAAAACTATATCATATCCCTACAAAAAGTTCAACTATAAAAGGATTTTACCATATATAATTGCTTTAGGTATGCTTTAAATTGAAGTTTTCCCTCGTAAACTTATGCTGACTCATTCATTTGTTCAGTTTAGTCATCATTTACCAATTACCACTGATGAATACAATAAGGTCTTCATGCTTAAAATGAACTATAGAGTATAGAGAATGGTGTGTAACCATATTCCTTTTGTATTGCGCACTAATAAAGATGACAACGAGGTGCCATTAAAGGAGAGGAAATATTTGGTGTAATGGAAACAGAAAAGATTACTAAAAGGGAATGGAAACAGCTGAACTATAATATATTGCTCACATAAGACGTAGAAAAGGCGTAAAATTAATAATGACTAACTATCACGAAAATTAAAGTTGTTAGGCGATGTCACGTTCATGTTTTATTTTCGTCTTTCTAGCTAACATTTTAGATGTTTTAAATTATATTCAAATTTTTGTCTTTCCCACTGTTTTCATATCTTAAATAAGAGATCGTATCTGTTCTTTATTCAGAATTAAATGAAAATGATAAGCCGAAAAATCTGTTCCATGACTCTTTAAAGAATAAAGGTTCAATGGAATGACACTTATTTCAAACTAATGGATTATCTATTCGATCTATTATATCTGTTTAATTATATGCATATTAGTTGTAGGTCGATTTGGCATAATTTGATTAGTGTTGGTAGTTTTTTTTTTTGAGAGAGAAGAAATAATGTTTGTATTCACTAATTAAGAACTTGGTAGTTATGCTCTATATTATTCACTAATAAATAATTCTTTAACATAAGTAATAATTCTGTTTCTTTTAAATTACTATCTTTTAATTTTCATTTGTACATTTTAAAAACTATTGTTTAATATTAAAAATGTGTTTATGAATTTTATAATAATTTACTGTACTCACTTTGGAGAGAGGTTGAGAATCTCACTCTTTTAATTGACTTTTTTAAATATTTTTTCTCTTGATTTTCTAGTTACGCAATAATCTTTATTCACACAATTTATGAGAATAATATTTATTAACTTTTATGATTCTTTTACTTTTTAAAATATTATTTTTATATTTATGAGTATGTATATGATTATCTTCAAAGTCAACTTTAAATTAAATTATATTTTATTATTTTTATTAATAACAATCTAATGATTCTAATCAATCTTTTTAAACATTTAATAACATTTAAAATTTTTTATTTCTTTCCAATAGTATATTATGTGAGAATCGAAGATTTTTTTTTTATATAAACTCAACCTATTTTTTAAACTACATTCCTTGGATATAATCATATTTTATTTTTAAATCTTAAATTAAAATGATATTAATTATTGTTATTATGAATATGTAATTATCTCCAAATTCACTTTAAATATATTTTTATCTGAAGTTCTAATGAATCTTATTGCCTTTAAAAATATTTTTGCTATAATTATATTATTAGTTATGTTTAAATTTGAATTAAATAAAATTTCATTTAAAATTAAGATAAATTATGAAAAAATAATTTTGATTTATATAATTATATATATATATATATATATATATATATATAATATTTATGCCATGCATATATGGGAATGAAATTCTAATTACACAACACTGCTAGAAAATGTTCGCTTATTGCAATTTTTCTGAGAAAAATAATTTACAAAAAATATGTGCTTTTTTTTAAGAAAAAAGTTGCAGGAGTTTTTTGGGGTATTTCTTGTAAAAAATAATTTGCAATTTTTTTAATAAATTCAAATTAGCAAAAAAGTTTTTTGTATTTTAAAAATTTACAAGATAGCTTCACTTAAGCAATTGATTATCTTGCTTAAGTGAGCTCAATAGATGGGAGAGCTCGTTATCTTGCCAATTATTCTTAGGTCTTGTCTATATAGGTGGACTTAAGTGTTCTAATAATTCGACGATTCACTTAAGCGAGTTTAGTGGATTTGGTACCCTCACTTATGTAAGCAAGCCTGATAGCTGCTTGAGCAAAGATACGTGAGAGTTTCTTATCTCTTTTCAATTTCCTTGCATCGTGTGTATTCCTTCTTGCATGTGGAGATCAATTTGCATGAGATCTAAGTATCATTCTTATAGGGAATCTTCCACTTGATTGACCAATCCAAATAATACATAGAATAGAATAGGAATCTAAGAAAGATCATTAGTCTATTCATAAAAGGATAGAATAATATGAAAAATATAACCTATTATTTCCTTTGTTAAGGCTATTGACCATCCGTAAAAAATTTCAGGTTTAATACCGATATTTTAGCAACAAATATAATAAATCTAAGTGTAGTGTTAGGTGTATTGGTTTTTTTTATAAACAACATGGGAGGTTCTATTTTTTTTTCAGATATTCTTTCATTTAAATATAAACTTCAACATTTAAAGTTTGGAAAGTCTATCCCACAAATTGACACTAAACAATTTAACTTACAAGAAGTATAACATGAGCACATTATGGATGTACGTCTGAACCTTGTGAAGGTACAATGTTAGGTTTCAAGGCTTACACTAAACCTGTGAAGAGAATATATTCACTAGTGTAAACACATGAGAAACTAATCAAACTACAAAAGGTTCCACATCGAAAAAGAGAAAATAGTTTTAAAATGGAAGTCAGCCCATAGAGCATATGATGATTGAAAAGTAAAAAATGATTTTGAAATTTGGAAGTTATGCATGACGGCAATGTGATCAAAGACATGATCAAAGTTATTCTCGATTTGGTTGTGACAAAAGTTATTTTCAATTTGGTGGTAACAAAAAGCATTACTTTATGTCACGAGGAAGCAGACATTTGAAAAGACAAATTACTATAAAAGAAGAAATATTATAAAATATAATTTTTTAATTTATAAAATTTTCTGTGAATTTTAAATTGCAGGAAAATTCATAGAAATTTCTTGTCTATTTTAAAACCACCAAGAAATTTTCCTGTAATTTTAAAAATAGGCCAAAAATTTTTTTATGGATTTTCGTAGAAAAATGCATAAGAAATTTCCTATCAATTTAAAATTTGCATCAACCTATTATTCACAAAGATTTTATTTGCGGATTTTAATCTATAGAAAAAATTGTAGAAAATTTCTTTAATTTTTCAAAGAAAATTCCTAGTGAAATTCTCATGTAATACCATAATTTCTAGTAGTGTAAATACTTAAGAAAATGTTAAAAAATTGTTAGACTTTCTTTTTTAATTCACAAAAGTAAATTTTAAATAGATATGTTAATCTGGTTAAATACTTTGACAGGAAATTTGATTGTTCATAATATATACTTCTATCCAATTTAAGTATTGTTTCTCATAAAAAAAAAACTTGTATCTGAAATTTCCTGTCAAAGAATTTAAGTATTGTTTCTATCCAATTTATTGTTCATAATATATACTTCTATCCAATTTAAGTATTGTTTCTCAAAAAAAAAAAAAAAAACTTGTATCTGAAATAAAATTTCCTCTCAAAGTATTTAAGTATTGTTTCTATCCAATTTATTGTTCATAATATATACTTCTATCCAATTTAAGTATTTTTTCTCACAAAAAGAAACTTGTATTTGAAATAAAACAGTACTGTATTTTTTTCTTTCTTAGTCTAAGCTAACAAACACTTTCTTTTTTTAATATTACAAAGTTTAAAGCAAGGAAATAGTACTATATATCGTTATATGGCTGTTTATTTGGAGATATATTAAAAGCCTTACTCCCTAATTACTACAAAAATAGATAAACTCATTACGTACACTCATGGCCTTTTTCCTGATTTTTTCCAAGGGAAATATTACTGTTTCTCCACATTAAAGTATGATTAATGAATCTAGAATTGATTAATTCGTTTGATTTTTCGATCCAATATGATATATATTATGTTTCAAGAAATTAAAATGCTCAACTATTGGACGATCAAATCTTTTTCAAAAATGAAAAATTTAACCACAATAATTGCTATGCATGCCTGATTAAACATTTCTTATTGTATTAAGATCGTCAAGACAGTGGTGGCATGTGGAATTGGAATCTTGATTGTGAACCTCACATGCCTTACTCTCAAGACAGTTGGTAGGCTATCACATAAATATGATTTACAATTGGAAGCAGCTCATTTCCTTCTGCTTCTTTTTAATTATTTTCTTAATTGACAAAAATTAAATAAAATATGACATGATGTTCTCAGCTAATTTGAAATTAATTTTTGGGTCAAGGATATCAATTTTTAAATTTGGAACATCTATTAATGAAATCCATATAAACCTTCTTAATTATGATCAATTATTCTCATCGTGCTTGAAAAGATATATATACTAAATATATGATCATTTCATTCATTTGTCTATCTCCCCTTATCCAATCGCATGCACAAAATTTCTATATTCCTATTAAGATATGTATTCACTTCTCAAAGCATGTGGGGCCATTACAAGTTGGCATAGAAGAATATGCATGCATAAATAATTAATTAATAACACGATGGTATTCAATTACATTCTTTCCGGGGTAAGTAAGGACTTACGTTCGGTCGATGCTTGTACTTCAAAGCTACCTGTGAAGAGTAACCAGAGTTGTTAAAAAACTGAAAGGTGGTCAAGTTATTGGTTATTTTATTTATATAGTTAAAATAGTGAGACATCTCGGACCGAAATGTGCTCAACATTGACATGTATCTTAGAATAATACAGAGAAAAAGTGTAGCATTCTTCATAAGTACGTACATGCATATGAAAGGTAGAAACACAAGTAAAACCATGACAAAAACACATGTATTTTCCTCAAATGGGATCACGGGTTTTGATATTCTTTCTATGGTGCTTTAGTCAATTCCAGCAGCATCACGGGAGTGAAAGCGTTTTTTCGTGAATCATAGGTAAACTACCAAGGTACAGATGACGTTTTTAATTTGAATAGTCTTCAAGACAAAGTCATTGTAACTGGTGGGGGAACCTCCAGAAACCATCTAATTAATGTTTTGACTCGTGCAGTTTTCTAATGCAATTATGTCAGTAGAATTATGGTTATTTATTTAATTCGTGAGAGCGAAACCTTTGATTTATAGTCAAATTAGCATTCTAGCTAGCAAACTTGCGAAATTGTTTACTTCTTTTTATTAAAAAATAGAGTTACATGATGGTGCCTAGCTGAAAGGAATTTATTTCACCATGAAAACGACGAGTGCAATCTATTAGATACAAAACTTTGTCTTGCTTCACTCAATCAACCTCTTGCAAATTCGTGGAATTGTAAACTTGTGAATATACATATATGGTACACTGATATGGCATGTCCACACGAGAAAGCTAGCTATAAGTTTAACTATAAGCCACACCTGCGTGGTGCGTGTTTTCGCGCACGGTACAAGTATGAAATGGAGAGATTCTTTCGTCCCTGAGTGTCCATAACTTAACTCTTCTCAAAATAAATTTACAAATTACACACCTAATTCTATCTCTGTTTTTTTTCTTTTGATTATTCTGTACGTTTCCCTTTCTTCATATGTCTATCTTTCTAAGTTATGGCATGTAATATATTTTAATTAATGCATTTTAGCATCTACTACCACACTAGGCTAGCTAGGCCACAATGGGACCGACCCCGCCACCACCCACTGAGCCTAACTACGTGTTACATTGACTCACTCTCTCGTCTTAGTCGTCATAAGCTTGATGCATATATGAATATGATGTATATATCCAATTAATAGACGTGGAAATTCAATCATGAAAGCTTCTTCTTCTGTGCCCCCATCGTAATTAATAGGAAATTGGCGGCGTATTTTCACCTTTACCATCATAAAAAATCTCATACCAAATTAAATAAACTAATCTTTTTAAATCTTACAAAAAAAATACTTTTCAAATCTTATCATAGTAAAGTTCTTCATGAATATATATATATATATATATATATATATATATATATATATATATATATAAATTTCTACTGGTTTATAAATTAGAATAATGAATTAATTTAGAGCTAGCTATTTACAAACACAAGATAAACTTGAAAGATAATTACTGTAAGATAAACTTTTCATCAGTTTTAATTATTTTCATATATCAATCCTTAAAATTAAAAAAATAAAAAGATGATTTTCAATAAAATGCTCTTGAATTAAATAAAGATATTTAAAAATAAAGTTGTAATCAGAGTTGATTTAATTCAAGAGCATTTTATTGAAAATAATATTTTTATTTTTTAATTTGACTTTGCTAAAGTCATATTATATATTACCAACATATATTCTTCAATATACTTTTTCAATCCATTATTTGATACTTACCATGGGTTAAATTTAATTAAACGTTAAATAAAATATGTTTGAGGAATTTAAATAAGATGGTCCTTGCTGTCCCTATATTTATATATAAAGAGAAAGAGAGGTTGAATTTGAGGTGTGAGTGGGTATAAAAGCTTGAGACGTATATGAATATGATGCAAAGTTAATAGTTGTATATTGATCGACGTGGAAAACCAATCAAGTTTCGTATGGTCAGCCGAACCCAAGCCAGTGAAAGACGCAAGTCCCGTCTCTATATATAAGTGATAGCATAAGTCCTCACTTCACCTTCATTCCCAAATCCCAGTCAAGTTTCATGGCTCGCCAAAAAGACACCAAATTAAGCGAAGTACTAGTGATCGGGCTAGTAGCCCTTTGGGTCAGCGTGTCCTTCCCAAGGGCCGTTCAAGGGAGGGTGCCCTTTGCATGCGATCCCAGGAACGGCCTCACAAGGGGGTTCAAGTTTTGCAACACGCACCTGCCGATGCACGTGCGGGTTCAGGACCTCATAGCCAGGCTCACATTGCCCGAAAAGATCAGGCTCGTCGTCAACAATGCCATTGCCGTTCCCAGGCTCGGCATCCAAGGCTACGAGTGGTGGTCAGAGGCACTTCACGGCGTCTCCAATGTCGGCCCCGGCACCAACTTCGGTGGGGCCTTCCCTGGCGCCACCATGTTCCCCCAGGTCATCTCAACCGCCGCTTCCTTCAATCACTCCCTCTGGCACGAAATTGGACGGGTGAGATTTAACCTCTCCTTTAACTTATTCTATCCTGCACACGCTCAAACACTTACTTGCCTTGGCCAATATTATATTATTACCAATAAATAAATATAATAGATTCCTTGCTTCCGCTTTTCGGCCATTCATCATAAAATTATGCATTTATCCATTCCACTTTATATCCATAATTTATATACATTACATACTGCATGCATCTCTTTACAATTCCAATATAATACACACACACTAGCCAATTCGGTAAATCAGTACTTTTACATATTCCTATACATACATTATAAAGTACATATCTACTCATCATTATCTTAGATATATGTTCTAAGTTAAATGAAACAGTTATATCTTCAACCCACAGCTTTATTTTTTAATTTATATAGCGCGCCCTAGCCTTCCTCCTAAATTATTGTGTAATAATTAATACTTTTTCTGTATAAAAAATATTACTTTATTTTCTTTTTATGAATTCTGAATCTTTTGATTTAGATTGTTTTATATATATTTATAGTTTAATGTATTTTTATTTAGTTTATTCTTTTTAAATCAAAGAATAATCATCTTTAAAAATATAAAATCTTCATTTTTAATCATACAAACATCGATAAAAATTCTCTATTATTATTATTTTTATATAAAATAGATTCTTATGAATTTACTAGTCGAGTTCACAAATCAAGTTTATCCATCTCTTATGAATCTATATAAATTCTCAAGTTTAATAGACTTGTATTTATTCATAACTTTTCACTTATTACTGATGATAATCTAATCAGGACCTGTCCTGCGTCTACCAGTGTTTGTATCTTTGCAAAAGTTATTTTAACTGTTGAATATAAATCTAATGGTTAAAAAAAATGAAAGTACAAAAGAATATTTATTATGTAAGCTCGATACGCTGCTCTAGAGGCTGCAGCAAGTCCCTAAAATCGGGGCACGGGATTTTATATATTTAACTTGTACTATTTAATTACGAAACATATGAAGAAAGACAGAAAATTATTTGTGGTAGATTATGAAAGCAAATATGTGTTTATTTTCCAATCATGTAGGCAAAAAGTCGCTAGTTTCTTTTGTAGTTCTGATCCAAATAAGATTGTTTTGGGTGCATATAAAAATGTGGACAGAGAAAAATATTATTAAAATGAGGCGCTACTCGCCACTAATTTATTCACCTGTTTTAGCTGGCTGACGAATTGAGTCCCAACAACCATGTGCCTTTGCATGCATTTTAGTATAGATATATAAGCAACTGACAATCAGGTCATTTTAATGATGAAGAAAATAATGTTAACGTTGAAAAATTATCAACTTCATTTGTCAGCAACTATAGGGTAATATAAGTCCATTACGCCATTGATTCATTTACTACGAAAGCAACACTACCCTGATTAGATGGTGGTTTTGGTTGTCCTTTTCTTTACTCCCTCTCCACGTCCTTAAATCAATAATTGTATCAATTAAGATTGGAAAGTAATTATTTACACTTTAAGTCGTAATTAGTAGATGCTTTTCTCACTATTTAAATGTTTAAATTCGGTTAAACAGAGGGTAATATCGACAATGTTTTCCCATCAAATTAATCAGGGTGAGTGAAACATAGAAATCAACCATCTTTATTTGCATATTTGAAGTTATTTAATGAAGAGTAAAAATTCATTGTATCTCCATATCGTTTATTAATTATTGGTTTGGTGAATAGGTGAACAAACAGTAGGTCTTTGATGTTGCCCACAATAATAACACCTTGCAAAACCTTGCGTCGACCATTCCACATTCCACCATATACATAGGGCCTTTTTCTTCTCTTTTTCATTTGGGTCCCTGGGCTATACATATATGGGTGATACTTTTCATGCTTATTAAATTGCCTTTATTGTAACAATATATATGACTCGGTAGTGGTATAACCTAGCTAATCACATGAGCCAAAGCCGATAATATGCTAATATATTATTGGTGAAGTGCAGTTCTTCTCTTAAGAATTAAGATAAAGTGATCTTTGAAAAAGAAACACCATTCGATATTCGTTTAGAGATATATTTAGTTAGACGTTGTGACTTTTGGATTCCAGAAAAATGTCAAAAATGGGGTGTTTGTTTGTCTCATAGTGTCAAAAATAACTTTTATTATTCCGGTTGGTAGCTCAGCTAAGTGACAGAGAATAAACCAATAAAAAGGATTTTTCTTTTCAGAATAAGCAAAAAAAATAAAATTGATTGAACTAGAATAATTATTTTAGCAATTAGGCACAATCAACAGCGACAGAGTCAGACTCAGGAGACATGCATTAAAAAAGTAAAAAAACAAAATTGTCTATATAAATATATTTTAAAAAAATAATTGAAGGGACTAAAGTTTGTCTTCTTTATGTTTATTATTATACGCGGTCATGGAAAACTAATTAATTAAATAGTTGATATGTTAATAAGATTATATTAATTTGAATTTTTTGTTTTGATTAACCATATGTTATGTACCTAATTAATGATGCATAGGTGGTGTCTGATGAAGCAAGAGCAATGTACAACGGTGGACAGGCTGGTTTGACGTATTGGAGTCCTAATGTGAACATTTTCCGTGACCCACGGTGGGGCCGCGGTCAAGAGACTCCAGGCGAGGATCCAACACTGGCCGCCAAATACGCCGCCAGCTATGTCCGAGGACTCCAAGGCGACGGCGCCGGTAATCGCCTCAAGGTTGCCGCTTGTTGCAAACACTACACTGCCTATGATCTTGATAACTGGAACGGTGTCGACAGGTTCCATTTCAACGCTAAGGTATTCTCCCAATATTAATTTTGCACTTTTGCTTTCACTTTCACCTAATTTTATCTATTTCGATTAAAAATTCATCTCTATATTAATTTATTCTTTAATTACTGCTTTTAACCAACTGGTTAGCCGTCTAATGTTTTTTCTTTCATAATTGGCTGGATATTTTCATAATTTATATGATTTGTTTTCATTTAATGTTATTATAATGTTTTGAGCTAATATCCCAAATGAAGTGGTAGGGAATTTGGTTTGTTATGGTTATGAATTACCAGTAGATAATTAATAAGACACTTTTCATGTGCCTCCATGGCTTCTTGAATGGCCACTTGCGTCACATGGATATACAGCCATGTTATTGTATCTATATATATATATATATATATATGTATGTGCTGAGCAAGCAAGACTATATAGTGGATCTAACTTTTGATTTTGTCCTTTTCTCATTTCTTTGATTCAAATGAGATGTTTTGTATGATGCAAGAGAAAAATAGGAACGAATTTCACTAAAGCAGAAGTGATGCAAGTTGTTGTGACAAGGACATGCGGCCACTTGCAAATTAGTTAGGATAAGTGACAAGGATGCCATTCAAACTAGCGAATCAGCACTTAGGCATAAAACTCTTGTATTTTCCCCGCCATTGATTATGGTGTCACTCGTGACATGACATTAGTGCAAAAAGTGGGAATAAAATTTTACCTAAAAGTAGCCAAAATAAATGAAAATAGTTTGTCGGGGTGTGGTATAGGTAAAGAGAGGTGAGAGGTTTAACGTTAAAAGCCCAAATAACAGCATGGACCGAAATTGAGGTGGTTTGGTTTGGGCTTTTGATGCACGTGCAGGTGAGCAAACAGGATTTGGAGGACACATATGATGTGCCGTTTAAAGGGTGTGTATTGGAAGGACAAGTGGCGAGTGTGATGTGCTCCTACAATCAGGTGAATGGAAAGCCCACGTGTGCAGACCCTGATCTCCTTCGCAACACCATCCGTGGCCAATGGCGTCTCAATGGGTCAGTCCAACATAATTGTCATTTTCACCTTCTCTTCACTTCATTTTGGTTTTACTTTTAACCACTTTACTTTCTCTTGTCATATCTCATATACAAAACAACAGGTACATTGTATCGGACTGTGACTCAGTTGGAGTTTTCTATGACAACCAACACTACACAAGAACACCTGAGGAGGCAGCTGCTGGTGCCATTAAAGCAGGGCTGGACTTAGATTGTGGTCCATTCTTGGCCATTCACACAGATGCTGCCATTAGGAGGGGTCTCATGTCTGAAAATGATCTTAACCTTGCCTTAGCCAACCTTATTACGGTCCAAATGAGATTGGGAATGTTTGATGGCGAACCCTCCGCCCAACCATACGGAAACTTGGGCCCAAGAGACGTGTGCTCCCCGGCCCATCAACAACTGGCCCTTCAAGCAGCTAGAGAGAGTATAGTCTTGTTAGAAAACAAAGGAAACTCCCTACCACTATCCCCTGCACGACACCGTACCCTAGGAGTCATTGGACCCAATTCGGATGCTACCGTTACAATGATTGGGAACTATGCTGGTTAGATAATAAATTAATTATTACTAATATCATAGTTGATAGTTCTAAACTTGTAATTATAAGAAAGGAATATATGACATATCTAATTTGAAGTTTGTTTGAAATGGGATGGGGGGGGGGGGGGGGTAGGTGTGGCATGTGGTTATACCAGTCCATTGGAAGGGATTGGGAGGTATGTGAAGACTGCTCATCAAGAGGGATGTAGAGGTGTGGCTTGCAGGGGAAATGAATTATTTGGTGCTGCAGAGACCATAGCTAGGCAAGTTGATGCCACTGTATTGGTAATGGGGCTTGACCAGACCATTGAGGCCGAAACAAGAGACAGGGTTGGGCTGCTCTTACCGGGCCTCCAACAGGAGCTTGTGACAAGGGTGGCCAGGGCCGCAAGAGGCCCAGTTATCTTGGTGATCATGTCAGGCGGGCCAGTGGATGTGTCGTTTGCCAAATATGATCCCAAGATTAGTGCTATTTTGTGGGTTGGTTATCCGGGCCAAGCTGGGGGAACTGCCATAGCTGATGTCATCTTTGGCACAACTAATCCAGGTAAATTAGCCCCACTGTCACGGATATGAAGATATGCATGGTTTGATTTAGTTTAATTGGGTATTGCAGGAGGAAGGTTACCTATGACATGGTACCCACAAGGGTATTTGGCTAAAGTGCCGATGACAATCATGGACATGCGTCCAAACCCAGCAACTGGTTACCCTGGAAGAACCTACAGATTCTACAAAGGTCCAGTGGTGTTCTCATTCGGACATGGACTAAGTTATTCAAGATTCAGCCACAGCCTCGCACTTGCTCCTGAACAGGTCTCAGTCCAAGCCCTCACAAACTCAACCTTCCCAAGCAAAGCAGTGAAGGTGAGTCACGCCAATTGTGATGACGCAATGGAGATGGAATTCCACGTAGATGTGAAAAACGAAGGCTCAATGGATGGAACCCACACCCTTCTTATATTCTCTCAACCACCCCCAGGAACATGGTCTGCTATTAAACAATTGGTCAGCTTCCACAAAGCCCATGTTCCTGCTGGCTCTAAGCAACGACTCAAGCTTCGGCTTCATGTCTGCAAACACCTATCTGTTGTCGACCAGTTTGGGGTTCCAAGAATCCCAACTGGTGACCATCAACTTCACATCGGTGATGTCAAACATTCCATTTCTGTCCAAACCCTTCAGCAAATCAAGCACTAAGAGATTCATTAATTACCTGTCAAGACAACTTTACAGATTCAACCAACTTTTGCAAACAGCAAACAAAAATAAATTAAATGTAATTGTCACGTGCCTGCAATTGTAAAAATAAGGATTCATAGCTGACAATTATTTTCAGCCTACAATTGTAAAATAAGGATATATATAGGTAACAATTGTAATTTGTAAACCAGTAAGTGGCAACTGTATTATTGATACTTCATATGTTGAAAAAGGGTTTTAATGTTAAACAAAGTTGATTTTTTTTTTCTTTTATCCATACTATATTCATCTTTGAGTAAACCAAATGCAATTCTTAAAACAATTTCTCTTCCGGAATACGGTAAAAGAAACATATAAATTGAAGTTTGTATTTTGAGGAGTAATAGATTGAATAACAACAATCCTCTCAAATGTTACGAATTGGGCTCAATGCTATTGCGTCTCTAATATTATTTTATGCAGGATTCCTTTTAACTTTTTGGCCGACGCTTTTATTAGTAGTACCTTGTACATATAACAAAAAAAGAGATTGGACGATAATCTTCCCCGAGGATTCACTCTTTTGTTGTTTTTTTTAGAAAAATACCTCCCTATAAATAGTTTTACTTTCATAATTAATCTAACTCTCTCTGTATATAATAAATTTATTAATTTTATCAATTAATACTTTAAAATCATATATACAAATGGTTATAATTAATCACTAGTATAAAATTTTTTTACACTACTAGTATATAAGTGTTAAACTTTTTTTTATATCATAGTGATAAAGGAACTATAGCAGTCTTTTACTAACTTGCTATTTGAGTAAAATTTCTTAAAAAAAAAAACTACAAAATCATCCTTTAGTACATACCAAAAGTATCGGATATTAAAATCATATGATGTTGATCTCTTATTACCATCACACTCTCATATTACCTCTTTAATCTCCAACTCTGCGAAAAGTTTCTCTAATGCTTCTTGTGACTCTCCATTAATCATCTTAAATTGAAAATTACTCATCTTTGTCCCAATCCCAATCTACTCCTTTTTCTGAAAATGATATTCAAAATGTTGTTTCACTCTATCTTTTAGCTTAACTACCTCCGCCACTACCTCCCCGTTAACATTTAGGACTAAAGATGCTGTCAACATTTAGGACTAAAGATGTCATTTTTTCGTCTTCTTTTCATTATTGATTGATGGAAATATTTAGAGTTTTCATTCCCTTCTCTGAGTCATTGTACTTTTATTTTTGTCTCAATAATGAACACTTCTACCTGACTCATAATTTTAAGTCCCTCTATCTTTGTTTTCGTGTCACTGCTTCAACCTCCTTTAGACCCTCTTCCTCTTCTTTCATATTCAACTCATGGTGTGTCTCCCTCTCCTTTGCAATTTTCTTATCATATCACCAAATACCTTATTAGTTTTCCCTTTCAATAATTTTAGCTTTTCCTTCAATACAAAACCATTCCTTCCTTATTCCTTCAAAATATACTCATTTTCCACGAATGATTTGAACCTTTTGTCATCAAGTCAACAATTGAGTACCCAAAATGGTTTAGGTCCCCAATTTAATTCGCTCCCTCTATTAACATGACTAGACAATTATCAGACACATGTTGAAAATAATAGTGGATTGGTATTAATAAATTATATTTTATCATTATTTGGCAATTTAAGATATGGTGATAATCATATCTTATAATATCTTTATGATTATAGTAAGATTGACTCTGTGATGGGTTGATTCAATCATAAAAAGCCCATTTGAGGGGTCTCTGCCTACCCTGGGGGATTATAAATTTGTCATCCCATTAAGCAAATTACAATAGCAATATACATTCTCTAAAATAATCCCCTAGAAAGTAGGTAGTAAAACCCTCAAGAGTTCTTATTGAACTCATATCTCTACAATAATCATTCATAGGGTTTTTTGTTTTTGAAGATCAAGAACTTCAATTCAATATATCTGAGGTACAAATTCTCTTTCCTCTACCTTTTTATATTTAATTCTCTATACATACTATAATCTTGTATCTATTGATTTAAGGTTTCCTTTTATTTCCATCAATTGGTATCAGAGCCAAATTAGATAATATTATGGTTGTTTTCTATTAGAGAATGATGGTTGTTTTCTATTAGAAAATTAAATTTGAATTGAAGATTTTTTGTGTTATTAGTGAAGTTTTATAATATAGTTCACTATTATCTTTTTCACAAAAAAAAGGGTTTACGCTACTTGTTATTGTTAAAATAACATGTTAAAGTTTCATTCTCTTACTCTTACATGGGGTAAATTATATATTGAAACTTTTTTTAAGTGCTACCCCTTTAAAACCTAGTTTTTTTTAAAATAATTATGGAGTAAATTGTTTTTGAAATTACTTAATGATTTTCCTTTTCTTATATTTGACCAATATGAGTCATTTGTATGGGCAACATAATGTATTTGTATTAACTTTACTTTGGAAAGTGTTAATGGGTTGCATGGACTCATTTTTATACCCATATTTTTGTGATTTGGTAAAGGGAGAATTTTGTCGTTTTGATACGATCATGTATGATGATTCATGTGTTAAATTCATTCTCAGAAGCATTGAATGTGGTTGCTAATTTTTTATATTCTTATTTTTTCAACAATACCATATTTATTTAATATTTTTATATTATTGGTATTTTTTAGTATAAAAAAAATTTGATTAATTCAAGATTAAATTAAATTTTTTTTTATAATCTTGAATTTTTGACCTATTTTCATTGTGATAATTCTTTGCAGTATTTGTATTCTCCAATTATGCTGTACTCTCTTTAATATTGAATTATCATTTATAAATTGATTTTAGGTTATTTTATTAATTATGCACAATCTTAATTGTCCTTCTATTATAAGCATAATTTTTTTTTATTAATTTGCATTATTATTACTTGTCTATCATGAGTATAATAATGTGAATTTTGTATGTTGGTCATATAATATATATGATTAAAATTATGCAAATTTATTGGACAATATGCATAATTTATTTTTTTCATTTACATAATTATAATTTCACTATTTTGGATGCATTTATGTGAATTTTGTGATATAATTATTTTTTTTATTGCATTGATGATAACTATACTTTATCAGTGTATTGTTATTAATGTAATTTGGTGTTATACAATGTATTTTTCTTGGCTTATATTAATGATTTTTTAATACCCTATCGGTATTAGGATTTTATTGATATAAGTTATAGTGCATTGTAATTTCCTTAGGGATTCTCTTTTAACTGAACTTTTAGAATTACATAATGTTTCCCTATTTTTGTAATGTTCAGTTTATTTTCCTCATTTGATCATGTTTAGTTATATTTATATGGAACCAAAATTTACACTCTCATTTTTTTTTGTTCCATAATGACTTATAACTTTTAATTGGACATTTTTCCTTCAAAACAAAAAAAAAATGTTGCATTTTTTGTGGTGCAAATTTTATATATATATATATATTGATAAAGAAATAGTTGAATTTCATTTAGCCCTCTAGGTATTTTTTTGTTATGTCAACTTATTTTTTCTTTATCAAGTGGAAAGATTTTGTATATTAGAATTTTAATTAATATCTTATAAAATAAATTGTTGTGATATAAGGTTTTTTACTTTAAATGTCCAATTAATCATACATGTGCAAAAACAAATGTTCTTGATAAAATTATTTTTTCTTATCACATTATTTGTGATCACATTGTTGGGATCTATATTAAGGATTTTATATTGGTCTCTTGTAAAATATTTTCTTGTATAACAAACTCTCTGTTGATTTGCAATATTAGTATGCAATTCTTGTAAGGACAATATAGGAATCCCAAATTTTAAGAGATTAATTTCTCCATACCATATTTTATAATATTGTTAATGGTATTCTTGTAAAAGCTAGAGGCTTTATTTTGGGATATATAAATAAACCTATATCCATTATAAATTGTGATGAGAGTTAGAGACTATTTATTATTATATCCTTAATATATATAAGAATAGGTCTCATTCTTCCGCTGCGTGTAATCATGTTTTATTCTCAAGTGTGCGTAAATATTGTTTATTGTAGCACTTGATTTTTGTTTATGATTACTTGAGAACTTGCTTATGATCTCATATTCTACGTAAAATTATCAAGTGATCCATTTTCTCACTCATGTAATTATTTTTCAAGATCCTCATAGGGGTCAATATTTTTGTAAAGATTGATTAATATGTGGTTAATTATGAAACCATTTGTGAGAATTATTTATTCTTATGGATGAATTTGTAGGTTTCATATTCTTGTTATTTTAACCACTTCTCTCATTAATCATTTGTTATTCTACTACTTTCTAATTCCTTAAGTAGAATAATAGTGAATTTTAATTCACTTTTATTATTATCTTATAAAGTCATCATCCCACTATCACTAGAACTTTTAATACTAGTGTACCCTAATGATAATCCTAATATTTTTTTGGTATATTAAGGATTAGTGGGAGTATATATAATCTTGTATTATCTCTCGAAACTTATATATTTTTTATTGTCATATAATCTTGTGCACATTTAATTATGATATGACATTCTATAGGGCTTCTCTATTTATTTTTGTCCTATTTTTATTGAGATACATAAAATCCATTGTATCTTTGTAGACATCTTTAACTGATGTTAAGGTCATTCTGTTGGGTACTGCACATTAATCCTTTTGGCATAAAATTATGCATTGTGTCTCTTTTACCCAAATTTAATATTGATCAAAATTTTAGAAGTATATAATTTTGTATCATGTCTCGAGACTTATCTATCTGTATTGTCATATATTCTTGTGCACATTTAATTGTGATATGACATACTTTATAGGACTTGACTATTTATTTTTGTCCTATTTTAATTGAGATACATAATTCATTGTATCTTAATAGACATCTTTAATGGATGTTAAGAGCATTTTATTGGGCATTGCACATTAATTCTTTTGGTATGCAATTAAGTATGTGCATTTCTTTACCCAAAATTTCACATTTTGTTTGGTCAAAATTCTATAAGTATATTGTAGATGCAATACTCCTATCGAGTATGATTTTCTACTTTGTAAAAAAGTGCTTATTATGATAGTACTCCTATTGAGTACAATTTTGCACTATTGAAGTACTTATGAATTTTTTTGTTTGGACCAATTATCTAAGTGTTTGCTCAATTGACATTTTGTGACCACAATAATCTGAATGTTATTTTATATAAACTAGGTGTCTATGAGGTTTTAGTAGGGAATTTATGGATTTCCTACTTATCTTTGGATTCTTACATAGTCACTCTTTTTTGAAACTCAGATTAGTTAAATATCAAATATTATAGAGCATTTATGTAGTCTATATGTAATTACATATGTTATTAGGCTATGATGAATAATTAGATGCATGTAAATTATGCTTTCTCACCTATATAATTTTTCGGACTCAAGTAAAAAAAATTATATTAATTAAATACTTTTTTATTCACTGATCAAATACTTAACTTCATATGGTTTGGTTAAGTTTTGATGTCTTAGATGAGTGCGAGTCTAAAACTCTGTTATGAGATATGTGTGAAGTAATATCATTTTAGTAACATATCTCTTAGCATCTTTGGATGCTTGAGACCATGTAGTATCATTTTATTGAACTACATTATTCTATATACTAAATATTTATGATATATATTCCTATCAGATATTATTTTGTAGCTCAAATTTCTCATTGTCTAATATAAGATTTGTCTATAATTGTCATTCTAGCTTAATGATTTATCTTTGTATTATTGGTTAATACCATCCAAGTGGGTGAATGTTGAAAATAATAGTGGATTGGTATTAATTAATTATATTTTATCATTATTTGACAATTTAAGATATGTGATAATCATATCTTATAATATCTTTATGATTATTTGAATGGGATTATAGTAAGATTGACCCTGTGATGGGTTGATTCAATCATAAAAAGCCCATTTGAGGGGTCTCTGCCTACGCTGGGGGATTATAAATTTGTCATCCCATTAAGCAAATTACAACAGCAATATACATTCTCTAAAATAATCCCCTAGAAAGTAGGTAGTAAAACCCTCAAGAGTTCTTATTGAACTCATATCTCTACAATAATCATTCATAGGGTTTTTTGTTTTTGAAGATCAAGAACTTCAATTCAATATATCTGAGGTACAAATTCTCTTTTCTCTACCTTTTTATATTTAATTCTCTATACATACTATAATCTTGTATCTATTGATTTAAGGTTTCCTTTTATTTCCATCAACACACTCCTTAGTAAACCCATTGCTCCACATTACCTCATCCCATTAAAAATTTCTCTAACACCAAGAGCATGTCTAGTTTGCTTATGATTTTTCCATCAATTTTGAACCACATGTATTCTTGTCCACACATTTGTAGATCAAATAACCTAGAATTGCCAATAAAATCATTAACTAAATTAATCTCCTCATCTCTTATATTCCACCCCACCTTGTTTCTCTCCACACTTTGTAAGAATTTGAAGTCTCCTACAATGTACCTTTTATTGGGTATTGAGTTCCCTTCCTATATAGAGAAAAGACCCAAATTGGGATGCCTACTTGATGTCTCACTTAACCTAAATGAAGAAGGTGCTTCTGAAGAAGGGTAGATGGAGAGAAATTCGTTAATCAAAGAAATATATTAGTAGTTTGAGAGAGAAGAAAAGAAAAAGTCCTTCCCATTTTTACACAGAGTTACAGTAAATTCGCAATTGCAGATTTTTTCACTGTTAGATAAGATCGATTTTTGAACAACAAATTCAAAACCTGTGGTTCTTCATTCTCGTCATTCCGATTGTTGAAACGAGGTGTAAGCTGGGAGATATTCAATTTGCATAACAACTGTGTATTTGGGGTTTTTTCATCTTCCTTGCTTTGTAATTTTTTTCACCATTCTGATCATTGAAACGAAGTCTAAGCTAAGAGATATTCAGTTCGCACGACGACCTGTGGCTCTTACCCTAGTTTTATTGCTTTATTATTTTGCCTTCTAACTCATATGAGAATAAATATTCACCATATTCATCACCTTAATTAGACATGCACTTCCCAAATATACGGTCAAATCGGAGATTCCTTGTCAACTTCAAGACGGGTCCGGAGACTATCCACATTACAAGTTTATTTGTCATCCCTGCAAAATGATTTTGGTGAAAACACTCGTCTTTCATAAACTTGGTAAGTCTCATATGACCAACCGTCTCAAGTTGCCATTAAATGACTTAAAACACTAGTCCACCCTCGAGTTGTCCCATAAGAATTTGTTTTAAAACTTAAAGTAATAAAATTGAAACTCAACTAAAATCTAATTTAGTTTTTAAAGTTTTGAAAATTTTAAACTAAAAATCATCCTTTTTTTAAAAAAAAAAAAAAAACTTTTACATTTTGTTTATATTAAAAATTTAAAATTGAAAGGCGAACACGATATTAGATTCTTAAGAACACATTATTGCTTGTTATTCATATGCATTAATTTTTCATGTGGGAAGCTTTGAGAATCTTCTTGGCGTACGACACTATAATTTCATAAATTAAAACTCACCTCTATATTATTTTACAAGTAAGTTTATTAGACTTTGTGATTTCTATTTGATCAATTTTTAATATTTGCGTTTCTATTTTTTAAATTATCATTTTGTATTTTAAAATTTTAAAATTATTAAATTTGTGTCTAACTATTTGTAGATTGACACATGAGACAAATATTAATTAACTTGTAATATACTTAATTTTATTCTTTAAGTATGATTTAATTAATTACCGTGACTTTCTGGGTATTCAAATCACCTTGCATAGTTACGTTGTCAAAGAAAAAGTAATTAGGCAATTACAAACCGAAAACAAAAAGTTAAGCAAGTGCATTGTTGGTTTTTCTACTGCAACAAATGTGTTACCAAAGCTTGCAAGGAAAGTATTACAACAGAAGCAAAACAATTGTAGGTTTGATTTAAGGGACTAAACAGATAGGGAAGTTGGTGGCTAGCACTTCAACTGCTACCCTGTCCTTATTTTTTGTAGTCATATCTTTCATAAATTTTAATCTCAACTTGCAGCAAACCACTTTGACTATTTCCCTTTCTAATGAAATTCACCCAATATTTACACCCATCATTGTGTGCTTTATTCATTTCACTTAATTATGTTGAGCCGTTTATCTCGTTACAAGTTAATTCTATTTAGAAAAAACGCATGCAAGGAAAATAATGTTTTGCACACCCTACTTTATTTATAAAGTTGATTAAGAAAAGTGAATGGTAGTTGTTGGTAATGTTCGCTTAGAATTGGAATTTAGCAACTAATTAACCGTTTCTTGTAGTATAGTGCAAACGCGGGTAACTTTGCATGCTTGCATTGCTATATAGTGTGCTCCAATTCAACTCTTTTTTTATGTGAAATTATTAGATCATAAGCTTGGATATGGCATTCAGAGTGTGTGTCAGGCGTTGGATTTTAACCTTTGCTATCCTTTACGTTTGTGTATTGGGGAAAAACTTCGGTATGTTAATAATTAGATGAAGCTTTTATTTTTATTTTTATTTTTATTTTTTGTGTCACGCGTTGAGTTATAATTTGATAGGAAATGCTGATGAGGATGAGTCAGAGGACCAGAATGGTGGTGGATTTGGTGGTGTTGGGGGTGGATTTGGTGGTGTTGGGGGTGGTGTTGGGGCCGGTGTTGGTGGTGGTGCTGGATTTGGAGGTGGTGGTGGAGGGGTTAGTGTAGGTGACCCTGCTCAAGTTATCTCCAAAGCATTGCTCTGTTTCAATGATAAATATGTAAGTTCCCTAACTGATTTTATTTTCACTTTTCAAGAAGGCTTCAAGTGCATATAAGCACAGTAATTAAGACAATGATACAGAGCAAATTGACAAAAAAATATACATTTATAGTCAAGAACCCAAGGCATATTAATCCATCAATGCCTTTCGATGAGTACTAAGAAATTCTCTCACAAATGCTTTTTTTAAAACTTTCAATTTATTTGAAATCATCAATTTTAATGGATAGTAGTACTATCATTAAATAAAATACTTTATCTCCTAAAAATTAAAATTGTTGATTTTAAATAAATTATAACTATCAAAATATGAATTTAAGAAAGAGAATTTACCAAAAATGTTTTCTTATCACTTCTGGTACCTTTTGTTACTCTAAATGGACAATAAAAATAGAGTAACACTAAAAAATATCTTCTTCACTTTACCTATATATACACCTAATTTGCAATTGCAAACAAAATATTCAAAAAGTTCTTTTTCCTGCAATCCTTAAAAAAATGTGACCATGGTGGTTCTTCCTTTCGCTGTAAAAAGAACAGTTCAGGCTTTTCTCACAAAGGTCACAGTCTTTGGATAACGCCCAAGTAGAAAACTCTTCCTTATCTATGTCCGCACCTTGGTGTCAACAGACACAATGTGGAGGAAAACATTCTCAATAGAGAGAAAAGACTTCCCAAACGTATATTCATGTGTGTAGATAATGTGAAGTCAATGGTCACAACCTTATAGAAAATGTGCTGACTAAACAAACCTGCCATGTCATAATACCTATGTGCCAATCCCACATCTTTTGGGAAACGCACCGCACCCATTTACCAATCATTTGGTATCATCTTATCAACATAAGACACGTTGGGAAGTCTTTTCTCTCTATTGAGAATGTTTTCCTCCACATTGTGTCTGTTGGCACCAAGGTGTGGTTTTCTACTCAGTTTATCCTTGTTCTTTTTTCCTTTCGTTTTATTATATCTATTACCTTTTTCCTTCCATTTCGAAATAACTTTATACAAGTAAGACACTCTTTGCTACCGACTATAGTCTATTAAGATTACAGTTTACAAAATTTTGAAGGTTTCGCTATTTATTCAATAATGATATTATAATATTCAATAAATTTTATTTAACTAAATAAAATGAATGTGTTAGGAAATGAAGAGTGTGTCAAGATATTAAGTAGCATACGATTATTTTGGTCTTTACTAATCTTTTCATGTCTGATGTTATTAATTTTTTTTGTCATAAATTAAAAAAACAGTTGAATTTGTGTATCATATAGAAATTAGTTCTGACCATAAACATAAAATGATATTCAACACTACCTAATGATTCCATTTCTTCATGTCTATACATTTTACAGTTTTCCAACTTATCGCCTTGCCTATTTTGTTTTGTATTGCTAATCCCCTTAAACTTGGATTAAAGTTTGGCTTGGATACTCGAGTACAGCAGTCCTTTTCTAACCAACATGTGAATGTGACTTCAGCTTCACATTTAAACTCAACACTAAAAAATAACAGTTTTTGGTAGTTGCTGTTTTTGTTATGTTTAGGAACTGTTTTCATTTTCTTTCTATTTCTCATGTCCGTCTCTTTCTTCTATTATTTCTATAGCAGTATTCTGATATTTTACTCCATTCATGTTGCGTTATTTGTTTTTATCTTTCACATAATTTTATGTCATATTGTATATAATCGTGCACAATAGTTTAAAACTTCAAATTATCTCTCATAGTGTTTGTTATTTTGGTGGGTGTGTCAGATTTATAGCAGCTGTGAAATGTCGTGTAGATTGAACGAGAATGGAAACCTGAATGTGCCTACAGAAAAAACTGATACATTCTGTCAAGGACCATGTCTGTCAGAGACAAATTTGGTCCTCAATTGCCTGGATAACGTTTTCAGAAACTTCATATTTTACAACAAAGCAACGATACAGGATATCAGACAAACAATTGAAGCTGGATGTGGCTATGGCCCTGAAAGAGGTATCGTGGTTTAATTGCATACTATGATATTGGAGATTCAAACAACTTCCTTTTAGGTTTAATATGTTTTTACGTTCATGCAATTCAGTCCCTCTAAAATTTTTTGATCTAACGAGTATCAAGTCAGAAATTTATTTTAATTGAAGAGTAATAGAATGGTTTTTGTTATTGATAAAAATTAAAGATACACGGTCATATAACAAATAACAGATATATTGATAGTTGATTAAAATAAATTTATTAGAATTAAAATAAATTAATTAATTTAAGAGAATTAAAATAAAAACTTGTACGTCATCTTTATAAAGAAGAAAAACATATTGAAATCTTTATTTCATTCTAGTCATATAATATTGATAAATGGGGGCATGCATTCATGCAGGAAACTTCAATGTGGCTGAGCACATTCAGACTGAAGGAAACAACGCTCCAAAGGCTACTAACCATGTTGTAATGGGACTTGTCATTATCTTAATGGGACGCGCTCTATTGCCTCTGAATTTTACATAATATAATATATTACGCTAATAAAAATTATTTATGCATGTCAGTTTCATCTATACTTGATTACTGATGTTTAGCTTGCATAAAAGAATTACTGATATGTACGTAGCTGCTTATATAGAAGGGAAAATATATATTTTAGGCTATGGTGTTGTATAATATATTATGTGTTGGAACGAATTAATGATATATAAACCTTTTAGTACAGGGGTATATTAAACAAAAACTAAGTCCATTTTAGTTTAGTAATAACTATTTGTTTGACATATGCAAACCGTCCTAGTTTGATCTCTTGGCTTCAGTTGCTTCAAGTAATGTTGAACTACTTTGCTGATTAAGCTCACTCCCTAGAACTTCAGTTGCTAGCTAACTTCATCATTCATGTAGCACTATATTTTCCATCACCAATCATGTATCTCCGAGCACTATATCGTAAAACATTGCCGACAGTTCCCATTTACGAACCAAAATATCACAAAAGTACCCACTGCCCGGACCAAAAATAACAATATGCACCCAAATCTACAAGATGTCGCCTAAGCTATTACACAGACACAGACAAAAACGTTCATTACTTTAGGGGCATTCCGAGAATCGAACTCGGGACCTCTCGCACCCAAAGCGAGAATCATACCACTAGACCAAATGCCCTCTTTGTAATTAGCAATAGCACTTATATATAAAAACTATATACTATAATTCGTTTCTGGAGCCATCCACAGTTAACCAACATTGTTTCCCAATGTTGACATAAAACATTATCTAACCGTTCATCTAAAATTGATTTTGTTGTGTGAATTTGAAAACCAAAATTTTTAATTTTTCTGTTTTACAAATTGATATGCCTGTACAGCCTAGTTAACGTGGTATTATTTGCATGGTGTCTCAGGAGATGTTTTCTTTTCCAAACAGAAATCTGGAGTGCCAAATAAGGGCTGTATAGATTATAAATTTTGCCTAAAGATGAAGGTTATGATTTATACATATATATATATATAAATAAAGGATTCAATTATTTAAAAAATAACTATAACAAATTAACTTTTTATCTAACCATTTATTTTATGAAATATAATGGTAATGAATTGATGGGTTTGGTTTATTTTTTTTAGTTTTAAAAAATAGTTTTCAAGAACTGTTTTTTGAAAAAAAGAAAAAAATTACTTGCTAATTGTTGTTTGAAAATTATTTTAAAGATGTGAAAACAAAAAAAAATGTTCATATTTAAAAAAATGTGATTAATAAAAAACAAAAAATAATATATTCTCATTGTATTTTGAGTTTACAAAATAAAAATAAAAAATTAAAAAACGAAACTGCTTACAATTATTTCTATTATTTAGTTTTTAAAAACTAAAAGACCAGAACTGTTTAAAAAAAATTACCCAAACGAGTTTTTTAGTTTTTAAATACTTAAATATTAAAAATAGTTTTATAAAATTGTTGTCATACAAACATTAAGAACTTGATTGATTTAGTTTTATCTTTTAATTTTTTAAAAGAGTTTTCAAAAATACCTTTCAAGAACTATTTTCTAAGAGAAGAGAAAAACAAAACTTGTTTGATAAGTGTTATTTGAAAATTGTTTTGAAAAAGTGAAAATGAAAAAAATTGTTTATATTTACAGAAATGTGATTAAAGAAAAATATTTTTATTATATTTTGAGTTTTTAAAACAAAATTAGAAAACTGAATACTAAAACTACTTTCAGATATTCCTCTTTCTTAGTTTTAAAAATCTACTGTTTGTTTTAAGTTTTAAAAACTAAAAAGTAGGAATAATTAAAAGTAGTTTTGCTTTTTAGTTTTCTATTTTTGTTTTAAAAACTTAAAATATAATCAGAAATATATTGTCTTTTTCTTTTCATTAACCAAATTTTAATAAATATAAACAAATTTTTCCATTTTTATATCTTCAAAACAGTTTTCAAATAACACTTACGAAACAAGTTTTTTTTCTTTTCATCCCAAAAATAGTTTTTGAAAACTATTCTTAAAAACTCTTTTCAAAAACTAAAAAACAAAATTAAATCAATTAAGTCCTAAATTTTTTAATTTTTAAATATTAAAATACTAAAATACTGAAAACAATTTTCTAAAACAAATACTAAGTCTACTGTATATGACAACTATATTAAAGTATGTTTAATGCACTTTAATACCTCATTGTATTACATTAGGTTTTTTTTATAGCATAACATATATTATCAACGTTTAGTAAAAGTACGGTTGCTCAATATCTAATTTTAAAAAAATAATCATAAATAGCGATAACCAATTATATAATAATTAATTATTTTAATGGTTATAAAATTATAAATTATTTTATAGATATAGTTAATGCCATTTTAACTTATTTTTACTAAAAAATAGTTATGATAAACTTAATTTCATAACTAGTTATTTTTATTTATTATCAACTTCTTTTGGGTTTTGTTTTCAATAAAAATTTTAGTAAATAATATTTTAATAGTTTTTATAAAAATAAAAATATAAATAAATACTAAATTATTCTATTTTTTATAAAAAAATATACATTAATAATCAAATATGAAACAACTGTGTGAATAATGCATTAAGTAAAAAATATTTTTAATATGGCCACACCTTTGTTCCGATGGATACATCCATGTGAGAAGTGTGCTAAATAGAAAACAACTTAAAGGACCCAGGCCTATTTGACAATGTCCACTATCTTTGAAAAGCGCACTATGCAAGAAAAAACTACCTAAAATCTCTCATGCTTATGTGGAAAATGTCACATCCTTGTAGATTATATAGTGAGTAAGAAAACTTTCATTGACATTGACCACACTTCTATAACAAATGTCACATATTTGTGAATAACACACTGATTAGAAAAATATTTCCTGACACCGTCCACACAACTGTGATGGTGGTCACATTTATGTGGAAAACGTGTTGAAAAGGAAAAATTCCCTAACATTCATCCACACTTTTGTGACATTGTTTGCAACCCTATAAATAATCCATTTAGATAAAAAATCAATTTACAAACCTCTCACACCTTTATGATACGACAAAAATTACAACTTTATGGATGACATGCTGATTGGAAAAATCTTTCCTAATGTCTCCAATACATTTGTGTCAATGACCCTGTATGTATGAAAAATGTGCTAAAACAAACAAATCAACTTTAAAAATAATTGTTCAAAATATTTAACCGTTTATATATAAATAATTTCTAAATAATTAGTTATGTATTTATAACTAATTATACAATCAATTTTAGATATATTCAGTTATGCAATGTATAATTGGTTTTTGTAAATGGTAATTGATTATATAAAAGAAAATTGTTATAATTATAATTATTATGATTACTTATATACAATTATTTAGTACTTATAATTATGGTCAAGCACTTAAGCACTATTATGGTTAAGCAATTAAATTAGTTAGTAAAAGATATAATTCATTTTAAATGTGAATTAAAGTAAATTTTTAACAATTTTCTCATACTAAAAGAAAACGTAAACATGAAAATACTAAGTGTTTGATTGGTTTGATTTTGTTTTTTAGTTTTTGAAAAAAGTTTTCAAGAATAGTTTTCAAAAATTGTCTTCGGAAAAAAAAGAAAAAAAAAAAGACTTGGTAAGTGTTATTTGAAAATTGTTTTGAAGATGTAAAAATGAAAAAACTTGTTTATATTTATTAAAATTTTATTAATAAAAAAAACAACATATTCTCATTGTATTTTGAGTTTTCAAAACAAAAATAGAAAACTGAAAAACAAAACTACTTTCAGCTGTTGCTATTTTTTAGTTTTTAAAAACTAAAAAATCAGAACTGTCTTTGAAAACTATTTCAAAAAAACAATATCTAAACAAATTTTTTAGTTTTTAAAAACTAAAATACTGAAAACAGTTTTATGAAACTGTTATCAAATAAGGACTAACTTATTTTAACAACAAAGTTTTTACCTCATTCCTTTATAGCCTAACAACTAACTTTTTTTTTTTATTTAGTCATTTTCGTGCGACTTTTCATACTAAAACTAAATAGGAACTGTGAACAGAAAAAACATCAACCAGCAACTTTTCGAACTTCGTTTGGACAAGGACTAAATATTTCTTGACATTCGATATTTATGTCACTGAATCCTTTTGATACTGTTCACCTGTCACTTGGCAAAATAACATCAATTTGCACCTAGCAAAACACTGTTGGCCATGTTTCTCAACTTCTATTGCTGGCATGAGTTTAGTAAATATAGGTGTAGTTTAAAAAAAACTTATAACATAAAAGTTTATTAAATAACTTTTTTTTATATAATTTGTATTTGGATATATAAATTTAAAAACACTTATATAAAAATAAAATATTTAAATATATATATATATATATATATATATATATATATATATATATATATAGAAAAATTGAGAGTGGGAGAGGGAAAGCGAGAAAGAGAAGGAGGGAAGGAGAAATAGAGAGAGCAAGAGAGAGAGGGAGAGTAAGAGGGAGAGAGAAGGAAAGAGACTCAATATCAAGTTTTAATCATAAAAAAAATAAAATATTACAGGTGAGAGTGGAAGGAAATAGAGATTTTCAATAAGTTTAAATTAGTTTTTTTTAAAAATTACTTTAAATAATTTATGTAAATAAGTTTGAAATAGTTTATAAACCCTATATAAGTATTTTTATAAATTTATTCAAATACTAGTATAAGTGTTTATATAATAAGATAAATTCAAATAAAAGATAAATAAGTCATTTCAATTGAAGTCATAGTTAATTAATGACCAATTAAAGTTTATTAAAAAAACAATTTATTCTTATAGTATATTTCAAACCTAAATCAAACTTTTATATATATATATATATATATATATATATATGTGTGAAAGAATCAAATAGAAATTAAGAGATTCATATATTGAAGAGATATAGAAATTAAGATTCTTGATTTAAAATCACTCACTATCACCTATTGCTTTGGACAAAGAAAACATTCATCAGCACTACGATAGATTGGAATAGTATATGACCGGCCATTGTTCTACAAAGAAAACAATTGGTATAGCAATTACTACGACAGATTGGTACAACTAAAGCAAGTAGTACCAATGAAAAATGTGATGTCACCCTAAACTCATTAAATTTTTCTTATCTAATACACGGTGTACACTCACAATCTTCTAGTTACTCTAAAGCAAGTAGCACAGCCATGTTTCAAACCTTACACATTGCTATGGACAATCTGACATGTGAACCTATTCAATGCTTTGCCCAATGAATTTAATGGTATTGTTGATGTTGACCAAGTTCGGTAACAAACTTCTATACTAAGTCCATAAAAAGTTATCATGCATTGTAATAGAAGATTTATATATATAGCCTAAGTTTTTTTATCTTTAAAATTTTAAAAAATCACTTTTAATTCTTAAAATTCAAAAACATTTATTTAGTTATTGATTCATTTTTAATAATTTTATTCAATTAGTCATTAAAAAATTGCTCACAGAGAGCACACTTTTTTGCTCGTAAATCACTATTCTTCTCAATTCTAACTCTTAATCTTTAATTTTACATCAGACACATTCAAATATATTGGAATTTATAAACGAACAATTTTAATACAAAATTAATTTCAAGGACTAAAAAAATATTTCTAAATTGCAAGGACCAAAAGTATTCTTTTATGAAACTTTAGAAACAAAACACTTATTTAAGCCTATAATATATATATATATATATATATATATATATATATATATATATATATATATATATATATATATATATATATATATATATTACTCAGTGCGGAATTTATTTACACCGAAAATTTTTCACCTATTTCTAATAGTGTATTTTGCGAGGATTAAACCTATGTTTTTCGCTACAAACTCAGTTATATGATATTATAACATAAAATAAAGATGGATGGAGATAGAAAATAGCAACTTGATCATTGCTATTTATTGTCATATATGACAACAGAAAAATCTACAATTTTTTTCAAGAACTTACAACTTGTTATCCCTTCTTTCAATAATAATTGACAATTATAAACATTTCTTACTACTTAAACCTTATTCAAATGTTTTAGCGATAAAAAAAATATTGAGTGCATATAAATACAATGAAAAAGTCTACAATTTTTTTCCAAAACTGAAAACTTGTTATCCCTTCTTTCAACAATTATAGACATTTCTTACTCCTTAGCCTTATTCAGACATTTTGGCGATCTAAAAAAAATTGAGTGCATATAAATTTCATGACATATATTGTATATCTATGAATGTTTAATATTATAAAAATGGATCAGTTTGGGTCATATGTGATGACTAAATTTTTTTTAATGATATTTTTATAAAATATGAAAATGATAATTATATTACAGCAACATACATAATTAAAGTTTTATAATAATTAATTATATCTAAATCTTAAATTTCAAATAACAAGTCAACAAAAAAAATTTAAGTAGGTTAAAAAGAATAAGCATAACTTAGCTTGATCAAAATTGACCTATTATGATGGTTAAGTGGTTGGGTTACCAACTTGTTTGGTTTGAATTTGTTTTTTAACCCAATGTAACGTGAATCGGGCTAACCTGCATAGGAGTGGTTTGACAGTATTAAAAATGCTTAAGTTTATAGCATGAACATGTTTGTATTAAAGTTAAAAAATTGTCAAATAAAGATAATTTTACATTTCAATATATATTAGGAGGGTCCCTAGCCAAGGTCAAACCTCCCAGCATGCATACTGGGACACTCCTTAGGCAAGATCAAATCTTCCTCGATAGGATCAAGAGCGACTCGGCAACAAGTCAAGGCACACCTAATGACTTTGACTAAGACCTGTATTACTGAGTAGAGATGTTTACCTCAGGTAAAATACCAAGATTACCCTCCAAGCAGGTCAAAACCCTAATTAGTAAGTCCAGGCCCAAAATAAAAAGTATAAAAGGTGGTAGCATTTACTTAGGTTTGAATCACTCATTAAAATATTATTATTCTTTGACACACACACTTTTAAGTAGAGTTTACACTCACTTAAGCATCAGAGTGTCATTGCTAGTACCCACTTGTGGTAACTAGGATCACTAATTCATACTTTTGGAAGACTTAAAGATTTCAATGAAGACATGAATACCCAGACACATATGTGCAAGTATATTTTGGTGCCCATCGTGAGCCCAATGTAATTTGTTGCCTACCGGCCTCAAGAAGGAAGAACAAGCAAGACATAGTGTAAACAAGGAGCAATGTCGACACCTTTCATGATCTGTCGCTCCCATTGCACGAGAAGTTGAGACTAAGAACCAAGGAACACATATTGCTGGAAACTTTCTAGCAGATGCAAAGAAGTTGGACTAACTTTGGCATGAGAATGAGGAGCTGCTCAACTATGTGAATCGTTCTAGGAAGAATGAGGAAGTCAAAGCCAAATCTCAGGACAAGGGGTCCACTAGGCCTTCATAGCTACAACCGACCCTTGTTAAGCATCCTTGAGCTTCCAAAATTGTATCCACCACCACAACCAAAGTTTCAAACAGGAAGACGAACCTATTCACACCCAACATCATGGAGACACCTTTGCCAGACAATTGGAAGCACTTGACGTTGGAGTATGACGAGAGCATTGACCTAGAGTAGCATTTGGATACCTTTGTCACTCGGGCAATGCTTTATACTTTCGAAGACGTAGTTTTATGCAACGTGTTTCCCATCGTACTCAGGGGCCAACCCTTGAGTTGGTTTATATATCTCTCCTAGGGTCGGTATCATGATCATTCAAAGAGTTGTATGCTAAGTTCATCCAATTTGCCACTAACTGCCCTACCAATTATCATCCATCACATTAGTGGGGGTGATCTAGAAGGGGAAGAAGTCACTGCACTCATTCATGGATCACTTCAAGAAGGCAGCCACACAGATCAGAAACCTGGACCTGGCTATAACTCTGCACCATATAGTCACGACTTTGCAACCTGGGCAATTTGCGAATAACTTATGTCTAGAGTCTACTAAGAGCATGGAGGAGTTGAGACGTCAAGCTATGGCGTACATGGACATGGAAAAGCTGGTGGAGTACCGCAGTAGAGCCCAACTAGTTTGTCTAGCCCATGTAAGAAGGATATAGACTGGAACAACTAGAAGGACGAGATGGAAACTTAGGGAGCAAAACTTTTCGTTTCAAATACTCCTATTACACCCCATTAATACTAGTAGGGTGAAGATTCTAGAACAGACCCTAGTAATAGAGTTGGTGCTCATTCCTAAAAGGACAAATACCTCACTCGATGTGGACAAAATGAAAGAATGTCCATACCACAGAAACTAGGGGCCTTTAACAGAAGAGTGTGTAGCCTTGTGAGACAAAATACAAGACTTGATCAAGGACAACCATTTGAAAAGATATATTAGAGGAGTCTTGAAGCTCTCTTACGGTAGAAATGATAGAAGAAGCCTAGATCAATATGACAAAAGGAACGAATTTCATTGAATGCGCTCGGAGCCATTGTGTCTACCCCTCACCTAGCCATGAAGTTCTCCTCCAACAATGAGTGAATAGTAGTAGTTCATGTCGACCAACATGCAACCCAGGCGTGTTACATGGTCAGTTTCAAAGTTACCCTTTTACTTGAAGAAAATGAACCTCAGGTCAATTTGATAGACACCGAAGGTGTCCAACTTGAGGGCATAGTGAATTTGGATCCTAGAATGAACAAGGACTTCCATGCTAAGCCAATCGAACCAACAGAGCCCCTATAGTTGGGCTTGCATTTGGGACAAACAACCAGCCTTGGCTCCAAATTGCCACCAGAGGTACACAAGGTTATGGTCTGGAAAGTACAATAGAACGTAAACATCTTCACATGGTTAATAACAAACATATTAAGCATAGATTCTCGTTTTCATTACCACAAGTTAGCAATAAGATCTTATGCCAAGACAATGGCCCAAAAGAAGAGGAAGATGAGGGGCGATAAGAGCAAGGGGGTTTGAGAAAAGACGCCGAAACTGCTTAATTCAAACCCTCATAGATCGATGTCTAGAAGTTTACATAGATGACATAGTTGTAAAATCTAAAACCTAAAGGGCATGCAAAGAACTTGAGAGATTTTTTTTCCACAATTTGATAGCACAGCATGAGGCTGAACCTAGAAAAATATGTGTTTGGGGTCCAGGATAGAAAGTTCCTAGGGTTCATGCTAACTAACAAAGGAATCGGGGCTAACCAAAAAATTATAAGATTATTCTAGATATTAAGTCACCAGGTAACCCCAAAGAGGTGCAACAACTAATTGGTCGGCTCATTGCCCTCACTAGATTTCTTCTGTGCATGGCGAAAATGGCTTGGCCAATCTTGTAGCTGTTGAAGAAGGCAGAACAATTGACTTAGACTCCAAATGCGAGCATACATTTCTTAGACTCAAAGAGGCAATAGGTATTTTGCCCGTCCTTACCAGACTCGTCCTTGAGACTTGCTTGCACTTGTCCAAAAGATGGAAAACAACCTAGCCCCAGTATACTTCATTAGCCGAACCTTCCAAGGCTATGAGAAAATATATCAAGTACTAGAAAAAGTCATCTTGGTCGTAGTTACAACAACAAAAAGGCTTCAGTACTACTTTCAAGGACATGGCATAATGATTCGCATAAATTGTCCCCTAGCAAAGGTTTTTCGCAAGCCAGAGCTAATAAGTAAATTGATGGGCTAGTGAATATGATCTTTACTTTGAGCCACGAGGACCCATCGAAGCACAATCACTTGCAGACTTCATCGCCCAAATGCCACCAGCTGGATCATTCATCGGAACTTGGTAGACTTTACATATGGACGAATCTTCCAACCATCAAGAAAGTCGAGTCAGAGTCATATTGGATGCACATGAGAAGTAGAATTGGAACAGGCCTTGAGCTTCAACTTCAAGGTCTCAAATAACCAATCCAAGTATGAACTGCTTATTGCAAGACTCTAGTTGGCCCGGGACATGGGTGTAGAAAGGATAAAATGTCTCACGAACGCTTAGGTAGCGGCTGAGCAGATAAATAGAACCTTTCAAGTTAAAGACCCACTCTTCTCTAGTACTACCATCAGTTGAAGCATATTTGCGAGCACTTCTCAAAGGTAGGGTCTGACACGTCCCAAAGCATGAAAACGCTAGGGCAAATCAATTGGCAAAACTAGCTAGCGCCAAGAAACAAAGCCAATTAAAAATGTATCTATTCTTAGAAATAGACAAGCTAGCATAGTTAGGACCATTTTTCATCAGGTGTTAGAGGCAACTTAAAAAGACTAAAGGACCATAATTCGAAAATACTTAGAGAAGGGTCATGTGCCAACAAACCAGTGTAAAGCCAAAACAATAAGAACTAAGGTGGCTCGGTATACCCTGATTGGAGATGAATTGTTCAGAAGAAGCCTTTTCAGACCACTACTAAAATGTTTAGGGGTTGATCAAGCCAATTACATGCTCCATGAAGTCCATGAAGGAGCATGGGGCACACATTTCGAGGGCCAAACCATGGCATCTAAGGTGTTGCAAGAAGGATACTATTGGCACATCCTTTGTAAAGGTGAACACGGGTTGGGTTGGGTCAGATTTGTGAAAACCAAAGACTCAATCTAATTATAAAATATTAGATTGAGTTGGTTTTTCACTTTCTTTCTATTAAACCAAACTCAACCCAACCAGCCTCACCGTTGAACAGGTTGAGTTGAGTTTCGGTCACAATTTTAAAAAATTTTGTTTTAAGAAAATAAATTTTAGAATATTGTTTTGTTTTCCTTTTTAGAATATTTTTTTTTTAAAAAATAGACTATATCATTGTTATAATATAAAAATAAACAATAAATTATAACTACAAATTATATATCGAAAAACTAAAACAATTAAAATTAACATATAACTAAATTTTCAAGCAATAATAACTAAAGAAACATTTGTCCTAAATAAAGTAAACACAATTTGTTTAAGCTAGTAAAGTCATACAAATAATACAAATTACATAATTTACCCAAACTAACAAAAACATAATATCAAAAGCAATACATAATAATAAAACACATAATTTCAAATAATAATAACATATAGTAATTTAATATTATATTGGGTTGTGTTGAGTTAGGTCTCGGGTTCAACTTACGGAACCCGTCACCCAACCTGTAGTGGATTGGTTTTGATTGGATTTCACCCAATCATAAGAAAAACATAACCCAATCTGTTTGAATTGGATTGGGTTAGATTGGCCTTTGGGTCGAACTGAGTGTTCACAATTCGTTAAAAAGCGAATTCCCTGCTAGAAGCAAAAACATCTAATACATCAGTCAACAAATAAGTTACCACCTATTCCAGCCCCCTAGTTGTTTGTAGTAGATTTTGAGATCATTTACTACCGTTATGGGGCAACATAAGTTCTTATTGGTGGTCATTGACCATTTCACCAAGTGGATTAAAGCTGAACCATTTTGCCACCATCTCGACTGCCAACGTTCAAAGGTTTCTCTGACACAACATCATTACCTGCTTCGGCATACCTATTGTGCTAACCTTCGACAATGGTCTCTAGTTCACAGACAAAAAGTTAAATGAGTTCCTCCAAATTAGAAAGTCAACACCAGTTCACGTCCGTTTAACACCCTTAGACAAATGGACAAACCAAGGTCGCAAACAAGGTAATTCTAGGAGAACTCATTAAGCGGCTTGGAAAGGCAAAGAGTTCCTGAGCAAATGAAGTCCCTAGAATTCTATGGGCATATTCCTGCACGCCTCAATCCATAATGCAAGAAACATCATATCAAGTCACTTATGGAGCTAATGTTATGTTGTCGATGAAGGTTAGAAAGCCTTTTCAGACACACCCAGTTCAATGAGAAATCAAATGAAGATGTGCTCATGGCCTAGTTAGAAATAGTTGAAGAGTTCTGATGCATAAGATATCATCGCTTAAAGGCAAGCATACCTTACGTAATAGTAAATATGGATCTAAGTCTGGATATCATATCCAAGGGACCAAATCTTGTTCTTAATTAATTCAATTTAAAGGTAAAAGAACAATTAAACATAGAGAAAGGTGTTCGATGAGTGGTCGCAAAGATTTAGATGGTCATGTCTATTCAAACAATTAAGATGTTAACAAATAGAATAAAATAACCTATTTACTTCCCAGATCGATTACTTAAACATCAATGATCATGACTGTTCAAACAATTAAGATGTATTAATATTCTAATATCAATAACCATGACTATTCAAATAATTAGAATGTATAAATGTAGCCTAGAGAAGTAAATTAATGATAGAACGACATTAAATAATCATGCAAAGTGCAAAGGAGAATTACAAAAAGTTACATTACAACCCAGAAAAAAGGGGCTTAGCCCAACATGGTTAATGCAAAGTCAAACATTCCTTCTAATAACAAAGTATATAAAAATAAATCAATAATTACTATAGATAACAAGCACAAAAAGCTGACAGCTAATTGGGAAGACCCCTTCCGATTGTCCATAGCTTGGAGAAAGACGCCTAAAAACTAGCAAAAATAAAACATAACCTAAATAACATAAGGTTAACAAGAGCTCAACTTTCATTATTAAGAGTCAAATTACATTATCAAATTAAAAGATCATATTAAAGGCATAAAAGCAAAAAGCTACAAAAAGAAAAACAACCACCGAACCAACAAGCTGAAGAATCATCACCCCTCCCTAAAATATCAATTTCCTCCTCCTCTTCAACACCCTCTTCCTCTTCCCAGATGGTCTCTTCTTAGTCTTCGTCCTAGTCACCTTCAGCATCCACTTTGAAGGTCTCGATGCCAGCAGTCCTCACTTCTTGCCTTTGGTAGAGTCGAGGTGTGTGCTCATCCGACTTCATTGTCTTCAACACCTTATGAAAAATCAGCTGGAACCTTAATATTGTTGGGTCTGTTGCATGTCTTGAAGGAAACATGTGTAATGTTCGACAATAATTTCCTTTTTTCCCTTTGTGCATAAACTTGAGGAATCGAGCCTTGGAGTCATCCTTCTCCTTTTGAGCCTTCTCGACTGCCTCAGTGGCCTTATCAACTTGCTTTCTCTATTAGATAAGGGTGTTGTCTGCAAATCACTCACTCGATGTTAGATAAGGGTGTTGTCTGCAACCAGTTGTTGAGAATTTTCCAAAGTGGTCGTTAGGATGTGTTGCGACTCTTCTAATTGTCGCCTCTAGGCATCTGCCTCAGACTACGGGTGCAAAACCATTTCTGAGTACGAGACATAAGTTCACAATAGTAGCATCAGTTTGTTGCCGTATCAGACTAAATAAGTAAATACCAATCTGAAGTAAAGGTGAGTTTTCGAAGAAGTCAACAAAAAGGTTCTTTAAGCACAAAGTAATAAGGAAGGTTCGGTGGTAGCCTGCTTCCCCTTCTTTGAACCACCTTCACCGGGGGATCAATGTTTTCTTTTCTCCGATTTCTTACTCCCCTTATCGCTGGACTTACTTTTTCTCCCTCCTTCCCTTCTTTGGACTTACTAGGCTTCAGAGGCAGGGAGTCATGTCATCTGGTGTCTCCTTCTCTTGTGGATCCGAATCGAAAAGAACCAAAGAAAGCACACGAAAGGTGATTTCCTCAAAGGACCTCTCATGGATAACACTACGAAAATCCAAGAATACAGTCTCATCACCTTCTGCCATGTTCTTTATAATACCTATAAAATAGAAAAACACAAGTATGTTAGAATCAACAAAGTTACACTACACACCGAAACATACCTTAAGAAAACTCTGACTACCTTCTAGATCCTACACAAGTTAGGGTGACCTTAAGAGATGCATCAAATCGGATATCAAGATGTTGTGTGGCAGAGTGTCCAAGAAGGTCACATCCTTTTGCTCTTATTCAAATAACATATCGATCGACATTGCAGCCAAATGCCTCGGGTTTGGCTGCCAAGCAAAAAGGAACAAAGGCTTTTTGGCTTTGTCATAAATAAAGTTGCACTCCCATTTTGGCTTCACAACTATCTTGAAATAATTCTACTTGAAGTCCTTATACAAAGACATATAAACTTGAAGCAGGGGGCTCTCGGGGACCTAACTTATGGAAAACCATCGCACCGGGAAGATTGGAGAGGAGCAAAAATAATGAAAGAAGAAACTCGGGGGGGGGGGGGTGGTGTACGTGAAGCGACATAATGCCCAAAACGCTTGGATAGAAGTCCACACATTCAGATGGATTTGTGTAGGAGTGTAATTCATTACCCTAAACATGCCTATTTTAAAATCATCGAAGGGAATCTCTACACATAGGTCCTTCAGCACACGCGTGCAGATGTAGAAGTAATCTTAGCCATGGGGAATAAGCGTGTTCCAGACCACGAAATCAGAGTCCAACTCATCATCACTCCAGCAAGCCCACATCATAAAAGGTGTAACCTCTGGGTTGTCGAAGAGGTAGAAATGATAGGCATCGCTAAAAAGGGTGTAACTCCCCCGATTGGTATAGGTAAAAGTGTATACGACAACTTCCTCATCGACTCATTCGTACTCGAGGATTACCACTAGGCGGTACTTGGGGATAACTTCTACTGAGTCCTAATCTTCTGACTCAACTTTAGACTCATTTCCCCACAGAAGCAATCGACACAGAAGAGGAGGAGCCCACTTCCACCTCTACAAATATCCTGGCCTATGCAGCGTTATTAGGACAGGAGGTTACGACGTTAACACCTTTTAGACACGCGAGTTGGAATCCTTTTTGGGTCCGGCTACTGCCTGGGAGCAATTAGGTTCCTGACCCAAGAGCTATTGGAGGCTATTAAACAAAGAAAAAATAGTTGGGGATGAAGGAGTACATGGGAATGTAGAGAAAAGGGGAATGCTCGATGACGGAAGGCAGAGTAGAAATGGAAGTATCCGTCTTCCCGCAATGAATCCTCTTTTATAGCCCAAAGTGAAAGGCACACTAATACCGTGAGATTAACAAAAATCAACAACCCTCATTCACCGTTGTTTCACATCCCATTGAACTACTGACAAGCATGACTAACAACACAATAACCATAAAAAAATAGAGAAAGAGGCGAGAATCCAACCCTAACGTGACAAGTACAATAAGGTATACTGCATCTCCGTTTCCAAGTCACCACAATCAGACACCACAACAGTCCCACTCAGCAGACGTTTGCAAAGTATCTTTGCCTTCTTTAAAGACTTGACGTTAGTTGACATGTATACCAGGATGACCGTTAGACAAGGTCAGACCCTCCAACAAACATATCATGACATTCCTTAGGCAAGATCAGACCCTCCCCGACAGGATCAGGAACAACTCGGCAACAAATCGAGGCGCACCCAACGGCTTTGACCAAGACCTATATTCCTGAGGAGAGATGTTGACTAGGTAAAATACCAGATTAACCTCCAAGCAAGTCAAAACCCTAATTAGTAGGCCTAAACACAAGGTAATCAATAAAGAAGGTAAAGTTTACTCAAGTTTGACTCACACATTAAAATATTATTATTCTCTGACATACAACACTTTTAGGCTGAGTTCACGTTGACTTTAGTGTGTGAGTGTCATTGCATTACATGTACCCAATATGTTATGACTAATGCATATAGCAACCCCTTTAAAGTGTTTGGGTGGGTAGTTTTGCACTAACTATTTCCTTTTTATTATATGGAAGTATAGAGAGTATGCATGATTTATTTTTCCTATTAGAGGCATGAGTAAGGATGGCAACGGGGCGAGGCAAATGCAGGTTCAGGTATAAAAATAGTGGGTATAAAATTTTAATACTCATCCCCGTTCCTGTTGGGTATTTTCGAGTTCGAGTACACCTGCAGGTACTAGTCATATTATTTTTTATAATTTAAATTTACTTATTTATTATTAAATAAATTATATATATCAAGTTATTAATTATATTTTAATTTAAAAAGTATATAAAAAATAATTATAATAAAAAATTATAAATTAATGTTTAAGAATTAAAATTTTTAATTAAATATATAAATTTAAACTTATTATATAATTATTAAAATTATAACAGGATAGTTAATCACATATTTATATCTAATTTAACACATAGAGTAAAATTTATATCAGTATTTATACCAGATAAAAAACAAATAATACCAATAAAAATCAATATGAGGCCGGACATATAGCCGGGTATTGTTTAGAAGTATAGACAGGGAATACGGTCCCAATAACAAAAGGGGAGAAAGGTGTGTAAGGAAAGGAAGCGACAAATGTTTATGAAAGTAGGTTTAAGATGTGGGTCGTGAAAACAAATATTGGCACCGAACGAGAAAAATGCATTACTGCGATATCCAATAAAATGATATTTATCTTGTGGTGGGGGGTGCGACCCTAGTTATAATTAGTTATACTAATAGTAACTCTGAAAAAGAGAAAAAGGGCATGTACTTTAACCTGCAAAGTGCAACTTTTCACTGAATTGAATGGTTCTGATCCACCATTAATTACCTAGCTGCACTGCTGTTCTCTGCACATCACATGTCGGTGTTCCCCATTTCCTTTATATACTGCTACAGTGTTGCATGCCTTCTCATCCATTATCCATTCAAGAGAAATTTATCAATGGGGAGAGCTCCTTGCTGTGAGAAAGTGGGGTTGAAGAAAGGAAGATGGACTGCTGAAGAGGATAAAATCTTGACTGATTACATTCAACAAAATGGTGAAGGCTCCTGGAAAACCTTGCCCAAGAATGCAGGTATATATATATATATGGTTTCATCATGTGTTCATTTTGTTTCAAATTTTAATTTTACATAATTCCATGAAGGTTTGTTGAGGTGTGGAAAGAGTTGTCGACTGAGATGGATCAATTATTTGAGATCGGACGTGAAGAGAGGTAACATCACTCCTGAGGAAGAAGAGATCATTGTCAAATTGCATGCTGTTCTTGGTAATAGGTGCGGCTTTGCGTCTTCGTATCAAAATGCCTTTCATTAATTACTTTATACTATATCATTTCTGAAACCAAACCGTTGGATTTTTCTTTTTCTAAAATACAACTTGTTAAAAGTCTCTTAACTTATTCATTCTCACACTTTTAAATACAACATCACAAGATTCCCTTTAATCCCTTAATGTCATTAAATTAAATTAACAACATAGCAGAGATTTGAGCCCGGAACATTAATTGGTGCTTGAAAGAAGCCTAGGCCATACATTCGAGACAATTGTTCCATCACATCAAAAGATATCACCTTCTTTAGGAATAAAAAATTAAGTTTAATTGATTATAAACACTCTTAATTAAGCTACTTTATCAAGGTATAACTCAAGTGATATTTTTAGACAAGGTGATTTTAAAGGGATGTTTGCTTCACAAATAATTTTCCAAGAAATGATATTTCTAGGAATGTTATTATTGAAAATTTTATTCTTATTAAACATATTTGGTAAAAGTTTTTCATTTCCTGAAATATTTTCTAAATTAATTTTAATTTATGAAAAACAAATAAAATTTAAATAAAATAAAGAGTGAAATAAAAGACTCTCATCCTTTTTATATGAATAGAGAGTTAGCAAAACAAATGTACTAAGATTCCAGACAATAAGAGATATTCAAAAATATTTTTTCATAACTTATACCGTGCATAACATAAAATAAAATAATTGAGAATAACTTTTTATGACTTACAATAAACACATTTTAAGGTGTCATTGGATCACTAGCAGAAGGAATTCTCCTTTTTATTTTATAAAAAAGCCATTAATGTATAAAAAAATGAAAGATGAATATAAAATTATATTATGCTGTGAAATGAAATTTGAAACTAAGATAATTTATTCCTTTTTAAAGCTAATATTTTGAACTAACAAATCGTACTTTATCTTACATTAGCACTTAAAGAACGACAACAATTGTTTGAGCAAACACTCTTGTCTCCAAGACGTGACTAAAAGAATATATGAGAAAGATATTATTTTCTGACATTAAAACAAAAAGGAAAAAATCGCGAAGGGATGTTGGTTTCGCCAATCTTCTTCAATTCCTCATTTATGGTTCTGTCCGAAACCTTCTTCAACACTCACCTCCAATTCTTTGCACACTTTTTTGTCATCACTCAACAACTCACAAAGCTAGAGAGAAAAACAATATAACCGGAACATCGAGATTATTTTGATGCACAAAATTCCAACATACCATAAAGCAAAATTATCATATTGCACGAATTGTGCACTTAATTATGTTGGCCAATAATTATTAAGAGAGTTTATCTAAATCATTTTATTAAAGAGTGTGCGTTAATTCTTATCGACTTTGATTTTTTCTTGAACTAAAAAAAAGTTGCCCAATAATTAAGGAAACATTGTTTGACATTTTATAAAGAGTGTAAATATTATAGCAATTAGATGACTCTAAATAGATATTTAGGTATATTAATTCCTCGCTCAACCGGTCATATCCTAATTAACTTCAGTAAAAATTATCTATCTCAAGAAAAATGAAAAATATCGAAGGAATTAAATGAAAGTGCTCCGTAACATTGCCAACCAACAACTCTAAATTCCTATGTGAAAAATTTTCTTAATAAGCAAATAAAAATATTATGCTGTAAGAAAATATAATACTGCTTCAGGAAAATGTCAACAATGGAAGCCACTTTCTTTATTTAAAAAGGTTTATAATCTTATATATAAAAATTAAAGAAATAAATATTCAATATTTTCAAAACGTAACGAAACCTAAAGTGACGCAAAACATGAAACCAAAAAACAAGACCTAGTACTTGAATGATTTAGTTTTGTTTTTTAATTTTTGGAAAGAGATTTAAAAAATAATTTTGAAAAACAGTTTATAAATAGTTTACACATGATATATATTTATTTTAGAAAGGTTTTAATTATATTTTATATTTTTATATTTTTTAATTTTTAATTTTTAATATTTTTCTATCTTTTTTAAATTATAACATTGTGTTTCTAATTTTTAAAATTATTAGATTGTTATTTACTTTTAAGTTTTGAGTGAAAAATGAAAATAATTTAATAATGAATGTCAATTACGTGATTTTAAAAATAATTCAATTAATTATATTTATTTATTATTATGAAAATCTTCAAATTACAAAATTAAGAATAATTACATTATTCAATTACTATAAAACTAATGTTTTATGTTAGTCGACATTTAACATTTAATAATGCACAAATTCTCTGTAGCTAGACAATATTATGATTTTAAAATACAAGACTAAATGTAAAAAATTAAAAAAAAAATGTAATAACCATTAACCTTTTAATAAACGTCGAAAAAGGTAGGTGTTAGGTAGAACCAGTTACACGGTCAAGTGGACCTATTCACTGCATTTGATACTTCAACTACTGTACCAAATTCTCAGGAGTAGGTTAATTGTATGCATTTATTTGCCTTAGATATTTCCTTTTCTTTTTTTACTCAATATATAGTATCTATTTCCAATTTTGTACAATCATTATTAAATTTTAAAGCAAAATAAATAGTTACAAGAAAATATCTAGGAAAATGGACTATTTTCACATTATTTTTGCTTTACTTCTTTTTCACAATATACACTTCTGCAAGAAATACATAGGCTATGGATTTTTAAACGGGTTGATTTTATTAGATGTTTTTTAATTAATATATGTGCAATTTAATTTGTTGCCATCATCAATTATATAGTTAATTTTGGTTTAATACGATGTTCGCAAAATTGTAACTTTTTTGAAATCCAACCTTCACAATATGATTACTTAGTCAAAAGTATTTGCTTCAAGACGATTGCATATTTTAAAATATATATATATGATTCAGAAACTACAGTCATGAGAAAAGTTTAAATTAAAAAAATAAAATATTTTTTTAGTAGGAAACTTAAATATTAATGTGTTGTACGAAAAAATTATGCTTTTTTTAGAAAGGAAAACTTAGCATGAAGAAAGTTTTGTGCAATTTACCCAATTTAATTGGAAAATTCACTTTGCAAACAATTACTTGCTGGCTGTCTCCACGATACGATCGTACTCAAAGTACATTGGGCCACAACACAGAGTTAGGTATAAGGGCCGAGGCCTACATGGCCCATTTAGGTTCGGTTTGTTTACAGAGTTAGGTGTAAGGGCCTACATTATCCATTGAGGATTGGTTTGTATTGAGTTAGGCCAACATGATCCATTTCGTTTTTTTTTTTTTATTCTTCACGGAATTCCTACTTGCACTCCTCACCTATTTCTTTCTCTTCATACACCCATCTTTTACTTTTATTATCTTTTCCAAATATTCCTATTCTCTCTCCCTCCTTCCTCCCCTCCCCTCTCCTCTGTCCTCTTCTTTTTTATCCAGTCATTCTAATCTTCCATTTTTTTTTCTGAATTATAATTATTTTTTTATATATTATAGAAACTTGTTTGCAAAGTATAAAATTTAATTTCAACTACTTTTTATAATATATTATCAATGTTGAATCACACTTTTCTAAATAGTATATTTGTAAAACTAATCTCTAGGTAGGTAAAAATCGATTTACAATAATAATTCACTCACACTATTCAGTAATAAATTAGGAAAAACCGTTTAAGTAAACTATATTTGGAAAACAAATTTATAAAAAGAGTAATTATGTCAAAGAGATTGTGACGGAGGGAATACTTCGTTGTTATGGCAAGCGAAAGAGATGTTGCTATAGGAAAAAGGAGAGGTTATGACTAGCAAGGGGAAACAGTGAAATAAGCTAAACTCAGTGAGCAATGTTCTCATGCCCGCGGGTCTATGCGATGTAGGAGCCTAGGGCACCAAATTATTATTGTATTAAAAATTGGATCAAAACCTCATTGAATAGCATGAATTTGTTTAATTAATAAAAAAATTAATATATGTTTTTCTTACTCCTGATTCCAAGTAGAGATCTTCAAAATTGAACAAAACTAAATTGAAAACCAAAAACCGAACCACCCAAATTGAAAACAGCAAAAAATCATTTTAGTTTGGGGTGATTTGATTTTTATAATTTTCAAATCGTGCAGTTCGGTTCGATTTACCGTTTGAGATGTTGAACTCGCACCAAACTAAACCAAAATCGTTAATCTTTAGTTATTTTAGTAAATTCCCAAAAAGGCATATACAATTACTCGCTATTTTCTAAGTTTATAAGATTTTGACATAATTTTTAATCAAGATTTTTAATTCATATGAATTCATTGATGAATAAATATTTTAGCAAAACTATTTGATTTAATTTTATTGGATACAATTTGACGATAACCACTAGAAGAATGTAATGTTTAAATGATTACTTTTATATAATTTTGTTGGGAGTGGCTAAACTTTTATACAATTTTTAAAATAAATTTTTTCCATGTATTTTTTTATGCTTAATAATAGAAGTTTTAAACTGCAAAACTAAATCAAACTGCAAAAGATTGGTTTTGTTTAGATTTTATAATTAATCTAAACCGAACCAAACCATACTGCATTTATTTTTATAATTTGGTTTAGACTAGTTTTAGACTAAAAATCGCATTAAACCACATCTTGAACACCCTATTCCCAAGTGGGGGGTATCTATGAAAGAGACTCTCACACTCAAGTTAGAGAGTATTTGGATTTTTTGTAATAGAGAAGAATACTGGATATGGAAAAGAGTGATATCAACACATACCTTTGTTTTGATTTCATTTTCTATTTATAGTAAATACTTAGTTTTTACCTATGTGATATTGCTTTTGTTTGCTAGTCATTATTGTTATTTGTCGGGCATTAATTTTTTCCATTGGTTGCTATCCTTACCTATTGGTCATGGGAACTAATCTTTTTTACTATTTGTTTAAAAGAGATTTCATTATTCGACAATACCAAAATGCCACATTCTTTTATCAATGTCTACAATGAAAGTTGAAATATGCTTGTGTATGTATGTATATATATAGAGAGAGGAAGAAAGGATTTACTTACTCCAAAAGTAAGTTTAACTTAATCATTCATCTTCTTCTTGAAATATAACGGTTAAAATTAGTTACTCATTACAAACATTAGTTTTAAAAAAATAGATGGTGAGATGAATAGTAAGTGTTTGTTTTGCAGCAACTTTATAAAACTCTTTTTGGTATTTTAGTATTTAAAAACTAAAAAATTTGTTTGGATAGTGTTTCTTAAAACAGTTTTAAAAAATAGTTCTAGTTTTTTAGTTTTTAAAAACTAAAAAACAGGAACAACTATAAGTAATTTTGCTTTTCAGTTTTCTATTTTTATTTTGAAAACACAAAATATAATAAGAATATTTTTTTTGTTTTTTATTAATGACATTTCTGTAAATATAAACAAGTTTTTTTTTCCATTTTCAAATCTTTAAAACTATTTTCAGATAACATTTATCAATCAAGTTTTTTTTTCTCTTCTTCTAGAAAATTTTTTTTGAAAACTTTTAAAAACTAAAGAACAAAATCAAATTAATCAAATCCTAATTGTTTTAAACTTGCTCCTCTAATAAGTGATCTCTCATCATAAAGGATATATATATATATATATATATATATATATATATATATATATATATATATATATATATATATATATATATATATATATATATATATATATATATATATATGCGTGTGTGTACATATGTGTATATATATGTACTTGTTAACCACATCACATATTTTTGTACTTTCAGTATTCTTATGAGAATCAATTTTGTACTCTTTTTTATTTTATGAAAAAGCATTGCCCTATAAATATTAGGGAATGTATAAAAGCATGCAAGAATACCAAACTCATTTCTTTTAGAAAACTTCTTGTTAAAGTAACCTACAAAGTTGCTAGTCCACTAAAAAAATTGACAAAATTCATCTAGGTCACACTAATTTTTGGCTTGAACCGGTGACAAAATCAAGTCTTTTGAAATAAAATGAAAAAGGAATAAAATGATATCACTAAAATGAAATCAATATATTTTAGCTTAAGTATAAAAAAGTAAAATAATGTTTAACATCTAGATATTGGATCCGTATCAAAGGATTTTTATAAATCTTGGCCTAATATTCAAACAAATTACAATCAAGTTGATTGGTTTGGTTCGTTATGATCTAATCAAATTGAAAATCTAAATACTTTTTTATAGGAAAATTTTTAATTGTTAATATTGTTAGTAAAGAGATTTAAACCACGACTATTCCCTCCCCCGTCTCCTATATGTGTATTTGCCACTAGATCAGTCTTATAACTATAATCTAGATTCAAAAGTTATTTGAACAAATGGACACCCTTATTATTACCCCAAAATTAAGCAAACCCCACAAGTTAGGTGAAGAATGAGAAAACGTCAACATCTAAATGAGGTAGCTGTTATAGGACTTGCAACATATGCAAATCACAAGTAAGAGTAACGTTTATTTGCAAATTTAGTTGTTAATGTTGTTAGTAGAGAGATTTTAATCACGACTATTCCCTCCCCCTTCTCCTATATGTGGATTTGCCATTAGATCAGCTTTATAACTCTAATCTAGATTCAAAAGTTGATTTGAACAAATAGGCACCCTTATTATTACCCCAAAATTAAGCAAACCCCACAAGTTAGGTGAAGAATGAAAGAACGCCAACATCTAAATGAGGTAGTTGTTATAGGACTTGCAACATACGCAAATCACAAGTAAGAGTAAGGTTTATTTGCCTATAAAAGTTATAATATTTTAATAATTTATGCAACTAGCTATTATAGGACTTGCAACATACACAAATTTAGATGTTGGTGTTTTCTTATAGGACTTACAACATACTATTATAAGACACCCATGTACGATAATAATATTTTAATAATTTATGTAACTTTTATAAATACCTGTAGGATGTAAATGTTGATATTTATTGGTTCCTTTTATACATAGTTTCATTTTCTTATAAAAATGCCTTTTTTATCAAATGCATTGTTTGTATAAAAAAAATTATATCAATTAAGATTTTCTTGGTTGGTATGAGAAATAACGTCTCATTTGGTGATATTTAAATGATCAATATTAATAAACAAATTTACATAATATTTTTAAGTAATAATGTGATGATTATTAAATTTTAGTCTTAATTATTTATCCATGGTTATATTTTTAAGTAGTCTTGTCTTTCTATGTGTGTATAATAAAGGGTAAATATTGTTTTAGTTTAATTACACTTTCAAATTCATTTAACTTTCAAGCTCTTAAAAAAAACTTTCAAGTTCTAGTGGTTATTTACTTGTTTTTTTAATGTGAACTTACATACACATTTGGTCATAGGTGGTCTGTGATAGCTGGACATTTACCAGGAAGAACAGACAATGAGATAAAGAATTATTGGAACTCTCACCTAAGGAGAAAGATCTATTGCTTCATGAGATCTCTAAATGAGTCTCTTCCACCCATTGACATGTCTGTTGTAAACTCTACCACATCTAAGAGAAGAGGCCAAGGTTCAAAAAACAAGCCAACAATGGAAGAGGAAAAGAACATGGCTTTGAGCCAAAACTCCTATGAGTCAATGCCTAGTTGTAATAGAGAAGAAGGTGAAGAAATTTCCATGATGGATGTTCATTATGACATGGAAGGCAATGCAAGTAGTACATTTGGGTCATACCCCAATGTTGATGGTTTAAGACCATTTTATCAACAATATTGGTCTGATGATGAAATCATGAGACTTACTCACATACTTGAGAATGAGGTATTTATAAACCAAAATGGTAATAATATAACCCTTAATAAGGAGCCTAATGAAAATGATTGTGCCCAGATGCAAGTGGATGTAATGGGAACAAGTCAAGAAAGCAAGAACTATGGTGTTTGGAACTCATCCAATGGGGAAAGTGGAGAATGGTACCCTAATTATTCATCAGTGAATTCTGTCATTGATTATCAGTGGTCTGATTGGGACATGGGAGGAAGTGTTCAATCGAATAATCAATGGAACCTTTATGATGATCAAGTGATGAATTGCTTGTGGAGCACTGGAATTGGTGAAATAAATGGTTTTCATCCATAACCTATTTGGTTGCACGAATATGTTGGAAATAAATTTGTTCATATATATAGTATGTATAATTTTATTTTCTAATAGCTTCATCAAATTAGGTTGGAGGCAATTTAAATAGAAGTAAAAGCAGGCTAGTTGTCTTGTTAGTTATTTATGCAATTTTCAAGATGTTATAGTATTAAAATCTATGTTTCCGTTGTATTGAATATAAATAAAGGTGTATCAATATTATAATGTACTAAAACATCATTCAAAAGCATGATGACATTTATTTGTGTTCCTTAATAGGAGAATTGTGTAACTTTGTAAAGTCATTTTGATGTAATAAGAATGGATTTTTTTTTCTCTACTAGAAATAATGAGAATGACTTTACTATAATATTTCGTAACTTATAGCTTCTAATATATTTCTCATTAAATATATAAATATTGTCTAGGCTTTGCTCCTAAAATGGGTTTAATTAGTAGACAAAAGAAAAAATATAAATGTCAAGAAACCTTTTATGAGTTTGGTTTATCTCTTCTCTAGTATTGGAATTTTCCAGTAAGAAATGAGAAGACTTATGGGTCGTGTGGGATTCACCAATATTGATGGTCCTACATGACCCAGATTCTTTCTCTCTTCGACTGAAAAATTCCTAGAAAGGATATTTTTTCACCTTTTACATGGTTTTTCTTCCTGTCTTACAAAAAAGAGAAAAATATTTTTCTTGTTACTTGTTTTAATGTTTATATCATCCTTCTAATAATTGACACATAGTTATGTCTCTGTTTGAAAAGTTTAAACTGCAAATTTTATTACATTGCTCTCCAAAGTCATAAATTGTCAAGTCTTATCAACTTTACTAAAATAAAAGGTCATTCTATTATCAGTCACTAATTCTTGTTTTAGTATTAGTTCACCTTTGTAGTTTTCATCATTCTAAAAAATAAAGACAAGTTACACCTAGATAAAAGTTACTTGTTGTAGCATCTACAAAAAATAGAGAAAACAACTCATGTAGACACAAGTCCAAACAAGTAGTCTATATGTACTAGAAGCAATCAGCTTTGTCAACCAATTTGCACATAGGTTTTATTTCCTAAATGTATGTTGAAATGATAAATATCACTTTGGTTGAAACTCTCGAATAAAGTTTACAAGAAATATATGAAAATGGTATGTATGGATATTTTTTTATAAAAGTTGAATAATTGCTAAGGAGTTACTTTCTCATATAAATTTACAAAATCCTATATTCCAAGCTAGTTATAAAGTAATTCTATGCAGGTCTACATGCATAATGATTCTATATCACTATAGTTAGAGTATCCAATAATTCATCGCCTCATTGAGTCACCAATGATACCACCAGACCCAAATATTTCATGATTCCACGAAGAGCTTTCATCTGCACTAATCTTCACAAAATATATTGTTATTGGAGTTCAAGATATAAGACATTGGGTTGGTCAGTCATCAACTTTATCAAAAGTTGATTTTATTTTGCTTAAGATATTTCAATTTGTCTAGATTTCACATGATTTAATATAAAGTTTATGATTTAGATTTATTTGAACATGCATTTTAATTATTTTTAATTACTTAAAATTTAATTTTATCAAAACCAATTATGTAAACTTTAAAATAAATGGATATGTTAAAACTAATATTTGCTTTAATTTACAAAAAATGTCTTACTTTAACGATAATAAATAGTTGTACACATAGTTTGTCTCAAGAAAAGACAAAGCAAACATATCCCAAATTGATTAAAGTTATGTTTCATTAGTTTTTTTAGTTTAAAATGACTCAAATTATGTTAAACAAACTCTGCACTACCACAATACGCAAGTAGTGTTGGAGGAGCCAGTTGTTTGTGTAGAAACAAAATCTTCTGGAAGAATTAATGACTTTATTACAAAATACATGTGTATTCTAACACTCTAAAGTTATTGGGTGTGGTTGGAAGATAATTCAAAACATTTTTTCTATGTCACCACGTTATAAGTACATCCAAAGTTTTTGTGTAATGGACATTGAATTACAACATCAATATAGGCCCTCTTAGGAAGAACTTATATTATAAGAGTTTATTCAATAAGAGTTTCTTACTTAAGAACTTATAGTATAAACTCTTAAATTCAATAAGCTATTTGTGTTTGGGTATATAAATTTACAAGCACTTATATGATAATAAAATACTTGTATATTATATATATATATATATATATATATATATATATATATATATATATATAGTAGATAGATAGAGAGAGAGATTGAGAAGGGGGAGAGAGAGAGGTAACCAGTGGTAGGCAGCCAAGATTAAGCTACATTTATATCTTTGATGTAATTCCATATTAATTTTTTTATTTATGTGATGCTTGATAAATATTGAATTTTTTATTTAGGATCATCTCAAGGTTGCAAATTTCAGAGATAAAGGATTAAAAAATTTGTCTAAGATGAAGATCTTTTTTAAGGATACTATGGCCATGGGTGATTATGCATGGGCATGAAGATCCAGAACAAGAAAAGAAAGTGTTGAGACAAATGATGTAATAGATGCACCAATGATTGAGGAATGTGATGTTGAGGATTTAAGTGTACAAGGAAAAGACATAATAGCTCCTTCTAATAAAAGGTTAAAAAGAAGAAGAGGTGTGAGGGATAATAACAAAGGTAATGTTGGTCATAGAATGTGTGACTAGTTTGAACGTCAAATTGAAAGCCTCAATAGTGAAAATACCGTTACTAGTGAGGAAAATAATAATATTCTTATTGTTGTTAATTTCTTAGACATGCTTAAACAATTGTCAGGGTTGGAGTATGGAATTGAGACTCATATTCTTGGTATCAGACTTATAAAATTAAAGGCAAATAGGGAGACATATGTTCTACTTAATGACTTTGTGCTTCAACTTAGTTGGATAAATAGTCATACCTTGGCTGACGTGTCTCGTCATTAATTGTGTCAAGGGACATTTTTAGTATATTATGGGTTTTCTAGAATGTTATGTTTTAAGGGATGTTTTCTAGTATGCTATTTTTTTCCCATTTGAATTCCATCATATGATTTGTGTAGGGAACTTTTTTGCGTAGAATTGAATTATCAATTTATAACAATATTGTTTATCATTTATCTTTTTTTTTTAAAGTTGATGAAAGCAATTATTGTTATTCTTATATTTGTAAATTGCACAGGATGTCTACTACTAGTACAAATGATACCACTTCTAAGTCAGATAGTGACAACTCATGTGATAGTTTTCATTTGTCACAAAGTAAAAAGAGAAAAAGGCTATTATTGTTAATGGCAATGCATACTACTAACTATTTCTTAAATTGTGTAGTAAAAAGTCCATGTAGGACTTTTGCATTAACAGGTCAAGAATGGGTTCAAGAGATTATCAATGAAAATGATATTTGTTGTTATCAACATATTAGAATGAGAAACCAACATGGGCCTGGGAATTCATGAACAGGTTAGAATTTTCTTATACATCTTGGGACAAGAAGGTTCAATTCGTAATGTAGAAGTAAGATTTCAACATATTTTTAATGTGGTACTTGATATTTTTAAAGATATTGTAAAGTCTTCTAACTCTAACTTCAAACATATTCCTCATAAGATTGCTCACGTCTACACAACAACTAATGTAATGGCTATATGTGATTTGAATATGTGTTTCACATTTGTGTTAGCAAGATGAGAGGGCTCTACATATGATATAATGGTCTTTATGAATGCACTACGCATGCCTAGATTACATTTTCCACATCCTCCTCTAGGTTACTAACTTGTGTTTTTTTTTTTAAAAAAAATATCACAGATAAAATGTGTCTAATATTTTTTATACTCTTTCACATGTAAATATTACCTTGTTGGTGCTGGTTATCCTAATTTTACAAGCTACTTAGGGCCCTATAAAACCACTAAGTATCATCTTCCCCATTTTAGATTGGGGCCTAGAGCTAAAGGGAAGAATGAAGTGTTTAATTATTTGCATTCTAGTCTCTGAAGCACCATTGAACGATCATTTGGGTATTGTAAAGCTAGATGGAAAATATTAGGCAATGTCTTCTTTTCCATTGAAAACTACAACTCACATTATTGTTGCTTATATGGCTTTGCATAATTTCATAAGAAGGAATAACACATGTGATGAAAAATTTCTTTTATTTGATGAGAATGTTGAGTTAGAGAGCAATGTTGATGTACATGATGCTAGACTTGAGAATATCACATGGGATGAGACAAATCAAGAAAGTATTAGACAAATGGAGCGAGACACCATTAGAGACCAAATGCCTATAACTTTCTAGCTTTATTTTTCATGTTTATATGACATAGAAGTTATACTTTAAAACTTATAAATATTGTGGTATTACATTTGTAAATTTATTGGAGATTATAATAATGATCTATTTTTCTTTGACATTGGTGGATTTTTTTTTTTAATCTTTTTTTGTAATACTTTCATTTTATTCATCTAGTATGTTATTTTTTTTTTTTAAAAAAAAAATAGACAAATGCTTATAAGTGTTTATACGGTGATGCATCCAAACACTATTTTCATATAAGTGCTTGTAAATGTGTATATTCAAATACAAATAACTTATTAAATTTAAAAGTTTATACTCCAAACTCTTATATAAAAAACTCTTATTAAATAAGTTCTTATATTATATGTTTTTTCAAACGTCAACTTTTATTGTAGACCAATTACTTATTTGAGGAACTAATATTTCTCTTTTTGAAGGATTATGTATTTTTTGCAAATTGCATTCAGAAAATACGGATAATTTATTTTGGTATTGTTGGATTGTAAAGTTGATCTGGGAAGGTATTTTTGGTTGGATAAGTATTTCTATGGCACAGGTTTTGATAATTCACGATTTTGATATAATTGTGTTAGTTAAACTCTACCTAACAGTGATTGTAGTACAGGGAAAAGGTTCCCTCTGGCTTTTTTGTCTTTGTATAGTTCTGTGGATAATTTGTTTACGTGGTTATTTATCTGTTTCCTCTCTACTTCTGATATAATTTTTCTATAATACCTTTTAATTTATATAATATATAAATTTTTTTGTATATATAATATTTAATCACAATCCTTCATTCATAATAAATTTGATGTTTTTACTCGTTATTATTTTAAAACCACATAAATAAAAAATTATAATTTAATATATGAATAAAAATCTTTTAGACTGAAAATGTAAACTAATTAAATATATATATATATATATATATATATATATATATATATATATATATATATATATTTTGCTTTACAAAAAAAATAGTGTTTACGTTTAAAATTTGACGGTAGTTCAAATAAGATTACATAAAAGATATTCATTAAAAAAACATCCACCAAAGTTGAACTAAAATTAGTTGAGAATTTACTCAAATTCAACACACAACTTAATTACCGGCACAATTATGCCCAATGTCAAAGTGAAGTACTATGCTGTATAAAGCAACTGTTTGTTCAATTCATTCATATAAAGCAACAGCTTCTATCACCAAATAAAGACTTGATAATGCTACTTTTATAAAGGAATCAATAAGACAATACTTCATAATCAAACAGCCGCAAAATCAATCATTAAGGTCTTTTTACAATTGCAAGAATTCAGTGACAACATCATCAACCAAAGAATTAAATATTTGGTCCACAACCTCTGATCCGAGTTCAAAAGTATTAACCTCATAATCTAGCCATCTTCCATATTGACTGCTCATGTCCTTGTCCACAAGCTCATCTACCATTGAGTCTCCCATTTCTCTCCAACCTGAGATCTCCTTGTACAAATCGTCTGCCAACCATTCTTTTCTTTTCACCATTTCAAGCCCTTTGGTCCACATTTTGTATCCTCCTCCTACATAATGCTTGCATCTCAAGTCCAAACATTCACTCACGCAATCAAATGTAACTTTCCTTCTCATCCTAGACTCTTCATCACGCTTAAACCCTCTGTTCCGTCCTTCCAACTGTATGAATAGGTGAGAGTTTATAACTTCATTAGCTCGGCCAAGGGAAAATTCCATATACATCCACTCAACATTACACAATATATCTTTCACATAGTCCAACTCCCATGTACTTGAGCTTCCAAACCTTGTGACAGAAAATGTACTCGTGTGCATCCTAATTGTGTTCCCAGCTGATGTTGAAGAAGCTGAATCAGATAACTCTGTGTCTGATTCACAGGGGTAGAACTTCTTTGAAAAATTTAAGCCATGAACTTCTAGAGCTTGAACAGATGGGCACAACTTGCTTCCTGAAAGTAGATAATGTATTAGCACTCCTCAGTCATGAAATAACTAATTTCAAAATAGGTAAATTAAATACCCATATTTATGCATAAACATAAAATACCTTCTGTACTAGTAATATCTGTGCTCAATGAAGATTCACAGCTTTCAATTGAATAAGAAGGCTCAAGAACAGATATTGGACTTGGGTGTCGGCAATTGAATAACTGTGGTTCCATCTCATCAATCTGCAAATAACATGAAAATCATTTAAATACCTACTCAATGTGGCAGAAAATCATTAGGAATATGCTATCAATTAGTATAAGGGTCAATGCAATTGGTACTTTTCCAGTGGTGTTGTTACAACCTGTAATTTTAATCACATAATATTTTAACTAAACAAAATTGGTTTATGACGTGATTTTAACTACTTATTACAATCCGCTAATATGGACTCGGATGAGGTTAACTGAACTCAAATCCGGTTAAAGTTAAACAAGAAATCAATGCAGCCTAAAAGTCAAGAAATAGTCTATGAAACCAACTGATCATTTCACTTAATTCACACATAACTGCATTTGTCCAGGCAAAAGGAAAATTAGTTTTAATGTTTTGATGCCATACTAACTTCAAATTGAAATGCCCATTTGCTATTCAGTTTTTGAGTAGTGCCCGTGTAGTAGAAGCAACACAAATCAAAACCCTATCGTAATTGTTTACTTGCAAAAATTAATTTTACTGGGTAAGAACCTGTATCTTTTGTTTCCTTTTAATATAAGAACATTTTCAACACAAAATAATGAGCTTAACTTTTTGTTTTGAGCAAATTACACTTGCACTTTTTTTTTTTTTTTTTTTTTATATTTTGAACAAAATAATAAGTTTTAGTCAAATTACACATATTTATATTTTTTTTTTTATATTTCTACACCCTTTATATTTGAAAATAATACATTGACATTCTTTATACACTAACACCCTTATAAGTGATGTTAAAACAGGGAATGTTTCACAAAATCTTAGGGAGTAGTTAATGTAATTTTTGTTTGGACATTTAAGTGACCCTATATTGTTCTGATTGACATGCATGAATGATAAATACAAAAAATTAAAAAAAAATGTGAGAATTTTAAAGATGGTCACATACCCATGAGTTATGCTTCAATGACAATTCAGGAGGACCAGAGAAGGAGATTTCTGAATCATAGTTACTGCTTAACTTGTCCGTAAATAACACATCCTGGTCTTTTTTCTCATGCAACCTCGGATTGACGCTAATTACATTAAGGCCGGTTACTTGATCATCTGGCATTGGAGCAGTAATGGCAGGTTGCCTTACTTTAGAAGGGTCATGACAAGCTGTTTCCATACACGTTAATTCCCTCAACTTCTGTTCCAAAAGGATACCTAAGGCATCACCGCCTATCAAATTGTATCCTATTGGAGACCTTGTATTGTCTGAATCAAGCAGCACTCTTTTAATGCGTTGATCCAAGGAAAGACCATTAGTATTCTTGCCAGCTTGTCCAGATGTCTCAAAGCCTGGATTGCTCCTTGCTAACGGTGTAGTAAATGTGAAGGAAACTACATCCATATCTTTCTTTTTGACTTCTTCAGCCCAACTATTTTGTTTATTACTCACTAGGTTAGACTTAACAGGCTTCTTAGTTTTTTCTATGAACAAATTGTCCACAACTCTATCATTCCAATCCTTGTCTGTAGACCTTTTTTTTCTAGGAAAATTGTTTGTGCTGGTATATAAAACTTCCTTTTCACTATCTGTCACCTCCATGGCTGACTTTCTGGATCCAACTTTAGATTTTGCAATGGATTTATTAGTTGAGCTTCTATGACGTCCATAAGAGGAATCCCCTGTCAGAACTTTTCTACTGTGTGAATTGGTAACCAACAGCTTCGATGGTAATTTGTCTTTGTCAATTGCATGATTCTGTTTCAGATTATTCTGCCGGAGAGCACCTGACGAATTGTGAGCCAAAGATTTCTTAGGCAAATTTTTCTTAACATTTGCCTTCATTGGTTGGTTGGATTTATTGTCAGTATGCTCTTTCTGGGTCATCAAACTTCTTCCAGCAGTCAAACTCAAACCTTCCCTTCTTTGAACATTCACTTTTGCTTGGATTGCAAGTGAAATGGACTTCCCCTTATTCTTCAAAGAAGAGTCTTCTTCCTCGTGTGTAGGAGATTTGACGGATGTATCAACTGATCCACTCCAGCTTCTGTTCAAAGATTGTCCTTTTAGATACTTGGCAGCATTTGACTCAACAGATCTTTGAGAAGAATCGGAAAGCCTGACTGTTCTTTGAGAAATTTCTCTTTTCTCTTTTACATCACGAGTCCTGGAGGTCGTGGGAGATGGCCCAACTAGAGGTCCTTTTTGTGAAGCCTCCAACTTATCTTTAAGTTCTCTAACCCTCAATGGTGTTGATGATGGTACCAGAGGTGTCTTAACCTTGGTACTACTAGCTTGGGATCCAGACTCAATAATTCTTGCTGCAGCCTCCATTATATATGCAGCATTATTGGTTGGAACAAAGCCAGGATTCTTAATAGGGGACAAAAGTTTATGGTGTGTAACAGGAATTGATTTAGCTGATTTTGGAGGCAATACTTCCGTTTGAAACTTTTCAATTGGCCTTGTAATGACCTTTTGTGGCTTTGGCTCCACGAAGTTCCTAGAACCCTCAACCTTTTCAACCAGCTTCCCGGAGTATGGAGTCTGATGGTCATGCTGGTGACCAAGATTTTTCTTGAAGTACTGAGAGTCTTGAAGGGATTGAGTATCAAAATATGGGGTAGCATAAGGATCAGAAAAACTGTGAGGCAAGGAATCTAATCCCATAAGCCTGGCAACAACACCAGGGGCCCTTGTTCCACATGATTCATCATCGGTAACAGATGAAGCATAACTATGATCACAACTCCCTCTAAGACTTGCCCCTAATCCATTTTCATCTTCATCAACCTGAAAGAATTAAAGAAGTAACTATCACATTTCATACCATGAATACATACTCAAAAACACAATTGAGATTGCAAGATATATAATACCAGATAGGAGGGATGTGTTAGTGCCACTTTGTAATCGACTTTTCTTCCCTGTTTTAAATGCTCTGCCAATGATTTAGAAAAAAAAAATTACCAAGAGCAAAACACAAAATGACTAGACCAATAAAATTTGGGAATCAGTGATGCAAAACAATTGACAAGAGATTAAAAGCACCATTGTATATTCTATGAATGAATGAATGAATACAGTAAAGTACCAGGTAAATCTGACTTGGCTGCAAATAATTTCTTACGGGATTTTGAAGTCCAGTCAAACAACTGGAAAAAACCACCAACATAACCTCCTCCACCTTTGGTCCCTTCTCTTTCAACTCCCATTTTAAAAGCAGAACTCAGTAAACCTTCCACACAAAACAAGAACGAAGCCTTCTCCCACTAAGTGATATTAGCTACATGAATCACACAGTGTCATATGTCTCGGTTAAGGACAGTAAACCTTCAAGACACATCAGGAAAAAATTGACATGAAAGATTAAAATTGTTAGTCAAATTAATTATATAAAGATTTGCACAAGCTAACTAACTAAAATTTTAAAGGAGAAAAGTATACATTTATATGATGGGAAAATTAACAAGGAACACAGTAATTAACCAAAACACTTAAAACAAACACAAACACCAAGATTTCAATAGTACGATTCTCTGTATCTCTAGATCTATTTTGGAAGAAAGCAACCAGATAGTAGTGGACAAAACCAAAAATCCGTTTGATGGTTCACATTGTAAATTTGTAATTATCAGTATATCTCCTTTGAGACAACCAACCAGACAATCAATAGTCAAAGCTACACAGACAAAATAGTTTAATAACTTTCTTGATGTTTCTAAACTTGAATGTAATCATATGCAGTCCAAAGAAATAGCAAATAAACATCGACTAATAGCCTGGTTCAACTAATCAAGTAGAAAATCAAAAGATCCATGGTAAAATTTTGAGCTGAGATCAAATGTATATAGCAGACTGCAGACCTAATGCAAAGCGTAGGAGAAGTGGGGTGAAAATTGCAAATTGACTATTATTTGCAAAGGTAAAGGTTTTATGGATCTTGTGTATCTTGGAAAAGTCCAAGCCTTATACGGCCTATTCATGGATTCAAATGTAAACAGAGACATGTAAAGGTTGTCCTTATGCACAGGCATTACTTTTCACCAAAATGAATCTGTTTCAAACTTGCTTCCCATCTATGAAATCATTCTCATCTGCCAAACAACAAACGAAAACCCAAAAACACCAAATTCAGGGCATTCAAAACAAAGAACTTAAACAGAAACCAAATACAAAAAACACACACACAGAGTACCTACAGGGGGAAATGAAACTGTCCAAATTCAAACGCAAATCTGAAAGGAAGAAGCCAACGTCAAGAACCCGTAAAAGAAATGCAGAAAAGATGCAAACTTTGGCATTGAAGCGAGGGCTTACGTTGAGACAACGACCTGGGTCAGCTACGCATTTGAGTAGAGTAAAAGGGAAAAAGAAAGCACCCACCGCAAGAGCATTTTCATTTCTTTTCTTTTTTTCAATGTGAAAGACAAAGGCTTGGTTGAATCAATTGAATGAATAATCATATAGAAGTTGAAGCAAAACAGGAAAATCTTCGGGAACTGAGAGTAAGAGAGAGAGAAAGACAGAGTTTGAAGAGCTAATAAATGGAGACAGGGAAGAGAATTTTCGTTGCATGAAGTAATTGACAATTTGGTAGTATTATTAAAATTTAAAAAATGCTTATTTTGAAATACGTTTGCATTATAAAAATGGAGAGAGTTTACAACGTCTCTCTCGAGAGAGATGGGATTTCAAATTCCAAACGGGGAAAAAGGTGGTCCACGGAGCTTGATAACATCACTGGACCCATGTATTCCGAGGATTGGTTTACCTATTGTAAGATGACACGTGTATCATTGTTCTTTTTGAATGTCTTTTAAATAAGCTCACAACCATAGTTCCAAATGGCAAGTAACAATTATTTATAAAATTAAATTTATTAGAGTAATTTTTTTTAAGGGTACTGGACTGAATTTAGTGATAGGAAGTTGATGTATGAAGTCTTCAAATTATTTTATATTTTTGTTAATGTACATAAAAGTATTTTTAAAAATAAAGAAACTGTGATCCTAAGATATGGATAAAACCTTAGGTTATTTGAATGATTAATTGGAACTAATGTGTGTGTATGGTATATATATATATATATATATATATATATATATATATATATATATATATATATATATATATATATTTTGTTATTTGATCCAAATTTTAATAAAATTAATTATTAAATTAAAATTTCATTTAGTTAAGACATCAAATATATAAGAAAAAATTTAAGTTAACTTAATTTGTCGACATAATATGTGTGTATGAACATATTTATACTCTTTTCTTACAAGACAATATTAAAGAAATATATGTGTTTATGAACATATATTTATAGTTAAAACGTAATGTTAAATAAATATAAAATATATTAAAGTATATATATAATAAATATATTACTCTAATAACATATATTATACATGGATATTAAAATTCTATAAAAAGTATGATTATTAAAATTATAATCTATAATTTATATTATTAATATAGATTTCTATATTTTAATTTTATAAAAATAAACGCAAGTATTAGTGTTGTATAAGATACTTAATACTAATATTAGTGATGATAAATAAACTCGTACCTGTAAGTAATCCTCGATTCAACCCATAGATGCGGTAAATTTCTGATTTGACAGGCACCGTATAGGTATCAAGAATACCCAATTTGTTTAAGTTGAGAATTGGGATATACATACATATCCCATACTTGTACCCATTTCACCCTCTCTTATTTTAATGACTAAATTTTTAGTTTTAACAAAATAAAAGGTTTAACATTTAATTAATAAATTGCAAACTTTGCATTTATTGGATATTTTTTAATTAATATCATTATATTCAAACAAATTATTTTTTACTAAAATATTATTATAAATATTTTTTACGGGTATGGGTATACCCAATATCCAATGGGATGGGGTTGGAAAGAAAAATCTCATATCTGTCAAGGCGTAGGCATGTGGATAGAGATGAGTTTAAGAAGCGGGGAAGAGAATTTCATACCCTTTCTCATCTCACCCCATTGCCATACCTGATTAATATATGTCTAGAGTAAAATTACACTAGTGTAACATATACCAAGTGTTATATCATTCAATAAATTTCAAATAATAATTTTATCTCAAAACTTACTATTGGATTGGAAGTTTATTTCATATAAATTACATATACAAATTTTGACTTAAATATGTTTTTAGTTTCTAATAAATTAACAATTTTTGTTTTTATTTAGTCCTTAACATTTTTTTCTTTGTTTTTGGCTGCTGGTAAATTTTTTATTTAAACATTTTTTAGAAGTTTTCAAAGTGTTATCTAAATGGGTTTAGTGACCAAAGATAAATAAAAAATTTAATACAAAACAAAAACGAAATCCACAAATTTAGTTGAGACTGAAAACATGTTTAAACAAAAAAAAAATATATTAATATAATATTATTTGTTAATTCATTTATATAGATCAAAATTGATGTATATACATCTCGAAATATATTTAAATATAGATAATTTGATTACTTCTTTTATTGATGACCAACTATTAAAAAATTTGAAGCATGATCTATGTGAAATGAACTTACAATCTATTCGTAGGTTTTGAAAAATTATTCAATTAAAAAGCTATTAAGTATTACATGTTATTTGATTTCTCTTCTTATTGTTATATATATATATATATATATATATATATATATATATATATATATATATATATATATATATATATATATATTCTTCCATTTTTAACTTTTAGAATATTTATTTACTCTCATAAGTCAAGGTAATATTAATTAATTTGAAGATATATTTATTATCTATAGACGTGATTGTTTTTCATTGAGAAAGGTTCCAACATTGTTTTTAACTATGCCTATTGAATCAAATTAAATAAAAATTTTAATGATTGTTTCTATTATTTTAATTTAATCTTAAATGAATTTTAATTAGAAATTGAAGAAATGTATTATTGTAATTTACATAAATGTGTCTTAAAAGCTATATTTAACAAAATTATTTACAAAAGTTAACTGGAAAGTGAATAATTAGTTATAACTTGAAAAATTAGCTAGCAGAAAAAAGTTGTTAAAATTATCTCATTAAATCATGAGTTTAGCTATGTTTCATTTACATAAATATGCGCTTACATGTGTATGCACACAAGTACTTTACTTAAAGTTATCTAAAATAAGAAAAATTAGTTATAAATTAAAAAATTAGTTAGAAGTAAAAAGTCGTTAAAATTAGCTCATTAAATCATGAGTTTAGCTATGTTTAATTTACATAAATATGCGCATACATGTATATGCATGCAAGTACTTTACTTAAAATTATCTAAAATAAAAAAAATTAGTTAGAAGTTGAAAAATTAGTTAGAAGTAAAAGGTTGTAAAAATTAACTCATTAAATCATAAGTTTTTTTGTTAAAATTATTTGTTGAAGTAATTGAAAATATATATTAGTATAAATAAAAAATATAATAATTTTATACCTTGTATAGAAAAAATTTAAAAAAAAAAAACTAATATATATTTTAGGGAAAAAACTAGATGCTAGTATTTTTAAAAAATACTATTTGAAGTAACGTCTCAAAACTTATTAGAAACTACTTTAAAAAAGTTAAAACTAGCTAAAAGCCTAAAACACATTTTGTAAATTAATGGTATTGTATTATTTATAAATGAATTTAGTTGGTATACACTATCTGCATGTAAAGATATTTTTACATTGATATTCAATCACAACCCTTCATTCATTCATGGTAAATTTGTTAACTTTACTCATTGATATTTTAAAAATCACATAATTGAATGTTAGTGTAAAGATTCTTTACCGTGACGATCTATACCAATTAAATTTTTTATAAATTACTTTATCACAAGATACACAATATGTTACAATATGTCTTTCGCGAAATTTAATAAGCTTTTTAACTATTCAATTCATTATTAATGTTTTCTTTTAAATTTTTATCAATATTTTTGGTTTTTCACCCTTACTTGTACATTTATTCGATGAATATGTCTTTCTTTTATGTTTTATTACACAATAGTTTATGATATTTTGTTTACTTTTTTAACATACAATTAGAAGTTGCAATGGGTGGAGGCGAGTACAAGTAGTGCATATCTATTTCCTGCCATACAATACTTGTACCTGTTACCCGTTTAAAATCTGTCGGGTACCCATTATAAAAATACTTATGATTTTTTTCAATACTCGCGGGTATTCATGAGTACCCATAGATTTTTTTAAAAATATATTATTTTTTTATCTAAATTTTAATCAAACAAATAATTTATTTGTTAAAAAATCTAAAAATAAAAATATACTAGTAAGTTTCTACAAGATTAATTGGATCTAACAATGGATTAATATAATACATATATATAGATTTTACATTATTGACATTTTTATAAAAAAGATTTAATATAAATAGAATATTCATTTTACATTATTGACATTTTTATAAAAAAGAATTTTATGAATTATTTTTTATAAAAAAGCAACATTGACAACAATAAAATTAGACAACTAATATTTTAAGTTGATTTATTTAATAAAATATTATTTTCTTTAAATTAAATATGTGTAGTATTTTAATTTAGCAGGTAGCTGGTACCCGTGGGGACAGGTACTATGATACCCGCACTCATGTAACTTAAGGAGCGGGTAGAAAAAACTCGTATCTGCGAGTGGTGGATACCCATTTAAATTACTCATGCGGGTATTTTTACGGATTTAATTTGTAGGTATCTGCAAACGACAGATTTTTTTGTCATCCCTACATACAACCTTATTTATGATTTATGTTTGTTTACTTTTTTTATTATTCAACTCTATTTATGTTTTCTTTAAGAAATTATATTATAAAAAATTAGGCTTAATTATAAATTATGTCCCTCAATTTCCCTAATGTCTTGTTTTATGCACTCATTTTAATTATTGTAATTTTTTTCCTTATTTAAAAAAAATCAATTTTTATTCGATCATTATAATTGTTTATTTGGAGATATTAACTATTAATGTGGAAAGTTATTAATAACATGACAATGATACTACATGATTAAACTACAATTTGAATCCCAAATTATACAAATTGTTTACATTTTGCCTCCTAATTTTTAATTGCTAACATTTTTACTCTATTTTTAAAAAGTTTAATTTTTGTCCAATTATTACTTATTAATCATTAATCATTTATTTGGGTATGCTGACCATGTGAAAAATTGTTAATGATATGGCAATAATATTAAATGATTATATTTTAAATTATTTATTTTAACTTGAAATTAGTTTGAAAGAAGAAGACGCATAATTACGAAGTCAGATGAAAGCAAGTGGTATCTCCCATAGTTTTGAATTTCAACCTCATATGTTAGAGAAAGGTGAAATTATGTTAGTGGTACTTGTGTAAAAAAGTTTATCTTGTCGTCATTAATGATGTTTATGCAAAGAAACAATAGCTAAGTTGTTATCATAATGTTTCGGTATAATGTTTTACAATTCTAAAATGTATCAACATTATTATCAATTATATATGAATGTTAAGTTTATGTAATCATGGTTAGTTTCAGTTGGTTGAATGTAAGATCATCTTTATTATCAAGATCTCATTTGGAGTCAAAATGTTAGCAATTAAAAATTAGGGAACAAAATATAAGCAAATAAAAATTAGGTGATAAAATGTACGCAACTAAAATTTAGGTGACAAAATGTAAGCCATTAGTAAAATTGCAAAATACAGATTGTAGTTCAATTATCTAGAGCAAGTGTCACATCATTGATAATTTTCCACATCAATAGTCAACGTTTTCAAATAAGTGGTGAACGATCAATAAATAACGATTGGAAATTATTTTTTTTAAAAAATTAGGAAACAAAATGTCTAATTAAAGATGCGGTGATAAAATGTTAGCTAAGTAAAATTGGAGGACAAGAATTGTTATTAAGTCAAACAATTATTAACATAGTGATTTTAGAAACTTTTATTGATGACTTACCATTATAAAAACTTTAAGACACATTTTTAACAAAGTTTAATTAACATCATTAACAATGTAAAAGATTTTTACATTGCATTCAATCATAATTTTTCATTATTAAATGTTAAAGTCAATCAACTTACCATAAATAGAGAGTTGTGATTGAATATCAGTTAACAATGTATATTAATTAAAATCTTTTTAATAATGTGTTTTATTATTGGAAAAAAGAGAGATGTGCAACCTATTATTTTGAGAGAAAAACACTTCTACAATGTTAGTGTAAAAAAATTTTATACTAACGTTTAATCACAATTTTTTATTTATATGACTTTTAAAGTATTAATTGATAAAGTCAATAAACTTACTTTTTTTACATTGTTTAGTGCATTGGTGTTTTACTCTTATAATAGATGTTAAACTCTTATTTTGAAGGCATTGATTGAAATTTATAAATGTTAAATGTTAGTGTGTTAGTGGATTGAACCCATAACATTTTTCTTCTCCTTCTTACCAAGTTATAGTGACATCAACCTTATATCTCCCAATTTTATATAAATTTTCAAGAAATGATAGTATATACAAGGAAGAATTTAATTTTTTACATTGTTTGTAATATTAACATATACGAAAAGTTATTTTCTAATTAGTGGAAAAATCTATGTAAAAATGTCATCCTTTTTACGTACAACTAATGGTCTTTACATGGTTTCAAAATCAATGTAAAAAGTTTCATATATCCAATGTAAAAGGAATTATTTTTTGTGTTAAGGGTAGTTTAGTTTAGACCAGTTTTTACTTTTATCATAATCAATTTCTATATTTGGATGAGTTTTTTTTAAAATCCTGATTTTTTTTATAAAAAAAAACTCTTCTTTTAACATGTTTTTTATAGTTTATACATTTTGAGTGTTATTTTCAATAAATATTAATGAGTTGGTAAATTTTGAAACAATATGTAGACACAAACAAGAATTAAAATTAGCGTAGCCATAAAGAAAACTAATGAAATTAGATTTTATACATCGGCTTTTAAAGTCATTTATAAGTTCCCATGGACCTTTCTTGTGTGGATAAAGTTGTTGAGGGCATATTGAGATTTCTTGGATACCTTCTCCATTGGCATTCTCTCTTTAAATGAATCTGAAGATTACAGTAATACTTCAGGCAAAACTACATTAATTATCTGTGTCACATTCATTCACAACTCATTTATGGCTTTTCTTCTCTAAGTGTTCGTCCTCAACAACCTTAAGGTTTATTTTGACCTTTATTTTTTCCTTTTTTTCAAAAATTACTTGTTTACTATTTATAATTATATTAATTTTATTTTTATGCATCAAAATAACAAGCAATTCTTTTACATTTCTTTTATTCTTGTTAACTTTATCTTTTAAGTTTTAAGTTGTAAATGAATTGTTTTTTTTTATTTATAGATAATAAAAAATAAAGAACAAGAGTAATTTTTCTTTTATATTTTTAAAAGTTTAATTAGTATACATTTACGTTTAATTGGTAAAGTTAACAAAGTTACTATAAATAAAATATTGTGCTTGAATGTCAGTGTAAAACTTATTACACTGACAGTGCATACTAATTAGACTTTTTTTAAGCACCAATTTTATTAACTATGTTTAATGACTCTAAAAAGAAGAAGAAAAAAGTTGAAAAAAATTTAAATGAGGTAAAAAAGAACTAATAGAATATATGATATTATGTACTTAAGCATAATATAGTATTCAAGCTCATAAATTAGTTACCATAGATATAGTTTATAATATCTATTATTTTTTAAAAGTATTTTCATATTATAAGTAGTTTCTTTGATTTTAGCCTATTATCTTCCCTTGATTTTAGCCTATTATCTTTTCCTTGATTTTAGCCTATTATCTTTCAGTTAATGTGATATATAACCACAAAATTGTTAATGAAATAGTCACTTTTATAAGCTTTCCTTTGCCGTATTTTTTTTTCTTCTCGTCTTCCTTGTCTAGTTCTTGTGTCAATCACCATTACTGACTCCAACAAATTTCACCTAGTTCTTGTTGTATCAAACATCAAGAATCATATCTCCATCACCCTAGAGATGGAAAACTTTCAATATGCAATGTGGGCAGAACTATTCAAGATTCAAGCACAGGGTGTTTCACCACATCATTCCATCAGAGCCCGACAAGGAGGCGATGCCAAACACTAATGCTAAAAATATAGTCAACCCTTGATGTTACAGTTCTTCAATAGATCTATGCAACAATCTCCAACAACTTATTGCATACGATTCTTGAACCAGATGCAATGACAATGGAGGCATGAAATAGATTGTGTGATATATTTCATGATAATAAGAATGTTAGGGTTGTCACTCTTGAGAAAGAATTCTCCCATACAAACATAGAGGATTTTCAAAATGTCTATGCGTATTGTCAACGACTCAAGGAGTTGTCATATCAACTCAAGAAAGTCGTGCACAAATTATTCAAAACTTAGTATTTGAAAGCTTACAACTGATAACTTGACGTTTGTTGAATTTATCCCATTGGTTTTTCTGTAAAGGATCTTAAGACATGGATGCATTGTGAGAGTTGGGAGGATCCTTATCCAATCACAACCATTACCACCACTCAAGTCGCCTCACCATCTACTTTTACTGTTTCAGCTTCATCATCATGACATACTCATTTAGGTAATCTAGGACATTTGTTTTAGCCTCTCTTAGGCAAAATAAATTTATCAAGTGTCATTTCTCATATTTTTTACTCTTGTTCTCTTGTGAAACATGTTAAGTTACCATTTATTTCTTCTAAGTTTTACACTGTTATGCTTTTGATATTATATATACTGATATTTTGACATCTCCTGTTTTGAGTTCTACAAGACATAGTTATTATGTTTTGTTGTTGGATGATTACTCTATTTTTTTGTGGACATTTCCGTTGTCTAAAAACTCTTAGGTTTTTTCTAATTTTCTATCCTTTAGAGTATTCATCTGCACTCAATTTGAACATGACGTAATGAACATACTATGTGATAATGGTAAGAAATTTGATAATGGATCATTTTGGGAATTTTATTAAAAAAATGTGTTAATCTTTTGATTTTCTTATCCACATACATCATCACAAAATGGGAAATCCGAAAGAAAAATTTGTACCGTTAATAACATTGTTCGTGCTTTACTTGTACATGGCTCTTTATCACCTTAATTTTGGCATCATGTTTTGCAAATGACAACTTATCTTCTTAACATTCTTCCAAATAAATAATTAGCATATTAGTCACCATTCAAGATTTTTTATCAAAAAGATTCCTCCAACTTTCATCGTAAAGTGTTTGGTTGTATATGTTATTAACTATTTCAATTTACTACCATAAACAAACTTCAGGCCCAATCCACTCTATGTGTTTTTCTAGGATACCCATCTCATCATCGTGGTTACAAGTGTTATGATTTGTCATCTCGAAAAATCGTACTCAATCATCATGTGAAGTTTTATGAGACCAAATTACCATTTGCTAAATTACACAATTCATAACCTCACACTTACAATTTCATGGATGATAGTTTCTTTCCTTACATGATCAACCACTTAACCTCTCAAACTATCTATCTCACTACCCCACCCACTTCTCACATACCATCACCTAACCTAACCTCTACTCATTCACCTGTTTTGGTTTTGAAACCTGTGACACGTAGTTAACATGAGATTTTCAAACTCAAACAACAATTAAAATTTCACACTATTGTCACTAAATCTCCCTTGCCATGTAACCTTGTGTATGCCCTTTGTGACCCGAATTGGAAATTGGCCATAGATGATGAATTTAATACTCTTATTAAAAATAAGATGTGGGTGTTAGTACCTCGTCCACCTAATGTTCATGTGATTCGATATATGTGAATTTTTACTCATAAATAAACTTTTTATGGTGTGTTTGAGAGGCATAAGGCCCGACTTGTAAGTAATGGCAAAACTCAACAGGTTGGCGTAGATTTTGAAGACACTTTTAGTCCAGTAGTCAAACCAACAACTATTTGCACTGTTCTTAGTTTAGCCATATCTAACACATGGCCCATTCACCACCTTGATGTAAAAAATGTGTTTCTGCATGGAGAACTCAAAGAGAATATCTACATGCATCAACTCATCAGTTACAAGGACTCATATCATCCTCATCATGTATGCTTGTTGAAGAAATCTTTATATGGGCTCAAACAGGCCCCTCGGGTTTGGTACCAATGATTTGCTGATTATGTCTCTACTATCGAGTTTTCTCATAGTACTTTTGATCATTCTCTCTTCATTTATCAAAATGGTACAACTACAGCTTACATTCTTTTGTATGTGGATGGTATTATATTGACAGTCTCCTATGTTTCTACCTACACATCGATCATATAACTTCTTATCTCTAAATTTGACATGAAGGATTTGGGGTCATTAAGTTATTTTTTTGGTATAGCTATCACCCGTTATGCACATGGTCTTTTTCTATCCCAACGGGAGTATGCAATTGATATCATTGAACAGGTTGACATGACATCTTGTAAACCATCTCCTACTCTAGTTGATGCTAAACCAAAGTTTGGTGGTAATGTTGGCACACCATATGTCAATCATTTTTAGTATCGAAGCCTTGCAAGGGGCGCTTCAGTATCTCACTTTCATAAGACTTGATATTGCTTATGTTGTGCAACAAGTGTGTTTATATATGCATAACCCGAGGGAGGCACGTATGCATGCTCTTAAGCGCATTGTGCGATACATACAAGGTACTCTTGATCATGGCTTGCATATTTATCCATCATCTACATCCACTCTTCTTTCTTATATAGATGGTGATTGAGGTGGGTGCCCAGACACTAGACGCTCCACATCTGATTATTGTGTATTTCTAGGTGATAATTTGATTTCTTGGTTTGTTAAACGACAAGTTACTCTTTTACGATCTAGTACGGAGGCGGAATATAGAGGCATTGCTAATGTGATATCTAAGTATTGTTGACTATGAAACCTTCTTCTAGAGCTTTATTGTCCAATTCAGAAAGCTACATTTGTATATTGTAATAATGTTAGTGAGATATATCTCTCTGGAAATCCATTTCAACATCAACGCACCAAACATATTGAGATGGATATTCATATTGTTTGCAAAAAGCTTGCTCAAAGAGAAGTTCGAGTCTTACATGTGTCATCACGTTATCAAATTGTTTATATTTTTATAAAGAGTCTTCCATTGATTTCGTTTGAAGGTTTTCAGAACAATTTCAGCGTACACCAACCTCTCGCTTGACTGCTGGGTATGATAGAATATATGTTATTATGTACTTAGCCATAATATAATATTCTGGTTCACAAATTAATTATCATATATATAGCTTAGCATATCTACTATTTTTTAAAAGCAGATTCATATTATAAGTACTTTCCTTGATTTTAACCTATTATTTTTCCTTAATTTTAACCTATTATCTTTCGTTGATTTTAGTATAATATCTTTCCTTAATTTTAACTTATTATATTTTATGTAATGTGTTATGTAACCAGAAAATTGTTAATAAAACAGTTACAGAATTCTCTTCCTTTAAAAAGTTTTTAGATAAATACCCATTAGATCAAACTCTTCACTTTTAGATTTTGGTTTGCCACAAAGTATCATAAATTTGTAATTAATGGTCATTTGTTTTAGGTATTTTTTTTTATTTTTATAGAAATTAATTATAAAAATAAGTTTGGTTATAATTTAGAAAGTATTTTTTAAAAGTATTTTAAAAAATTAATTAAAAATATAAAATAAAAAAATATTTTTAATATTTTCAAAAATCAAATCAATGTAAAAATTTAATAACAATATTGTAATTACTACAAAAACTCTATATAAATATATTTTAAATTATATATAAATATTTTATAATATTTTTACTAAAATTAATTAAATCTAAAAATTTTATTTTTGAAAATAAAAATATTAAGTAAAAAATAAACCTATTTTCTAAATATTGGAAATAAAAATTATTGTCATAAAATACAAAAAAAAAAACAAAAAGCAGTTTTTCAAACCAAACATTGTTTTCTTAATTTCAATTCCAAACTTGTTCTTATATTGAGCTTACCGGCTCTGCACCATTAGGGTGGGTATCTGGACTAGTCAATCAATAAAGATTGGTATACTGATCAGTTAATTATTTAAACTCGATTTGTGAAACTTGCATTTTAAACGAGTTGGATAAATTTAATCTGTTAAAATAAATAAATTTTTTTAATAATCTGTATTTGGCTTGCACAATTCACAAACTAAATTATAATATTTTAAAAATAATTAAAAAAATATAATTTTTTTAAACTAACTAAATTATAATATATCATATTAAAAATTATATTATTATTTATAATAATTTAAAACATTAAATATTTTCAATATTAAAAGTATAAAATATCACAATTTACAATAAAAAATCACAACATTAATATAAGTTAATAATCTAAATGACAAATTTGTTCTTTTAATTGATTGTGGGTCAAGCCCGAGAACTTAATCCTCTAAGTCTATGAATTTCCCTTACCAATCTTAAATTTTTTCTATAATTATAATTCTTTAAAAAAAATCAAAACTCACTCGAAACCTAGAAGTAAACTTAGTTATGTATTTCCACCCATACACATCACCATGCCTAATGGCTATTCAGTATTCACCTTTAGATGTTTATCATTTAAGGTTTTTCCATTGTCAAAAGATTCTTTTAAATCACTTTCTTATAAACAAAAAAAGGTAAAGAGAAAAAGAAATGAAACGAAAAAAAAGTAGCATGCTTTACTTTATAGGTTGGTTTATTTTCAATCTTTCAAAGTTAACTCATAATTAAAATTTTTGACTAAAGGGCCACATTCAGTGATTCATAAATATTTCAGTAAATCTTTAAAAAAAAATATTTCAGTAAATATAGGGTTTAAAAATAGACATTATATTAGTTACTCATTCATTCTTATATAGTATATTAAACATAAATACAAATTTTTACGTAAAAAATATAAATATTAATATACAATCAATGTGTAAATATATATTAAAGGTTTTATTATTATCCATATGAAGACCTACGTGTTTTTTAGGGATGCAAATGCACCCTTCGGTCCCAAAAACTTATAAATTAACTGATATTTTAATATTTTTCTTCTTAATTTTATCTATAACTATTATAATAAGAATACCTATTTTTTGTCTATATTTATTTATATTTTTTATTCTTAAGTAAGTATTAAAAAATAACTACCTATTACATATTTTATGTAATTTTTTTTCTCTTTTCTTTTTTCAATTTTCATGTTTTATTTTCTTTTATTTTTTCATTTAATAAACTAGTATATATAAATCCCCGCTTTCAGTTTTCATATTTTTAAATTTTACTCCCCTTATTTTTCTTGTTTTACTTCTTCTGTACTTTGTTTCCTTTTTCACTTAATTATCTCTTTTTTTTCTTCTTTTACTATCTTTTTAAATGTATAGTTTCATCCCAGTTAATATAATTTTTTATTTAATTTTGCTTTTTTTATAGGTTGAATATTAATATTGTTAGTAACTTTAATTTTTATCAACAATAAAAATTAAACTTACTACATTTCTTCACCTTTATCATTACTTAATCAATTAAATCATCTTATATATTTTTATTGCTGTATTAGATTTAGTGTTGTAGAATAGAATAATAGATGACATTAAAGTTATTAAAAGAATTATAAAATAAAACTTTATCTAAAAATGATAGTAAAACAATATGAAAGTTATTTAAAAGATTATAGACAAAATTAAATCTAAAAATAATAGTAGAATGAAATGGAATATTTTAAAAAATACTTAAACTTTCCTTTTTTTTTTTTACTTTTGGACTTTTATAAGTTGTTATCCTTGAACTCGGGATCTTAGATCTGCCATTGTTAATATTAATTTAAATATTAAATAAAAAACTATCTTAATATATATATTGTACTTGTGTAACAAATTTAAACGGTTCCTCTTTATTAAGTTACATAAACCTCAGTAGTTGACGGCATGCATGAGGACGAATGTTCATTGTATTATTCTATAATACAAACCATTTTCCTATTAAAAAATTGAGAAGAGCCAAGTATGCTTTTCAAATACACGAAAAAGAAAAAAGGGAAATGCAAACATGAAGACAAAAAGAAGATACATAAACTTTGGAGTGGAATTACCAAAGCAAAAAAGTAAATGGAGAAAAAAAAATGACGTTATTAAACAAATTTATGGATTTGGATATTAGCAATTATGGGTCAATTTCCCATATTTGTTCTTCATCATCAAGAATTGGATGGTTCTCATTGAACCCGATGTCTCCCTTTCACAGGATTTGTCCTTTCCCACGCGTCGTGTCCTCTTCATCTCTGGCTCTGTCCCCTTCAAATATTTTCTATAACCGGAAACCGCTGTTGACGGTTGCGCGTCGCTGCTACGTCGACGGCGCCTCATGCTGTGGCATTGCATGCCCCAGTTGCTCACGTAGCCATGACCCACATAATGACCACACTCCAACTCCTCCGTCTCCCATACGCCGTCGATCGATGTTTCGGCGGTGGTGACCGCGACCACACACGGTTCACGGTGGAGCTGGTCCATTTTTTTATTGTGGGATTTTTTTTTTTCTCGGGTGAGGATTGCTATGTGTATCTAGGGGTTTATATATGGAGTGGAACATAATTTCTAATAATAATAAAAGATAACCTGTTAATTAGGCTTACCTGGTCCATGGTTGTAGTTTTGTAATGGAATTTGGTCCTAGAATGATATAGAAAGGAGACTCAACAAATATTGCAAATGGTGTTAGGAGCAAAAAAAGGGGTCTTTGGCAAAATATAGAATAGAAATGACGGGTGTCAGTAACTAGGGAACACGGGCAAGTGATGACCTTGAATTTCTCTATGTTTATTTCTGAGTTTCATAAACCTTTAATTTCTCTATGTTTATTTCTGAGTTTCATAAAATTTTGATTTTGAAAGTTTAAAATGAAGCAGCTAGCTATTAGATTACTTTTTATATATAAGTCCACTTACTAATTAGACTAATTAAAAAACATAACTACAAACCAATGTTTTCATAAAATCAATAAAAATATAATTCTTTTTAATATTAATGATTTATTTACTATATATTACTTGCATATTAAAGTAACTTTCTTTTATTTTTATGTAATGAAAATTAAAAACAAAATAATTAATATTCTTTTAATTTTCTGAAATAAATAATTTAAAGATAAACTTAGATCTTATAATAAATTCGAAAGATAGTAAAACACTTAATTTTAAAAATCAGTAGAAAGTTAATAAAAATATATTTTAAATAATTTAAGAAAACTTGTTCTTGAAAATTTAATTTAATTAAAAAAATATGATACTCTATATAAGCCATACAAGTATAATTTCTTATTAAAGTAATCTAAAAATATCTTTAAAATATGCCATAAATATATTTTTTTTTTGTTAAAAAAATTTCATGAAAAATATTTAACTTAAAATTTTAAAAAATGAACTTAAAAAAACCAAACACATTGTTATAAATTATTGCTCATTTTTTTAGACTAATTCTTAAGAAAAATATTTTTTTAATAAAATAAGCTTTTTGCATTTTTATGTGCTTCTCTAATTTTTTTTTCTTAAAATAGAATTATACTTATTTTGATATGCAAATCATGTTCAGATTCTTAAAACACAATTATTTAAGTGTTTTAAAGTTTAAAAAAATTGGCCATGCAACTTTTCCTTAAGATATATAGCAATTATAATTTCTAAACTAAGAATTTTTACTCTTATTAAAATTGTTTTTTGAAAAAGAATTTATATGGATAAAAAAGAAGGGGATTTGGGGTGAAATGTTTAATGAAATTCAATCTCAGTTTGTGGGTAAATGGAGGTGGAGGTTCCTAATTAACAAGGAGGCAATTTGGTGTAATTTACTAAAATGTAGGTATGAAAATTTTCAGAATCATCGATATTCAGTTCCTAGGTCGCAAAAATGATCCTTATGGTGGAGGGATGTGTAGGAAACTGATGATAATTGCATGCCTTGTCGTCGTGGTTCTCCAATAATATCCATCGAAAGTTAAGTGATGGGAGATGTACTTTCTTTTGGAAACATAACTGGTTAGGTTTTAAGATTATGAGTGAAAGGTATCCAAGATTGTTCTCTTTAGCAGTGGATAAGGACATTTGTATGTATGGTCTGACTGGGGTCCATATTGGTGATATTCCATGGGATGGGATTTGGAGGTGCAACCTTTTTGTTTAGGAGGTAGAGCTTCTTCGGGATCTCGAGGTTTTATTGCAGGAAGTACAAGTGGACCAACAACTTCTTGATCAATGGAGGTGAGTCTCTACAGGAAACAGTTTGTCTTCTGTCTCAGTGACCTACTCTATTTTATGTGATGCCTTTAATAAAAAGAATTCACTGGTTAGAGATTCTAATTTATTTAAGTGGTTGTGGAAAGACAATCTTTCATCTAATGTCATCACATCTCTTAGAGGCTTCTACCTAATAGATTACCAACACTTGATAATTTGTTAAGGAAGGCTTTGGGGCTCAATGGAGATCAATTGTTGTGTTTACTTTGCAAAGAGCATTTGGAGAACATCAACCATCTTTTCCTATCCTGTAAGGTTTCTCATTCTATTTTGGTGTAGATTGTTGAGTTGGACTTGGGTTAGTTACACCGTTACCAAATGATCTTCATATTTTATTTCACTTACTTGGCTCTTGGAGTGTAGGTAAATACAAAAAAAAATAAAAAAATAAATTAGGTACTTGTTCTAGCATGTGGTACGTTGGAACATCTGACTATCTAGAAGCTTCATAATCTTTAATGATAAAACCTTGAAGTTTTTTTATGTTTTTACATTTTATCCCGGTGACATTGTAAAAATGGTTATTTTATAGGTTTGATTTTTACAAAGATTGTGTTTTTTCTTAGTGAAACTATAATCTCTTACAATGTTTTTTAATGATATAAGGTATAAGGCGTAGTACTATTTTTTTTGTTATTGTATATATGTGAAGCTTTTAGCTTCAATGAAAGTTCTTCTTTTTATTGTAAAAAAAATAAACCTTTTGTTTTGAGTAGAAGGATTATTGATGCAAGTTTTTATTTGGACTTATGGATATGGGTTGGTACTGCTTGTACCAGTTGAAATATAATAGTTTTTTTAAAATAAAAAACTAACGCCTCTTTCTTATGATGATACCACAAAGGATTCATCTAACCAAGTACCATCCTATCTATATTGTCTCTAGAAAGGCTAAAACATAATTTTCATCTCTTTAGTTTTATAATTTTGTCCTTTACAATTTAATTGAGACATCATCCTTTGGTTTTAAATTTTTTTAGTTTTGATTAATATAACAAATTGCTTTCATCTATCATAAGTGTGAGAAATTGGGTTAAACATCAAACGATGATAAATTAATTGGAGTAATTTTTTAAAAAAACTAATTATTATGTAAAAAAGTTATTAATTTTGTAATCTTCATATAGAGTTAAAATAATTTTAACTAGCATTTTGATTAGTTCGTAGTCTTCAACTATAATAAGCCAAACACAATTTAAATATACTATGCTCCTTTTCTCTCACAAAATACAAAAAATTCTATGTGCCACCACCATCGAGCAATGGATAAAACTTAACTTCAAACCATAAACCAAAATAGAGACAAAATAGCTATTGTGTTAATTCTTCATTGGAAGGGACGTTCCCAACCAATCCGAGGTGGTAACTCCATATCCATATGCACCTACTTTCATTAAGTCATTACCTCCGCATAATTTATTGACCACTAATTCCGACACCACCACCAATATAAAAGCCATCATTAACTTCTTCATAAGCCCACGATCGATGTTCACCATGAGTCAAGTGCGCTAATTAATTTGTTTCCATACATATAATATTATTTTTTTTTTATAGATTGAATCTTCGTCATAAATATGTAAAATTTTTTTAGCAGAGAGATTTAAACTTATCACTTCTTCTTACTCTTTTTACTTTATCATAACTCTACCTAGATAATATTATTGAATATAAAAAATTCTATAAATGTACTTATACTTAAATTCAATTATTACATATAAAAATTAAACACCCTCTTCAAGGATAATTCTCTTCCTAAACTTTAAACTTTCTTTTTTAAAGAAAAATGATTGTCATGTCCCTTAATAACTTGACCTTATTCTGTGTGAATATGTTATTTATTATATTATTGTCCTAGATCGCGATTACCTTATATTCGAGGAAATCTTGGTCTAATCATCTTTACTATCCTAAAACTATTGAAAGCACTATAAGTTATGTTTTGTGTGGGGAAGGAGTGGAGAATGTACAGCATTTACCGTATATTTGCCGCAGTATTTTGCACAGTTCTATTTACAGTTGAGGGCTAGTGTAGGTTACAAATGCAGGAATGCGAATATTTTTAAAGGCCAACTTTTGGCTAAGGTTAAATTAGTGTCAATGTGTCACCTCATGGCAATGGGCGATATACAATGTTCGTCTAAAACCCAGTATCATTTATTATTCTTGGTGCATATCTTGAGTAAAGACAGTGTTTGATTAAATGAAATTAAAATTAAAGGAGAGTGCATCATAATTAATCTTAAATACTACAGCAGTCCATATACAGATTAATAGGTTAAAGAACTAAAAAATGTAATCAAATTTTTGTATTTTTTATTCCAAATCAAACTATTGTATATAAGTGTCCACAGTGTGATCGAATTTGTTCTTTGCTACAAACTGTACTGAATTGTCCTGATTTCAAGATTTATTTTTATATATAACAAAGCTCTGTTTTTTCCTTGACCTTCGTTATTCGTGATACATGACATTTTCTTATCGTGCACTTTCAGACTGCACCACCAATTGTTTTGGCTCGTTGTGGTTTCCTTCTGTTCTGTCGGTGTTGTGGATAAGCCAACCATATTGAGGGAAAGACGATCGTGGAAAGGTTCATTCACTGCATTTTTTTGACAATGAATCCAAAATAATCCCTAAAGGCTACTATAATCTGTTGCTTCGTCCCCTCCCAATTTTGGTTTTAATTCATTCAGCAAATTATAAAAAATACTCGTTCAAATTTAATGTAATTATATATTTACTCTTCATTTTTTTACTGTTATTTTTTAACTCCTTAAATGTATTGAGGTTTGACAAAAGTGGTAATAGAAGGTTTTTAAATATATAAAAAAATGTTAATATAACATTTTTTTAAAGTTTATTGTAAAAAATAAAATTATATAAGAAAGTGTTACTACAATCTGCTCTAACTTACATCTTAAGATTTTTCTATTGTAAAAGAAGAATTTGGGTTATTTAATGTCGAGCTGCAAGTAAAATTATGAACAACTTCTAGGGTAAAATTTATCATAGAATGGTAGATCTTATTATACGACATTAAAAAAGATAAATTATAAGCACTGGCCACTGAACGGTGTTGTTTGTAAAAGGCACAACATGAGAAAAAGGTATGCTATTAAACGCACCAAATAGTTCAATTAAATTTAAAGTTTAATATGGGTAATACGTAAGACACGAAGAAAAAGTTCTTCGCATATTATTTTAGTTGAAGTTATAAATTATTTATTCATCAAAGTTTTTGTGGAATATTTTTTTTAATGCCATTACTGTGAAGAAACAACCTTAATTAAATTATTTATTATTGAGTGTGTTTTTTCATAACAAACTGTGTTTTAAATTGCTACTATTTCGAATAGATAACTATAAATTATAAAAACACAATTTATCATTAAAAAATACATTAAATTATCTCGTTAGACTTCAAATGTCATTGGATTGAACTTATTTGTAAACCTATTTATAAATAAGGTGACATTTTCTTTGAGAAAATGTTTTCTGTTTTTATTTTTTTTTTATTTCTAAAATTTGTTTTATTTTTAAGTTTTTAACATTAATAAAATATGTTTGTTTTTATTTAATATTTTTTATTTTTTAAAAAAATTAAATTTAATCAATTTAAAAAAATATTATAGATTATTTATATATATAGTTTAAAATACATTTCTATATTATTTTTTATATAATTATGATATTTTTATTAAGTTTTAACAGTGTTAACTTTTGAAAATACTAAAAAAAATTTTGTTTGTTTTCCATTTTAAGTTGTTTTTTGAAAATATTTTCAGCAAAAATATTTTCTAAATTGTAACCAAATATATTTTTGTTACTGTTTTTTGTTTTCTCTAAAAATAAAAATAGAAAACGTCCACAACAAACGTCACCTTAACTTCTCTCATTTCATATATATATATATATATATATATATATATATATATATATATATATATATATATATGTATATAAATATAACATAATATAATAGATAATATAGAGGACAATTAATGTAAGAAAAAAATTATGATGAAAAATTATTAGGAAGCATAATAATATAATTCAGATTAAGTTGTTAAGTAAACAAGTTCAGGTATTTCTTTTAGACAATCCCACAAATTCTTAATATGTCGCTCTCTCTTCACTCTTGCGGAATTCTCAACAAGATTGCCACCACCCTCATTCTACCACAATCACTGCCATCACCCCTCCTTGTCACCGTTGTCATCTATGGTAGCAATGACGATATCGACAATGGTGATGATAGAGTGGAACATACTATATAAACCACCAAAGTTTAAAACCTAGTCAAATTAAAGACAACAAATATAGAGCGATGTAATGAAAGGTGAGACAAAATACAAAACGATACAAAATTTGATCGTATAGTGTTTTAAATGTTGATACAATTTATTGAAAACTACATACTCAAGAGAAACATTTAATATCAAATTAGTAAATAGGATCCATACAAAGTTACCATTTTTATTAAATTTTAACAATCATAAATTATATATATGTTTAAAATTATGCATTAAAGAGTGATTTGCTAATTTGTTATAGCATTTCTCTCTACGTTATTCATTTTGTAGTAATAATACTATATTTTAGAAAATACTTTTACTTACAAATTCTATAACTTACATGCTTCATATAAAGTTTATTCTACTTTTTAGAAATGTTAGTAAAATATTTTTTAAACATCATTATATTACGAGTTTAATTAGTATGTACCGTCACTGATATAAAATTATAATCCTTAATCTATGATAAGTTTGTTAATTTTACTAATTAATACTTTAAAAGACATATAAATAAAGAGATATGATTGAACGTTAATATAAATTTTTTTCACTGATAACCATATTAATTTCTTTGGTCTCACACATATGATTTAATGTATCTTATCTAATTTTATAGTTTTTAATAAATTTTAATTAAATAATAAATTGTGTATTAAAAAGATATAGTAAAGAATGTATTAGTAATACCTTTCCATATTTTTAGGTTTTTCATGTTCCAAGAATTTTTTTATATTTGGTCTTGATAAGAATTGAAAAAAGTGTTAGACTGTTTACAACAATTCACGTACTTTACTTAACCAACTGATCAGTCCAACAAATAAAGGGCAACACAATTTTAGTGTTCTAAAATGAATAAAAATAAATTGAAAAATAAAACTATTTACTGTTGTTCATTTTTTAATTTTTAAAAACTAAAAAATTAAAATTATTTCAAAACTATTTTAAGATCAAACGAATCCTTTAATTTTTAAATATTAAAATATTAAATTCAGTTTAAAACTGTTATTAAACAAAGAATTATTTTCCAAATAAATGTTTCTCATTCACTTTTGGCAACTTTAATTGATTGTATATTCAGAAGGTTATATATTCTGCACAGTAAGATGATACCAAATTTCTGTGTCACGTGAGAGGTGGAGCTCAGATTGATCTATTGCCTTGTTGTGAATCACATTTGGTCTCTTTTTATCTGAGTTGGTTTTTCAGAACCTATGATCCATTTAACGTTGTCAATTATTATCTAGTTATCATGACGTACGGTTTAATTAGAGAAAAAAAGGTTTTGATGCGTGGAGAATGTATTGGTTGATTCGCAATAGTATATATATATAATAATGGCACATTTGATTTCTCGACTATTATAAATTTGATTAGGACTAGGTCTTGATTTGCTGAGATTACTACCTCTAGATAAGCCTTCTTTTTGGGTTTTTTTCTTCGATGTTGGTGTGTATGTATTAACTGCTGTTCCCTTGAAGGCTTGAATGTTGAAACTAGCAACACTAGTGTAGATGATTAAAGCACGTCCTTCACCACCTTAGTTTCCTACCTTAATTTGCAGCAACAAGTTTGATTGATCACTAAAGCTTTTACAATTTACACTATATATACCAATGTCAAGTTCCTCGCCTATTAGCTATATTGCCCTCTATAATAAGGGTATTCTGAAATTGAAGTCGTCATATATCACAGTAAAATTTGGTGCTCATATGTCCGGTATACATATATATATACCACAACTACTTTTTTTAAATGAAATACTCAATATGGTACAGGCTCTCCCTAAGATAACAATTAGTTAGGGTTTTATACATATACATATCTTTTCACTTCTGGTAATTTCATCCGCAATGAGTAAGAAATAAAATGAGAATGGCAGCAAAATATAATGATCGCAAAGGTAATCTGATCGAGCCCGGTCACTTAATAATTTTAAAAAAAATCAAGATATACTAAACAATAAACTTTTTTTTTTTTTTTAAAAAAAAACTAAAGTAAGTTATATATTGTCTTTTGAATTAGTGTCCTTTATAAAATTAAAGTCGCAATACATGATTTTATGAGTTGTTCCTAAATATAAGTACCAATACCTGTTAAAATATATAAAGGCATCCTAGAGCTTTTCATAATTGGTGGAGGTGAATAAGATTTAGATTTTTATTTTGCCTAATATAGAAAAGAGTAAGACTCATTTGAAGAGCTTGGCGTTCTTGTAGTTTTTATTCTTTCTCCTGATGACCTAGATTTAGTAAATCTATGGAAAAAAATTATGGGATTAACACTTTATATATTAAAGTGTAGTATTTATTATCCCACTTGTTTTATGGTGTTTTATTTAAAAGTAAGTTTTATGATGGTAATTAACTATTGAACAATTTATATAGAATAGTTTTAGGGTAATTAAAATTTTAGTCTCAAACTTTTTTGAAATTTGAGTTTGTTACTAATAAAGAAAAATTTGACCAATCGTTCAATAATCAAGGTTTCTAAACTTTTTAAAAATATAGTTTTAAGTACTTGCAATATTCATTAAATAAATAAAAATAATGAAGTTCAAACATTTATTTAGGGGTAAAAAAATCAAATTTAAAAAGTTTAAGGATTTTGACTCTCAAACTTTTGTTCAAATAAAAGTCTTACATAAAAAGTGAGGGATTTTTCTTAGTCAAAATTTTTCTCAAAGACTAAAAATTGAAATTAAAAAAAATTAAGGACTAAAAACTTATTATTTCCTAATTTTTTACGAGATATTTTGTTATCTTGTTGAACATTTTAAACTCCTTTCATGTAGCATATTATTATTATATTTATGATATGTATTTTTTATATCTTGATCGCATCTTCATTTAATTTTTTTACTTTGTTTGTTTTCTTATCATAAATGTTAATTGTTAGTTTTTTATATTTTTTTATACTTATTATCTCTTTGACTATTTTTCTTCATGTGACTTTTACCTAATTATTGAGATTAGTTACTTATTATAACTCTTAGATTTTAAGAAAATTCATATCTCTTGTGCTTACTCTTAAAGTAAGTCAATCCCTTTTATTATATATATACATACACACACAATATAGGTCATAGTGGATGTTTACTTGCACCCTAGTTTTCTTGTTTTCCTAGAATAATTTTTTCATTAAGTTTTTCAAAATTTTCATTTTCTAGAAAACTATGAAAATTGAAAAAATGTATTTAGATACATTAATTTTTCAAAATTTTCATTTCTCAATAAAGAAAGGGTGAGGGCAAGGTCAAACAGGTAGCAATAGAAAAGAATTATTACCTAGTAGACATTAGCAAGGGCTAAAAGGGATTTGCAGAGTTGAAAATAGGATTATGTTTTCTAGTTTTTCAGACTTTGCATAGTTTTTTTAATTTTTTGAAAAATCTTATTTCCATTTTTCAACATTTTTTTTTAAATATTAGATCTTTAAACATATTTTCCACTTTGTCTTGTATTCTTGAAATAATCTTTTATTTTTTCAAAACAAAAACATTCCAATTAGTCCCTATGCCTTAAACTTCTCTCTCGTTGGCTTCAAGGACATGCCCAAAGTCCCTTGCAAGCTTCCGGAAGGTCTAAATATGGCTAAACCTATAAACAAGAGAGTGGTACCAGAGAAAAATAGGCTCTAATTACCAACTGAAGGCCTCAACCGTACTGAAAGTTGAAAAAACGCACAACTAAAAACAAGTTTTTTGGTGTTGAAATGATGACGGGTGGTGATTGGTGAAAGAGATGGCAAGGGTCAGGGTTTAGGGTGTCCATACAAAGGTAACCCATACCCTGTTTGGTATATTATAAGTATATATATAGAAATAATTTAGGGTTAATAAAAATAAGTTGATGAATTTAAAAAAGGAAAACAATTTTACAAATGGTGAATCCAATTGTATAATCTCCCATCTATTTTTTATTTATCTTTATTTTCCTTTTATTTTTCAGTCTAAACAACTTTAATTTTTATTTTATTTCTTATTTATTTACGCTCATTCTTTTTATTTTTATTTATCTAATTTCTTTTATCTTCGTCAAATATATCTCATGAAAAGATATTAGAGATATTACATATTGAAGTAATTGGTGAAATGAAAAACAACATTTAAATTAAAAATTAAAAAATATTATCTTTAGTATAAGATACTAATTTAAAAAGATTGATAGTCTTTTTTATAAAACATTATGTGGAGCAAATTTTTGTTTCCATTGATTATTCTTATTAAATACTGTAAGTATTTATATTTTTATTAATAATAATACAATAATAGTAAAGATAGAATTGACAAATTAATAAGATTTGTGTAAAAGATGAATAAAACAAAATAACATTAAGTATTTTCATTGATGTTGGTAAACTATGTCCAAAGTGTCTTAAGGATGAATAATAAAATTATTAAAGTTACTTTTAACTTTACTTTCGAATATGCATATGGTACAAGTTTCAATCAAGAAGGGAGAATATTTCATGGACACCTCGAATTTTAATCTTCACCTAAAAAGAGAAAAAAAAAAGAAAATATATGATAAATATAATAAGTATTTGATGTATCACTCATCTTGAAATAACTCTTAAATATATTGAGAAATAAAGAACTTGAAGGCTCTCTAAGTTTTGAAAAAACTGTGGTGTGTTTAAGTTTGAGTTTGAGTTCAACAGACAGACATGTTGAAATTAATTATAAGGTAAAATTATTTTAATGGAAAAGAAAAGAGGAAGAGATGAGGGAACAAATTAATAAGTAACATTTGATATTGAATATGATGATAGACAATAGCAAAAAACAAAAATGCAAAAATGATTGAGAATCACGAAATTAATAAAGTCTTAAGAATATATAAGTTGATGTTGAAATTATGAAAGTAATTTGTGAAAAGGAAAAAAGATAGCGAAGATATGGAGGTGATAAATATGGTACGTAGCATCACGAAAAAGCTTTCCTTAGAAAATTACAAAGTAGTACTATACAAATGGCATTCCCTTATAATAAGAAGAAGAAGAAGAAGAAGAAGAATAATAATAATAAGAATGATTACCTAGATGAGGTACGGAGGTGAAAAGGAGGGAAAGAAATGAAAGGCAGAAAGTAGAAGTAGTAGATAGAGATGTAAAAACTAAATTGAAGTTTTCCACTTGTCCCTGAAGTTGGAAGGGGTGTTAGCCAAACGCAAGTTAAGATCAACATCACCATCACCATCAACAAGATGAACATGAACATGTTGTACATGGGGAACTGCACCCATTGAGAGCAACGCTCCACGACCACGAGGATGAACCAACGGCCTTGATCTTCCAGCGTGCGGCACCACCATCAGGGGCCGTTGATGATGATACTCAAAGGGTGAGAGAGCGGCTCTTTTGCGTTCCCTCTTGTGCGCATTTTGGTGCCCACCCAGTGCCTGCGAATTAGCGAATTCACGGTAGCAAAACTGGCACTTGAATCTCTTGTAAGTACAATAACTTAGTGGATTCATATCACTGCTTGTGCTACTTGCAGTTCCTGTTGCCATATTCGCACCACCTTCGCTTAACACGAAACCGAACAGTTTCAACGTTGTTGTGCCTGATTCTGATGTGGACAAATAACCACCTTTACCCTCCCCACTCCTCTCATCAATACGCCTTTCTGATGCACTCATGCTCCTTCTTCTTCAGTCCTAACCTCTCCTTCTATCTCCATATATAGCCCTTCATATTCCTTTTTCTTTTTATAATAATAAAATAAACACCTGCATGCTGAAATCTCTCTTTTTTATCTTACTTATTTCTAAAATTATATAAATACCAATTAATTGTTGATTTACATTGGAAAATTATTTTATTCAATTTATGCATGCATGTTAAACTCTAAAATAATAAAAAATCAAAGATAAAAAGTATATATTTTAATTGCACAAGGACGGATTTAGGGAGACAGCCATGGCTCTTGGCCCCCCCTCCTTCACACTTCTCTTGTGCTTGTGAGTGTGCATGTATAATTAGTCAATCTCTCTGATTATAGATCGCATTTCTATGCTTTTTTATAAATAAATAAAAATATTACATTTTAAATTTTCATTTAGAGAAAATGAATTATATAGCGTAAAGAATTTTATACCGTTATTCAATCACAATTAATTTATTATTTGTAATAAAATTATTAATTTTAATAATAATTCAAAAATCATTTCAGATAAATTGTGATTGGTTGGCAATATAATGGAAAAGTTTAATATTTACTAATTAAAAATAATTTCTATTATAATACCAAATATAACTAATTTTATGTAATTTTAAATTAGTTATATCTTAAAATTTTCAATAATAACAAACACATTAGTTTTACATGATTTTTAAGCTAATTAATCTTAATAATTATTATAATAACTATATCTACAATTTCACAGTAGATAATTTAAAAGTTCACACACATACAATTACAAATTTTTTAGAGAGAAGAAGACTGCTGTTTTGTTACATCTGTATCTCCTTGTTTATTAGATCCTTCAAATTTTGGGAAAAAAATAGTATAAAATATTGTTTTTGACAATAATATTCTAAAATATTTTTTTAAGAATATTCTAAAATAAATTAAGATATATATTTTATTTTTTTATTTTTTTAAATGAAAACTAATTTTAATGTTTTGAAAAACAATAAATATCATTGAAAAAATAATCACGGTTAAAATCTTATTTATGGAAAAAAAAATATCTACTTTTAAATAGATTCGAATTCCATCCCTAAAGATACTAAAAGATGGTATGCAACATAATCAATTGAACGAAGAAAGTTACCTACTATTCAATTTTCAACATTTCATTCTTAAAAATTATAGTGTTACTTTTTTCTTATGTAGTGGCATTTTTATTTATCGATTTTGTGGCATGAATTTTAATTAGAGATAACAAAGGAACGAGATGAGGATAAATTCGAACTTCCCCATCTTTGTCCCAAAAAAATGTAGGATGAGTTAGGATACATGTAATAGAAATGAGTATGAAACATTAATATCTATCTTCACACACGTACACTCACAAATTTTTTAGGGAGAAGAAGACCTCTCTTCACTCCATTTGTATCCTCTCTTCTTATTAGATCTAAGAATCTTTCAAATTTTGAAAAAAGTTAGTATCAAATATAGTTTTTGACAATAATATTCTAAAACAATTTTTTAAGAATATTCTAAAATAAATTAAGAAATATTTTTTATTTTTTATTTTTTAAATGAAAACTAATTTTAATATTATGAAAAAACAATAAGTATTTTTGAAAAAACAATCATTGTTAAATTTTTATTTATGAAAAAAAAATATACTTTTAAATATATTTCATTTTCATCTTGAAGATACACTAGAAGATGTTATTCAACATAATCAAGCGAACAAAGAAAGTTACACATTATTCAATTTTCAACACTTCATTCTTAAAAATTATAGTGTTACTTTTTTTTTATGTAGTGACATCTCTATTTATCAATTTTGTGGCATGAATTTTAATTAGGGATCACAAAGGGACGAGATGAGGACGAATTTGACCTTCCTCATCTCCATTCCCATAAAATATGGGACAAATTAGGATACACTAGAAACGAATATGAAACATTAATATGTATCTTCATCCTCATCAGACATTTATGGTATTGGGTATAAGTGCAAGGAACCAATTATATTACTTTTTATAATTTTAATTTAAATCTTTACCATTAAATTAATTATATATTAAGTTATTATTATATTTTAATTTTAAAAAATTATAAAAAAAATAAATAACAAGTAAATATAAATAAACGTTGAAGAAGTAAATTTTTAATAGATATATAGTTGTAAGTTTATTGTATAATTGTTACAATTATAATGGGGTAGATAGTTACATACCTATACTTATATGCAGTTTAAAGAATTGGATAATACTTGCACTCATATTTGGTCAAAATAGGTAATACTCGTAAAAAAAGGGACGAATTTAGGGTGTTACAAACAAGTATTTGTTGGACATGAAGGTCATGGTCCTTATAATTTATTTTGGTTTATGGGTTCTCACTTTTCTTTTTGAAATATGTCAAACATGTATAAATGGGACATTGTATTGATTGTTTTAGAACTTAGACTTATGTGCTTTAGTTTACATTCAACACGTCTTAAGTTTCTTCTTAAAGGCACAAACATGCTCTTGATATTTAATCTTAGTTTTGGTCAAGGTTTTTACTTTTAAAATCTTTCACACCTTGATATAAAGAAATATGCCTTGAATATTGATCAACATTGATTAAATATATGTTTGTGTAATCGATTATTTTAGTTATACTTCAATTTGAAGGAAATTCAACTTAATTTGAAAGTTTAACGTATGTTAATCTATTACTATAATCAGTAATTGATTATCCTATGCTCAAAACTAAGTCCTGGTGAATCTCTATCAAATTAATCAATTATGAGAACATGCAAGTGATTACCAGATGCCACATAGACTGATTTAGCCTTCACTTATTGAATTTAAGTGATTACCCACTTATATAATCAATTAAATGGGTCATGACCTAATTTTTTCTCCTTAAAGGAAGCCTATTTCAAAAATTAGATCAAGAAACCTTTTGGAAATTAAAAATCATTCTTATACTTTCACACCATTCTTACAATCTTAAAGGGGTGATCCAATTCTTTAGAAAACATTTTAGCTCTTATTAGTCCATTTAAGGCATTCTTTGGATCAAATCAAGATTGATCCATTACTCACTCTTTATAAATCTATTTAGCAACCTTGATCAAGAACACAGTTTGACTTTCTCGAGTGATTTGATCTTAATTCTTATAATTGACATAAGCTAAGTGTGATCGTTCTATTTTTTCTCTCATAGTTGGCTTATCTTCTGGGATAGGGTTTCTAATGATCATTATTATAAGGTTTCATAAGTTGTTTTGAATTTTAACTGAGATATTGAATAAGGTTTTCCAGTAAATCCTTGTGATAGGATTTCACTAGGTAGTTTAAATTTTGAGATAAGGTTTTCTAGTGATTTCTTGTCATAGGTTTCACAAGGTGATTCTCTTGTAGGGTTCAAGAGAAAGTTAACTATAAATTTTGTGTGTGCATGCGATTTGTAATCCAATCTATAGTGAAGAGAGGTTTAACTCGAGTCACCAAATTAACACTAGGCGTAGGCCAAAGATTTGGCTGAACCAATATAAATTATGTGTTTCTGATTTCCTCCTTACTTTTATACTTATGTTGATTTTATCATTTGTTTCTATATACCTTGTAATTATGAACTGATAGTCATGTTTCTAAACGGTTGGTTTGAAAATCTTCATATACCTCTTGTAAAATTCGTTAGTTTGATTACACATATATAACCCTAAATTAGCATTTGTACATTCTTTTACTCTTATCAATGTTGTGAATATTTGTGACCTGTCATATAAGCATTAATATTTTGAGATTTCAAAATCAAGTAATCCTTCTAAATCTACATTGCTACTTATATTAACTATTTCAAAGGATTGGTATTGGTTGCAGGGCTAGTTGTTAATCTGAAAGGGGTAGTACTATACGAAGGAATACTAGATGACTGGTATTGAAATGCAGATAACTCTGGAAAGTATGTTGTGGCATCCGCTTACAAGGTGTTAACCTCTAGTAAAGGAGCTCATGCAGATGATATCTATGATTTTTTGCTAGATAGAGGGAGTTCCTCCAAAGGTGCAGTATTTAGTTTGGAGATTGGTGGTTGGCGGGCTACCAACTAGGGACAATTTGTAAAGGTGTCAAATACTATTAGAAGAAGTAAGTAAATGTGCATTCTGTGGAGAGGAAGTGGAAACATGGTCTATATATTCTTTTCGTTCAAATTGACTATATTGGTTTAGGGTATAAGATATGTGTTTGGTGGGGATTTGTGGCGGTCCTACAAAATCAGTGTCGCAGTCACTACTATCAAATGCAGTCCTAAAGAATTGTATCGGGCATGATTTTTTGTGTGGTATTTTAGGATATGACAACTATGAAAGACTCAAAATACGACTATTTTTAAAGGTGAACATGTGGAGATATATGTTATAATTCAAGTGGTTCAGCTGAGAGTGGTGTTATATAATAAGGTTACGAATCATTCATTCACGGAGTGGGTTGTGAACCCTTCTTTTTTTGCGTAATTGTGTTATTTGTTTTTGCTATTTCATTTCCTGAAAATTTCAATATGTACTTATGCGAGTAGACACATCTTATGCTTGTCCATTTTCTTGATACATTTTAATAAAATTTCTTAGCTTATAAAAAAAAATTATTTCAAAGGATTCTTATTTATTGAAGGATGATAATTGATTTGGAAGATTATTCACCAATCAAATTAAAACATTTTTTTAAATATATATTTTTAAAAGAAACTATTCAACCCCTTCTAAAATATGCATATCTAGTTTTATTAGCGATGAACATTAAACCCACAGTCTTTTCTTACTTCCCTCATTTTTTACCTAACTAAGTTATTTTATATATCCAAAACATATTCTTGTAAATTTAATGATTAGGGACTAGGATGGTTATTTATTTATTTAATTGTTATTATTATAATTAATATATATGATCTCACCTATTTAATTAGTTGAAATATTTATAGGAACTTAATCAATAGCCGAAAGTTGTTTAATTAACTAGTTTAAGTGTTTGACCAAATTATATATAGAAGTAGTTAAAGTATAAAATTACAGAAATAATAAATTCTTACCTTATGTATGAAAAAGATTCAAATGAAAATCTAATAATATTAAAGAATAAATATAAAAATAGAAGTTAGAAGTTAAAATTTTAAAATGCTACTTAAAATAGTATTTAAAGAGAATACTTAAACAAGTTTTTCAATTAGTAGAAAAAAATTAAATGAATGTCCTTTTGAACAAGTTATCATTTAACCAATGAAAAATATAATGTACAAAACTTGTTGATAAATGTTAGGTGCTAGGATGGGACAAATTAAATTAACTCTCACCAATAATATTTTGTAAATTTCAAAATGATAACTTTAGTGAATAAAGTTTTGATGTGTACCTATCCTTCACTTTATAGATTAAGGTTATCTTAGAAAAATATTTCAATTATCTTCTTTTATTAGTTGCAATTATTTAAATTATTTGATAAATAATTTTTTAGTAGGTTTTTAAAGTTATGTATTTGACAAAATTAATTAGAAGTTTAGAAGCTAGTTAGTAGTAAAAAATTGCCAACTAGTTTATTAAATAATATACAAGTGTTTACTAAATTATCTTTTAAAGTAGCTAAAAATATAAAATGACATAAACGTAAAAAATATAATAAATTATTATCTTATATAGAAAAACTAAAAAAAAAAAATATATATATATATATATATATATATATATATATATATATATATTGAAGGGAAAAAAAGCCTAAGAATTTTTTTCTTCTTACTATTTTTTAAGTGTTATTTTCATATCACTATAATTTTAAATATGATTTTATTTCACAATTGTTTAAATAATTTTGATGCCGTCTATTTTCGTTAATTTGAAGTTATCATGATAACATTGTGGATAGACGAAGATTTAATCCGATGTTGTAGAAATACAATAAAGTTATTTAAAGAATTATAAATATTTAACGATGTTACTTGTTAGCTAAAGTTTGACCAAAAGAATAATAATGAAACTATTTAATAAAGTCCGGAACATTATAACATGATCAAATAAAAAATAATAGTGTCATGAAATTGAAGTTATGTAAAAAATTTTAGAACAAAATTAAATCTAAAAATAATAATAAAATAAAATTGAATATTTTAAAAGAATAGAGGGACAAAAAAGGTAATCAAACAAAAAAACATAAAAACTACGAGTTAGAAACTAAGGCTTTTTAAAAAATGTTACGCTAAGTAGCATTTTAAAAAACGTTGGAAATTACTAAAAGGTTTTCGTACCAAATAGTTAAAATAAATTAGCTAGCTAATAAAAAAAGTTTAAAACTAACCCAAATGTCTTTCAAATATAGTCAATAAGTGATTTCAACTAGCGTTCTTTAAAATGATAAATTACAGTTTTTTTATATTTTTTGGCCCTTTGAATTTTTTTTTAAAAAAATTTATATAAAGTAAGAATTTATTATTTTTTATTATTTTAAATTTTCAATTATTTCAATAGAAAATTTTATTAAATACTTATGATTTAACAACATTAATTTAATAATGCTTAATTACTATAATATTTTTCAACTTTTAACTAGTTTTTCACCCGTAGACATAAATTAATTGATATTGAATTGTTTTAATTTAATTTAATAGTAATTTTGAATTTAAATATTTATTATAAAACTACATTAAATATAAAATTATTTTCTATGATTTTTCCTAATAAAAATTAAACGTCATGAGATTTATAACAACTCACACATCATATTCAACAACTTGAGCTATAGTCATTGACATTGTTTCTACCAATCGTGATTGTTTCATAATAAAATATTTTATTAAAATTGATTAAATTTAACAATTTATTTTTTAAAGTGAAAACATGAAAACTCAAAAATAAAAATTATTTCAGAAAATAAAATAAAAAATATTTTCTCAAATCAAAGTTGGATATAAGGTCTAAAAGAATCACCAGAAATATATTTATATTCGAACTATGTATACACATTATTTACAAAATTGATTCGACATTTTTGTTAAAAAATATTAGTAGATTAAAATTGATGTATTTTGAATTAAGGGAGAAAAATAAAAATAATTGAGATATTTTGTAAATTTTTAAGAGACTAAAAATATATTTTGTCCTAAAGTATATTCAAGATAATTAAAAAAGGTAAACCCTAAAATTGTAAATCTTAATTATCATAACATTCCAAAAAATAAAATTAATTCTAAGGCAATGGAAAATGTATCTAAAATTTTAAAAACAAGATTAACTCAATGAGGAATCTAAAAACTTATAAAGACCATTATTCAAAATTTTGGAGTTTTCATAAGTGATATCACCAAGCATCAACTTCGAGTAACTTACTTATCAGAGGAACCTCTACTCCTATAGTTCACCATATAAAAATTTAAACATTTAACCTATACATAGTTTTTCAAAAGATTAGTTATATTTGACATTGTAATATATCACACATGTTGTTTATTCTAGCCAAATTTGTTTATGGTATCAAGTAAAATTGTTTTGTGCAAATGATACTTGTAGTGTTTTTCATAAGGGTGTAATTAGTATATACTGATAATATAAAATATTTGTGATTGAATGTCATACAAAACTTTTAATATTGACGATGCATAATTCTTTTTCTCTTGCCATAATGAAATTAAAACTAATTTAATTTAACGTATTAGTTATCATACATTGAGTTATTTGTATATTTTATCATATATTGAGTTATTTATAACAAAAAATTAACATTAATATATAATATTAACTAATAGAAATTAGTATAGTTTTTTAATATAAAGTAAAAAATATTTAGTAATAAATATATTTCTTAATTATATTTAAATTATTTTTTTATATAAAGTGTACGAGAAGAGATTTCAATTAATATAGTTTTAGCTAATTCTTCTGGAAATGTATTTTTTTTATAACTCATTTTTGTTGGAGGATTGTAGGTGTGGAAAATTTATGGTTTATTCCATATTTTTCGCAAAAAAATGATTGTTTGTAAGAATCGAAATTCTCTATTTTTTCATATAAGGCCTGAATATTGTTCCTGGCTTAACTTGTTAGAATTATATTATTAATTTTGTGCTAATTTAAACCTTAAATTTTGTCCTTAAAAGTTGTTTTAGTCTCTATATATAAATCCTTTGCATAAACTTTTAAGTAATGTGAGACTTTTAAGGTGTACAAAAATTGTAGCCCTCAAAATTAAGTTCAAAGGGATAGAGGATATGTTAGTCATTGTATATGGTTTAGGCCTTATGATGGTGTTAATATCTTGACCTTAAATTTGTTACAATAATTGTTAAGTCACCACATACATATGAAAATATGGTTTGCTTTAACGTTAGTTAGTTTAAGTATTATGATTTTACTTTTAAAAGGTGTATCAATTAGTTAAGAGGGGGATGTATATAAATTACCTTTAACTTTGATTCCTAAGGGAAGTGCAAATTTTGAGATATAATACTAAACTTTTATTATAGCTTCTCTAGTTTGTGTATCTTGCATTATGTTATTAGTTAAATGCATTTATTTTTAGTGTCTAGTGAGTTATGTTTTTAGAAACTATTAGATTTTAGCATAAAATAGTTTCCAATTTCGAAATTAAAAAACCATGATTGAGTAAAGCAAATTTATTTTTGAAATTGTATAAAAGATCACAAAACTCATGTTGCTAGGGTTGTAATTAATCGAGTATATAATATGTTGGAATTGAGTCTAGGGCCTACATGGACTTTTATTTTGTTGTGTTAAACTCAATTTTAGTCTATTAGGACTTAAGTCTCAGTCTTCAAACTTGAGTTTCTCATCCCATCTAATCTAATTTCAAGTTTCAGGATTCTTGAGTCAATATATTATTATGAAGACCCTTGCCCAGTGGGTTTATTACTGACATAAGTTAACAATTGACATGGTCTCTGATTATTAAAGTCCTAACTAGCTAGATCATTGATGCTAGCCTTATAGTGATACTTGAAGAGTTTACAAGACGTTCAATATGGGAAACATACTTTAATTATTCCTTTTAACATTTATTTCATGGCTTCTTTCTTTTATTTTTGACTTTCACTTGAGTTGTATTGAGAGTACTTTAATTTGTTGGCTTTGTCCAAATCAAAACTCATCATCAGAACTTCCTTATTGGATTTTGAATGCTTACAAAACCCATGATCAGGGAGTCATATATGCGTATTTTTCGTTTCTCCTAACATCTGCCACGTCCGAACCAATTGACAATATTACTTACATTAATTATTTTTACTTCCGTACTTAAATAAGAGACGTGGTATTAAAAAACTTTAGAAGAGAAACGTTAATAACATGCAGCTAACTAAATTAATCACTTTTATTCGGATTCGTTAACTGAATCTTATAAATATAAAACGAAGTACTATATGATCATAATTAGTTGATCCTTCAAATATTTTTGGAAAGCACCATCACTCACTCAGAAAGTGTTACAATACGTTGATTGGTATATCGGTGGGAACTGGGAATGGTGAAAGGTGACACATTCAATTGCTGTATTAGGATTGTGTTGTTAATTTCAATATTTTATTGCGTTGTTTATTTCAAAGTTTTTGTTGTCGGGAAGTTGGAATTTTGTGACGGTGGCTTCATGTTTTTATTTGTTTAATGTTTTACCGAAGAAGCACTTGGGGATAGGATTTTCAAGTGAGGTAGAAAATAAAATAAATATTCAAAATTGTCTCAACGTTTCTTTTCTTCACAATTAATTTCAACATTATCATGATTTTAATCTTGATTATATTTTAAATTTAAATTAATAGTATTACTATTAAATTTATGAAGATTAATAATATTGTAAATTTAAAAGACTAAAATAAAAAATTAAAATGCTAACTTTCTAATATAGAACCATTTAGGAATTAATCAATCAATTGCATTTCAAATGATAAAAAACTTTTTAATTATTTTAATAAATTCTAATACTTAATATTATTGATGCAAAAAAATTTAAAAAGTAAAACATTAAAATAAATTAAACCTAAAAGTTAAGACAGATATCTCAAATTTAAAATTGAGATGATTGATTGTACGACAACCGTGAAAAGGCACAGTCTTTGTCCCTTTCGGTCCAATCCATCATCCATTTATTATTATTATTATTATTATTATTATTATTATTATTATTATTATTATTATTATTATTATTATTATTATTATTATTAAATAAAATATTCCTTTTGGAATTATATCCTGGGAAGATGTATTTTACTGGATATAGTATAGGTACTCTACACATCGGCGATAAAAAAAAGAAAATCAAAGTGACTTTCTCATGTCTATATCGGTTATAAGAATTTAAGCGTTAGTGTTTGATAAATTATTAATTTTCTTGGATAAAATACTAATGGTTACACATTCCTGTATGTATGAATACTATCAAGTCTTATCACCTTCAAATCAATTTTTACGTGTAGATAATCGGTTTCCACATGGAAGGAAATCTTTAAATTTTTATGCTTGATTTATTAAATCTGATTTTCAAAATCAAATGACACTTTATGTTTTTTTTTTTATATTAAAGGTTGATATTTGTCTTAAAAAAAACTTTGACATTTAATTTATAAATTGTAAATTTTATATTTATTAGATAATTTTTTAATTAATATTATTATATTTAAACATTTTATTTTTTATTAAAAAATTATTATGATTTGTTTACAAGTATAGTATGATATAAGTATCTCTCATACATAGTAGAGAGAAAGGTAAGATATAAATTTCATATACATCAAATATAAAGGACAAGTTGATATAGATAAAAAATATCGTACTCATTTTCACATTGCCTTGTTTTCATGTGTAAAAAAACTTTATTTTAATTTAATATTCAGGGAATAATAATTGGATTGTGTACTATGTTGATGCAAACAGTGTTGTGTGTTCGTACTATATAATGTTTCTAAATTTTCCTACGATCTTACTCTCTGAAAAGGTGACGGAGCTTTCGATCAGAAGAATACTGCAATGTTTACAGTTTCCACTACAACGACTTTGAGAGAAAAAGTTTCCACTAATAAAAACTAAAAAGATCCAATTCGAGTAAGGAGCACGATCATAAAAGCACTTAGAAGCAAATCTAGATGTTCATGTGGGGGACGCCCTTCAAGGAGAAACTCCCTACATATCTATATGCCTCACTTCCCATTTTATATAAATTCAATTTTTGCAAGAATATTATATTTTATTTTTCTACAATGTATCTTTATATTAAATATGAATTATTCTCCTACATTTTCATTTTCTGATTTTTGTATTGTTTTTTTACTCTTAAAACCTAGTAAGTTTGCATTTTTTTTTCAGTCTTTTGTAAGTTTGTATTTTTCTAATTTTAGTCTCTTTAAATTTCAAATTTTTTTTTCGTTTTTAGTCTTTACATGTTTTAACTTTTATGGACTAAATTTAAAAAAAAAATAATACAAAAGACTAAAAATGAATAAAATTGACAACGCACAAATTTATAGGATCGTTAGAAAAGAAAATAAAAGCTTAAAAGGAGCAACATTAAAAAAACAAAACTTATATGGATCAAATTCATTTAAGCTTCATAGAAAAATAAACAAGATTAAGATCATACAAAATTTAATTGATCAGAATAAATTTTTTCCACCCTTGATAAAATGGCATTACGTACCTTTCTGCGAAAATGAACAGAAATGAAGCAGCTAGTTATTTTATGGAAAAGGGACTTGTACTATGTCTATTTGTAGTGTGTTTATAAGAGGTTTATCGAGCAGCTTGCTATTTTAGACGGCACTGTTATCCTCTTTTTCCTTAAGTTGATTGGAAACGCTTATTTAACAATATATCTTTTTAAAAATTAAAAAATTGTTATTAACACTAAAATTATCAATTTATCACGTAGTAACAACTAACAAACTAAAAAATGTGGGCAAAAATATTTATGCTATCAAATGTATCAATTTTTTTTATGTGTGGAATATTTTTCAATTAATCATATTATTTGCTACATGTAAATGATATTTTTTAAAAATATTTATTATCTTAACAAAAATAATATTTTATATATAACTTTAAAATATTTATAAAAATTCATAGTTTACAACCCAAGGTTATTACCTCAATGGTGGCGAATGCTTCTCTTAAGGTGAAGATGGCGGTTAACCCTAATGTCTTAACTGTCTCCATGAAGTTAGTCAGTCTGTGGAGGATCCAGAGAGAGATCCAACTGAAAAAATAAGAATAAATATGGATATGGTTAGTCCACAATGATTTGAAATATCTAGTGGTTATGATAAGAAAATCAAGATGAGGGGCTCTTTAGGCCATGGATGTTGGTATCCAAGAAGTAACTTAAACAGAAAAGAAGGTCACTCACCCTCATTTTGGATCATCTGATTCAAGTAAGCCCAAGTGTGAAACCCCCTCTCCAAAAAACAATTCATCGTTCTTTCTACAAACTCTCTTATCTTTGGAACTTTGACAATTAATGGCCCAAAAGTTAAGTCTAAAGGGAAAGCCCAATATGCACCTAAGTAATCCACTAGAGTGCGGAATTCTCTTGTTGGTAAAAATCCACAATAAAAAAATAAATGTGAGAATAGGACCTTAGGTGGTCATGGTATACAAGCTTTAAACCTCAACTAGAAGGGCAATATGCAAGGGAAGATAAGGAATATCAAATCGAAGGTAGATCACAGGCAAAATGAAAAAACCTTGTAGGGGTTAAACCATCATCTTAGCCTATGTAGAACCTAAGTAAGATATATCTCCCCTCTATGAAGGAGACGTTTCTTGCTTGGAATAAATTACCCATATCCAAATGCAAACTTGAGACCTTAAGTTCAAACTTGACTATTCGCTCTATGCAATCTCAACCCTTTCATCAAAATGTGTTTGTGAAATGTGGTGGTCATATGATTGTGGACAAGGTTACAATGCTTGTTCTCCATAATGACGTGAAAAATTCCTTAGATGGTATGGAGCTATGTTTACTTGGAAAATTAACATGGAGGCTACTAGGATTTGGAGTTCCTTATTCTTATCGGTTCTCTATAAATCTAATATGTTGACACAACTAGTAAAGGTCTCCCAACACTTATTAAGGAAATTAGTCGTAAATATAAAGTGTTTAATGTTTGTTTGTTGGAAACAAGTGTGAATGGCTACGCAATGACTATTAGTGTTAACAAGTGTGGTTTTGACAAAGTTTTTGTCCAAGACTCTCATAGTCAAACTAGTGGTATCTAGATCTTGTGGGATTCAAGAAAATGGAATGTGCAAATTCTTTACCATTCTAATCAATTTTTCCATATGTATTCATATTTCAACACACGATATGTGGCTTTTTACTATGGTTTACAGTAATCATCATTACCAGGGTAGAAATTCCCTGTGGGACTCGTTGGAAGATATTCATGCTTTTGTTAATGCTCTTTAGGCTATATCCTTGGGGATTTCAACTCCATCCTCAATCCTTGTAACCGTAATAATAATAAGGCTTTAACTCAGGCTTCATGTAGGAGCATTAATTCTTTTAGAAAAATGGGTGATAAATGTCTTTTAATTGATATAGGTTTTCAATGCTTGCTTTATACTTGATTTAGAGGTAGTCTTTCTCATGACTTGACAGGATGCAAATTGATATCAACTGGCACCTTCACTTAAAAGAAGCCATTGCCTATCATCTTCAAATATTTAAGTATGATCATGCTCTTATTCTAGATAAGTTACAGCCAAATGGAATTTATAATCCATAATGACATTCGTTCTTCTTCCTTACTATGTAGCTCATGCGTAAAAACTTTGATAGATTTATGAAATATAACTATTAAAGACATTCATCTCGATCTGAATAATTATCCTCTTTCAAATTTGAATAGTAGAAATGGAATAAGTTTGTGTTTAAAAATTTTTTTCACTAGAAAAGGACCCTATTAAGGAAGATTCAACTTCTATAATTGTGATGCAAACAATCCTTCTTAGATAGTACTTCAAGATGGAAAAAAAGTTTGGGATGAATACCAGCAAGTTCTTGTTGAAGAATAATTATTATGGTACAAAAAATATAAAGTTAAATGGGTTGCTTTTGGAATATTTTCTTTATTAGACGAAGCAAGAATAAGGTGGACATCAACCAAAAGAAAGACAAAACTTGGTTGTTCTAGTCTGAAGAGGTAGGGAAATATGTCAATTATACCTCTCTAATTCCTAAGGCTAATGGGGCTAGTAGATTTTGTGTGTTTAGGCTATAGGTTTACCGTTTATGCAATATCACATACAAACTTATCCCTAAAATTCCCGTTTTCAAACTAAATGGCCTCATGGAGAAATTTGTTTATTCGTGCCAAGTCAGTTTTATCCCTAATAAACAGAGTAATCATAACATTATTATTACTTATGAGGTTTTCCACTTTATGAGAAACAAAAAGGGAGTCCAAGGATGGATGATGATCAAAATTGGTTTGGAAAAGGCATATATGATAGGTTGAAATAAGAGTTTATCAAGGAAACAGTTAAACACATTGATTGCCCACAAAATTTTGTTAATCTAATTTAGTGTTTCATCACTTTTATGAAAATAAGGATGCTCTGGAATGGGAAAGTCTCAGATGAATTCAACCCAAGAACAAGGGTTAGACAAGATGATCCCATAATAGATATTCATTCTTTTCCTAGAAAGACTCATTCACTTAATCAACCTACTATCAAAAATAGTTTTTGCAAGCCTCTAAAATATCTCACTTGGCCTTTGTAGATGATTGATAACTGCTTAAATTACCTATTTTTATATAGGTAAAATAGAGTAGTTATCCTCATTCTAACTAATTTAAAGCCTTGTTTTCCTTCCTTTTATACAAAAAATTTAATATTTAAGAAAACTTATTACAAATTTACTTTTATGCATATTTTACTTCTATTTTCTTGTCTTCCATTATTTGAGTCAAGTTTTTTTTAGGAGGCTTAGAGAAGTGTTGGAAGAAGTAGGGTTTAGAGCCAGCGGCCAACGGCCAAGAAGTCATCATCCAGTGCTGGTCGACACCCAGCGGCAGCAAAGTGACCACCCAACATCCGCCAACTTGAAAGGGTGTATTTTCCTCCTACTGGCGCCCAATACTCACGAAGTGACCGCCTAGTGTGAATGTTTGAATATACCTTGTTTTAAAAGGAAAAAAGTTGTGTTTTGCGGAATAGAGAGGAGAAGCGACACTTAAGTTAGGGTTCTTCCATTCCATCACCTTCTAACCTCATTTTACATCCATTTTATAACTTCATGCCTTTAATCTAGGTCTCCACCTCCATGGACAACTAGATTCTTTTAGTTGGGGTTTTGATGTAACTTTGTCCTGAATTTTATTGTATAGTTTACTATATTAATCTAACTTTATCATTCACTATTAGAGTTTTTCTTTATCTTGAACTTGATTTATATATATTTTGTTGGATTTCGTCTGTTAAATGAACTCAGGAGAGGGATTTTTCTTGCAAAATGAGAAGAGCTCTCAATGTGGTTTGTTTCTCGGGAGAGAGTAAAACCCATTAACTATCTTGAGCTCCTTTTTCTTAATGCAAGTTATTTGACTTTAGATTGTGTGATAAATTCATGATTTAAAGCCCAAATAGCTTAGTCTCTTACTTTTGAGAAATAAGAGAAAGTGTATTTTTACAAGTGATAGGAACGTGAGTGATAAGCGATGATTTGATAGTGTATTTATGCATTAAAAGGATGAAAAAGTAAAATCAAAACCCTACCAAGCTTTTTATCATATTTATCTTAATTTATTTTTATGTATTTTTTCTTTCAGTCATATAGAATAGTTTTAAATTAATTCTCTATTATTTGTAAGTAATTATTATTGGGACTCTCAAAATATTAATCTAGTCCCTGTGAGATCAATCTGATACATCTACCAGATACTACATACAATCGGTGCACTTACTGGGAGTAGAGTGGAAAATTTGTTTATCAAAGACCTACTCCTTTTACTGTAGCATTTACTAATAAGATAGAGGTTATTTCCTCTATGCTTAAAATTTTCTGGGACAATGCTGGAACTAAAGTTAATGTAGACAAAACTCAGATTTTCTTCTCTAATAATATGCATCAAACTAGAAGACAAATGATTGTTGGTAAAGGTTGCTTCCAAATTATCGACGACCTTGGCAAATATTTGGAGGTACCCATTCTTCATAAATAAAGTCAACAACCAAATTTATGGATTATTGTTGGAAAAAAATTATGATCACTTTAGCAACTCAAGTCCAACATGCTCTTTACAATTGGTCATGTGACTCTTACTAATGTTTCCTTACAAGTCCTTATCTCATTTATCATGCAATTCGCCTTAACCTAAGGTTGTGTGCAGTTCTATTAATAAAAAATGAAGGTATTTCATATGGGAAAAAGATGAAGGTACTAAGAAAATCCATATAGTATTATGGGAAAACATTTATAGACCAAAGATGTAAGTTGACCTTGTAGTGAAGTTTGCACATAAGATTAATAGAGCTTTACTTATGTCCAAAAGGAACTAACTATGGGCTACTATTGTCCACTTAAAGTACAATTGTGGCAATGGTATTGTGCCTATTGTTGAAGCTAAGAAATCATAATCTAATTTTTTGGAAATGTTTTTCTAACAGTTGGGATCAAGTAAAAAAGGGAACTATTTAGAGAATCAATGATGATATCTCAATGTTCATTTGGATGGACAACTAGCTTGCTAATCAAGGTCTTTTTAAGGATAAATATCTAGTTACTCTGTGACTTAGAGATGTATTCTAAAGTGGTCGAATTCATTTTACCCTCAGGGGAATGAATTTGGTTAGAATTGATTTTCTTCTTTCTCATGATTATCAAACTCTCGAGTTAACTCATTTATTCTTACGAGTTTACAAGTTCATTTACTCTTTACAAGTTAACTTGTGTGAAAACTTTCTTTTTAGTAAACTTGGTAAACTTTGGAACTTACTATTAAGTCAACGAATAAACAAGTGGAATTGCTTTCAATGCGTTTAGCATTCAACATACCTTCATGTAGTGTGTTGTTCTAAATTGAAAAACATCCGCTTCTAAAAATATCAAATCTTTGTTTTCTAACAACACCAAACATCGATGGAAATATTCTACCACTAATATCACCTTTACAAATTATTATCTGTTAGTGAGGCATTGCTAGACTTAATTATTTAAATATGGTGAATTTTATGATTTACTATTTTGATTTATTATATTGTTGAAATGTTTAATTAATATGCTGTTTATTATTTTTATATAAAGTAAACTCTTACATATCCACGAGTTGCGTTCATAAGTCGAATCTATGAAACTCTCATAAATATAGACTCTCGAATTTGATAATCTTATTTTCCCCTCCTTTATTGTTTCTCTTTTCTGTTCTTAGCCTCCCTTGGTTTTATCAGTTGTTAAAGATGTCTTTGCCTAGATAATTTCCAATGGATGGTAATTTTATTGTTAACTCGTTAAGTTTGCTTACCTTTTCCATTCTTGGTCCCCAAAATTCTTCAAACCTGGATTTCAAGTTCATATAGCATTTGAAAGGTCTAGAATGAAGCAAAATTTATTTATGGAAGGATGTAAATAATGCACTATTAAAAACTCTTTGAAATTTAATAGACATTTAACTATTTTACATTTATGCCCCATGTGCTTTTCTCATGCTAAATTGACTCTGCATGCTTCAATGGATTACTTCCTGTTCGGGGTGGTTCTGAGTTTCTTCTTTTTGGTTTTGAAATATATTTTGAAAACAGAAACCTATTCGGCAAAAATGGTTCTGTTCTAGTTTTTTACTCATTTTCGAAACAGTTTTCACTCAATTTTAAAACAATAAAATTTGGTTTTTAGATTTCTGTTTCTATTTTTATTTAAATTCATTACTTGACGTCATTTGTCATCATTGACCCATCACCTCTGACCAAAAGTCACCGACCGCCACTCTGACGGTCATCGGTCATCACCTCCGATCGGGGGTCACCAACCCCCACCTCCGACTAACAGTCACCGGTCGTCACCTCTGATTAACAATCACCAATCGCCACCTCCAACTGGTTGTCACTGACGGCCACCTCCAACTGCCGATCACCAACTGCCACCTCTGATCTCCAACCGCGATCATCGGCCACCACCTCCGATCAGCGATCACCAGTCGCCACCTCCGACTGATGATCACCGGCCGCTACCTTTGACCAACAATCACCGGCCGCCACCTTTGACCGGTGATCACCGACTGCCACCTCCGGCCAACGATCACCAGCCGCCACCTTCGACCAACGGTAACCGGTCGCCGCTACGACCGGCGATCACCGGTCACCGCCTCCGACCGCCGATCACCGGCCACTGTTTCTGACCGGTGGTCACTGGCCGTCACCTCCGACCAACGGTCACCGGCAGCTACCTTCGACCGGCAGTCACCTTCGACCAACGGTCACCGGCAGCTACCTCCGACCGGCGGTCACCAACCACACCTCCGACTGGCGATCACCAATGACCGACTGTCACCTTTAACGATCGCTACATTCAATTAGTGTTTTTGTTAAGATTTGAAACTAATGTTTTAAATTTGGAAACAAAAACAATGTTGTTTTTAAAATTTTGAAAACTTAAAATTAAAACTAGTTTTTATTTTTAAAAATTTTAAAACTAGAAACTGAAAACCATCCCGAACGGGGCCTTAATTTCCTGACAAGTGTGGTTTGCTATCCTCCTTTCTACTACCACCTTAATTTTTTCTATTCTGAATGTTTACTGGCTATTTAAGAATTTGCATTCTACAGTTATAACTGATTTGGGATCATGAGACATTCTCTTTGGGGTTATTTTCTCATATTTGGCAATGCAATAAAGGGTACACTTTTGCCAATTCTACTCTTTCTTTTCAACAGATGGTGTATCGCATTAAAAGGAAGGCTATAGACATTTTTTAATTATGTTTGGTCCGTCCATATGAAATTCCTAGCTTTTGCAATTTTGAACTAGGAACTTTCAGCTATTTCTTGAATATATCCTTCTTATGAAAAGTTCAAGATCAAATATAATGCGATTGTTAATGGTTCAAAGATTGGCAACTTGTGGAAGGGAGTGCTAAAAATTCGTCATGGCCTTGTCATCTAGACCTTCTCCCATAATATTAACAAGTATCATGTCAACTAAGTTGAATTATGGGTGATGGATTTTTGCCGTAGGATCGTTATTTTGATAAACTTTTTAGATTTTGCTTGTTAAATCATATTCTAAAATTCTGATTTATGTCATTTAATCTAATTGTTCGTTCTTCCAATGAATATACTCAAATTATTTATCTCATCCAACATCTTATTGGTGTTGTTGATACTTGGTGACATGTTTATAAGGAGGGTAACAAAGTAGTTGATTGCTTGCTAAGCATTGTTCATTTGTTTTCAATTTGTGTATATGAACTCTCTTTCTTTCCCTTGTGGTTGTGGATTTTAGTGGTATTTACTTCTCTAGGGCATAGTTTCCCTTTTTAAAAAAAAAAAAAACACTTATTCACGCTAAACACAATTGATTTCAATGGAAGTTTTTATTTTTTTAAAATTTATAATTTAAGTCAAACCAATTACATTACAACAAGTGCTTTTATATATTCTTCGTGCAAATTAACTTTAAAGTCCAAAAAACTAGAAATTCATTTATCACTAACTATCAATTCAAAAAAATATTAATGAGTATCTTTATTCTTTAATGTGACTATTTGAGAAATGAAAAGTGTTTATTAAAAAATATCTTATTTAATTTTATAGTTTCACCACATCCGAATAAAGTTTGGGATGTATCTTTTAAAAAAGGATTGTTATCGATACTTATTTAATTTTGTTTTTTATCAAAATTATTTGTGATAAATGATAATGATTTGTGTGTATTACTCTATTGATTGATCCGGTTTAATTACTACTTTCATTGTTACCGATATTTATTTATCACATTAACATTTTTTCTTTTCTTCTTTCCTAATTTGTTCCGAAATTGTGTAAATGTTCAGCATATGATATCATTCAAAAAGTAAGGGGAGATGATGCGTAGGGGACAACAATTATTGCCTACAGCTGAATAAGAAAATTTATTTGAGTACCTAGGCACTGTCACGGATCTTTGGAATATCTAATAATAATAAAATGACCCTTGTTTTGATACGAAAAATGATCTTTAATAATTATGCAAAGTTGACTCGAGTAATCTATGAACTCTATACTAAAACAATAAATGAAGGTTTTCGTTGGGCATATCACACGTATGTGACGCATCAATCTTTGAATAAAAATTTGAGTTTAATTAGTATATATTTTAACTATTTAGTTATACTTTTTACTTATGTAATTTTTAAAATAATAATAAAGAAATTTATTATGAAGGGTTGTGATTCAATGTTAGTGTAAAAATTTTTACAATGACAATGTAAAATTTCTATATTGACGGTATATACCAATTAAACTCTAAAGATTTTACCTACTAATTTTTTTATTTTTCAAATTTATATTTGCAGAACTTTATTCTTAGATTAATTAAAAAATAAAAAGTCTACATTCTTTTATTGAAAAAAATATCTATTGTGATTATTATTATTTGTGTAGTGTTGGAGTGCTAGTGTGAGTTGAAGTCCCACATTAGTTAGAAATTGGGAAGTTGAGTAATATATAAGTGAGAAAGACCCATATAAGGTTTTGGGTTGAAGGTGGTGTCATGTTCTCTTATATATAGGCTCATGTCTCATGGTTGTACATCTCCCCGCTGTTTAACCCCCTCGGTCTGTCCCAACAACTGGTATCAGAGCCGATGGTTGTGATCGGCAGGTTGACGGTGGATTTCCTTCATCGAAAGTCCTTCTGCTAAGGGTTTTAGGAGGCGTGTTCCCTTGTGTTTAAGGGCAATGTGAATAAGGGGCATGTATGCTTCCGCTCGAGGGGGAGTTTACAATGTGGATTGTGTTTAAGGGCGGTGTGAATGAAGGGCATGTATGCTTCCGCTCGAGGGGGAGTTTACAATGTGGAAGGGACTCACACTTGCACTCCAACATGTAATACGTACTCATATTAAATATCAAGTCAAAAATGAATTATTATCCTAAAATTTTTATAAATGAATTAATAGCTATGTTTGTTTAAGAAAGGTGTAAGACCTCATAAAGGATGTACACAAACAAATCATATTAATAAACCAAGATTTTATGAGCACACTTGGTCCTCTTGTTATGCCTGTGTGGATATAAATATCTTTAAGATTAAATTAATTTTTTAGTCTATTTTTATTTTTGTTGAAATATTTTCAGTTTTTAGTTTTAATTTTTTAAATTTTATTTTTTAAAAATAGTCCAGACCGTTAATAAAAGAATTTGTTAAATGATGATATGATTAATAGAATGTTATATTATCATATTCACTTAAACAAATAAGTCTTCACTCATTAATAGAATGTTATATTATCATGTTTCTACAATACAATAATGTTTATCTTTTGATATAAAATCCTCTTGTTATGCTTGTATGGGTATAAATATCTTTAAGATTAAATTAATTTTTTAGTCTATTTTTATTTTTTATTTTTGTTGAAATATTTTCAGTTTTTAGTTTTAATTTTTTAAATTTTATTTTTTAAAAATAGTCCAGACCGTTAATAAAAGAATTTGTTAAATGATGATATGATTAATAGAATGTTATATTATCATATTCACTTAAACAAATAAGTCTTCACTCATTATCTTCAATAAGCCATACATGTACTTTTATTTATTATTATTTTTAATAAAAAAATGAAGTATTCTCATCTTGTAACCTCTCACAACCTTTCAAATCTATATTATCAAGATAAATTTTCAATTAACCATGTTATTTAAAAAGGATTAAAAACAAAAATATTTGATTGAATACTCAAATCAAAACCCAAAAAATATAAGGAATCAAAGGTTAAGTAAACCATATTTCTAATGTATAAAAAGACAAGCAAAAAGAATATTTACCTAAAGCTTTAGTACAAGAAAAACATTTAATGAACAATGATTTTCTTTAGAAGGTGAAGTAGAAGTTAGGACTACACACGGGTTAGGTTGGATTTTGGCAAATTTAAGATCCAATCCAATAATAAAATAGACAGTTTCTTTAAACACCCTTCATTTCTATTCATAATGTTTACAATTTTTTGCAAAATCTTAAAATATCCTCATCTCATTTATTCTAAGTTTCTTGATAAAATATCACCTAACTTCACAGTTGTACACGTACATCTATCCACCTCTTTGAAAGAAATAAAGGTGTGAAATGAAGGAGTCAATATAATCTTTCAAAGAGGTAGGTAGAAGTATGCATGCACCCATGAAATTGGGTGACGCTCTATAAAAAACCCTAGAGTAAAAGAGGCGAGAGTGTTTTAAGGTTTTACAAAAGATTGTAAACATTAAGGGATGTGAATAGAAAATGATAGAGCATTAAAAGAAACTACCCATAAAATATTGAGTTGGGTTTTTGTTTTTTGTATTAAATTCAACCTAACTCAACCCATCTTTGAACGAGTTAGGTTGGATTCAGTTAATTGGTCACAGTTATAAAAAATATTTTTTTGAAAAATTATTTTTTTAAATAGAATATTATTTTGTTAGCTTTTTTAGGATATTTTTTTAAAAAAATTAGACTATATAATCAACAATAAATTATAGTTACAAAATATATATCAAAATTAAAACAAATTAAAATTAACATACAACTAAATTTTCAAACAATAATAACTAAAGAAATTTTTGTCCAAAATTAAAATAAACACAATTTGTCTAAGCTAGTCAAGTCGTACAAATAAATATAAATTACATAATTTATCCAGACTAACAAAAACATAATATTAAAAGCAACACATAATAACAAAAAATATAATTTTAAATAATATATATATAATAATTTAATATTATAGTCAAGTTGGTTGGATTAGGTCTCGAGTTTAACTTACGAAACTTATCACCCAACCAGTGATAAATTGAGTTGAGTCAAGTTTCACCTAATTATAAAAAAAAAACACAGCCTCATCTATTTAGATTTGATTAAGTTGGATTGAATTTTTGCATCACTTAACCCAATAAACCTTTAGTAAAAGTAAACTAAGTGTATCACTTTTTTCTCACAACTATCATTTTCCTCTACATTCACATATTCTATGTATTAAGATTTTTTTCTTTTTCTACATTCTTGTCTTTATACATTTGTATAATTTTTACATTCTATATATATTTATTATATTATGATATAATACTGTTTTCAACGTACATATGTCAATCTTTGAATAATGTTTTTTTCTCTTCCACATTTTTCTCTTTTCCTTTAGTTTTTTTATTTTATTTTATAATAAACTCTTTATATATTTATTATTATTATATTATAAGCCAATAATAATATTATTAAATAGATAGTTAAGCTTAAGGTATTATTATTATTACTATTATTATTATTGTTACCATTATTATTATTATTATTATTATTATTATTATTATTATTATTATTATTATTATTATTATTATTATTGTTGTTGTTGTTACCATTATTATTATTATTATTATTATTATTATTATTATTATTAATTTTATTTTTTACCTTATGTATTGTATATATACTAAGTTAATTTAATTTAACTTTCTTGTGTAATTTATTAAAATTTTTATTTTTATATTTATTTTTTCTTTTCTTTTCTTTTACATTATTTTCTTGATTTAATTTTTTATTTTCTTTATAGTTTAATCATTTGTTTTTAATTTCCATAAAGAAGACGTACCTATATATTGTAACCTGAGATTGTTTAGTTAGGTGTTAAAACCTTTTTTTAACAAATAGAATTTAATTAATTAGTAACAATAGATATCAATAAATTAACATTTATAGTGATTATAGCTTAATTTTATTAACGTTTACATGAGAAAATAGTTCCACTGAAGTAGTTCAAATGAAAACTTCCAATTAATATGAAAAATTTTTAAAAATAATACTTTTGTATATGTTATAAGAACCGAAAGCATAATTTACCTTTGTTATAAATTAAAAACATGTAAATACTTATGAATTTCCTGTGAAAGCTTTTAATTTTAAAATTCTTATTTTGTCATTCCAGAAAATAATATATAAAGATTTTGACTAAATTTAAACTTAATATTATAGATATTTAAAAACGAATTTTATATAATATTTTCTTTTATATATTATTTGCAATTTCTTTATGGGCATAAAATTTCAAGAGTTTAATACTGAAATTCCAATAACAGCCTTGTTTAGTGTTGCAAAAAGTAATGGTCAATGAAGTTGGAGATTTGACCAATGATAGTTTCAAATCATCTGAAGGTTGAAGACTTGGTGAAGTTGGTGTACGGATATAAGAAGTGTAGAGAAAGGATTGGTTGTTGCAAGATGATGACAGAACACAACTAAGAATGAATTATAAAGAAGATAGTAGGGGACGACCTCCAATGGATTAATCACAAGAATCAATTTCATTCAACAGCACATATATTTAATATAAACTAAGATGAATTAACTATATATCGTAAAGATGTTTAACAAATTAAAATTAATTATATTTAAATTAGTCTCAGACCTACTTCAAAAGAACATATTAAAGCTAAAACTCTTACTCAATTTTAACTTCACTATGTTAAGAATTTTTTAGGCCGTTTAATTAAATTACAATTTTCTTTTCCTCAATATTTGACATTTGTTTTTTTTATGATCTTTTTTTTTTTGTCCTTTTAAATTTTTTGCTCGTTCAAAATTTTATGTTATTTTTTATATTTTTATATTTCCTTTTATTTTTATTTTATGTTATTTTATCTTTTTAACATATTATCTTTATTATTATTCTATTTTTATTTTTTTATTTCATCATTTTATATTTTTAGTTATTATCTTTCTTTATTTTTTTATTTTATATCTATATATTTTTATAGTAAATATATTATAAACTAATTTTAATTTATCTTATAAAAAACATATTAAACTAATTTTTTTTATCTATTTACTGTATAAACCACAATATCATTTAATAAAAAAATTTTTATTAATATTTTGTTAAATATTATTAAATAGAGAAGTTATATTTGATTTCCTCCGTCTGTAAAATTTTCTTTTATCAACGATAAAAAAAACATTATGAAAGAGATTATTATGTGACTCAATCGATTAGGAAACACCCTTCAATAATCTTTAATCCAAAACAAATATATTAATAGAACTGACAATATTAATAAAATCTAATAAACTAATGCATGACTAGATGAAATGAGTCAAACTTAGTATAAAAAATCTAGACTTATATAAAATTATATCTAAATATACTTGAAGGTTGTAGTTAAAAATTGTATGTCTATTGAAACCGATACATTTTAGTTTGGCAATACTCTTCTGCACTTTTTAGTTTTGGACATCTATCCCTTTTCTTTTCTTTTTCTCTCTTTCCATTTTTCTTATTTTTTATGTTTTGTTTTGATATTTTTAATTATTCTTATATATTTCCATGTTTTTATATTAAATATTTCATCTTTATTTTTATGTTATTTCTTATATTATTTATTTTTATATTTGTAATCTTTTTTATATTTTTAATATTTTATATTTTATATTATTTTTATTTTTGTATATTCATTTATGATTTTAAATTTCTTTCTATATTTTTATACTTCTATATGTAATATGTTAAAAAAAATATTAAATATATTATAATACTTTTTTAATTATATTTGTCAAACACTGCCGGTGGTTAATTAATTTCCCCCACATTCAAAGTTTTCTTGGATACTAAAATTTTGTTCATTAAATTTAATCAACAATCCAACATATTTTATTAATGAAAAACTATAAATAACTTAATGTATGATAGGTTTAATTAATTTATTTTTATAGTAAATTCACAAGTATTATTTAGGGGAGACAATTTTTCTTCAAAACTATTATAAGCAACATTATGAATAACAGAGATATTTTTCAAGTATTTAACACTCTTCCATACTATGTTTATTCTTTTTGAAAACAACGTAGCATATAATAAATTAAATTAGTTTTAATATTTTTTATAACAGAAATCATAAATATTATTTAATTTTTTTACTATGAAATAATTAGGGAAAACTTTATAAAAGTTAATTGGCAAAACATCTGTTTTACAATTGAAATGTAAAATATTATTATTACTATTACTGTTATCGTTGTAGCTGTATAAAAGAAAGAAAGAAAATTTGGGATTATGAAATTATTATTTTATTTCTTTTAATTTTTTACTTTTTTTACCCTTTCTGTCCTTTTTTTACCAATTTTTATCATTTCAATTTTTCTTTTTTTGTCAATTTCTTTTTTTATAGTATTTTTTATTTTATTTTATATTTAGTTTTCTATATTATTTTTTATTTTCTAAAAAATATTAATTTATTCTTTTTATGTTGTTTTATTTTTATAAAAAAGTTCAGGCTTGCGAAATTATTGTTTTGTCCCTATTTTTTCTTTGACATGTGCCTTCTTTTATCATTATTGTCTTTTAATTTTTTTCTTTCTTTTCTTACTTTCTTCCTTTTTATGGTATTTTTTAAATTTTGTTATTTCTTTTGATTATTTTATTTTCTATTTTATATTATATTTGTTTATGTATATTTTATATTATTATTTTTTTATTTTAAAAAATCTTATTTTATTACATTACTTTATTTTAAATTTTAGTATATCTATATTTTTTTGAATGTATATACTTAAAATTTTAAAAACTATTTTAATAAATATATTTTTATATTTGTTAATTAATATTTAATTTGTTAAACGCTAGTAAATAATAATGAGAAAAGTCATATATAATTCTTTTTGTATGCAAAATTTCTTGGACACTCTTCTACTCCAAAACACTTTATTTTTTAATTATAAAATAATATAAAAATTTATTCATTTAAATGCTAGATTTAACACTTATGTAAAATAATTCACGTCACACAACATACACATATTTTCTAAAACTATTATATAACAAATTGTAAACATATTAATAAATATATTAGGTTCTAAAAATGACATTTACAAGATTCTTAATTAATAAATCTCTTATTGAAATTTTAAATAATTCATAAATATAACGAAAAATTATTAACTAATTCTTCCTAATCTAATGTCACATGTAATTGGAACATCCCAACGAGAAAAAAAAATAAAGAATGTTGAATTTTTATCACTTATACATCATCAAAACCTTATTCAATTAAAAAAATTAAGAGATCATATAAGTTTTATCATTAAAGTAAAATTTTATAAAAATCTCCAATCTTACGTGATAGGATCATAAAAACTACTTTAAGAACTCAGATAAATTTGTCATCATCAATGCTCTAATTTACCTTTTTTAATTTAACAACTTATTTTGTTAATTAACACAGTATCAATAAACAATTTATTTTTTAATATTGTAAATTTTTTATTAAAAATTATTATAAATGTCATTTTACCTAATGTGTACCACTAATATACCTGTGTAATATAACAATATTTATTATAACTCATTTCCCGTATCAATCTTCTTTTATTAATTCTAGCATGCTATTAACTAAAAAAAAAATATTTATTTAGTTTGTTTTATTTTCTTTCAATGTATAATTACTTTTTTGAATAATGTAATTAACTTAAATTATCTTTAAAAATATAATAAATAAAGTCACACTCATATATATATCCAACATTCATGATGTTACATTTATTCATTCTATTACATAGACAAATAGCAAGAGTTTTTTATGTATAAATCTCCCATTTTTTCTATTATTACTTTCACATAATCGGCAGAAACAAGTTTATTAGTGAATTTGTATAATTAGCGGGTGAAATGTAGAAATTGATTGTTAACAGTTGTTAACAATTCTTTTATTACTAGCAGTTCTCCTTGGTCAATAAAAAATACAAGAGTGAAAATTTCAGTGCCTCTAGATGTAATTGAATTTGCAATTATATTTGTATTCAAACTAGTATTGGGAAAACCTACTTAGATGACTCCGGAAAAAGGGTTTGGATAGTTTGGTGCGTCCATCTTTTTAAATTTGCATTCCATTTTTTTTATAAAAGACAAGAAACATAAAGGAGAAGAACATATATCACATAAATAAATTAAATAATAATAATTTAGATAATTAAAGGAAAAAAAAAATATATATATATATATATTTATATATACAATTATTTATATAAAAATAGTAATATATATTTGTTTATAATAATTTTTTTCTATTTTAACTTCATAATAAATTTATGTTTATTCCATACACATATCATCAATTACATTTTTTTTATTTGTAGAAATTTGAATTTTTTTTAGTGACTAATAAGATAAATGAGTTTTTTACCATAGTTTTTAAAGAATACAAAGATATTTCATCTTAAATATTTACTCATTTAAATTCTTAAGGTCAAACTTTCAACTACAAATTAATTCAAACATTATTCAAGCATTAAAACTTTTATTTTAATATTTCTCATAGTTATACAATAATTAATATTTTTTAAAAAATAACCATTACAAATAAAATAAAATGGTTAATAATGACTGATCAGGATAAATGAGTTTTTTACCCTGATTTTTAAAGAATACAAGGATATTTCACCTTAAATAATTACCGATATAAATCTCCAAGGTCAAACTTTCAACTATAAATTAATTCAAACCTTTATTCAAGCATTAAAACTTTTATTTTAATATTTCTCATATTTATACAATAATTAATACTTTTCTTAAAAAAATGACCATTACAAATAAAACAAAATGATTAATAAATAGCTCAAAGATAACTAATTTAATAAACTAAATAAGATTACGAATATCAAATCAAATAATAATTGTTAAAAGTAACATAAAATAATAAATAAGACGATACTAAAGACACCTCACTAAATAATTATAATTAAAAGTAATATAAAAATATAAATAAGGTAAGGTAGGAACACCTTACTAAATAATTATAACTAAAAGTAATATAAAATAATAAATAAGGAAAGATTAAAAACACCTTATAACTAAAAGTAACATAAAATAAAAAAATATGTAAATATAATATTTTAAAAATGTTAAATATCTACTCCTTTACCTTAATAATTGAAACAATAAAAAGTTAAAATTTTTATCTCTGCTACCTACTTCTTACTCCTAAAAGCTTCTTACTAATGTCTTTTCCCTCAAGATAGCATTCCTCACCCAATTTATTTATAGGTCAAATATAATGATTATTTTTTTTATCCTAAATACTAATTACCAAAATTCCATTAGTTGTAGATAAATTTAGTTTGATGTTAATAAGTCTTCTTTCCTACGGTGATGACTTTATTTCTCTTTTCCCTTTTTTTTTTTTTTTACTTAGTTTGTTATGTTACGTTGCTGGTTTGGTTTTTCTGTATTTATATATGTTAAAGATTTAGAATAAATTATAAATTTATTTTTATTATTTTACTTATATCATATATTTTAAAAAAATCAAATTAAATATTAAATATTTACATTTTATAATAATAATAATATAATGTTGTACTAAAGGTTTATGATATTTGTTTAGTTAGCTGAAAATTTAAAATAGCATAATTCTTTTATAATTAGATATTATTTAAAATTTATTTGATTTACTAAATATATATTAAATTTAAAAATATAATTAAATATTTTAGTATAAATTTGAAATATTACATGTAAGAACTAGGTATACATACTGGTTATATTTTAAAATAAGGTACTGAAGACTCTATCTTCTCATTGTTTTCTAGAAGAGAGAAAAAAAAAATTGTTTGGTAAGTATTGTTTGAAAATTGTTTTGAAGATGTAAAATGGAAAATACTTGTTTATATTTAATGAAATTTTGTTGATGAAAATAAAAAACAACATATTCTCATTATATTTTGAATTTTTAAAACAAAAATAGAAAACTGAAAAGCAAAACTATTTCTTGATTGGTTTGATTTTGTTTTTTAGTTTTTAAAGAGAGTTTTCAAAAATAGTTTTCAAAAACTGTTTGCTGGAAGAGAAAAGAAACTACTTGATAAGTATTATTTAAAAACTGTTTTGAAGATATAAAAATAAAAAAAAAATTGTTTATATTTATTGCAATATCATTAATGAAAAACAAAAAACAACATATTCTCATTGTAATTTTAGTCTTCAAAACAAAAACCAAAAACTAAAAAGCAAAACTAGTTAAAATTGTTCATATTTTTTAGTTTTAAATTAAAAAACCAGCATTGTTTTTGAAAACTATTTTAAGAGAATAGTAACGAAATGAGTTTTTTAGTTTTTAAAAATAAGTGATTGTTTGATAACAGTTTTATAAAAATGTTTTCAGTATTTAATATTTAAAAACTAAAAAACTCATTTGAGTAGTATTTTTTTAAACAATTTTGTTGTTTTAGTTTGTAAAAACTAAAAAACAGGAACAGCTGAAAGTAGTTTTGTTTTTCAGTTTTTTGTTTTTGTTTTGAAAACTCAAAATACAATTGTTTTTTGCTTTTCATTAATTAAATTTTAACAAATATGAACAAGTTTTTCCATTTTTACATCTTCAAAATAATTTTCAAATAACACTTACCAAAAACAAGTTTTTTTTTTCTTTTCTTCCCAAAAATAGTTTTTGAAAACTATCTTGAAAAATCTTTTCAAAAACTAAAAAATAAAACCAAATCTATCAAGCAAAAATACTAAAAACAGTTTTATAAAAACGTTTCCAAACAAGCACTTAAAATTGTTCCTGATTTTTAGTTTTTAAAAAACTAAAAGAACAGAACTATTTTCGAAAATTATTTTAAGAAAACAGTAATAAAATATTAGATACTAGTAACCAAACTATTTTAATAAATATGAACAAGTTTTTCATTTTACATCTTCAAAATAGTTTTTAAATAACATTTATTAAACAATTTTTTTTTTCTGAAAATAGTCTTTGAAAACTTTTTTTAAAAATTAAAAAACAAAATCAAATCAATCAAACCTATTCTAAAAACATTTTTATAAAACTATTTTCAACCAACCACTAAGTTTTCGCCAATATTCCATTGAGCCTACTGGAATTAATTTCTGATTTTGTAAGCAAAGCTTTTTGGTTGGATTCGGGTCTTATAAAATTCCACTAGAAGTAGTTGATTGGATTTTTCATACCATCCAGTACTTTAGTTTAAATAAATTAGAAAGAAAATAAACAAGGTTAGATATATAGTTGAGAAAGAAATAAGTAATTCTCTTATACTTATAATAAATTAAAATAAGGAATGACAGAAGCTTTTGGATGACATTCTCACACTAAACAAATTCTTTTTCCGTGAAGAGAGATTTGTGACGAGAGGAGTACATCGGATTAAAACAAACAGAGATGTGATCAATGAGATGAGCAGTTTATAAAAATTGACATTGTGATTCTTTAGTTAAACAAAAATGACTAAACTAAGTTTTTATACAATTTAACCATTTCCACTTTTTCTCATTACTTTTACAATTTTTTTAGAGGTTAACTAATATACACTATCAGTGTAAAATTTTTAACATTGATATTCAATCACAATTTTTAATTTATAGAAAGTTTATTGACTTTATCCATTAATATTTTAAATGTCAGACAAAAGAAAAGATATGATTAAATGTTAGTGTTGTTAGTTTTGTAGTTTGATTAAGTTTTGTAGTTTGATTTTTAGTCCCACATTGCTTAGTATTGTGAGATGATGTTCTTCACTTTACTATACAAGCAAACTTATGTAAGGTTTACAAATGCACCAAAACAAATACTTCTTAGTGTTGTTTATTTCTCTCTTCTCTCCTTTAGTACCTTGTTCCCAACAAGTGTAAATATTCTTTTACATTGTAAGTGCATACTAATTAAACTTTTCTTTTTAATAATTATTTTTAAATATTTTTATTTCTATATTATTTATCATTCTCAAAGTCTAAGTTAACATGAAATTATTTGAGGGATATATTTATTATTTATGTACTTTTTTCATTAAAAAAATATTCTAACCCACATTAACATTGATTTTAAAAATATTTGTTTAATCAAATTCTCTTAAAATCATAAACTTTGATCCTTTCAATTTAACATAATGTGATAGTTAAAAATAAATATTTTTATACGATTATAATGTATAAAATTAGACTCTTGAATATATTTATTGATAATTTTTTTTCAACCAATTTGCATGAAATAAATATCTTGGACATACCATATGCCAAATGCACGACATTGTATCGTGTAAATTAAATTGCCCCACCACTACATGTAACATAGAAAATGCAAATTAAAGACATAGAGCAACAATGGAGGAGTTCAATTAATCCATATCTAAGCAAAAATACAAGAACATGAAGACGAGAAGTTGGGAAAATGAGACACCAACAATGGGGCCAACCTAATCCTTAGGTGTGCTCTAGCATTTTCTATGATAGGGTGCCATTGACGTCACAAATAGCACGAAACATCCATGGAAAGTTAATTTGTTGCTCTTGCACACCTCAAAAAAATATCACAAACTTTTATTTAGTGGACATATCAAAGCTTTTACATCTCAATCCAAAACTTTTATTAATCATATAAATCCTTATTTTCGCTACATTAAAAAACAAAAACGTTTAATAGGCAATAAAATATATGCATGATATTATCGATGAATTGAAGTTATTAAACTTTAGAAAAAAAATTATATATTTTTTTTCAGATATTCCTCAAACAATGTTAAGGACTAATTTTTCCTAAGATTCATCTAATGAATTCACATTTTAAACTATTTTTTATGTGTGGAGCATATGTCGTATCCCAAACACTTGTTTAAAGCTAGAGTATAATTATCTACTAGTTATATTAAATTATATCGATAGTTTTATGTAGTTTTATTGATGTAAATTATATAAAAACTGTTTAAAAGGTTGACGGCTTGATAAAATTGATTTTGAACCAAATTAATTTTATATGATTGATTATGATTAAAATTGATTTTAAAATTATATTATTTAAGGTAATTTTTTTTATCCATCAATGATCATAGATGGTGATGACGTACAAAAGTGAAGAATATTGCAGGTGACAATCCGTAACAACGTAATTGTTAGTAAGAGGTTATTACGAATAATGTTAAATAACGAACTTAAATAAAAACAAAAATAGAAATCAGAAAATTAAATTTTATTGTTTTTAAAATTGAGTGAAAACTATTTTAAAAGTAAGTAAAAAACAAAAAAAAAATCATTTTTACCCAATATTTTTATGTTTTCAAATATAAATAAATTAAGAACCAGCCCCAATGGATTGTAAGTTATTTAAAATGAATTGTGTGATTGAGAAAAGAAAACAAGTAGTTGAAATTGTTAAATGCATAGGAAGGGTATGTTTTTCATACTATATATAGCGGGAGTGTGAAACACGACAGACAAATATGGAGCATAACAAGTGCAATTTAAGGTAATAATATGAAGGTGGGTAGGGTAGGGTAGGTTCCAAAATAGTGAATGCGACAGAAATGGTGGTGGACAGGGAAACACTATATGAAGCAGAAAAGAGAAGAGTGATGGCTACATCTGTAACAGTGACGCATGCTATTATTTCCCATTTCGCCTTTCAAATTACCAATGTCATTTCCCAATTAATTAACTTTTACTTCACAATCACACCTCAAGGGATCAATCAGTTTTTGGACAAGTTATAAACATTTACAATACATTAATTTTTTCATAACTATATGTAAAATAATTTAACTTATATATTTTTTTCCAAAATTAATTTCTCTAAAAACTCATGCAAAATGAACTTTGGTGTAAAGCTCCCAACTCCCCACCCAACATAAAGTTGATTCCATATGTGAATCGCAAAAACAATTTTGCTTTCTCCCAATGCCAAATAATTGGGAGGTGACATAACAATTAACAAGGACACCCGCCTTTCAATATAAATGTCTATTTAAAATAGTATTTTAAATTGTCATATTTTTTAAAAATAAAATCTTGCTAATTTTTAAGATATTTATTAAAAATTTAAAATAAAAAAATATATAAATAAACTTAAAATCACAAATGAGTGCGATTTCTGGTATTTGAATCCTCTAACTTTAAAATTTGGTGACTTTACTTCATTTTAAAAGAATTTCTCTTCATAATTATTTAAATTATTATAATAATTTAATCAAATCTCAAAGTTGATAATTCAAATCCCAATTTTTATATTCTAATAAAATAATTTCTCTTCATAACTCTTTTGATTATCATTTTTTTAGAGAAATTATATTGTCTCAAAATTAAATAACTGTTGTATTTGATTTTTTAATGTAATATTATTATTATTTTACTAATATTCTTAATAATATGTGACCTTAATTTTCTAATATAATATTAACCTGTGAAATCAATCTTCAATTTTATAAAATATCATTCTATTTCTTTATGCAACTCATTCAACAATATAAATTTAAATTATTGTTATTTCTTTTTTACCATTTGAAATTTTTCTCCTCCTCTCTAAATATTTGTGTCTAGTTCCATCCTTCCACTCCAGAAATTTTGTAAAATTATATAAACATTTATATTTTTTACATTTATAGTAACTTTTCTCATAGAAGAGATTATTCTGATATTTTAAAAATAATTAAGAGTGTTATTAGTGTAATTTATAAATGAATGTCTATATTTTTCCAAAATTAAAGAAATTAGTGTAGGAGTAGAAAATAAAAAAAAACATATTTAATTTCTTTAAATTTCATCTTTTGGTAATTTAATCTTTAATTTATGCGTCAACTAATTAAGTTATGAAAAATAATTCTTATTTCTATATTTTCTTTTTTATAAATACATATAAAAAAGTTTAGTCAAGCGAAATTTATGTATAAGAATAACACAATAAGAGTAACACAATATTGTATTCCCGCCACTTCTATGGAATCATTTTGTAGAAAACTTGACAAATAAATTTTTAGTAAACATATTCTCCTAAATTTATTTTTTTTTAAATCACGTATCAAACATAACAAAGATTTCCAAAACAAAATTATTTTTTTCTCTCCTATCAAACGCCGCCCCAGAAAAAAAAAATGCTGTAGTTCCTGCTTTTTAAGAAAAAAGAAAGATGAAAAACAGTTAAAAAGAGAAAGAAAAAATGAAAAAGGAATATATTAATGGTGATGATTAATTTAGAATAGTCAGTATTACCTCAAATAAAAAAAATAGGTAAAAGAATAAAGTTAAAGATGATACTCTAAATTTTGTTATTCCGAAATGAATTATTATAAAGTAAGTAAACTGAATTATTATTAAGAAACCTTAACTAATGTGATTCAAACAACACGTTACATGCATACAATTATTTTTGGGGTCTCTATAAATTTATTTTTAATCAATTTTCAACTCTTGTAATTTTTTATTTAAAATTAATTATTTGTCTATATTTTTTTAGCTCCTGTTATTTAACTGTTTTCATATTGTACACGCTATACTATTAATATTATATTATATCTCAAAATATTTCAACTAATTTTAAGTAAATTAAATATCATACTTTTATTATGTTAATATATATATATATATATATATATATATATATATATATATATATATGTATCATTGCATATTGTTCACATATCTTTATGTACTAGTGTTGTCATATTAATTCATTATCTTCACATAAATAAAGCTTTACTTGAGGAGTGTTAAAAAAAAGTTGTAAGATGAAGTAAATGTTTTCTACGATGAGTATTTCGAAAATTCATTTTCTAAATTAAAAAAATGAGTTTTGGAATTTAAATTTTATAATAATAAATCAAACACATAATTTTTTTTGTATTATATGTATCCTCAAAACAAACTCAAAATCTTTTATGAAATTTATTAAATTTTTTATTCATAAAAAATAAAAATCGAATACATGTTACAATAATTTAAACTTTACACACCCAAGTGAAGTAAACCCTTACATCATACCATGTATATATATAAAAACGTTGTGAATTAAATTTAGAATGGAGTGAAAACAAAAATGGGGTGGGTTCCCAAAATTGCCTTTTCAAGAATGGAGCTAAGGGTTTTTTCTTTTTTCACTGCACAGTTTTTCTATTTCAACTCCCATCTTAGAAAATACCAAGTCTGTTCTTATAAATTGATAAACAAGTTGCACCCTCTTTTCTCTCTTTGCACCTGTTAGATTAAATGACACTAGCGACGTGATCCCTGTCTAACCTTAGAAGTGATGTATGGTGAGGTCCATAAAAAAATGTAATGATGTTAAGAGCTGGTTCATCAGCTTGTTCTCCTCCCTTCCCAGACCTAAAGCATACTTCCTACATGTAGATGTAGGTTGCACAAGTTCTTCGTGTTGTGCTTTATTAAACACAAAATTTAATCTACCAATATTTTATGTACACAAATATATATATATATATATATATATATATATATATATATATATATATATATATTACAAGAAAAAATTATTTTAAAAAATTAATAATATAAAATAAAACATTTTTGCATGAAAATAGATTCGGAATATGTCTATCACTATAATAGATTCCCTTGTTGGTAATGTGTGCATGTACATTATACATTGCATGGTCAAGAAATACACAATATGTGCTTGTTTTGCATATATGCATGTCTTTTTACATACAATGTGTTCATGTAGATTGCGGATTAGGAGATCGTTTTACATGAATCTTTATTTTGTAATATGCATGCAAATTGGAGATACATGCAACCACAGGAAACTAGAAGATAGCAACATGGAAAGATAAATGGAGTGAAACCTTAAGAAAGAAAGCAAGACGAGTGAAATTGGCTTGTGGAGAGGGAAAGATGGACCGGGCGAGGGGGAGAGTAGTAAAAAAACGAAATAAGTTAAATGAAGTAGTCCAATAAGGGGGAGTTTTGGTATTTTACTAAGATGGGGGTTCACATAGCAAAACAGGGTGCAAAGAGAAAAAGTCTGAAGGCAGCGGCAAGCCCAAACGAAGGATTTTAATCTAACGGTGACTGTTGAGTCATCCACAACGCATGGTCCCCTCTAAATGGTTATCATTCTCCACCATCCTCCCCGCCACTTCTATCTTCATTTCTTTTTCTTTCATTATTTTTTCTGCTTTTAAATTTTCTACTTTGTTATTGACCGTTCAGCCCGCGATTCTAGTTGCTACATTTTATGGCCATTTTAATTTGGTGTCGAATTTTCAATCTAAAAAACTTAACCCTTTTCAATTTAATTTAGGGTTCGGATCTGTGAGAGTAAAGTATGAGTTCTCGATTTTTGGAATATGGGAAGTGGAAGTAGAGTGAGAGACTTACTTTACAAAGATAGTTAAATATGTGTTCATTGTGATGGTTATATAGCTCATGCTGAATCTGATCGCTTTAAGCAGATAAGTTCAGTAATCAGTTTGTTATGCTGAATCTGATCGCTTTAAGCCTATATTCATTAAGGACGTTTTGGGCTTTACAATTCTTGAGACGTTACTTCATTGCAGGATTGACCAGATCAGTACATGTCAGTCTGCGTCCATTAATGCTTTCATCCAACGGTTCTTCAGTGCCTAGTCTCAACTAGACCACTTTTTGGATCAAGTCTGTAAAATATAATTTTTATTTATCGATATAGTATTAGGATGCCATGTTTAAAATATAATTTTTTACAGGTGGCAAATATTGTTGATTTTAATGACCGAGCTGGAGCAAAGGAAAATGCAGAAAGTGTGCCTCAAAAAAGGGTTCACCTATTGAATCCCATGCGGCAACTGTACTTACTCCTTATTCTTTAAGTAAACTCCAGGAAGAGCTAGTTTTGGCGCCACAATATGCATCCTTTCTGGTTGATGAAGGTTGTTTCCAGGTCAGACACCACTCTCAGTCAGATGGAGGGTGTAAAAGTATTTTGGGTTCTTGTCAAGAGCATATCAGCTGGAGATGCTTTAGGGTACTTGTAGACAATGTTGTTAAATAAACACCGTGGCGGAGCAATAGTGTCATGGTATGGGTGTATTTTTTGTCAACTGCTATATAAAATTTTTAAAGAAATATCTGCTATGACGGTGCCATAAAACCCAATGGCGTGTTTTTATGGCGGAATTTTAACCTTTCTTATGTTCCGCCATCCGTCATTGATAACATTGCTCGGTAGAGTGAATGGATGTAGTAGTATTCCTGTAGTGCTGTACAAAGTAAATGCAATTTTTCTTCAGGGTATATAAATGCATTTTTTTATTTCAGATTCATGTTGTAATACACATTTTTATATTTTCTTCACTACTTTACTCCAATTCAGCGATACACATGTTGTCTCCACTCTTCACATGAACAATGTTTCAGTACTATTTGCACCGCTTCTATCAGCATTGAGAGTTTTGATTTAACTAAATACATAAACATTTTTTCTTATACTTTTTGTGTTTTTGTAGTAAGAATCATAGTTTTTTGGAGCTTCTGCTTACAACCATGTTGGCTATAGCCTTGTAGGATCCACTTTATAGATTTAAAGTTGTAGTTCACAATAAAGTGTTTGTATGTGTATTCATAAGCTGCATAAAAATGTTATCTGCATATATATATTCATAAGCTGCGTAATATTTCACTTGAAATTTTTTAGTTGATATGGCAGTGTACGATGGGTTGACTACCAGGATAATATCATTAAAGTATTTCTTGAATATGATTTGTTTATCGATGCCATGTCCAGTGGAGGGATGGAAATCTTGATTTTGCATACAATTCATAAATTATAATTTAAATTTTAGCTCTTGTCGAATGATATTATTCTCCTGGAGCCCCTTCAACAGATTGTTTATCTCTGCCCTGTAAACGAATGCTAGTAACGAAATCATTATTGACCGAGTAAAATGTAAATGATCAGTTGCGGTAACTTTTTAATAGCTATTTTACAAAATTTGCTGATCATTTATTTGTACCTATCATAGAGTCTAACGCTCTCACTGCCGCACAATTTGCTAGCAAATGAATCCTGATTATTGCTATGGACATATCTAGAACTAATATATTTACATCGCATGCTATCAATCATAAGCTAGCATTCTAGATGCCTCATATTACTACATGGAATTAAACATTTTTATGGGGTCATACCTATCTATGAATTATTCAGCAGAATCATCTCCCAGAGAAACTTTACTTAACCTGCTTGGCAATGATTTAACACTGTTACTTGCAACCTTTCTTCTCCCATTTTTGCGTAGATGAGACCTCAAGAGAGCTCTCCTTGCTAGTTCTTTCCCCATATTGGATTTGGTTGTGGCAGGAATTTCTTGAGAAGAGTTTCCTTGGCTGTTGCTAGCATCAAAAGAGACCTTCTCAGAAGCCATTAAGATGTTCAAGAAGGGTAGCTAGGAGAATGAGATGGATATTGAAGAAGGCCAAAGAGTGATTAGAACGTGGAACTAGGTGTCATATTTTAAGGTGGTTTAAGAGACACTTTCCACTTATCATGCACCACATGCAAGAGAATATATGTTGGATGGCAGCAAGGTTAATGGGGTGCCCAATGAATCACTTGCAAAAGCTCATGACTCTTGGAATAAATTAAACAAGTGTGCGTTGTCTTGTATATGAAGAAACCATGTTCAATTATTGGACGTGGCATTGACCGTGCATTCACGAAGCAAGACTATGCTGTAGACAATGATATACAAGATGCTTTTGTAGATCTTTTTCTTGTTTGGTTACAGCTTTCAGAGAAATCCTTTAATTTAATCGTGCACTTCTTGGTCGCAAGAATAAAAGGACCCAATCATCATAAAACGGTCGCCATTGAAAGTGTCAAATTGAAGCAGTCGTATGCTAACAAATTGATGTGAATCAATTGAGGGTAAAAGATTTCATAATTTTCATTAGGTGATAGTGATAGTATAATATAGATTTAAATATTTTATGTTGAAAGAGTTCAAGTGCTTTTTCACTATAGTGTTTTGCTACTGTTTTTACAAAAGTGTTTAGTTCGAATATTATAGGTCAATAAGACTTACATGTTCGGATTGGACGAGTGCTTCAATTGTTTGGTGATGGTGGAGCTGTGTACGAGTGATGGGTGGCCACTTGCAAACACTCCAATGTGGTGAGAACTCATAATAAGAGAGTACCATGAGAGAGAAGGTCCCTTTTGTCGTATAATTTAAGAGTAGAGTATGAGTTATATACATGAAATTAAGTGAGACTTAGTCAATTATCTATTAGTTAAGTACACACTTGTCTGGGTACACCTATTGGTGGTGTGGTCGGATGGTTAAAATGTTAGTATAAAAAAAGTTAAGCAAATTGATATATGACAACACATGCTAAATTTGGAAGAAACTACTTGAATTCAATATTCACATAAATACACTATTAGAGAAAAAGTGAAAATTTTAAGTATTTATCATTGAATTTAGAGGTAAGTTTCTTATAAAAAAACAAAAAAGTTGTATTTATTTAATTTGGAAGAAAACCACACATACTTACTTACATATATATATATATATATATATATATATATATATATATATATATATATATATATATATATACACACGAGGATAAGTGTGTGTTTAAATAATCATGACATCTTTTTAAAAAATACATTAAGAGTATTGAATATGTAAATATCTTTTTTTTCTCACCTCTCAATTTTTAAGATCGACAATATATTCTTTTAAAATATATTATAATTTTTTAAGCGTATTATAGATTTTAAGACCTGTAATGCATTTTTAATTGTATTGAGATTTTGTGATTGATAATGTTTTTTTTAACTATATTACGAATTTTTGTAATCCATAATGTAGCTTTTAAACTTATAATATTTTTGTGTTGCAAATCATAAATATGCAATTATATGATAATATATTGCAAATCATAATTACATAATTGTAAATCAAGTAATTTGTAATGTATTATTAAATCATTGTATTGGGAAACATTGGATACACAACTATGTTACCCATTATTATAGATTTCATGATCCACAATGGAAAAAAAAAATAAATGGGTTGCAGATTCCGTGATTCATAGTATAACAAAAAATTATTTTTTAAATCATGAAATCTGTGTAACTGTGAAAAAATTTACTGATTTAATTATTCACTTTTTTTTTTTAAAAAAAAAAACTACAATGCAACACTTGAAACATTTCTAAAATAAAAAAACTAGCGCAAACTATCATGACATGACACATTGTATAAAAATATTCAAAACAAAAGTTCATAGGGTGTTAAATGATAATGCAACACGAAAAACAGAAGGAAGAAATAACATACACTTTAAAAAATTATAAGACCTACAGAGGTTTTTTTAGTTAATGTGGTGCAAAAAGGAAAATAGGGTTGCAAAAGAAAAAAGAATATATGTACATTACACCTTTTTTGAAAGTACTTAAGAGTGTCAAATATGTACGAACTAATTTCTTAGATTAACTTTAGAAGTTTCTCTCTGCACCTGGAGGTTTTTTAAAATAATAAAAATGTCTTTAGGTAAAAAAAAGTTAAAAATTTGTAAGTTTGGATTGATTAATGTGGATTTACAAATTTTTTTACAATTTCATATTGACTAGTTCAGTTGCAAAAAAATTTATTTTTGCAAGTTTAGATTAACCAATCCGAACTTATAAAAAAATTTACAAATTTTTTACCACTTTGTAAAAATTGCAAATTTGAAAGTGAAACATTTACTTTCCAGTATACACATTGATTTCAGCAAAAGAACTATAGGGAAAAGGTGACTGCCCACTTGAAGAGCGGAATGCATGAGGATGATATCAACACTTGTCCTTTGAAGGCATATGATTTCATCGTAACCTTTTCTTTATCTATTATCATAAAAAAAATTATTTTTACAAGTCTAAATTATGTAATCCAGACTTGTAAAAAATTTGAAAATTTTTTTGCAAGTTCAGATTGGCCAATCGAACTCATAAATTTTTTACTATGGAGGTTGCAACAAGGTACACAGAGGTTATCAGTGTGTCAAAATGAAGATTTGTTCGGATTCAAAGGTAAGAAGAGGATAGTGAAGTAAATAAGAGTCACTAAGAGAGATTAAATTTTAACTTTTTTTTATTTAAAACTATCTTCAACATTTCATAATGTTATAAAAGTGCAGAGAGAGAAGATAAAGGTTAGGGGAGAAAAACTCTAACTTTTGGAAGATTATTTTAATTCTTAGTTTTTTGAAATTTCTATTTAATCTACGCTAATGATAGATAAAGTAACAAAAAACTAAAGTTAACATTTCTTTTTTACAAAGTCGAGTCTTAAATGCATGTTTAAAAAGTTAAAGACATGTAAGTGATTTCGTTATTTTTTTAGGATGCATGTAAGTGATATTTATTCTTTCAAGAACTAGTTTAAATTTATCAAACTAAGCTTGGCCATAATTGAATAGTTAATAATAAAAAGTTTTCATTGGTCATTGATCCTTCTATATAAATAGTGTCAAATCTTCTCGAGCGTTCTCTCAAAATATGTCACGCCCAAGCTTGACATACTCTAATGAATGCTATTTAATTTCCTAGGTAACATTTTCATATATCTATTGCAGGAAAAAAAAACCTACCCCTGACCATGTTCTTGTCTGTGATACTATCATGAGAAACAGAGCATAAAAAGTTAGGTACTGTCACATGATTGCATTCAATCATTTCAGTTAGATAACTAATTTTTATTTTTTAAAAAAAGGACTAATACAATATCATAGTATATAACCAATAGTTCCTTTCAAAAAAAAAAAACAATGAGTTTGTAACCGGAGTTTAATTTGTTGTCATATTTAGACAAAATGTCGTGACGCAGACTGCATATTGGCGGATTATAAGGCTTAGAAATAACTAGTACAATTATGTTGGGACAACTATGAGATGCATTTTAAAAATTCTTGTGGGAAATAAGTATTAGATTGGATCTAACGACTTAATTTTTAAAAAAAAAAATCATGTTTAAAATAAATTTAAATTGTATTGCTTAAAATATGTTTTACATCAGATTAAGGGGACTCTTCATGGGTAACTTTTGAGATTCAGAGAAATTACAAGTGGAGAAGAAGATTAGAATAGAAAAACTCTTGATTGAAATAGAAAGGGTATGCTAATTAGGTAAGCACCAATTAATTGTAAGACTTGTAAAAATCACTTTTCCTTTTAAAAATGAATAAAATGGTTTAAAAGAAGTAATCATTAAACATGTAATACATAAAATTCAAGAGCATAAATTAACATGCACAACAAGGACAACATAGATTATGAATTATTTTTTTTTCTTTGAAAAAACCAAAACAACCTGAGCACCATGGTTACACCGACAAGACGTTTTCATTTGTCAATTCAATTCACCTATTTGGTGTCTCTTGGTGGCTATTTTTGTCCCTCTCCCTCTCAACTACAATTTCCACCTCAGAATAGCACTTTTTGGAACTTTGTTATTATGCTCAACACTTAGGTTTCAACCTAGAATATTAAGGTCTAGAGAATAATAAATCAATAACAACCGTTCATCTTATAATGCTTTAATTGCCCCAAGTCAGAAGCAGAGAATTCATTCGCTTTTTAAATAAGTTACACTTTGTGATTCCTTTTCTTTTTCCCTGGCTTTCTTATAAAAGTCTTGTTCATCAAGCATTTTCTACTTCAACATACGGGTCAACTTTATTTTCACTTTTCCGAGTCAGAAAGAAAATATATTATCATCAGAAACGGATATAATCATAATCATATAAAACTAATTGACGGTTGAATTCAATCTTTTTCTAAAACAAACATTAAAGGGTTCCCTTCTTTGCCATAGCCATGGGCTTAAACCTTAAAGGCAAATTCAAGTTCAACCCCCCATATAGTCGTACGTTATACAAGAACTATATAACTTTTATTATGTCAACATTTGAAAAAGAAAATAAAAAACTGAATTAACTGAAAGGTACACTGCACTTTGGGGTGGAAATGGCCCTAATGCACACGTGTAGATGTGTCATGAGTCATTAGCACTATCTTTGTCTTCATCGCTCAGTACACTTCAAACGTAAACATATGGTGCTAATTAACAATTGCCTTTGTGGGATTGCTTGGTATTAAATCCCACACAGTGGGAATCTTTGGCCTTTAAGCAACCTTTGCTCCAAGTAATTCTGAAACTCTTCCTTCCTTTTCCCAATTCTTTCATTCAAAACTTGATAAAAACTTCACTTCTTCTTCCTTCTGTTGAATTGTATCTTTCTTGAGCACAAAAAAATGCCACAGAGAATGGCAGTCACACATGCAGACCTTAAACCAAGCAGAAGTAAAACAGATTTGAGTAGCAGAACTGGTGCCTTCCTTATGGTTCTCACAATACTAATTGGCCTCCTCTGCTTCATCCTATGCCTCATAGCAGAAGCCACACGTTCTGAGGTACAAGTTTGATATGTTTGCAAATTACAATTCTACCAATTACCCCCTAAGAGAATCAATTAACTTCTCATGAAGTTTAATGTTATATGGTGGGTTATGTGGTAGGTGACATCGATGGACACAGGTGGGAAAGAAAATAGAGCCAAATCGCAATGTCTTTATAGTGGTAGTGGGAAAGTACCATTGCTGTGTGCTGCTTCTGCTTTTTTTGGACTTGCATTTGCCATGGTCATGGAACATACTTATATGTTGATAGCAGTGAGTAAATCATCACCTTCTTTGCTTTCTTGGGACTCTGATTCTCCCTCTGCAAAGTCCCTTACATGGCAGGCTGGGTTTTTCTTCATTACAACTTGGTAAGAAAAAGACAGTTTTGTTCTCTTGTTCTTTATTAGTGTAGAAAATACAGTTACTCTTTCATGTTTGCCTTTAAATTTCATAAACCTTATCCAAATTAGAATTGAAAGATTTTGCTAGTGCTAATTGGACCATAGATTTACTTTGAGGATTCATAGTCACACAAAACAAAAATGTTCAATCGGGTAGGACCAAATTGATTTAAGATTAGAGTTAAATAAATTGATATGGAGTGGAAGAAAAACTCCAGGGAGAGAGAATAAAAAGAAAAGGAGGGAAGGATAGAGGTGTGGGTGATCAAAGAGAAGAACAAACATAGGCTGATTGCATGGCCCCATCCTGGATTAATTATTCGGAATCTTAATTTCATATATCAGTATATTTTGATAAACAAACTTCAGCCCCGTATCATTAGGAAAGGAACACTATCTTTACACCTAATTAATAATCCTTACTTTAAATTAAGCAAAACCTAATTCAATATGGATTCCTTCATATACAAGCCCCCTAACAACAAACTGGTAACTGATTATAATACCTTTGTGTAATAATATAATGCATAACTATATATGTTAAAAGAGTTTAATATTTAAGGGCTTATTTTTAAAAATATTATTATAAAAATAATAAATTTATTAGTGGTTTATGATTAGAGAAAAGAGTAAAATTCTTACATCATCTTCGAATATTGCTAACCCAAAATCCCATATTTACAAAAAAAAAAAAGAAAAAAAAAATCAATTTCATGTCTACTTGTATTGCTTCCATTAAAATATGAGTAATTCATAACCAAAATCTTTACTCTTTTGAGCATTTTTTAACTTAACGACTGGCGAAAGCATATGAAAATAGGTTGTTGTATGATGTAGGATTTGCTTTGGAGTTGCGGAGATTTTATTGTTGGCAGCACTTAGTATAGAGTCAGGTCATCTGAAGAATTGGTCCAAGCCAAGAACAGTTTGCTATAGCATCCGAGAAGGGCTGTTCTCTGCTGCAGGGGTGTTTGCTTTAACCACAGTTTTCTTGGCTGCTGGTTTATACCTAACAGCACTACGTGCACAAAGAATGGTAGAGGAACTAGCAAATATTAGAAGAGAGGTTCTAGAAGCCTCTGTCTTGTATGCTTCTCCACCAAGATCACCTCAACCACAATACATGTCAACCGTAGCCAGAGAGAACCCCACAACTAGAGATACTCAGAATGAACTTCTATTATCTGTTTTTCCAACTCCATTCATAAAAAGTTATGGCTTTGTATAAATCTAGGAATATGTATTTTCAGCCTTTGGCTTGCTGGAATCTAAAAGCCACAAGGGAAATTGGAGTGAGTAGTTTTAGTTTTACACAACTCTAAAGGCCTGAAATTCATTTGATCGTGTAAATAACTTAAAGAATATGATTCGCTAGGTACCTATAACCTCGGTCTAAGTTAACATTATCAGCAGAGTTTCGGAGTAACAATTTAAGAACTGAACTTATTTTCAGTAATGCCTTTTTTGTGTTTTAATTAAAATTAGAGTTTTATCTCGTTAACTTAAATAAATTTTAACTGTTTAAAAATATCACCTTAAGTACTGTAGTTTAGTTTTATCTATATTTCACTTTATTCTATTTCATGTTTTTTCAATTCAAAAATTGACAGTCGATAATATAAAAAAAATCTAACAATGAGAGTATTTATTTTTAGTCTTTACCAATGTGTCACCGTTCAATTTAGGGAAATTCGAAGGTGAAAAATTAAAACAAGAAAACATAATTTAAATCCATTTTGATAAGATATTATATTTTAAAGAAGAGGTGTCATGTTAGTTAGGAAAAGAGAATATAAATTATAAATTAGTATGAGTTTAAAGAGTCTGTGAATGCTTATGTGTACGACATAATTACGAGAATCAAACACACTAATGTTTAGCTATAGGTTACATTGAAGATCAAATATCTTAATTGGAGTATTTTTCAAAAAAATTGAGAAAATTATTCAAAAAATGTAAGAGAAATCGGAAAAAATATTTAGAGATCTAAATTTCAAAGAAGACGGTAGGAAAATAGAAAATTGAAAACTATAGTCTCATGTTCAACCACATTAACCTTTGTTACCTTGCCTCTACCCACATCTCTCATGTGTCTTTCACCTAACCTATGTTACCTCTCAATCTTTGTTATTCTCACCTCTCATGCTTCTTTGATTTCTCTTATACTCCACCATTTCTCACTTTCACACCTCTCACTCTGACATTCACTACCTCTATGTTGCCATATTGCCATCTTTTGTTTCTTTCATATCTCTTACTCTGATCTTTGCCAGCTCTCCATCGTCGTTGCAGTCACTTTTCATGTTTCTTTCACATCTCCTACCTAGACCTCCACCACCTCTTCATTATTGTCATTGTCACCTCTCAAGCTCTTTATGTGCCTCTTACCGCGACCTTTTATACCTCTCCACCTCTGTTATCACTGCCTCCATCATATTATCTTTCTTCGTCGTGAAATGAAGATTTTTTAAGATGGGATGTATCGAAACATATTTTTCCAAATTTTTTATACTTTTTTAGGAAATTGAAAGTTTGAAAAATTGGTTGAAAATTTATTCTAAGAAAACAAGAAAACAAAAAATGTAACTAAACAACCCCAACAATTGACAATAATAAAACCTTGATATAAGTGTCCACCTACAAAGTAGCACCAAAAGAAGTTTTCAGCATTCAACCATGTCAAAGACCAAATATTTAAAATCTCCCCATATAAATGTATGAACAAAATCTAAAGGTAGCTAAACGATGACAATAGTAACTAATCCTTAATTATTTGGATAAAACAACAAGTCAGAGACCCATTAACCATGTATAAATAGGTGGTTAAGTATTGAGGTAGTTATTGTTTATTATTATACCGATTCATTAGTTTGAGTTGAACATTTGTCTGAATTAAACATTAGATTGTTTTTGGCAGGTAGTTCGCATTTGACACTTCATTTTCCCAAATATAAAGGTAATTTCATCAAGGAGTACCAAATTATCCTATGACGGATACATTTTGACATCCACCGTAAGGCTTGAGTAACCAGTAATCCTTTGGCCCCTTGGGAAATCGAACGATGATGGTGGTCACTAAAAGCAACATAGATCAAGTAGGAGCGTCATAACCACAAACAAATGTCAAACAAGTTGATATTTGTTGATGAGACTAATTTATCAAAGAAATACCCAGCATAAAGAAGCATCATACTCTTAAGATGTCTGACCTACAGCATAAGAATGTTGACTTGCAAAGCCAAAATAGAACCTGACATCTTGAGGATCCCAACTATAACCAAAATGATAATAGAGCAAGCTCTGGAGGAGATTTGACAACACCATCTCTATAAGTCAAGCAGTGTTCACCACACATAAAAAGATCTCTACGACCACTATTTGGTACAAATTAGGCAACACCATCCTTTCTTATCTAGGATTATGGAGACACTTTTGTCAAAGAATTGGAAAAACATTATTCTAGAAAAATATGATAAACTTATCCAAAAGAACATTTGGATGCCTATGCCACACAAGTAGGTTGTATACCTCTGATGATGTTGTCTTGTATCAAGTATTCTCCACCTCTTTCAAAGGCCAAATGTTGAACTGGTTAACTAAGCTCTTATCTAGCTTGATGAACATCTTTGAAACATTGGCTTCATATTTTAGGGATCAATTTGCCACTAGTTGACCTCATTAGTTGATGTCAATTGTGCTTTTCAACATTCAGCAAGACAAAAAAGAAAGTTTATAAGCATTCATGGGGAGATTCACAAACGTAGTATTAAGTATTCAAAATCTTGACCTAGTTATGGCACTTTATCACATGATCACAATGCTACAACCAGGAGAATTCATTAACAATTTGTTCCAAAAAACCCCTAAGAACATGGATGATCTATGACAAAGGGCAACTTCGTTCATGGAAATGAAGGAATTGGCTAAATTTCAAAATCATGTCATAGTAGAAATAGTTAGCCACCACAAGACCGAAAAAAAAAACATATGACAAAAGGAAGAAGTAGTATGATCAGGCTCTGAGAGAACCTTGCTATAATCATTACACACCCCTCACCACTAATCCAACTAAGGTTATAGAATAGGCCTGACCATTGAATTGATAACCATGTTGAACACGTTAATACCCCTCCTAATACTGATTCTTCTAATCAATGCCAATGTCGACAATAAGAGTTTTTCTTCCAATACCTATTTTCACTCATGGTCAATTATATGTTGCAGCTTCTAGAGTGAAAAGTAAAGCTAGATTAAAGATTTTAATGTTTGACAATGAAGGTGATAAACATTTTTATTGTACAAAGAACATTGTATTCAAGGAAGTCTTTCAAAAAATATAGCGAGATATCCTTATTTTTTTAATTTAATTTCTATTTTTAAAGTTTGTAAGAATATCTATTTTTAAAATTTGATATTTAATTTGCATTATTTAAATATTACTTTTTCTATTTGGTATGTGTTTATTATTAAGTTGTAGATAAAAATAGTAATTTCTATTTTGATATACATTTTATTCGATAATGTATATTTAAAATTTAATTTTTTGACTGCTATGTCTACCTTTTTAATTGATGTGTAGTATTATTATTTTTGTAGTTTCTAACATATCTTATAACCATGTGTATACTCTAGTAAAGAAGTGAGGGGGTTGGAAAAAAAATTGATAACACTTTGTACTCCCTACACAAAAAAAATATTATATAAACCATGTTAATGAATTGATGTTGTGATGGAGTATACCATTAAGTAATTTCCTATATATTAGGCATTATTCATTATATTGTAGCGGAAGTCATTTTTCATAATTTGTATTCTCTTACACTAATATAACTATATTCATTTTATTAATTAACTCATATGTTTCTATATTAATAATTTTTTTTAGTTACATATTAATATTTTGCATAAGATTCATGTTAATTTATCATAAATATAGTTGGTTTAATCCTGAAACAACGTCAAATACTAACACCAGTAAAATACAAGTCAGAGCAAAATACAAGAGGAGAGAATATGAATTGTATATATTCTTTTTCAATAAGAGTAATCTATCTAGATATACAAAAAGATATTTGAAAAGTTATAAAATATCATTAATTATAATCATGTAAATATCATACAAAATAAAAAAATGAAATAGATGTAGACAATAAAAATAGATTAGTCACTTATGAATTTTAAATTAATTATTTTAAATTTAATTTTTCTCTTTCTTATGATTTGTTTATTTTTTGTTTTTTAAACTTTCTGTTTAGTTTTTTAAATTGACAAGTTAACTCCTCAAGTACCCTTAAATATAGATAGATTATTATTTTTGTTGAATATATTATTTTAAAATAGATTGAGTAAACCATTTCTTGTATTTTGAATTTTTTGAGTCAACGATGAAATAGAACAAGATAACCTAGCAAGTTATGCTATATTTTCAGTTTCTCAATGAACATGAATTTTTATTTTTGACAGAACTGAACATGAAAGTTAAAGCTTCAAGTCTATTAAAATTTTTGCGTGATCAAATACAAAGAAAAGGATATTGTTGAAATTAGATATCTAATTTTTCCTCATTAACTTCATATTTGGTTTGGAAGATTTTGGAATGTGAGAAAATGAAATAGGAAATAGTGTATAACTTTTTCTTATTTAGTTGGAAGAGAAATAGGGAAAAAAGTATTATATAATTCATGGATTTTAAATTCTACAATTTTTTCTATATTTGTTATGATTTGAAGATAATTTCTTGATTATTATTATTTTTCTTTTTATTTTTTATTTTAAAAATTCAATAGTATTTTTAGAATATAAAAAGCCTTAGATATATTTCTAGAGTTTAATTGGTATACATTGTCAGGTGTAAAAAATTTTTACATCGATATTCAATCATAACTTTTCATTTATGTTACTTTTAAAGTAGTAATTAATAAAATCAACAAATTTACCATGAGTTTAGTGTAAAAATCTTTACACTGACGATGTATACTAATTAAACTCATATTTTTAATCAGTCAAATTAGAGATTAATAATAAAAAATTTTGTAAAAATGTTTTTAATTTCTAAATTAAATTTGAGGACTCAAAAAATAGATTTTTAGTTTCCTAAAATGAAATTGAGGGACTAAATATAGCATTCTGCGGGATAGAAAATAGTTAACTTTAATTGAAGATCCAAAATAAAAATATCTCAACATTAATAGTAAAATATATTAAAGTTGTTTTAAAAAATATTCAAATTTATAACAAAAATTATTTTTTTAAGATGAAATAAAAAATGTAAAAAATTATCTAATTAATTTATTTTTATTTACTCTCTTTTTCTTTATCCAGACTAATGAAGTAAAATTTATTACTTATTTTTTCCTATTTATTTATTAATCTAATGTTCACATAATAATTTTTCATTTAATTTATTTTTCTCTATTTCACTTATAATCCAAATAAAAAAAATACTTTACTTAAACAAAAATAAATAGTTGAAAATTGAAATTAGATATTTTTAAAACGAGTTTAATTGGTATACACTGTGAATAATTTTTATAGACTGAGGTTCAATAATAACTTCTTACATTCAATAATAATTTTTTATTTATATAACTTTAAATAATAATTAATAAAATCAATAAATTTATTATAAATAAAATAACTTCAGATAGTATGTAACACTTAAACCATGAGAACACGTTACGACTGAAGTGAGGGCCCATCTCCCCACGGAACCGTAACCCATTCGCATGATTTTGGTACGATCCATTAAAAAAATTGTAAACCCCTTCATTATTGAGAGCAACGGGCCTTGACGACCCGAGTATAAGATCCGAGATCCAAACCCACAACCCCCACTACACGCAACGCAACCTCACACCCCACCGCTATTTAAATTTCTTTCGAATATCTCAAAATTCAAGTCTCTCTAATTCTCAATCGAAAACTTAGGGTTTTTCCTCCATTTTCAATTCCGATTCCTCGGATCTTGATTATTGTTAGGGTTAGGGTCGTGGTTGTTCACGCAACATGTCTCTGAGACCAAATGCTAGGACGGAGGTTCGCCGCAACCGCTACAAGGTGGCGGTGGACGCCGACGAGGGTCGCCGGAGAAGGGAGGACAACATGGTGGAGATCCGCAAGAGCAAGCGTGAAGAGAGCCTCCAGAAGAAGCGCCGCGAAGGCCTCCAAGCTCAGCAACAGTTCCCCACTCCTCTCCAAGCCTCCTCCATTGTCGAGAAAAAGGTATCCTATTCTAACTATTACCACTGTGTCCCAAAAAATCAGGTTTCTATTGTGATCTCAATGTTTCGGATTCAGATACTTCTGAATCTGGAATTTGTAATCATGTTAGTGCGATTGGTGCTTAGTTAGTTAGTTTCGGAAACGGTTATTATGACGATTTTGGATGTGTTTGTTGCTGGCGGTGCAGTTAGAGAGTCTTCCTGCGATGGTTGCTGGAGTGTGGTCGGATGATAACAGCCAACAACTGGAAGCAACTACGCAGTTTAGGAAACTGCTTTCTATTGGTGACTCTGGATTTTGTTTGATATCATTGATGAATTGTTCTGTTGCTTTGGTTCTGTATCTGCTAACCTTGTTTTCTTTTGTGTGGTTTATGGTATTAATTTGTAGAACGTAGCCCTCCTATTGAGGAAGTTATTCAAGCTGGGGTTGTGCCTCGATTTGTGGAGTTTCTTGTTAGGGAGGATTTCCCTCAACTTCAGGTTTTGTTTTATTCCATGCATTGGAAATTTGTGTATGGCGTAGAGTAGATGGGATATGTTTTGTTGATTGATTGTGTGCGATGACATGTTTGTATGTTTAGTTTGAGGCTGCGTGGGCTCTCACGAACATAGCATCTGGAACTTCTGAGAATACCAAGGTGGTCATTGATCATGGGGCAGTCCCGATATTTGTCAAACTACTTAGTTCGCCCAGTGATGATGTTCGGGAGCAGGTATGTTGACACTAGAAATCTAGAATGTGGTAGTGCTGTCATTTCCTTTTTGGAATTTTGACTGAACTCTCCTGAACATTTGAACTCTTAAATTCCAGGCAGTGTGGGCGTTGGGAAATGTTGCTGGTGACTCCCCTAGGTGTCGTGATCTTGTTCTCGGCCACGGTGCCTTGATCCCACTGTTGGCCCAGTTGAATGAGCATGCGAAGCTTTCAATGTTGAGGAATGCGACATGGACCCTGTCAAACTTCTGCAGGGGCAAGCCACAGCCTCCTTTTGAGCTGGTAATTGTCTTTTTGTTTAATGGAAATCAAACCTGTGCTAGAACCTGTTTTGCCGTTTTAATATGGTTATTTTGATGAACAGGTGAGGGCAGCGCTTCCAGCCCTTGAGCGATTGGTATTTTCCAATGATGAAGAGGTCTTGACGGACGCATGCTGGGCGCTATCATATCTTTCTGATGGAACAAATGACAAAATCCAAGCAGTTATTGAGGCAGGTGTATGTAACAGACTGGTGCAGCTCCTTCTGTGAGTATTAAACCTGGCCAGCCATGATTCTATTGTTTCAATTGTTGATTGTCTTGGCCCTAAACTTCTATGCTTGTTTTAAAGGCACCCATCTCCCTCAGTGCTGATTCCTGCTCTTCGCACAGTTGGAAATATTGTGACTGGAGATGATATTCAGACTCAGGTAATGACTTGTAAATTAGTTGTAATAACTATTTGGTACTTAATTATATTCTTATTAAAGTTTTATCAAGTCATAAAAGTTACTGTTATTATAAGTAATCTTGAAAAATTAAATTAATTTATTTAAATAACTTGATCCCAAATTGGCGATCGGTTAATATGTTTAATATGAATAAGTAATCTTGAAAAGTTAAACTAGTATCTTTAAATAAATTCATCCCAAACTGTTGATAGTTTTTGCTAGTTAATATGTTCAAGTAACAAAAAAGCTGCTGGCTATAATATTGGAGTAATGGAATTGTGTACTTAACAAAATTTTGGACTCAGTTTTACATCTTTGTCAGTGAACTTGTGGCTGACTTGGGTGTAGTTTTGCTGTTGGTTTTTCTAGTTTAGTATCGAAAACCATGGTAGTAGAATTCGGATTCAAATCATGAATTGGAAGGTGTATTTTTTGAATCACGAACTGAATCATTTTGTAGGTCTTAAGAATTAAGATTCATGACAATAACTAAAAAAATAACTCTAGCCTCTAGGAGCATTGTTACATAAAGAAACATATGACAAATCAATAATCACACATATGAACACATGTGATCTTGTGCTAATTGTATGAGATTGATAAACCTTGTTGAATACACTTAGCATATCCTTTTTGTGGGTTTAGGAATAGGGTTAGAGATTTGGGAAGAGTGAAAATTTATACAATGATAGTCATTGCAGTGGCCATCCATTAAAGAATTCAATTTACATGTCTGTCTCATGGCTTTTTTGCATTTAGTGTTGGCTTCCATTATATTTTGTGCATTCATCACTAATGAGAATTTAGTGTTGGTTTCCATTATATTTTGTTGAATACACTTAGCATATCCTTTTTGTGGGTTTAGGAATAGGGTGAGAGATTTGGGAAGAGTGAAAATTAATACAATGATAGTCATTTCAGTGGCCATCCATTAAAGAATTCAATTTACATGTCTGTCTCATGGCCTTTAACACTTGCATTTAGCGTTGCTTCCAGTATATTTTGTGCATTCATCACTAATGAGAATTTAGTGTTGGTTTCCATTATATTTTGTGCATTCATCACTAATGAGAATTTCCTGATTTTGGTGTAACTTTTTTCATTAGACTATCATCAATCATGGTGCTCTCCCATGCCTTTTGAGCCTGTTGACACACAATCATAAAAAAAGTATCAAGAAAGAAGCTTGCTGGACTATATCAAACATTACAGCTGGAAATAGAGAACAGATACAGGTAAACCAGTAAATCCCAATTCTTTACCTGATGTTTAATCAAGTCTGGTATTGGTTATTGGATTTTTTTTCTCTTTTGCTTTCCTTTATATTTGATGTTCTGTTTTCTCCATGCAAATCATATTAATTTGATTACTCAATGAAGATATTTATCTTAAGTTTCAAGTTTCTTCACCCTTTATTGAGTGTAACAGTTGCGGTGGTTCCATAATATAGGTAGGAGGTTAGAGTTATTTTACTTGAGATGTGCAAGAATAACCAACTTAGGAATATCTTGATCTCATTAGTCAATGATGGTTGATATATGCTGTAGCTTGCCATCTTTAGCATTGTGTTATCTCACAAGATTAAGAATTGGAGTATCGGGTGACTGTACCCCCTTGAATTTGTAGTATGAGTCTTTAGCTGAATTTGCTGAAACTGAATATTTTTTGGTTTCATATGCAGTTGTTAAATATCCACAATAGTGATTCTATAGTATAGCAGAATTTCTCAGATCCACAATTGTGGCGGTCTGCTATCGCTGCTGCTATCGCTGCTGCTATCAGCCTATCAGTGCTGTGCTTGTAGCAAGCTTCCTACATCTCTTATAATCTATGGCAAGTCTCCAACCAATTGGACCTTTAGGCTATATTTGGGTCAACAGAGAAAAGGGGAGGGATTTTAATGGACGGGAGGGCTTGTCACACCTTTTTTAAAAAAATATGTGACAATGATGTGACAAGCCCTCTCAATAGTATGGGTACTTCTGAAAGGTATTTTTTTCCCAGTTTGTCTCCCACACTTATGTGGTTTGTTTCCAGCACGTTTTCCACACCTCTGTGGGTACATATGCACACCAATCTGGTGTGTGTCAGAATAGTATACACGGATTTTAACTTTGTGGTTTTTATGGAAGTTTTATAATAAACCTTATCTAAAAAGATGATAGTTCATGAGGAAAGAACCTGCAGATAATCATAAAAGATTAAAAGGATTGAGGAAATTTTAGTAAAACCATATAAAATTTATTTATTAACCTTCCCTCACCTCCAAAGTCTCCCAATATTAGAGGAAGCTAAAATGGGGTCAGGGAAGGGTTTTGTTCCCTCCATTCTTCTCCCCTCCTGTCCATCTTTGTGGAACCAAACAGGTTATTAAAAGTTAATGTTATACCAAATTTTTATTTATTTTTTTAATTGCATACAACTTAATATTCTATACATAAGTTGTGGATTTATATTATTTTTTAACTGTTATGTGACTGCCAATGCTATCAACTATATATAGTGGATTATATTGGCTTTCCACTATTGTTTGCAATCCACAATTTTTTTTAACTGTTATGTGACTGCCAATGCTATCAACTATATATAGTGGATTATATTGGCTTTCCACTATTGTTTGCAATCCACAATTGATAACAGTAATCATCTGATAAATTTTCTAATTTATAATTTGTTGCAAGTAATTAGTGAAGAGAATCTTGTCTTGCTAGAAGCAAGGCACTCGTGGTTATATTTTCTGTTTGGGATCTTGAATGTGTTGTATTTTCTGTTTGTTGTAAAGGATAAATTTTTAGTTGCCTTGTTTCATTGAAGAAGCTCTCTGAATTTATGCATTTTATATATATGATTTAGGCTGTTATTGAAGCTAGTCTGATTGCCCCCCTTGTTAATCTTCTTCAAAATGCTGAGTTTGACATTAAAAAAGAAGCAGCTTGGGCAATCTCAAATGCTACATCTGGTGGTACCCATGAGCAGATCAAGTATGAATTAATTTTAAATTTTTTTTTACACTGCCTTACAATGACAACTTGATAATTATTGGAAATTTAAGTATTGACTTTATCGGATGTGGTTGTAAGGTATTTGGTGAGCCAGGGTTGCATTAAGCCTCTCTCTGATCTGCTTGTTTGTCCCGACCCAAGAATTGTCACTGTCTGTTTAGAAGGTCTTGAGAATATTCTGAAGGTTGGCGAAGCTGAGAAGAGCTTAGGTAACACCGGAGATGTCAACCTGTATGCTCAGATGATAGATGATGCAGAGGGATTGGAGAAAATTGAAAGCCTCCAGAGTCATGACAACAATGAAATATATGAAAAGGCTATTAAAATTCTTGAGACATACTGGTTGGAAGATGAAGATGAGACTCTACCTACAGGGGACGGTGCTCAACCTGGTTTTAATTTTGGAAACAACGACCTTCCAGTTCCGTCTGGTGGATTCAACTTTAGTTGAAGACTGTTGAGTGGGTAAATGTGCATTGTCTCACTTTTTCCCCTTTGGGGTCATCAATCACAATGTCCATTCAATTTTTTATATAAATTTCATCATTCTCTCTAAACCAAATTGGTTTCTATAATTGTAGGTGGCTGGATGGAGCAGGGTTGAGTGCTAGGGTGATTGTTGGAGTCGTCTCCGGGTGGGTTAGTTGGGGTTGGGGGTTGAGTTCGGTTCTTGCACCCCATGGTGTCTGGTTTAAGTCTGGTCTTGTGTCCGTGGTTATTAATGGGGTGCAGTGGTGGGTCAGTTTAATTACCATGTCCAAATAAGGGTGGTGATGGGTTCAAAAGCAGCATGATGACCTTGTTAGCAGTTTATGTTGTGTTAAAATTATATATATGCTGGGCGTAACTATGGGGGAGGTTCTATGTTGCAGTAGCAGGCACCATATTATGTGGTAGTGGGTGGGTTTTGTTGAATGCGGCTTTGAGTCCTATTTTTTATTGAGTCGTAGTTGTATTGGTAATTTATTTATACTGAGTCAGTATTTGATTTGAGTGCGTACAGTTATCAGAAACCAATTTTATGGTGTATTCAAACGAAAGAATTAGTGATATTTTTGTGCTTGCATATAATACTCTTTGGTCTATTCTGAAGCATTTTCTCGCTCAATTCACATCAGTTCCTAGAATGAGTAGTATGTCAATAAAGGCCTAAATCAAGACTGCTGCTGGCTGGAAGCACTAGAGTCCTCAGACAAGGAGAGTTGCAATGTGTAAATCCAATGGGAAAGAATGTGCGCATTTACTATACAGTGTAATCAATTTGTCAAATGAAATGCATTTGTTTAATTTTTCTAATCAGGATTGTTGTGACAGAATAGCGATTGTAGTGGCCAAGATTATTATTTTGAAAAAGTCCCTTTCTGGAATTTGAATTTCCTAGATCAATAGAGTTGAAAATGTTTACCAAGTCTTCCACCAGGTACATGGTTGTTTAATATACGATCTTTTTAAAGGAATTTTTACTATGCATTCGTTAACAATATAACAATAGATCACTACTTGGGCTAAAGTAAATTACCCTGTCTCTTTGTCAAGACAGGATAGTATTGCCCTTGAGACACATTTGGTTTTATGCTAGGAAATTCAAAACATCTCAAATAAAGAACATCGATGTAATTCAAAGATAGATTTCTGAAGTAATCCACTAAAATTGACTTTTCCTGGATCCGTCTGCTACTCACCGAAGCATCCTGAATGCCATGTATACTATTACGTTTTTGTCGCTGGGAGGCTTCTTTATTGAAGTCTGCATCCTTCTACTCTACAAAGCAATGATTGATTACAAAAATTGCACGCGACGTAAAAACATAGAAACAATTTTACTTTTGAAAAGAAAAATCACGTGCTTGCCCTTTTAAAAGGGTTTAATACTTATGCATTTGTATTGTAAAGGAGTTTAATATTTTAAATTTAATTATTATGTATGGATATCAATTATTGAAAAAAAAAGAGTTGATATTCATACAGAGATTTTGTTTCTACCATATCAGTTTAATACTAAAAAGAGTATTTTTCAATATTTTTTTCATCAATCTAATATTTAAGAATAAATATTGTAGGGTTTATTAAAAGTATTCTAAAATAACAAAAATGTTATTTTCGATTAAAATAACAAATAAAATATATATTTAAAATTTCTGACATTGTGGGGTTTACAAAAAATAAACTAAATAAAAAACTTAATTTTTTGTTGGAGATGAAACTCTAATACTTATGCATGGGTAGTATATGTGAGTTTAATCCTTATGCATGTACTATAAAAGAGTTTAATATTTATGCATTAATAGTATATATGAGTTTACTACCTATAAAACAATAGTATAAAAAGTACAATAATTTGACACCATGCCCCAAAAAAATTTAAAATAATGACACAAAATAAACTAATTCTGTACCAATTTAAAGTAGATATGTTTAATGCTTTCGTTTAGGGTTATCAAGTAAATTTTAAAAACCTTAAATGATTATTTCTATTAAATGATTGTTTTGTTATCAACGATTTTAGCATTTTATTATGATCATTAACAAAACTATTACATTTATACTTGTAACGTCGTGTTCCAAAAAAGACTTTTTTTTTTATTATTTTATAAGAACGTGTTTCTTAATTTGTTTATATGATATAGGTATTTTATTAACTTTGGGTTAGGCATCAAGGATATGTTTGGCTACCAGTTGAAATTATAATTTTAAAAATTGTCTTTCCAATGCAAAAAGAAAGCTAATTTGAACTTCAAAATTTGGTTTTTCAATGAAAAAAAATAAAAACAACAATGTTGTTTTGATTTGAAAGTTGGTTATAATCACAATCAACTTCAATCCAAAACATATACTAAGTCATAAATATCTTTGAATTGATTAGATCTATGGAAATTTTCAAATAAACTAAAACTTTTCATTTGCATAACTTTACATTCAACTTAATACCAATTCAATATTTTCTTCTTTTTATGTTTTTATGTTATGTTAGAATGTGAAAAATGTTGGTTTAAGTAAAGAAAATTAAGTTTTGAAATATACCAAGTCAATTTTGAGAGAAGGAAAATTTCAAAAATTGTTTTTTTCCCTTATATTAGTAGCAGAGTTTTATGCAAATGTTATAGTACTTATTAGATTTTCAACACATTGTGAAAACATGTTATTTTAGCCAAAATATATACCTCATCAACGATGTTAGAGTAATTCCAATGACACATAGTTAGACATGTTAAAGTTTTCTTTCATCTATTAAATATTTTGTACCGTTTTTATCTATGATATTGATGAAATATATTTCCTAGTTTTGTTAACGACTAATATTTTTTGAAAAACATAAATGATTACTTTTTTTTTAAGAAAAAAAAAGCAAAGCACCATTATATTAACCAATTGAAACCAAATGTTTAAGCAAGTTTACATCAACTACACTAACAAAAGACACATAGATACATACGTCTTATTTAGTTACTCAAAATATACATGTGAATACTTATAACCTGTAACATATACCCAAAAAACTAAGTTATCCCATCTTTATATAATGAAGAAGATTAATACACCAATCTGAAAAGGCACTTCCCCTATGCAAACCAAATCTATATACCATCCATGTTCAAGAAATAAACTTAACAAAACCAAACATATCCAAAGACTCCACCATCCTATTTTAAAAAATAATGGAGTTTCTAAATATTCACATGCCCCAACAAACAATATGTCAAAACAGAAACCTAAATTTAGACTTATGTCTACCTACAACCCAAGAACCAGTCAGGTTACACAATTGAAATAAATCATCAAGTGATGGGCTCATCACACACAACCAATTCATCACCCTATACCATAAGGATTAAGAAGTCTTACATAATAAAAATAGGTGCTTGCAGTCCTATGGGTCATCCTTGCATAAAGCGCAACTTTAAAGATCATCTTGAATCTCCACTCCCTTCTTCACCAAGTTATCTACTATTGGTAATCTATTTAGCAACAATTTCTAAGAGAAGACAATCACTTTAGAAGGTAATTTATCTTCTAAAGCCACTTGAACACATAATTATCAGCATTCAAGTTGCTGCCTCTATTTGCATACGTATATAGAGTTTTATATACACCTATAACAAAAAAATGAGAGTTGCCACCAAATGAGCAAGACCAATTATGATGAGCCTACTGACCAAACTGCACATTTTGTAGTAACACCTCCATAGACAGTAATGATTCCTTTCTTTAAATGAATAGATCTTTCTGCCACATCTACATCCAACAAAACCCCTCAGATGAAGACCATTGCATATCATGTATAGTAACATTTTGGTCACGTGCCACAGAAAACAACAAAGGAAAGCTATTCTGTCAAGGCCCTCCACTTAGCCAATCATGATTTCAAAAGAGAGTATGAGTCTCATCCCCAATTTTCCTCCTAATATTATTTGAAAACCATCTAGGAAATGTTGCATCATCACTGTCAATTCCCCACACATCCTTCCACCAAATAGAACACTTTGACACTATAAAGGTTTATTATTGATAAATTTGAAAATGACCATATCTACACTTTAGAATAAGGCTTCAGATAGCAACATTATCATTTAAGAACCTTCATCTCCACTTGACAAGCTTGCCTAGATTAAACTTTGCTATGCACTTGATCCTCAAACCACCTTCTTTTTTTGGCATACATATTCTGTCCCAACTTACCCAGGCGATCCTTTGATCCTCAATGCAACCTCCCTACAAAAAGTTATGTTGTAGCCTTGTGAGCACCCTAACAACATTTTTTGAAGCTTTGTAGAATGAAAAATAATACAATGGCAAACTTGTAAGAACCAAGTTTAACATTATCAACCTACCAGCAAATGACATATTTTTTTCCTTTCCACTTGCCAATCTCTTTTTGAATTGATCTACCACTGGTTTCCACGACGCACTACTCCTAAAATTTACCCCAACCGGAATCCCCAAAAATTTAAAGGGAGGAGAAATCACTATACAATTCAAGAGACAACTCACAACATGAGAAAACAGTAAGACCTTTCTTAAAAGGAGTCTCCTATTCCAACTATATTTTTCCAGTTCACAAACTCAAACATAAGACCTTGCTTAAAGGAACTCAACTTAGTATCCTCATATCAATGACTTGTTGATTTTGACACACTCATTTGAACACGTTCTTTATGACAAATTGAAATGTATAAAAAAATAAAGTTTTTTTGGGTCTCACTATCATTAAATAATCATCTCTCCAAATATTGTAATTTTTAATAAATTTCAACTAATAGTAGATCAACATGTTAAAAAAAGTATATTAGAAAGTGTGTAACAACACCACTGTATAAATAGTATATTATGAAAATATTTTTAATAGAAGATAATATTAGTTTTAATTCAAAAGTATTTTAAAAATTAGGATATGTTTTAAGTTCCTATAAAATATAGAAAGTATTAATTTTACCCCCTACAATTTTTCATGTTAATTTAATTCTTCTAAAATTTAAATCTATTTTAGGTCCTCGATTGTAACTCTTTTAAATGGTAATTTAATGAGATAAATGAATGTGATTATGCTACCTATGGAAGTCTAAGATAGTTTAGTTGTGACATTACCTATTTCTTAACTTAGATTAGTAGAATTCAGTTGGTCAGTAACAAAATATAGATAAATTATTATTTGTAATTATTTTAATTTGATTTTGTTGATGTTCGCATAAGAAAGTAATTTTACTTCATTCAGCATTAGTAGAATCAATAATTATAGAATAATTAGATGATGCATAGTCACATTCCTCATCTAAAATTTTGAATTATATTTTTTGTTGCCAATAAAAACATAATAGTAAGATAAAAAATTTTGGTTAGAAGTAAATATAATATAAATTTGTGTGTTAAAAATATAATTTTATGTAAAATAGGAATAATCAATTTAAATTTAAATTTAAATAGGATCCACTTACTCCCAGAGCAAGTAGTTATTCTTCATTCTCTCCATTCATTTTATTTAAATCTAATAGTTATAATAAACAAGTAATCTTAACCATTAAATTTTAAGAAAATGAAAGGTTCCATGAAGAGTAAGTATCCTAAACTTACTCTTAAAGTAAGTGAATTTTTACTCTAAATTTAGTATTTATAAACAATAAGAAAGAAAAATAAGATACTTGTTTTTTATAATAATATATTTATATGAAAAATTTACCATGTAAAACAAATTAAAATAATTTTATTTTAGAAACAAAATTAAAAAATAATTAAAAAATAAAAGTATTTTAAATCTTATCCAAATATGTAATTATTTAAAAAAAAATGTATAAGTGACGATGATAAATAAAAATATGACAATGGAACAAGGTGAGAGTATGTTATTTTCCATCCCTACTCGTTAAAATAAAAAAGAAAAAGGTATTTTAAACTTATCTAAATTTGTATTAATTTAATACAAAAATGTATTAGAGATGGTTATGAAAAGGAAGGACAAGAAGACATGTTTATCTCTTTCCCATCTTTTTAAATGAAAATGTTTATGAATAGGTATATCCTTTCCTGTACTCGTGTTTATTAAAGAATGCATGTATATTGGCTTCATTTCCATCTTTTTCTACTAAAAATACTATTACTTATACATAATATATTTGTAGATATTTTCTCTAATTTTAATTTTAAATTAATTTTAGATGTCATTAAATTAAATAGTCCATAAAAATGTAATGATTTATAACATAGATTAAACTAATTACAATAAAAATTATTATGTCTCATAAAAAGATTAAATATGTTTTGAGATAGCATAATTAAATGTTTAAAATTTTTTCAAAAATACATAAAAAGAATTCAAGTAGAGAACATATATTTGATTATAGTAATAATATTTCTTATGGAGCAATTATATCAACATTCTTAAAGTTTAGTGTAATTACACATCCACTTATTTTTTTAATTATTAATTTCTCACTCCCTAAGATATGCTAATGTAAGATTTGAGAGGAGAGAAAGTGTAATATTTTTAAATATCTAGGAAATATTAGTGTAATGTTTTTAAACTTAAAGGAGGTTGGTATAGGAAAATAAAAAATAGAGTTAAGTGTAATTTAATAAATTAAGAAGGTGTTTCTATAATTTTATTTTTCTTATTTTATTTAAAATATTTATAAATTGTCCTCATAAATTTATTTTTAAAAATTTTAAAAGGATTTAACTTAAAAATATATATATAATAATATATTTGTAAATATTTTTGTCTCATTTTAAATTGATTTTAGAAGTCAATAAATTGAATTGGTCATACAAATATAATAATTCATAGCATTAATTCAACTCATTAAATAAAAAATATTAAATCTCATAAAAATATTAAGTATGTTTTGCCAATATATAATTAAATGCTTAAATGATATTTTTCCTTATTGGTTTTGTGGATACAGCGGAGTGTCCTTGTTTAGCAATCAGGATAGTAAAGGATGGGAGAAGAGAAAATGGGAAAGGAAAAAAAAAAAAAAGATATTTGAGAAAAGAAGTTTACATTTATATTTAATTACAATTAAATTTACTGATTTTATTAATTATATTTTAAAAATTATAATAAAAATTTATGTTGTATAAAACTTTTTTTATTGTAGCATAAAAGTTAAACTCGAATAATTTTCTCTCAATATTGACATGATCGAACGTAATCAAAATTTAACGGGATGATGGACTAAGTTTAATAATTAAAAAAATTGTAAGCACTATTTATAGGCTTTAGAGAGCTTATAAATTAAATGTAATAAATGGAAGTAGTGATTGGTCCCCAATGGAAACACAGAGAGATCGCGTGGATTTGAATGGCAAGCGCAAGTGTGAAAGTGAAACACAATAACCATTCTTATCATAAATACTGTCTTCCACCCAATTCCACATATATCTCTACTTCTTATTCTTTAACTCTATTTTCTAAATTATATATATTCTGTCTCTATGCGTATGATTATGTCCTTTGATCTTGTTTTTTTAAGCAAATCTCCATTTCAACTAATACTTAGGATCACAGTGGGTAAGGTCTGCAGAGAAAATCGATTTCCCAATCTTCTTTTTCTCAATTTCTTCCATTTACTATACATTTTCTATACTTTGAAAAAATTAAATTGAATATAAGTTATATAACTTTTACATAATGTAACATTTATTTATTTATTGAAAAGTTTAGTAACAAATGAAAATAGAGAAAAAAAAATAGAGAGATCTTAACTCCTAGGTAGAATACTATAGTATCTCTATATATTCCTTTTCCAAGAACTATGTATGTAGGACGAGTGAAGGATAAGGTGGTCTTATATGTTCTTGGATGGTGGGTCTTCTCTTTAGTATAGTTTGAAATGTCTTTTTTCAACATGGAGGTGGGGTGACCTGTACTACATACACTGTATTTACAGACTTTGTGCTTACATTTCGAGATGTTGTGTGATCTATCATCCCTTTCCCAAAATGTTTCGGGATACCTCCAATACAGGTGGTATGATTAAGGGTTGGACGATAGAGTTCTTACTGAGATTGGTCGAGATGGTCTAGGTTCAATTACCGAGATGATGCAGGTTTTATGAAGATAATGCAGGTCATATTGAGATGATATAGGTTCTACCAAAATGATGCAGGTCATACTGAGATGGTGTAGGCTCTATCGAAATAATGCAAGATGATGTAGGTTTTATCGAAATAATGCAGGTCATACCGTTAGGATGTAGGTTCTACTAGTGCACACCAGTACACAATCCCCCGAGACTCGAATGATGATGCAGTCTCGAAATGGAGTCTTTTGTCCTTGTTCTAAGATGGTACATTAATGTAGTTCAGGATGTCATGCTATGATGATTATGGAATTCTCCAGACTTATTGGTTGTTTAAACAATGATAATATCTACTTGGAAAGTCTCTTCATTAAGGGGGCATATCACCTTGATTCATGTGGCTTTCGAAAGGTCAAAATGTGGCGTAGTATTGGGCCAGTTGGGATGAACCCTTATAAATAGGGGCACAAATGCCTGAAACTTACATTAGCTTTAAAAGGTTCTTGTTCTCCGAGATTTACTCGCTTTATTACTTCTGAGAATCAGTAAAGATCACAGGTTGGTGAAATCTTTGTTGAGTTCATTCGATATCCCTTCGTATTGGGAGATGTTGGCTAGAGATCACTTAGGATCAGAGGGTTCTAGGGTAGGAGAGAGTAACAATACTGCTAATCTAGGTCCAAGTGTGATTAATCACATTAATTCTACATAAACATACATTATGCATCAAATATGTAAACCACCAAAATGTTTTCATTTGTATGATTCATGTTTGGCAAGTATATCTTTATTGCTGTCAAGATGGCTGAGATGACCTAGACTTGGTTGTCTGAGGTCAGACCAAAATAATGTGGTTGCTTGGCTAGTGGAAAGTATGGCTTCATTACTACTTCTAGGGCGAGATGATCTAGATTTGTTGTCCAAGATGAGACCAAAATAACGTGATTACCCAGACCGAGTTGATTGGTACTTATTGAGATGAGGTTGAGTGTTGTTGATAGTGAGATTAAACAATAGCTACGTATGTGGGATCATTCATTTTAGAATGGAATTTCCAAGCAAATATCTTCTCTTTTCGAGTTGGATAATTCATTTTAGAATGAAATATCTTGGCTGAGATCTTCGCATCTTGGGTGGGATTATTTATTTTAGAATGGAACTTCCAGTGGAGATATTCTTTACTGGGAGGAAATAATTCGTTTAAGAGTGAAATATCCTAGCCAAGATCTTCTCATCTTGAGTGAGATAATTCGTATTATAAAATGAAATCTCTTGGTCGAGATCTTCTAATCTTAGGTGAGATAATTCGTTTTAAGAATAAAATATCCTGACCAAGATCTTCTCACCTCAGGTGGGATCATTCGTTTTAAAATGAAACTCTCAGGTCGAGGTCTTCTGATCTTGGGTGGAAGAATGAAACTTCCAAGCTGAGGTCTTCTGATCTAGGGTTGGATCATTCGTTTTAGAATGAAACTTCCAAGTCAAGGTCTTCATTTCTCAAGTGAGATAATTCATTTAAGAGTGAAATATCCTGGCCGAGATCTTCTCATCTCGGGTGAGATAATTCGTTTTATAATAAAACTTTCAGGTCAAACTCTTATGACATCGGGTGGGATCATTAATTTTAAAATGAAACTCCCAGGTCGAGGTCTTCTGATCTCAAGTGGGATCATTCGTTTTATAATGAAACTTTCAGGCTGAGGTCTTCTCTTCTCGGGTGAAATAATTCGTTTTAAGAATGAAATAACTTGGTCGAGATCTCCTTGTCTTAGGTGAGATAATTTGCTTTAAGAATGAAATATCCTTGCTGAAATCTTCTCATCTCGGGTGCTTATCTTAGGTGGGATCATTCGTTTTAGATTGAAACTTCTAGGCCGAGGTCTTTTGATCTCGGTGGGATCATTCGTTTCATAAAATGAAATATCTCGATCAAAATCTTTTCATCTCAAGTGAGATAATTCGTTTAAGAGTGAAATATCCTGACCAAGATCTTCTCATCTTGGGTGGGATAATTTGTTTTAGAATAAGTTTTTCAGACATTTTCATCTCGTGTGGGATAATTTGTTTAAGAATGAAATATCCTGGTTGAGGTCATCTCATCTCGAGTGGGATCATTAAGTTTAGAATGAAACTTCCAAGTTGAGGTCATCTGAGCTCGGGTGGGCTCATTCATTTTAGAATGAAACTTCCTGGCCGAGGCATTCTTTTCTTCATTGTGCCTTTGAATTGACTTCTTCTTCTTATCATCTCCTCATGCATTCCATTTCTTTGCGAATTTGGGCGATCATGGTACTGACATTAGTGTCTCCAAACATTTCTTTCATAGGGGAAGAGGTGTGCTCAGTCCAGTTAGGGTTTGCTTATTTGGCGATGTGTCTTCTAGTGTGGTCTCAAGAAAGTTTTACCGAGCCCCACAGTAGGCGTAAATGTTCCTACCTCAAGAATAATATATGAGTATTCAGATGAAGTGAGGACTAGGATGACATCTATCTGTCCGAGGTGCTTTCTTTTTCTCCTTATACAATGGTACGACGGAGATGACTTATGCACTTACCTCTCTATTTATAGGCACTAGTATGGACTTAGGGTCCATGGGCCTGATTAGAAAGACCCAATAACTTATTAATGATGTTTAGTTCAGTTAATTATGAGATTAAACTAACATGTTTTGTTAATCCGTTGTGTTCTTGTAGCATCAAAGTCTGAATGAGATCTCATTTGATTGATATCAATTTTGAGATGCTTCCAATTTTGATAACCTCAGTAGAGATTCTAAATGATAAATAAAAATAGTGATTTCTCTTATAAAAAAACCCGTAGAAATCATAAAAAATTGTATCACGGTCACCATTAATAATGTAGACTGTTGTTGATGATGGATTAGTTAATAAAAAAATTCCTTGTTTATAACAATGACTTGGTAAAGGTTGGATTAGGCATGAAAAATACTAATTGCAGAAAAAGTAGAAAGGCAGGGGAATTTTATTTAACCAAAATATTAACGATAAATATAGTGTTGGTCAACGATTCTGATGAAAAAGTTATTCAAGCAATGAATCCAATAAGAAATATTGATGTCAGAAAATTGATCTACCACTGTCATTTGATGGACACAATAATAATTGTAATTCGTAACCAAGCATATGGTGAGACATCAAATTTGTCTTGCACATGATCCCTTATCTTTATCGGTTAGGTAACTATCAACAAGACAACAATATATTTTTTCGTCAATTACTTTCTCCGTGATGTATCATGTTTAGGATTATTTAAGGTTTAGGAATATATATTAAAAAATAACCATTTAAAAATTATTAGAAGGTTAATTTACTAAAATATTTTCATTCTATCTTTTTAATCTCAATAAACTTCTTAAAATTTATTAAATAATAAAATTGAAATACAGTATATTATTACAGGTTTTTCTAACTTATAGATTATGTGCATAAAATTAAAATTCTTAAATACATCTTTTAACTAACCAATATCTTATAAAATATATTTAAATAAATATTTTAAATACAATTGAAGTTGGATATTAATTTTATGTACTTTTTCATGACACTTAATTATAGTATCTATAATCATTTTTAGTTTTTTATAAATTTTTTTTATTTTCATCATGACCTTTATCATCACCATTACTATGAGCGTCTCGATTATCATCATATTGTCATTGTTATCATTATCACTACCTATAACACTAGTAGCAGTGATAATAAAAATAAGAGTAATAACTCTAGTAATTATAGTGATGAAGATGAAACGGTGGTGATGAGAGTGAAATAATAATGATAACATTGAAAGTGATAGAAGTAAAGCAGGGTAAAAAAAAAAAAAGATAGTAGATATTATAATTAAATGTTATAATAAAAAAAATACATAAATTTTGTAATGATTATATCACTTAAATATTTACCTTGAAAAGAAATATTTAAAGAACTCTAATTTCATGCCCTAGTTACATAGGTTGGCCAAACCCTATTAAATAGGGTATGCTTTACATATATGCAAAATTAAATCGCCATGAAGTAGATGAATGCATATCGTTCTCTCATTAAATAGTTTATTTAAATAATGCAGAACCACTGTTGTGAAATTTAAATGTTTTATCATATTTTATTGATGGAGAAAGACAGATGAAGTTTCTTTAACTCGGATAAACTCCAGTAAGACACTCCCACATTGACTGGGACTGGGCCGAGATAATAATGAAAAATAAAATAAACACAAAGCAAGTAACGTTTATTAAAATTATAATAAAAATAAATTAACAACTGTTTTGATTTTTTAATTTAGTTAGTGTCCTAAAAGTTGATCGATGAATAAATCAACCTAAAAAGGAAAAGAACATTCCCCAACGGATGAATGAAGTGGAATTAAAGTAAGAGAAAAGTTGACCTTAATTGTAAACTTAAGTTATAATGAAAATTGAAAATTCAACTAACCCAGAATTGGAATGCAATTCATCTTCCAATAGTCACAGTATAATGATTATGAATCACATGGCAACACCAACTATGCCTGCTGCTTCACAACGTGCCCTAGTTGCATATACTACAATTATTGCCTCAATAATAACTCGAACCAAAGTTATCCATCACAAAGTAAATAAATAAAATACCACTTCCTTTTTTCATACTAACCAAAATCAGAAGGCTAAATACAATTACAAATTGTCAACAAATTGCAGATCAACCTACATTACATTAACTTACCACTAACAACTCATATTGATATGATGCTTGAAATTGAAACAAGTTGAGGTTCCACCAGGGGCAAAATGGGAAATAAGGACAATCTCCTTGTACTTACCTCACTTTCACTTTCCCAAGATCTGCTAATTTGTGCACTTATTCCCACAGTTTTCCATTTTCTCTTTCTTTTTTTTCTCTTCTATCAAAGCAACGCAATTAATAAAAGAGGTAACAGCGAAATTGCACAAACCAACGAGCCTTTCACCGCCGTAGACGCCGGGGGAGGAGTGTGGTAGTAAAACGGAAAATAAGGAACAATTGGGTTCGGCGGCGGCGGCGTCGGGTAGTACTGTCTGGGAGGCGGGAAATAATATGCGCCTCCGCCGGCGCCGGTGGAAGAAGGAGGAGGTGGGGAGGAGTAGGTGTACTGGGAGGGGGGCGGTGGAGAGTAATAGTAGGCGGCGCCTCCGGAGCTGGGAGGAGACGGCGGGGGAGGACAGTAGGTGGTGGTCGGAGAGGGAGGCGGCGGAGAGGGCGGGGGAGGCGAGGGCACTTGGCCGCATGGGGTGCATTTGATGTCATCCTTAGACGAATTTTGAAGGTTGTGATCTGGCAATGGAGTTGCAAGAGCAGTGAAAGAGAGGAAGACGATGAAACAAGACACAACTCTGGTTCCCATTTTGGATCGAATGGATGGGAGAGTGTAGAGAAAGAAAAGTGAAGGGAAGGGTGCTGTGTTGCTATTTGAGTTGTAGTGTTATGCTGCTGTTGGAGCACTGTACTCCTCTGCTTTTCACCTTCCTCGCCCTTTTTATTGTTGCATCCCCTTTTTCTTAATTTGTATTTAAAAAAAAGAAAAAGAACGTGAAAAGGGTAATAATATCGAGAGACAGAATACAATGGTGGACACCGACACGTTTTTACTTTAACTTAAAGCAGCCATCTTTGAACACGGTTAAGAAATGAGAAAACGGGTTAATTTAACTGTCAAACTCAAACACAATTAGGCAGTGCACTAGTTTTGGTTTCACTTTTTAACCTTTTTCGTCAGTAAGGTGGGTTTTGGTTTGAGTCAGATAATGTGTCTTATTCTGAGCTTAACATATATATAGTTAATTTATTTAGGTAAGTAATATGGTGTGCGGGTAGGGAAGGTAATAATGAAGTTCTGGATGGCCCTAACGAAGAGACGTAAAGGGAACGCAACAAGTCATTGAGGTGTAGAATAGGAAGTTAGTTGGATTCATCTGATTGTTTATTTCTTTGGGGAAGGAAATGCGTTGGATCTGTGCTACACAATTTGCTTCTTCTGTCCCTTTTGTGTATATATATGTTATTGCTACCTTTATTGTATCCAAATGTCAAAAAAATAAATATATATATCTTTTTTTTTTTTTTTTTTGCCTCTTGTCATCTTCCTCGCCTGCCACACTTGCTTCCACGTTTTAAATAACAACACTCTCCTTGGGCATCAGATTAATGTAATCTGAAATTTATACTACTACAAACATATAAATGTTAGATAAATATGGTACACAATTACCTTATGGTTTTGGGTGCAAATTTGTACCAGCAATACTTATATTTTTAGATGATGTCAATTTTTATTTGTTTTGGGAACACTTTTAAGCTTTGCAATCAAAATTAATACTAAAAGTACAATGAAACACTTTTCAATTAAACATTATTTTTATTTATTAATGTGTCATTCAACACTCACTTAATCTAAATTGCTGCAAAGCCGTTCAAGTTCTTTAATTTGTCACCATATATTCAACTTTAATTATTAAAGATCAATTAATATTTGCTTGTTGAAAGTTGAATCTGTCATATGTCAATGTGAATAGCTAGAAAATCATAATGTCCATCGAAAAATTTTCAAGTAGATTGATAATATAGGTATACTTATTTAATTTATAGACCTCATTTATATTTTTTTTTTCTATCACATTCGTAATCCTTATTATATTTATATATTTTTTTTCTCTCAGGTGTATATTTATAATTTTTCTTTCAGATAATAGTTCAAGGATAAATTAAAAAGAATAGAAAAAGGAAAACCAATACCAAATTCACTAATCCCAAAGTTTGCTATGTTTGGGCAGTGGTAAAATTATGAAGCATTTGTCAACGGCAAACGGTGTTAGAAAGGCAATTTTCCGCCACAAGTGGCCGTCCATGGTGCCTTTCCAGCCTGGTGACCCTTAATTAAATAACCCATAAAGATGCACACTCAGCCCTAGGCCCCACCACCCAAGAATGATTTTCCTTTTACATTTATTTCCAGTTGTTTAACACACTACACTTTTTATTTTTGCTAACTTCATATGTGTGGTCAATTTTTAAAGCCATCTATGAAAAATAATGCTATTTTGTCACAGTGTCTCAACAAAATAATGCATTCATAATTTGCATTAAATTAATATTGTGATCTACATATATACCATTGTACAAATGAATTTTGTATTCCGCACGCAGTACTACTGCCTTAAATTACCCTGTTTGTAGTTCAGCATTAGTATTTAACAAAAAGTGAGTTGGTTTTTGTAAGCATAATATACATGTACACCAAAAAGAAAAGAAAATTAACTGAATTGTATATTATGTATATATATTATGCATATCTAGAGCTTTTCTTTTTTTTGGTTAATTTGTTAAATGGTCACATATGCTGTCTGGATATACATAAATCAATCTCTAATGATCATCTATTCATCTTTAGTGACAGAGTTACACAACAAATAATGTAATGCAATAACTATTGGTAGAGATATGGAACCCCTTAGAAAACGAAGAATATTATATACCTCAGAAGTCAATCCTCAAGTCCTGATTTAATAATTGAAGGGAGGTTTTGCTATTAATTTGAGGGTCAATGAACGACTAAATTACAGGACTGGTTAAGGGTTCGTTTTTATGGTCTCAACGTGGCCACTTAAAATATGTTCTTGTGATTGCTCGCGGTGAGAGCATTATAGTCTTATAGCAACAGTGTTCATACACTTACACACAGTGCTTCATATATATATATAGAGAATTTTCGATGATACAAGCACACTTGTATGTTGTTTTTTTTTAAAAACAAAGACTTTATTGAAAAAGTAAAGAAACAAAGCGTTTTCACATGATACAAGCTTACTTGAACATCACTCCTAATTCTATTGATGCTCCTCAATGAATTGAAAATTCTATCTTATATTTAACATGCACATTCTAGGATTTTCAAACCAATCCGAAAAAACACAACCTCTATTAAAACCAAAAGAATATATTAACCATTTCTACGATATTACTTTTATAGTAATCATAATATCAACTGAGTCTGTCCCTAACCTATCAAAAGCAATCTGATTTCTAGTTATCCAAATACCTCAACACTCAGCAAGTCAGAAAACATACCTATATTTCTTCTTACGCTTCCCTACCACCCAGCAAGCACACTTGTAGGTATCAAATACTCATTCCATATTTTATTTTATTTTTCTGTTTCTTTCTTGCGATCAATTGCTATCATCTATCATATTTTCATCACTCTCTCTATCAAATAACATAGAAGTATCCAACTATATATCAGATGTCGGTGCATCTTAATTTATTCTATTTTATTTGTCTCTTTTCTATGACTCCTCACAACTCACATCTTAATTTTTCTTTTCATTTTATGACTCTTCTTTTCATCTCCTAGGGCTCAGAATAATGAGTCATATATTCCTTAATATTAGCCAGCATGGACAAGCAATGCATAGTTCAAACTTTCAATTGCTTTTATGTTTTTCAATGGCTGTCCTTGGCCAAGGGAATTTCCACCCTTTTTGACATATAATGAATTAATGATAGTGTAGACTTCTTTTTACTTTCCAAGCGTAGTAAATATTTGTTGCATTTGCTGGCGGATAAACCACAGTGCAGAGAGTGCAAAGGATATATATTGGGGCACCACTATGGTAAGAATATTGCCGACGAAGTCTAATCCTCAAATTTCCCTTTGGGGATTACTTCAATGGGATCCGCATACAGAATATTCAAGCTAGAGAATGTTGGTGCAAACCTTTTTATAAACTTGAAATATATGCAATTATGTGTTTAATTACCTTACCTTTGAAAATTTGCATCAATGTTCGACATGTCTGATGGAGTTATTATAAATAATGATGAGTATGTTATAGTTGATTTGATTTTCATGGTGATGTTAATTGCATTATATAGCTGCACGCTTGATGGAGTTATGCAGGATGGATGTTGACATCAAATATCAAAGCATACACTTAATACCAATAACGGGAAAGAAAAGCATAAAATCTTTCAAGAATTGATGAGAAGAAGAATGTTTGGACGCTAAATATGAATAATAAATTAGCTGTATGAGTGGTTAGGTAAGATGAATATGGAAGAACACATATCAGGGAGACAGGGTCAGGCAGAGAGGCTCAGGGGCACTGCCCCAATTGGGTCTTGCTTAAAAAAGCAGCGGAATTAAGCTATCATTAATCGTTATTCCTGTCTCCTTTATATCATTTCAATTTTCCCCTTCACGTTATTCTCTTCCCACGTGCCAATTTCTTTTCGATCAACAAAATATATATTTTATTAGAATGTTAAAAAATATTCCAATTTACCATCTTTAAAATCAACTTCTTTTTAATATACATATAATATATTTTTAAAATAATAAAATATTTGATTTATTCAAAATTTTATGCATAATCTTGTTAAAATAATATTAAAAGGCTCATTAGTTTGATTATTAAATGTGATATTTATTAAAAGTTTAACTTCTATATATGGCTAGTGTAAAATAGTTTTACTACGTCCAACCATAACCAACAAAATTATCATACATTAGAGGTTATGATTAAATGTCTAACGATGCATAAGTCATTTTCTCTTTATTAAATACTAGCAAATTGTGTATTTACATTTCTATTTTGATATGTTATAACAATTTTAGGTTTTAATTTGATATATTTTATAATAATATGATAGAAGATAAATAACTCAGTGTGTTATTTTGCATATAATAATTTTAGTTTAGTATGTTTTGAAATATATTTTGTTAATTTTTATAGTTCTTTGTTTATGATAACATGATAGAAACATGTCAGACAATTATGTATATTAGATATAAAGTAGTTTTGTTTAAAGTAATTTTTTTCTTAAGGTTATAAGATTGATCCAATAACAAAGTTTATATTTGGAAAGAGAGAGGTTTGGGGTTCGAATTCCTCCTTTGACAAAGTAGTTTATTTTTTAATTTTTAAATAAGTATAAGGGTAGATAGGTATTTTGAGAAGTGAATATCAAAAGAAGAAATTCCCTTCATTAATTAGTACATATTAGATATAAAATAATTTTGTTTAAAGTAATTTTTTTCTTAAGGTTATAAGGTTGATCTAGTGACAAAATTTACAAAGAGAAAAACACAAATGAAACAACATATAAAGAAAAGGTTAATGAAGTTTTGAAAATGAAATTAAATTGTGAGATTGACCCATTTTCGAAGATCATATTTAAATCACAAGTCGACTTTGTAAGAAAGCTTGTAGGTGGTGTTTGTATCACAGGAAGGAGATTGATAGAGATTTATTCAAAATTTCAAGAGTTCTAAAGGGAAGGAAACATTGTCCACAACTCTAATATTTTCATGAAAAATGCTACTAACACACTCCTTTTAACATACTTAGGTAATTGATTGAAATTTATCGAAAGCAACAAATTATGTGGGTCTCACTTGTCATTAAATGACTCTCTCTCTCCTAATGTTGTAGTTTTCAATAAATTTCAACCAATAATTGTGAGTATTTTAGGAGGAGTATGTCAAAGAATGTGTTGGTAACACTCCTCTATTTTCATATGAATTTTATGAAACAACATCTGCCATTAACATCCACCATTGTGTCTTCCCCCGTTGAACACAACTCGCCCACTCATTCAGAATGTCTTCCCCTACCAAGAAACAACCTCCCCACCCCCTTGAAAAACTTTTCCTCCTCCCCTGCCACAAACACAACCCCACTTGAAATTGTAAAAGTGAATAACAATTTTTTTTAGAGTCTAGATTAATTGATTAGGAAGTAAAGTTATCAAAATGAGTATGAAATAAGGTAGATTAGGCTGAAGAAATTGTGGCTCATGTAGAAAAAGTCCAAATGAGCCAGTTTGATGGGCCTATAGGGCCACATCAAGCTTGACAATCTTAGGTTTATATAAAGCAAAACCTATTTGAGTTCAACATTATTTAAATTTTTTCATTTTTCATTACATTTATATGAATGTATACAAGAAAAAGAAAAACAAACTTATTTAGGTTGGCTTGACAAGCCACTAGGTTTAGTCTGGCCAGGAAAATACAACCCATATTGAATAAGGCTCGACCTAATCTGTGTTACTTGTTATTTGAGTTATTGCTCTTTAATAGGTAGTAACATAGAGTTTGTGAGTCTTACTACATATTTCTGCTTAGCACCCCTGGTATATTTAATTGAAATCCATTGCTTAAAAAAAAAAAAGCCCAACCCAACCTAACCTATTTTTTTTAGCTTGGCCTAATAGAGTGGGTTAACCAAGCAGCTTATTTTAACAGTTCTATCAAGAACATGATATAATGAAATAATTTTATAATAGCATAGGTGACATTTATTTTACCTGTTTTCTATTATCATTTTCAAAGAAAATAGTTTGATTATAATTTAAAAGATATTTTTGCTGAAAACATTTTCAAAAAATAACTGAAAATAGAAAATAGTTGTTTTCAATGTTTTAAAAAATAAACATTATGTGAAAACTTAATAATAATATTGTAATTATATAAAAAATATAAATATATTTTAAATTATATAAATAATTTATAATATTTTTACTAAAACTGATTAAATTTAACAATATTATTTTTTAAAATAGAAAATATCAAGTGAAAATAAACATATTTTTTGAATGTTAAAAATTTGAATACAGGTGTGCTAATAACAAAATAGGAAATAATAAAAGTAAAAATCATTTTCTCGTATCGAACACCACATTAATATTTCAGGTGGTGCTAATAACAAAATAGGAGATAATAAAAGTAAATCCCTAAGATAATTTAGACCATGAGTGTGTCCTTCAATTATTTTCCATTGTTATATTTGTTATTATTAGTCTTATTTTAAGTAGAGACAAATAAGACATTTCCTGTTTCACTATTAATAAAACAATTAGATTTTTTCTGGAAGGGTGACACATTCATCTATAATAGTTATATATGTTTTGAGAATAATTTTTATTTTTATTTTTTAATTTTTAAATAAATAATTATAAAAAAACAATGAAAGTTAAAGTTAGAAATTAAATGTGAACACTAAAAAGTTGAATTCCTTTTATATAAATTATAGATAAACATACCTTCATTTTATTATTTTTTAACAAAAATAATTGTGTTATGTATATAAACTAATTTTAATGGTAAAGAAAATATATATTTTCGATTTATAAAAAATTCTAAGAAATTTGTAAATTCAATTTTTGCTCATTATTATCGATTAGTATAATACTAACACTAATTAGTCTAAAAAGGTACGTATACGAACACTTTAACTGTATAAACACCATTTAATATTTTTATTTCTTTGTACTTTCCTTTCTTCGACATCAGATTGACTTTTGATTTCTCTGGAAATTGAACCTAATTCTTTTAGGTGAAAGGTGCAAACTGCAAACCATACAACACACATGGTTAATTATATAAGATGCTTTATTTTTATATAAAATATAAAATACATCTAATTTATATATATTAAATAAAATATATTAATTTATATATTAAATATAACACATGAGTTATATATTAAATTATATGTATTAATCTTTAATATATATATTAAATTTAATAGTTTAATTTTATTATTTTGAATATTGAACACTTTATCATGACAATATTTTTAAATTTGCACTATAAATTTGTGTTATGGATTTTATTTATTGTTTGAGATATTAAATATTTATTATTGTACCATCTCGATAAAGAATTTCTAATTTGACCTGTACAGGTATCATATGAAGAATACCCGATTTATTATGTTGGGACGAGGATATGCATACCTACCTTATCCCACTCTTGTTTTAAGGATTAAAATATTAATTTATCTTGAAAAAAAATGTTTGACACTTAATTAACAAATAAAAGCCCCCCAAAAAAAAAACATCGGACAAACAAAATCAACAATATAATAAATCAAGATATAGTATCCCTTAATTATCTTTAAATCAAGATATTATCCCTCGCAATTATCTTTGTGATATTATCTTCCCCAATTATCTTTTATTCATCTCCTTTGTTACCATTTATAAGAAAAATATCATTTTTTTCCCGATATTAAGGGTTCAAGACCAAACTACTCTAATTATGAATAGATATTTTTACAATAATCATTCACTTCTAAATTTTCTAACCATAGATCTCGCTAACTGAAGCGTTAGAATTTTATTTCCTAATAGTATGAGGTGTGGAGAATTGTGAACTCATTTTCTCACATGTACAATTATAATAATAGCTTTAAATTTATAGTAATCAAATTATGTTATTGTATTATTTTTTTAATATGAATTGAGTCAACCCATTTGATGACTAATCTATTGATACAACTTCTGTATGGATTGATTTTCACAATACTAATCCCATTTTTTATTCTCCTTTATGGAATACAATTTTAAATTAATAATTAGTTGGAGTAGATAAAAAAATGTTTTGCTCAAATATTTGTGTGAATTCAAACAGTGAAAAATGAGATTGGTGATTCACGGGAGTGCTGGTAACACGAAACGTCCCCCGTTTACACCAGAATCATAAAAAAAGTTTGGAGCGTGTGTTAGGCTTGAAATGTGAAAGCACAATCCATGGGACGCAACAAATTACCCTTTCTTTTTCAGCAATTAGTCACACTTTAAGAATCTGTAAACAATAATAAACAAACAGTTCCTAAGCAGACAAGTCATCCTGGTCCTGTAGGAATCAGAAAACAAAAAAGAAAATTCCAACCTACTCTCAAATACCGTTTCAAATTAATTGGCCATGCCATTTGGCCAAACCATCCTTGTCCCGATCATGTCCATATCCAAACATTCAGAGCACAAAACGGTCAAAACTAAAACCTGCCCCATTGGAAAATATTATTAAACATATTGTCTTGAATACTAGCGTGTTTATGATTTCAATTAATTAATAAAAAAAATAGTAATGAATTAATTATGGATGGTGAATTATGTACAGAAAAGCAAGTAAAGAGGGTGGTGATTGGGATTTATATGTTAACGTAGAATTTGAATTGGTTTTAATTAGTAATAGGAGGGTGGCAATTAGAAGGCGCGTATGAAGAAGAAGCACAGACTCTTGAATGACTCAACTCAAAGACCGCGACAAGGGTGAAACAATATTGTTATATTTCTATTTCATGGCAAGTTGCGAGTTGCGAGTTGCGAGTTGCGAGTTGCAAGTTCCAACACCAAAAAGGCAAGCACGCATTCACTTTGTTCATAACAGGTACGAGACGTGGCCATGCATGTCAACGGCTTCTTCTTTGCCCTTGTTGTGCTATTTTCCGTAACACCTTCGCTGTCTCAGCAGCAAGCCGCCGACTCCTGCAACGGAATATTCCTGTCCTACGCCTACACCGGAGGCCTTCGCCTCCCGCCAAATGTCTCCGACCCGGCGGAGCAGCCGTACCGGTTTGAGTCCACGCTGACGGTGCTGAACAACGGCTTGGAGGAGCTTAAGTCATGGAGGGCGTTCGTGGGGTTTCAGCACAGCGAGAGGTTGGTGTCTGCCACGAACGCGGTGCTCGCCGACGGCACCAGCATCCCCGGTGATGTCGGTAACGGCACCGTTTTCAGTGGGGCCACTGTTAAGGATCTGAAGACAGCGGTGGCCACCGCCGGGGACTTGAATCAGATGCAGGTTCTGGTGGACATCGTGGGTACCTTTCGCGGAGTGGCTCCACCCTCTGTCCCCATGCCTTCCAATATTACTTTGGCTAACCATGGCTTCCTCTGTCCTCAACCCTCTCGTCAAGGTTCCTCCCTCCTCTTCACTCCTATCTTTTCTAATCAATTCTTAGTTCTCACTTTTCAATACCTACTACCCTTTCTTTAACCATATTATTATAATTTCATCTTTCTATTTTCTTGTTATAAAACATACTGACCAAACTTTTATTTTTAATTATTTCATCGGTTAGTTCCATGCTTCAAATTAACAATTCAACCTAAACTACATTACCATTTTACAAGGTTTAATAGGTATAAAATTTTATCCTTCTTTATTAGTCTTCACTTCCAATCCGTTTTTTACAAACGGTTTAGTAGGATGATATGATAAAGGATTTTATACAATCGACAATTAATTAATTAATTAATTAATTAAACTATTATATATTCTTCCTATTACGAATTTAGTTTTTATTTATTTATTTATTTATTTATTTATGTTTGGTGGCTGTGATTATGGAATAGACATAAAAGTGATATTTTGATACGTTCAGGTAATAACGAAACTCACGTGTGTTGCACAAAAGATAGTGATTTCAAAACAAACATTAGTATGGAGGAAGAGTTCTTACCCCGTCAGAAGGGTGATCTTAGCATCACATATGATATAATCAGAACCTACGATTCTGATTACTGGGCAGAGGTTACAATCGCAAACCACAACCCATTAGGCCGTCTTGACAACTGGAGACTTAGCTGGGAGTGGAACCACCAAGAGTTCATATACACAATGAAGGGCGCATATCCCTTAAACGTGGATTCCTCTGAATGTGTCTTCGGTTCTCAAAATGATTTCTACAAGGACCTTGACTTTTCCAACGTTATCAACTGTGAAAGAAGACCAACCATAGTGGACCTCCCTCCCTCAATGTTCAACCATTCCGACCTTGGTAAAATCCCATTCTGCTGCAGGAACGGCACCATCTTCCCACCTACAATGGACCCTAGCATGTCAGCTTCAAGGTTCCAAATGCACGTCTTCAAAATGCCACCCAACCTTAACCGTTCTAACCTCGCACCCCCCCATAACTGGGAGATAAAGGGTACCCTTAACCCTGATTACATTTGTGGCACCCCTATTAGGGTTAGTCCTAGTGAATCTCCTGATCCTATACACCCACCATCTAACAAATCCGCAATTGCAACTTGGCAAGTGGTGTGCAACATCACAAACACAAAACAAGCACCAAAGTGTTGTGTTTCTTTCTCAGCTTATTACAATGAGTCAGTTATCCCATGCAACACGTGTGCATGTGGGTGTCCCGTTAACCCTGAGAGAACATGCAGTGCTACTTCCCCACCCATGTTGCTTCCATCAGAGTCCCTTCTTGTCCCTTTTGAGAACCGAACCGAGAAGGCTCTTGCTTGGGCTGACTTGAAACACTTCACTGTGCCTAATCCCATGCCTTGTGGTGATAACTGTGGTGTGAGCATAAACTGGCACGTGGCAACGGATCACCGCAACGGTTGGAGCGCCAGGGTGACACTCTTCAACTGGGGTGAGACTGATTTTGCTGACTGGTTTGCTGCGGTGCAAATGGACAAGGCTGCAAAGGGATTTCAGGAATTGTATTCCTTCAATGGAAGCGTTTTGGAAAGTGTGGATAACACCATATTCATGCAAGGGAAGGAGGGGTTGAACTTTCTCGTGGCGGAGAAGGATGGATCTAATCCTCGGAGAGATCCTAGGGTGCCGGGGAAACAGCAATCAGTGATCTCATTTACAAAGAAAACCACTCCTGGAATCAATGTGGTTGGTGGTGATGGGTTTCCTAATAAGGTTTTCTTCAATGGGGTGGAATGCTCTCTTCCTTTAGTGGTTCCAAGTAGTGGTACGACAAAGGATGTTTCATTAGTAACTATGATGTTCTTCGTGCTGTTGTTGTCCATACTCTTCTTGCGGCAATAGTGGCATTCTTTGATCAGCTGTTGTTCTGAGACAGGATTTTGATTGTCACATCATCAAATATCATGTATTTTTGTATGTCCATTTTGTATGATTCTTTAATCCTTTACAGGGTATTAATACAGAAGGGTGTAAAGCTGTGTTAGATTATAGAGATTTTTTTTTTCTAATTTTTTAACAGTTCATTCTTTTTCCTTATTTTCTGCGGTTGACATTTATGACTTCTATATTATTATAAGTTTTCTTCTTTTAAGATTGAACTAAAATAAAAAAATTATACCACTTGGTGGTTTAGTTGACAAAGAACTTGATCTCCTTTTAACTAAGTCTCAATTTTTTTAATGGAGAAAGAACTTTACTCAAATGAATTTTTACCTTTTTTTAAGGAAGCCTATTTAACTTGGAATAGTGCTCTTCAAAAAAAAAAAAACTTGGAACAGAGAGGACTCAATATGGTTTTCGGATACCAAGAGTCACAGACAAAAAAATGAATTAAAAATCCCTATAACTTCACTAATGTTTTGAAGTATTTAGTACTTATAACTTAGAAATTTAATTATAACCCAGACCCTGCATTTCTAGAAGCCTTTCAATGAGCCCATTCTTACTTGCTATCATTAGGAAACTCCTAATTGATAGCACTCTTAATTTGAAAGACCACTGCAGCCCACAGGGAATATGATCGGGCTACAAGGTCAGGGCGGGCAGAATCAAGAATTAAATATAAACACATCTTCTGACGGGGGACCCAAACCGTGCTTGGTCACTTTGGTAATAATAAGAGTTAGCCCGTTCTGCTAACCAGTTTTTGCAGATGTCTATTGTTTACTATAAGTGTGGGCCATAAAACCCAATATGAGAACTTAATCAGTTTGACTAGCATGGTGTGTATATCATAATGAACGGAGCAGATAATCTACAGCAAAATCATAACTGAACAAGTAGGTCTAACATATCAGTAGGTTCTGAACTTTTTGACAATTTTTTTAATTAGGCTCGTAAATGGAAAAGTAATTATAATTGAATCCTTGATCCTAATAGTTATAAAATTGAGTCGTGAAGTTAGTCTGGTAGCTTGAAATTGCTGCAAAAATAATAATTTGTGACAGGAGACCAAATTACTAAATCTGTAAAAAATTATGGACCCAATTATAATTTTCCAAAAAAATGGGGCTAGTATACAAGCATTACTCAAGTAAAGAAGCAACCACAAAAGAACGGGCAGACCGAATGTCTTGAGCAACCAAATGGAATATTTACATACTTACAGCAGACCTTTGCTCAATTAGAAGAACATAAATAGGAAAAAATGAGCAAAGGAAAAAAAAACGTGTTATTATTAAAGTTAAAATGCTCCTACAAGTCTGCAGGTGTATCAAATCCTTGCCTCTACAGTTTTGTACTAAACCTATGTCCTCATGTACACCTTAACAAAAGAAACTTGCTAGAACCTTTGCAAAGGAAAGCAACAAAAAAATTGCAAATATGCCTTTTGCATATATGCATTTAAAGTTTGTTATTCATTCATGATCTTAAGCATCCAGACTAAATCATAATAACATACTACTCCCCGAAGCCTGAATTTTTACATGACTAAATTCTATTGTTGAAAAATTTTAACTAATGTCCAAAGTAACTAATTGCAGAGTGATTTGGTTCATGTGGAACGCCAACTATTTTTACATTGGCGACGCCAATTAGGAAGAGAACTGGCAGGATCTGTTCTAAACTGGAATGTTGTCTAAGGAATATCCATCAAAGTCAAACTCATTTTCAGATGGTCCAATGCCTTCCTGTTGCCAGAAACAAGAAGAAATTGATTTGTTTATAAGGGAAACCCATGTGAAAGCATACATATACAGAATACAGACAAGGAAACAAGTACCGACCTGTTTAAGAAATGCACTGACAAGATCGTCCTGACCATATTGGTCAGAGAAGAGGTTATTAATCTGGGAGCCTGGATCGAGAATTTTTTCAGCCTTAACCCTTACTGAATTGTCAACAAGAAGATTATTGTGGTGTTGACCAACATTCTGGAGACTACTTTGATGTATGCCTTCACCTGTGGAGAACATAGCTTTTCCAATAGTAGTATCTCTATTTTGTACAGTCTGTTGCATAGAGGGAAAACTCTGATGGACTAAAACTGATGGTGAGACATCAATGTTAGCTTGTAAAGGATTTGCATGCTGAGAAGCATCATATGTCATGCCTGTGTTTGTTAAGTCCCAATCATGGGGCTTCTGATGGTGGAGTTCATTAAATATATCATAATCTTGAACAAATCCACCGGGTCCTTTAATATCAGAGGTACCTTCTTCATGAAACAGGCCTTTAGATGGGATACTACTAGTTATGCCCGGAGTGCTTCTAAGAGAGAAACTACTAACAGACATTTCATTGGTTTGGTTCATGGGAAAACTCAACAATGAAGAGTTTTGTGGAACTGGATTATAAGAGGCAGTAATGTTGCTGGTGCCAGCAATCCCATTTCCCAAAACACCATTAGAAATACCATTTGATACTGTAGGCTGCACCAAAGACGATGGAAACCTGGTTACATGAGAACCAGTTTTTTCACTTAGCATATGACCTCTTGGTTGAGACTGAGTCATCTGCATCAACAATGGGTTGTTCTGTGTGGTAGAACTGACTCGCATATTCAAGTTACCAAGAGATTGGCTAGATTGGTGCAAATTGGCAAGTTGTTTTGGCTCCATGTTGGTACGAATTCCATGAAGCAAGTTTATTGGTTTATTGTTGCCTAAATGTTGTAGTTGCCCCTCTCCAAATCTTAATCTTGGGTTCTCAAAACTGAAAAGGTTCTTTTGATCAGATAGAGACATAGGCACACCTGCTTTAGCAGTTGTCCTGCCAAGTCCTGCGCCTTGAAGCTTGACTAGACTTTGTGCTGGGAGCTGGCCCACAGCTTGAAGAGTTTGAAGATCAATTCCATTGATTGAGGTTGCCCCAAATGATGCTTCTTGTGAGCCGATGAAGCTGTTCAAGTTACCCTGCTGCTGTGAAACTCCACTCAGCCTTCTAAGATACAAACGGTATTTCTGTACCAAAAACCAAAGGGAAAATGAGTTAACTTCTTCAAATCAACTAATATCATAGATTACACAACCACGAGAGAAATATGCTCTCGAAGTACTCATAATGTGAAGCATAATAATATCATACCTGGAGGTGGCTAGCAACATTTTCTCTAGTGAGCCCAGGAACGTTCATCAATTCTAAAATCTTTTTAGGAACAGCCTCTGTATAAGAATATCAAATTTAAAACATAAGGTCAGGCATTTACGTTTTAAATAAATTTCTAATGAAAAAAAATTAGGCAAGAAGATATCACGATAAGATATTCAGGAATTTTGTGGGAGTAAAAATAAAACTAATTTAGAGATCAAAACAATTTTGTAAAGCTAAAGCCAATCTGGGACCTTGAATGTGTATACATATTACAGTTGGAAAACTGATTTGCCTATTTGTGAACAGTCAGGGAAGTCTAGAAAGGGGTCCTCCTAAAATATTGCAATTGGACACAGAAGATGTGGATTTGATGCTTTCACGATTCTTTTGTGACAATTCTACATTAGGCATAAAGAATCCAAAGATCAAAAGTAGTGAGAGGCATTGTTTGCTGTGTCAGATAAGACAGCATGGAAAAGCAACAGAACATTTTTGCAAGGTGGTAATTGAGGGACACATACTATCAATTCCAAGTTGATTCACAGCAGCCATGAACTGTTGATGAAGCTCAACAGACCAAACAATTCGTGGCTTCTTCAGCGTGGATGTGTCGTCTCTCTCATCTCCATCTTCATCCTCATCCCTCCTCTTCTTTGAGCTTTTGCCTTCATTCACTGAAGACGAGTAATCTCCATCATCAGATCCCCTTTGAGGCCGATCTCCTTCTTCCACACTACCCGATTGCTCCACATCTTTCGACCCATTCTTTCTCTTCCGAATCACATGTTGCCATATGTTCTTCAAAGCCTCAATCCGCACAGGTTTAATAAGGTAATCACAAGCACCATGTGTCACCCCTTTCATCACCACATTTTTTCCATCATCAGCTGACATCACTGTACAAACCATTAACACACAAGTTGTAAGTGCATATCAGTGCAGTGCCTTTCAATAGACACACACCAATCCAAACAATGCTTACTAATAACTGGAAGGTCCATCTCCAACCCAATATGCTCCAAAAGCTTAAATCCATCCATGTCCGGCATATGCACATCGCTTAAAACAATATCAAACCCGTTCTTGTTCTCTCTCAGAAGAGACAATGCAACCTCAGCCCGCTTGCATTTCGTCACTGAATTGAAAAAAAAACCCAAAAAACAAATGGAATCAAAAGACAAATCACAAGTTCCATAAATCAAATTCAAAAAAGAAAAGACCAACACACATTCATCACAACTTAAACTTCACTTTAAAACCAATTCCAAAGGTTAAAAAAAAAAAACTATCAAACAAGTCTGTCATTACAAGGTCAAAAGATACAACATCAATCACTTCATACCATGCTATTTCACCATACTTGAAAAGATAGATGACAGCAAGAATCCAAAATTACAACAAATACTATACTAACCAAGATGTTTCAAATGCAAACTCCACAACAAGACACACTTGATGATTGACAAGTAATATCCATATTCCATAACCATAAACATTAAAAAAACAGGGTAAATTACATTCTTTTATCACCAATTCATCTTGAAAGAGAGAGAAAAAATAAAGTGATTAAGCACCTTCGTAGAGACAAGCACGCAGCATCCTCTCAAGGATCATAAGGCATGTGGGGTCATCATCGACCACAAGCACCCGGAGACCCGCCGGAAACTGGTCGGAGACTGGTGCGGCGTCAGCAGTTTTGAGATGAGAACTGGAAGTGGATCCCTTGCTGTTGCTGAGATTCATGGTTCTAAAGATCCAAATACTAGACAACAAACACCAACAGAGACACAACTTCACATGGCTGAAACTGGCATGATGAGAGCGAAACAAAGAAATAAAATAAAAGAGTAAGTGGCTTAAGGAGTTGAGAGAAGAAACAGAGAAAAGGGTAATGGAATTTATTTTGGCTGCAGATAATATGGCATATAAATAATGGAAATGATTGTGAGTCTGATTCTGAAGTGTTTCCCTCTGTTAGAAGCTGATGCTCTGTTTCTGGCATATTTTATTACTTTCCATAAAATGTAATTAAAATAAAATTAATATTAAAACGTTGGTGAATTATTTTAGACAATTTGAATATTATATTTGAAGGTTGGGGTGTGTTCACTCCTCCTGAAAGAGTGGATCCAGCTCATTGGTTGGATTGGATTAACTAACCCTCGGATCTCAAAACCACTTCCAAGGCTGTCAGAGAGGTCACAAGTCACAACATTTCTAAAGTACTAAGTAAACTCTTGTATCTCATATACAACTCAGACCCAAGAACATGTTCAATGTTCTCACTTTATTTCTTTTCTTTTCTTTTCTTTTTTCACAAAATTTTCTCCTATTTTAAAAGTAAATTAATTAATATTTAATATTTAAATTATAGAGAGCAAAACATGCTCATAATTAAGGAAATATACCTTACATAAACATAATTAAGTAATATTTAAAGTGATTATTCTGATATTAATAAAAAGATATTATTAGTTAATATATCTAGTTGTATTAACTAAAGATTATTTACTATCTTTCATTAAATATTTTAATATTTTAAAAGAATAAGATTAAGATTTAAATTATTTTTATATTTTGATCTGATAATTTTTTTCTTTTTTATGAAATATTTTCTATTTTTATTTTCATAACCAGTATAAGTATGTGAACCTTTTAAGTTTTAAAAACAAAGACAATAATTTTAAATTTTAAATGATATAAAATTGTCCAATTTTTTCTATATATAACTTGTTTTTTATCCTGCACAAATATTTTATATATAAGATCTGTATTTTATATTAGATAATTTGTTTAACTTAATATATTCTATAATATGATAGTATTAATTATAGTAATTATATATCAATTATTAAAAAATTAATTTTATTGTAGTAATTATTATGAAAATAACTATTTTAAAGGAAAATAATATATTTGTGAACTTTTTCTATTGCAATATAATAAAAATAAAAAGTTTAACAATTATCTTTATTAAAAATCTATTAATAATTATAATTAATATGTTTTTTTATAGACAAAATTTGTTAATAATCAATTTAGAAAAATTCGAACTCACATTTCTGTCTTACCTTCTTCTTATATTTAGAAATTGTAACTAAACCAATATTATAATCTTTATTATAATCAATAGATTGACTTTTTTTAAATAAAATTAATATTTTAGATATGATAGATGTTTATTATATATATATATATATAATAAATTATATTCTGGTTACAAATTTAATTTTAATTATATACGTATTATGTGTATATATAAATGTGTATTTATATATATATATACACCTGCGCACATTGACATAGGTATATAGTGTGAGTATTATGAGTATTATGATATGTGTATTAAGATATTTGTATTTGCATAATTTTTTTTGGATAATTATTAATATTACTACTCTCTAAACTAGTAATTAGATTACTGATTGTGAATAACTCTACAGACTCTTTTTGTAAAAATGAAACAGAAAAATTCAAAGAGTCTATACTATAAATTATTCTTTATGATTCCTGAGCCCTATCTAACAGTGTAACATTAAAATCATGTTGTGTCTTTCCTTCACTTCGCTTTCTTTTTCCAAGTTTTCCTCTTCTTGTTTTAAGGTACATTAATTAATATTTATTTTTTATTTTTCTTGCTTTTCTTTTATTTTAAAGGTTAATTAATATTTAATAATTATAGGTAGAAATAAAAAGTATTCACTCCATTTCATATTGATTGATGTTAAAAGATTTTTTTATTAAAACATTCTTACTCTTTGTTTTATTTTTCATAATCATTAAATATTTCAGAATATTTGTATTTATTAAGGGACAAAATTAGAATAAAACATTTAATATTTCATTAAAAATAAAAAATTCAATCAATATAACAATTATTTTGAAAGCTAAAATAAAATCAATATGAAAAGGAGGGAATATAAACTAATTAATACTCCTTGTTTTTAATTAATTGTCATTTAAGGTTAAATTAAAATAATAAAAGAAGTGGTTGAAGTTTTTATTTTATTTTAAGGCAATTTGATTGAATGGACATGCATCAAAAAATAAAGGTGTTTGGTTTAATTTTTAAAAGAAAAGACATAAAAAAGCAAACATCAAATTAAAATGCGCTTCGATTTAAAAATAAAGTTTAATTGGTATACACTATCAGTGTAAAAATTTATCCACTGACATTCAATTACAACCTTTCATTCATGGTAATTTTATTGACTTTACTCATTATTACTTTAAAAGTCATATAAATGAAAATTCATCCTTGAATGACAGTGTAAAAATCTTTTACATGGATAGTGTGTACCAATTAAACTCTTAAAAATAATATCAAACCTGAGAAAATCAAGATCAATTTTTTACCTTTTTTGTGGAAAAAAGTTATTTAGTTTGACAATCTTTTAATAAAATAATAAATATAATAATTAAATTTAATATTATTAAAATATTTTGTTTGAGAAACTATAATTTGGTTAGTACAACTTAATATTATTTCTTAATCATATTGGCATGCTTCTTTTGTAAGATAAAAGGAAATTATGTAACACATTAATTTTTAGAATTTGGAATCGTTTGATCAAATTTATTTTTGAGTTAAAAGTTACTTTTAACGAAAAATTAGACTAAAAAATATTTATGCTTTGTATTTCAAGGAGATTATTTTGTGACATCTTCAAATTTTTAAAATAAATATTATCTTATAAAATAAACTAATAAATAATTATTATATAAATATATAATAATTTAGCTACTTAATAAATAGTAATAATAAAATTTTTTTATTAAAATAAAAATTTATTAAAATTTGAAAGACAAGAAATGATTAGTTTGGATGTTTAAAAAAATGACATAATTTATATTGAAATTAAAATATTAGAGCCTTATTATTGTGAGATAATTATTATAGTTTAGATAAAATATTTGTTATCTTTGAATTGATTATCCTTAACAATGATTATTTCTATTTCATATTAATATATATATATATATATATATATTAATAGAAAATATATTTGATATGAAAATACAATGTGAAATGTAGATAAGACGTTCTTATCTTTTATTTACTCTTATAAATCATATTTAAGATAATGAAAGAGGGATAAAGATAAAATAATATATTAAATTTTGTTAGATAAAATAAAAGAAAAAAAATAAGATGAGTATCAATAAAATAATTAAAAGATTAAGTTGCTAAGTTGAAATTAATTAATATAATTGACATTAGAAGAACAAGAGACATAAAAGAGAGAGATTGAGACTAAAATAGTGAGAAACAAGTGGATAGACAAAAAAAAAAAAAGTGAAATCAACATAATGAGAAACTCAAGTGTGTAAACAACAAACAATTGTGATGAAAAGATTCGAGGAGGTCCTTCATATAAGTTAAACACTCTTTCATATCATTTATGGTATAATTTTATTAAGAGTTTAATTGGTATACACGGTCAGTGTCAAAAATTTTTACACTGACATTCAACTATGACTTTTCATTTATGTGATTTTTAAAATAATAATGAGTAAAGTCAACAAATTTAGAGTTGTGATTAAACGTTGATGTAAAAATCTTTGTATACCAATTAAATTATTTTATTAATAAAAGGGAAATGAAAATGGCTCGTAGTAATCGATTGAAATTGGCCTAATGTTTTCTTTTTCTATGTGCATTGGAAGTTTTTTTCTTAGAGTCTAACGTTGCTATATATATTTTAAATTAATTTACCTTGTTCAAGTTGTAGCTTACACCTGCAAATATGCATTTGGTGTGAAATTGTGAATTAGCGTGTTAACTTAACTTTGCCTATAACTCATTGAGTTATTCGTGATTTTGTTAGCCATCGGTTACCTTATATATATTACTCTTAGTATATAACGTGAGTTACATAATTTTTTATTTTATTGTAGCCTTTGTTGGTTTGAGACACATTCATTTAAAATGAGAATGAAATTTGAGATAAATTTATTGTAGATAAAAATGAAATATTTTTATAAAATATAAAAATTTGGTTTTTTAAACCAAAGAGTAAGAATAAATGATTATGAGTATTACTATATGATGAAATGAATTTAGGTGTATGTATAAGGTGTTAATTAGAAAATATTTTTCTTATCATGTATCAATTATTATTAGATATTATTTTGAATTTTTTATAGAAAAATATTAATTGTTAATGTGTTAGATTTGTCCGAGGAGAGATCAAACTCATGACTTTTCTCTCTCTTTAGATGTGAACTTTGCCACTATACCCTTATAACTCCAAAGATTATTTTCAATAAATTATATTTTTAGGTGCATAAACATTTTTTTTATTTTAATTATGGGTATCATGGTTGAACTTTTTTGGATTTCGGGCCATCTAAGAATAACATTAATTGCAAACTTTTTAGAATTTTTTTTGTACATTTGGATTATCATCTTATTAAGAGTGTTGTTTTCAGAGCCCAAAAAATAAGTTTTGGAGATTAAGGAGAAGATTTAGTGTCTTATTATTTTTTTTTCCCTTTAGCATTAGTTAGTAGCTATTTTTGAATAAATTAAGTTTGTCGTCATTTTCATAACATTCCTTTAGAGACACCCAAATTTGAGAGTTATGTTTTATTTGTTAAGTAAGGATTCATATATTTATTTACTTTATTTTAATATCCGCTGCTACCACCCCCACTCCATCGTCACCAGTGTTGTCACCACCGCTACTGTCGTCACCACCATCGGTGGTGGCATTGATTATGGTGGTGATGGCAACATCAACAATGATAAAGGGTGATGGTGGTAGTGGTGACAGTGATGGTGGAGTGAGATGTGCAGGTAGTTATAGTGAAAGAAACATGTGATATCTTTAAGTGAATTATTTTTATTTGAATCGTTATTTTTAATCTCATGGCTATTATTAATTTTTATCATTTCTCACAAAATAAACTTTTTTTTCTCACTTAATATGTATTATATATGAGGACAACTCAGATGAGAAAAAAAGTTACAGTAAGAAAAGGAGAAAGCTTAGTAGTAACTATAAGATTTAATAAACGGTTCAGATTGAGTTATTAATTTAACAAGATCATGTGCTTCTCTCACATAGATAAATCTCTAACAAATGCTTGATGTGTCACTCTCTTGTCACCTTTTGAAATTTTCTGCAAGATCATCATTATCCTCACTCCATCACTACCACTTTCATTGCCACCACCATTGACAAAGATGATGGCGGTGGCAGTATCGGCAACTCCGGCGGCGGCAGTGGTGAGTAAAGGCGGTGTTGACCTTGCTGAGGATTTCATAGGTGATGAGAGAGCGATGCGTTAAGCGTTTATGGGGAAAGTCTATATATGAAATGTTACAACTTTAAATTCATGATCAGGTTAGTAGCTAAAGTACTAGAAATAAGTTCTATTTGTAACAACTATTAAGGTAGATTAATGATAACTTGTAAAACATTTTTAGCGAAGTTTTTAAGCTTTTCTTTTATCTGTGGAATCCGCTCGGCAAAAATATATTTTGCTCAGTGAAATTATGGTGGTTTTGGTAAGTCGGTCTGGCGGTGCAAAGACGGTGGAAGAAGAGTGTAAAATGGCAGTGCTTCCAAATTCGCTCAGTGAATTTAAATGTGCCCAGGGAAATTTAGCCAGCCCCATTCTATAAATAGGGGTCCTTACTGCATGTTGGAGAGGCACAAATTAGTGAAAAAGTAAGAGAAAGAGCTCGAAGAGATTCTATAGTGAAACAATAAGGTTTTGAAGGAAAGAAGTTAAGAAGATTTTCCAAGGAAGATTAAAGTTGCAGAGGTTCTGCACTACTCTTAATTAGTCTCTCATTAAGGTAAGGGAGAGTGGGATATATAAACTACGAGAGGTGTTAGTCTTAATAAACTATGTGTGTTTATTGCTTTCATTTAGTTATTGCTTTGTTGATCTGTGGTGTTTATTACTTTGATTGTTATTGTTTTCTTAATCTGATTATTATTTTCCAGATAAATTTCTGGTCATTCATTCCAGATAACCTTCTGTCAACTTTTTATTATCTTCTAAATAACTTTTTGGTCAATCGTTCCAGATAGTCTTCTGGTCATGATCATTATTTTCTCTAGATTTCTTTTGGTACTTTGATTATTCTTTCCAAAAGTTACTCTTGTCCATTAATTATTCTTTCCAAATAACCTTTTGGTCATCCATTCTAGTGACTTTCTAGTCCTTTGTTTATTTATTCCAAGTATTCTTTCTGGTCCTATATTGCTATTCTCCATATACTGTTTCTGATCCTCTATTTATGATTTTAGTTATTGTTTATGATTCTTATATTTGTTGTGTTATTCTTTGTGGACTATTTCTAAAGACTACTTTTGATATCTTGGTTATGGCAAGAGAATTTTTAATATTAAACATTGGTTTTCCATGATAATTGTTTTATGAATCAAGTTTGTGAAAGTTATATCTTTTATGAAACTATTCTTGAAAGAGATTCCTTAAAATCTCCATATGTTTTCACAAGAATAACAAGTTAAATGGAAAAGTGTATTTTGAAATAATGTTTAGGAAAAACGAGTAAATATAATGTATTTGAAAATAATAAGAAGGCAAGTTGAATATGTTCTGTGGTTGCGGTTTAATCCGATCTTCCACATAAAAAAAGGATGTCTTTTAGTAATACTATATCATTCCTTTGATGAATATTGACATTGAAATTTTAAAGAAGTTAAATTTACTTATTATGAATCTCTAATTTATCATGATATGAAGTATGATAATGTGAATATTCTGTGAATTGTGATTTATGAATAAATTTGTGATATTTGACTTGTGAATATTGATCTAATGTTCCATTGGGAATGTGTTAAAGGTTATGAGGTGAACTTAGCAAAAAGTCTTAGGTTCCTTGGTACATGTATTGTAAGGGAGTATCAGTGACATGTCTTGGGAAGTTATGAGTTGGTGTTTTACAAGGTAAAGTGAGATTGTTAGAGTATATCATTTTCAAACTAAAAGAATACCCAGTAGTGATTGGTCCAGGACTAGTATAATGAGGGTGGTCGGGGGTCAGGATGTTGAACCTAGTAGGGGACCAATGTGTTGAGACTAGTCAAGGGCTAGGATAATGTGTCTGGTTGGGGACCAACACATTGATACTGATGGGATCAGGATGTTATATCTAGTCGAGGACCAGGACATTATATTTGGCAGGGGTCAAGACTACTTGGATTGTTTTCTTGGAAAAATATAATTTTGCGGTTAGAAAAGGATGTATACCTATCAATCACTTCTCAAAACAAAATCCTTGATTGTGGTGAATCATCTTGTGTTGATCATGGATTCACATATAGAGTTCAGTGGAACCGAGTCTAGTATTGATATGAGTAACAATGAGTGTATGATAAAATTATGTGAAATTGAATCCTAGGATGGATCTTAGACACCACTGTTTGATTAGTTTACTAATATTAACATTTATGGTTTATAATCATCTCACTCTTTTGTGTGTTTGTTCTGTGCTTCTTTTCATACGTATGAATAGAAGATGAGCTAGACCAGACAACCATGATGAGGAACTCTTAAGATTTCCTTCATGCATAATGTTTTAGCTATGAATGATTTTTGTATTAAGTTACTTTTGTTAGCTTATTTTGTCAAAGTTTCACTGCTCTAAGTTAGGTTTAACTGAGATAGTGATAATAGTTATTATATGATGTATCTTGGAACATGTTGTAAAAGTAAAGTTTTATAATGAATGCTTTTGATACATACTTGTTCTAAAAGAAGATTATGGTTCGATATATAATATTAATTAAGTTTTGAAAATTTTTGTAATTCTGTAAATACCTTTGACAAATTTTTTGCATTTTCATAAATGAATTGGGTAGAGAATTAGGTTGTTACATGAATTTTGAAAATTCTTATCATTTTGTAAATACTTTTGATAAATTTTTTGCATTTTCATAAATGTATTGGATAGAGAATTAAATCGTTACATAAGAGACTATCATAAACTTATTTAATTAATAATTCTATCATTATTATTATATTTTTTCATTTTTTTATTAGAATTCACACATATATGTGTGTATATATACATAAAAGAGATCGATAATATATACTCGTTAAATGATGGTGCATTGAAAGTGGAGCACATGTTCGATGAGACTACAACAGAGATCGATATATACCTGTCAAGTTGGCAACTTGGCAGTACAAGGATGATGGATAGCCTCTCTCTTTATCGTGTGCCACAGCAACTCGCGAGTGTGGATAATCGATTACAAATAATTTTATTCTTCTCAAAATATTTACATGGCATGCCATGCGCAATTCACCAAGAACATATAACTCCTTGCTCGTTTGTTTTTTTCCTAGGCGAGACAACACATCTAGCTGTGTTTGGTAACTAGCCTAGGAAAGGAAAGGTTTTGTTTACCGGAAAATCATCATAGGATCATGATTAAATCCAAAATACCTTATGCAAATATAGGACATAAGCTTTCATTTGCACAAATTAACCAATGCATGCAGAGATCACCCAGAAAGTTATTTTGATTGAAAATTGTGTTTACTTTGTCTCCTTAATTAGCCTCAAATGAGGTGTGTGTGATTTCATAATTTTATATTAAGCTCGTGAGAATTGCCTAGTTATTAATTAATGATGTGGGTAATTTGACAAGTTATGTTGGAGCCAGCGAGTATATGCTAAAGTGAAGAAACAGCAATTTATAAACACTCCTTGAAGTGCACATGGTGCTTCCTGGCATATTTTGTGAAGAGAACAAGAAAATTGACATGCATTGTACTCTATGTTCTCTCTGTGTTCCACCTGTTCGGAACAATGGTTATCCTTTTTAAGGTATGCCGTATCCTGTTTTTTATTTTTTTCTGACTTTCACTAATCATAGCATCTATAACTATGATTGCTAAAAGTCAAAAATTCCATTACGGTACAATTAAAGCAAAATGAGTCAAAATAATTGAACTGTATGTGTCATGCAAGAAACTGTAAATGGCACGTACCATAAACATTAGTTGTAGCCAATTTTGTTTAAACAAAAAGCAAGTACAGGACAACTTGATCTGACAACATAGGTTTGGGCCCCAAATAATAGCAATCTCCCTAATGGGCTTTAAATAGCAACCCGCCACGAAACAAGGGTGAGACTGTAAACTTATTTAGTGTATGTTAATTGTTATCTATATATTTAACTTTCAAATTGACAGCACTTTGAGACTTCTACGTAAGAATAATGTGATACATGGGACCCTGCTACAATAATTAAAACCATAATTAAAAATGTAAAAATCCTCTTCAACTTTATCCTCCCCCCATTCTTCACATTATCTATTTAATAACCGGAAATAAAAACTATTGTAAAAAAATAAATTTAATTATTCATCACAAAATTTATTTTTCTCTTTCCTATTTCACTATATTCTTTTTTATTATATGTGTGTTTGATTGCGCAGAAATAAATAAAATAAATAAATAAAAGAGAAATAATTAATTAAAGAAGAAAAAAGTAATATCAACTGTGTTTTTTAATATATATATATATATATATATATTATTAATAAAGGGAATTACCTATACTTTTTAAAATACTTATTCTACCCTTACACATATTTTAAAATCAAAAGAATAAATTAATTTGTGACTTGAATACAGAGTCTCTCACTTCCCAAATATACATAATTCTAGATCAGTCTTATAACTTTCAGAAAAAAAATACTTTAAAATATTGATATCCAACATACATAATTATTCAATTATATCCTTTTTTTGGTGTCCACATTTTATGACTATTTTACCTTATAAATATTTTATGATTGTTCTCACTTTCACAAATATAATTTCTCCCAATTAATATATGTGTACATTTCATGATAAATATTTTTAATAAAGATGCAAATACACAATATTTTAAGTTCTATTCAAACTCTTCTCTTTTCATTTTTTCATATTCATTACATGTTTGATATATCCACTAATGATATGACATGTTTTTATCATGTTATCATAAAAAAATATAAAATTAATAAAATATATTTCAAAATATGTCACATAACAATTTATATTTCAAAATATAAAAATTTATAAAAGATATTAAGTTAAAACCCTAAAATTATTATAACATATTAAAATAGACATATGAATACACAGACATAATAATGCCTTATTTTTGCTAGTATATATATATAATCATATGATCACCATTTTTGAGTTACTTTTCATAATTTCTTTCATTCCAACATTTTCATCTTCGGTGAATTGTTTCTATAAAACAAACAAATCCTTTATTACACTCCAACCAAATTAACAATCTTATTTTTCACTTTCTTTCAACTCTATTTCTCTTTTTTTTCATTCATTTTCTTTTTATCATATCATCTTTCTTCACAACTAACCAATAGCTTAAAAAAAGTATAACTACTTAAGCTTACAAAAATTAGTATCTAAGTTTCGAACATTGAATTGTTGTAAAACACATGATAAAGAAGAATTTTCTCCACACCTGATGGTTTTCACGGATCCAATCAAATTTAATTTATATTAGATCGAATTTGAAAAAAAAACTTTAACGCTCAAATCCAATTAAGAATGAATTAGATTGAATCAAGATTATAAAGAAAAATAAAAAAATAATAAACATAAAAAATTATATAAAAAAAATTAAAGCATATATTTTTCTTTAAAATAACATAAAATTACATATAAAAGTAATTTATAAATGATAAAATATAAATCTTAAAAAGCTAAAAAAATAAAATTTAATAACTCTTAATCTCAAATTCTCCCTAACTATATTACGTAATATATTTCTTTTTCAACTTTAAATCTCTCATTTTTACATAATATTTAAATTTTAAATTGTATTGTCAATTAGGTATGGCAACGAGGCAAGACGAGGATAGGTATGACATTCTCATCCCCATTTCCGCTTTTAAAACTCATCTTCATCCCCGTCTTTATACCCAACAGATATAAGATTTATATTCTCATCCCTGCCGAGTACCGGGTATACCTGTACCCATTCCATCACTGCAAAAAAAATTATAATAATATTTTAGTAGAAAACAATTTTTTTTGAATAAAATGATATTAATTCAAAAGTTATCTAATAAATACAAAGTTTGTAATTTGTTAATTAAATGTTTTCTTCTTTTTTTTTTAAGACAAATGAATATTTTAGTCATGAAAATAAGAGCGGGGTGAGGGGGGTACGAGAACGGGTACAGATGTATATCCTCATTCCGTCTTCATCACCGACTTAACAAATTGGGTATTCCCCATACCCGTGTTCGGTCAAACTGGGATTCACCGTCAACTTTGGGTTGAGTTCAGGGATTACCCACGAATACAAGTTTATTTGTCATTCCTATTGTCAATGTTTTATTTACACTCTTTTAAATATATATATATATATATATGTATATATATAAATAAAAAGAGAAAAATACTTATATACTATCGGTGTAAAAAGTTGTACACTTACGTTTAATCACAAACCTTGTGTTAACTTTATCAATTAAGATTTTGAAAGTAATGTACATGAAGAGTTGTAATTAACCGTCAATGTAATGTGTATAGATGTTAAACTCTAATAAAAATATTAAACTTTAAATTGAACGGATCGATTCATAGATCTACTAATTTTCAAAGTTTAAATTTGTGATTCAATCCATCAATAATTAGATTGAACAAGATTAAATTGGATTTGATTTAATTACATCTTCTTGCGTAGCAATTTGGATTCACATGTCGATACATGATAACAAATTACATAGGCAAAAATACCATTAATTAATCCGGAATGGTCGAAGGATATGAATGTTGTATGTAGCAAGAAATAAAGCATTTGGGGATGGCATATACTGATATACAACTTTCATAACCTCCGAATATGCATTTTGGAGGGCAAGGTTCTCATCCTTAGAACACTTGTGAGCAAAAGGCAAGGCATAACGAAGCGGAAGCGGCACAAATAATATAATGCCATGGCAACAGAAGTACCCAACTCCCTTGCCATAAAAGTGGTTGGAGTTGGAGCACTAGTTGTCCTCCTTGAGAATTTCATTTAAGTTGTAAGTGTCTGTAACATGTTATCCGAAAAGAAGTATAAATATATTTTTGGTTTACATATCAGGATATATATGGAGTGTTGCGATATGTCATCTGGAATACTGGATTGGTATTTTTTATTAATCCTTTCTCTCCTTTTCCATTTAATTAAGGTTACAATGAGATATCTGAATTTGGAAACACCAATCCAAATTATCAAAACATTTTAATCATTTTGAAAAAGTCATATCCTGTTTGTACTTTTCGACCAGAGATAAGTTTGTAATATTAAGATATATATATATATATATATATAGTCTGGCGAGATATTAATGGAGTAATCGGATATGTATTTGGATGACAAAATGCATCTTCATTTTAGGTACATGCAAAAATATCTTCTCATGGGATAAATAATTTCTCCTAAATTGGATTTGGTTGGAAGATAAATTTGGATTTATAAAAACTATACGAATATAAATACTATAGTACTTAATTTATCCTGTTTTGCACCTTTATATATATATATATAATATTAATTAATGTTCTTACGGAAATATATTTAAATACAAATCACTTTGAATTTTCGAGACTTTATTTATTCCTTTCTATAGGTCGGATGCATTTGCAATCTGAGAAACAATAAGGACTTGATCTGTTCCACATTTATACTTACTACATAAGACACTAACCCACATGGCATTTGGTCCATTTATTAACCCCAACCAAGTTTCATTACTAGCGTTTGCTTAAATTTAGTCATGTCTCAAAATCCTAGTCCACCTTCATTACAGGGCGCGCAAAAATAATTCTAGGCAATTAAATGGCACTTGTTCTCACAGTTTGTATTGACCCACACAAACCTTCTCATCATGGTTTCAACCTTATGACATACATGTTTTGGCAGTAGGACCGTCTACATTGTGTATGTCGGGAGAGCTGTAATGACTATTTGTGCCAAAGTACATATTTTAAGGAATCACAACCCATGGCATCTTCATAGGCCCATGAATCAAAACCCATCTTATTTAGGACCACTTACGCGTGGCTCCAAGAGCGACAAAATACCAAAATGGTATTAACATAGACATCACGAATTAATCGGGGCATTGTTCTAGTTGTAGCCCCACTAATATTTCAGGTATTTAGGATAGCCTGAGCTTTTGGACCACTTACTTGGTGGACTTGTCAGAAAGCTTCCTTTACATTTTTTTGATAAATACATAAATGATTTCAATTTGACATAGAATGTGTTAAGAGTTAGTAATTTAGAAGAGTTAATAGACTACATACAAGTTTTTAATTATCCTTATCTCTGGATTGGTTTTAATAAAATGTGGAACATTTATAACAAACCTAAAGCAGCCTAATGAAAATAAACATATATATGGAGTTACAAGGAGAAAAACGAAGGGGTGCAAGGAGGAAAATACGATTTTTGCATGCAGAGATGGAAGGCCAGCAGTTTGGTTTATTCTAGCTCCACGTATTCATGATACTCTTCTCCATTTCCCGATCTATTAGGTCTCTTCACAACCAATTACTCTAATATATATATATATATAAACTTATATTATATGACATTGCAAGCTACTACTGCTATTCTTCATTAGCTACCAGGTACCACTTCTCTCTTTTTTATTTTATTTTATTTTTTATGTTTGTGCAGAGTGTAATAGTTAACTCTTGTGGTTGTATTTTAAGGAATTGTAACAGATATTGTATTTAGTTGCGATTGGTCTGTGTGATGTGATGATAAGATCGGATCACGATTTTATTCGTTAAAAAATGTATAACGATTTTGATAACCTGAAAAATCTTTCATTTCCCCTTTCCAAACATTCATTCACGATCCTATCTCTTGACACTGCCCATCTCATAGCGGCGCTGTTCCTGTAACTGCCTCTCTTTCAGGATTAACTTCAACTTAGGGTTTTAGCTAATTGGGCCGTTACTCATAGGCCCAATGTTTTTTATACTTTTTATTTCATTTCCACTCGCTTCTGTAGCATATACTAGTAATAACTAAGCTAATTGAATATATTTAATATAAATTTTGTAATTAAGATGAATTAACTGTATATTGTAAATATGTTTAATAAATTAAAATTGAATATATTTAAATTAGTCTCAGAGATACTTCAAAAGAAAAAAATTAAGGGTAAAATCTCTTACTCAATTTTAAGTTCACTACATTAAGAATTTTTTAGGCCTTTTAAATAACAAGTTTTCCTTTCCTCAATATTTGACATCTGTTTTATGATTTTTTTGTCTTTTTAAATTTATCATTTTTTTTGTCTTTTTAAATTTTTTGCTCGTTCCAAATTTCTTTATTTTTTATGTTATTTATTTTTTCTTTTATGTTGTTTTTTATATTTTTATATTTCCCTTTCTTTTTATTTAATGTTAACTTAATTTTATATATTCTCTTTATTATTGTTATTATTATTATTATTATTCTATTTTTATATTATTTTATTTTTTTAGTGATTATCTTTCTTTATATTTTTTTATTTTATATCTATATATTTTTATAATAAATATATTTCAATATATTATAAACTAATTTTAATTTATGTTATAAAAACATCTTAAACTAAATTTTGTTATTTATTTACTGCATAAACTACAATATCATTTAATAAAAAATTATGTTTGATTAATATTTTGTTAAACAGAGAAATTATATTTGATTTCTTCCATTTGCAAAATTTTCTTTTAACAACAACAGGAAAACTCTGTGAGTGAGATTACTCTCTGACCCAATAGATTAGGAAACACTCATCAATGGTCTCTAATAATCCAAGACAAATATATTAATATATAATAGTTTAAATTTTAATTTTTCCATGAAACCAATATAAGTAGAGTGGACAAAATGAGTCAGACTTAATAAACGAATGCATGACTACATCAAATGAGTCAGACTAAATATAATAAATCTAGACTTATATAGAATTATACCTAAATAGGCTCGAAGGACTAAAGTGTAGTTCAGAAACGTATGTCCATATTGAACTCAACCCATTTTAGTTTGACATTACCCTTTTGCACTTTTTAGTTTTGGACATCTATGAGTTATCCCTTTTCTTTTCTTTTTTTTCCATTTTTCTTATTTTTTATGTTTTCTTCTTGAGCCCAATCCAACCTTTTTTGTTTTGGTCAATTGTGGATTTTTTTTGGTCTGCTAGGAATTGAAGACAATGTCGGGGTCAATTGTGGATTTGAAGGTTCGTAATTGAATTTGTCTATGCACATTGTGGATCAAATGGTCTGCAAAGACTATTTTTTAACATTTTTGCAAATCAGTTGATACACAATGCTACAAAAAATGTACAAAAGTCAATTGCGGATTAGAAGATCTATAATAATGTGTTTTTTCCTTTTTTTTACCTTTACAATTCATTTATTTGTTTCTCTTTCATTTATTCTTTTTGAATTTTCCATCACAGTTCAGCCATAGCAGATGAGTATTGGAACATTCAATTTGTAGAAGTAGACATGGACGGGCTTGATGTAGACATGCAAACACATTAAAGGTATGAATGTTAACAATTTAATTAAATTTACCATTTAATTAAAAATCTAAATTAGTGTGAATGTTAGCATACCTCTCCAGACAAAATAAAATTAGCACTATGATCACCCTATGACCATAGGAGTGACGTATCCTCATGTCCATAAGGAAATGTAATAGTCTTGGGAGTTGGTTCATTAGCCCGTTCCTACCTTGCTAGAGCTAAAGCACGCTTCCTACATGTAAATGCAATTGGTTGCACACGTTCTTTGTGTTGTGCTTCATTCAATCACAAAATTTAGTCTGCCATTTTTTTATGTACATACAGGTAAAATGTATGTAATAAAAATCGTAACAATAAATATTTTAAAAAAATTAATAGCATAAAATAAAACTTATTGCGGATCAATCCGCAATATATCACTATTACGAATCCACTCATCGGCAATGCGTGTGTATACATTACACATTGCGGGGTTAAGAGATCTACAATATGTGCTTGTTTTGCGTACACATATTGCATATTTTCTTATTTGTGAATTGTTCATGGACATTGCAATTTAGGAGATCGTTTTCTTGTTTGTGAATTGTTCATGCACATTGCAATTTAGGAGATCGACAATATGCGTTTGCTTTACATACACATACTGCAGATCTATTAATTTGCAATATGCATACCATTCATTCATATTGTGGATAATGAGAAACAAAACCTTAAATGTAGGCGCACGAAAGTAGAAGATAGCAACATGGAGAGATAAATGGAGATCGGAATTCAAATAAGAGAAAAACCTTACCAGGGAAAGTGAGAAAGTAGATGACAGACTCAGAGTTTTGGGGAGAGGTAGAGACATAGAGTGAGGGAGAGGGAAAGATGGAACAACAGTGAGGGAGGTACAGACAAAAGATGAATATGAAAGGGATGTGGGGGAGGGTAGTAAAAAACGAAATAAGTTAAATGAAACAGAGGCAATTTTGGTATTTTACTATGTGGGGAGTGCAAATAGAAAAACTGGAATGCAAAGAGAAAATGTCTGAAGGCTACGGAAAGCCCGTAAGCTGAAGAACCCAAACGAAGGATTTGAGGAGACTATTAAAAAAATGGAAAACCTGTATAGTTGGATAGCTTGGATTTTAATCTAACGGCGATCCACGACGCATCCACGACGCATGATAATATTCAGTCCCCTCTAAATGGTTATCATTCTCCATGCGATGCACTTTACTCCACCACCCTCCTCGCCACTTCTATCTTCATTTCTTTTTCTTTGATTGGTTTTTCTGCTCTTAAAATTTTATGGTTTGTTATTGACCATTGAGTCCAATTTTGCTGCACCCCACGATTCTACCTGGTATGTTTTATGGTGTGTTAATTTGGTGTTGAATTTTCAATATGAATAAACTTAGCTCTTTTCAATTTAATTTATGACCTTTGCTTGATTGTTGGTTTTAATTTTATTTACTCGCTGTGGATAAATGGGTTTGAATCTGTGAGAGTAAAGTATGAGTTCACTATTTTTGGAATATGGGGTGACCTACATGAGAATCTTGGCCTCTGTGCTGGGAAGTGGAAGTAGAGTGAGGGACTTACTTTACAAATATAGTTAAATAGGTGTTCATTGTCATGGTTATAGCTCATGCTGAATCTGATCGCTTTATGCAGATTAGTTCAGTAATCAGTTTGTTAGTATCAACTTTGCCTATGACAATAACACTCATTTTTACTTAACAGAATATTTTTGTATTCTGTAATTGGATTTTGGAGAAGGTGTGGCCACTTTTTTGTTTATAAGTTCTGTTACTTGTCATATTGGGTTCCTTCTATTGTTATTCATCCGTGTTCAGTGCAACGATTTTCCATTAGATTATCCTTTTCATCAATTATTAGCCTTAGAGGTAACGTATGAATGATATAGATAGCATTGAAGCATGCCTATATCATTGAGTATTTAAGTAAGCTATTGACTGTATTAATGTGAAATTTTTTTATCTGCTTTTCTCGCAGTTTTAAATATCTGCAAATCAATTGGGCCGTTCTTGCTAATAACGGAATGTCAGAAGGAACCAGTCTGGTGCTGGAATCATCTGAAAATGGCACAGATTTGTCTCAGGATGACATCGGTACCATTGAGGAAACGCCAGAGGAAACAATTTTGTCAAGACAAACTTCTGTCAATCTTATTCCTTTTATTGGACAAAGATTTGTGTCTCAAGAAGCAGCTTATGAATTTTATTGCAGTTTTGCTAAACAATGTGGCTTTTCGATTAGACGACACCGAACTCGGGGGAAAGATGGGGTTGGCCGGGGAGTTACAAGGAGGGATTTTACTTGTCATCGTGGTGGATATCCCCAGATTAAACCTTCTGATGATGGGAAGGTGCAAAGGAACCGCAAATCTTCTCGTTGTGGTTGTCAAGCATACATGCGTATTGTGAAAAGGTCTGATTTTGATGTCCCTGAATGGCGTGTTACTGGTTTTAGGAACATTCACAATCATGAGTTGTTAAAATCCAATGAGGTGCGTCTTCTTCCAGCATATTGTCCAATATCTCCTGATGACAAGAGTCGCGTATGCATGTTTGCTAAAGCTGGGATGTCAGTGAGGCAAATGCTAAGATTGATGGAGCTAGAGAAAGGTGTCAAACTTGGTTGTCTTCCTTTTACAGAGATAGATGTAAGAAACTTGTTGCAGTCTTTTAGAAATGTGGATAGGGATAATGATGCTATTGATTTGATTGGTATGTGCAAGAGGTTAAAGGATGAAAACCACAACTTCAAGTATGAATTCAAGATAGATAGTAATAACAGGCTTGAGCATATTGCATGGGCCTATAGTTCATCCATTCAATCATATGAGGCATTTGGCGATGCTGTAGTTTTTGATACAACCTACCGAGTAGATGCTTTTGATATGCTGTTGGGAATTTGGCTTGGTGTGGACAATAATGGAATGACCTGTTTCTTCAGTTGTGCACTTTTACGGGATGAAAACATCCAATCTTTTTCATGGGCTCTAAAGGCAAGAACCTTGTGATATTATAACTTAAACCTTATAATATTGTGTTTGATTTCTCAATTGCCTGCTATCTAGTGTAGGCTTTAATTACTATTTACTTTGCCAAAGCTACAATTTGCTTGTTTTTTTTATAATGTTTTGCAAAATAAAATCTGATAGTATTTTTTATATGTATAAATTTCAATTATTGAGAGCATATAATAAGTATTAGGGTTTTGTTAACATATGAACAATGACCACAAGGTAAGGTATCAAATGCTGTTTGTATTTTCAAGGTAAGAACCTTAACATGTTACCTAATAACTTCTGTGAACAAAACCCTAATATTAAAGCAGCAAAAAGTTGCAGTTTTTCTTTTCAATGTTTGATTATTTGTTTAGGTATATAGTTTGCTTTCTTCATAGATAATAATGATGCCAACATACAATCATTGACTGATATTTTGTGCAAATTTCCTTTACATGATGTTTATAAGACCTGATTTATTTATTTTTTTGTTTTTGACTTCATTGTCATTTATGCAGACTTTCTTGGGCTTCATGAAAGGAAAGGCTCCACGAACTATATTGACAGATCATAATATGTGGCTGAAAGAAGCTATTGCGGTTGAATTGTCTGAAACTAAACATGCCTTTTGTATATGGCATATTCTTTCTAAATTCTCTGACTGGTTTTCTTTACCTCTTGGATCACAATATGATGAATGGAAAGTTGAGTTCCACCGGCTCTACAATTTGGAATTGGTGGAAGATTTTGAAGAGGGCTGGAGGCAAATGGTTGATAAATATGGACTTCATGCAAATAAACATATTATTAGCCTATATTCATTAAGGACATTTTGGGCTTTACCATTCTTGAGGCGTTACTTCTTCGCAGGATTGGCCAGTACATGTCAGTCTGAGTCCATTAATGCTTTCATCCAACGGTTCTTGAGTGCCCAGTCTCAACTAGACCACTTTTTGGAGCAAGTCTGTAAAATATAATGTGTCCTTTAAATTTATTTATCGATATAGTATTAGTATGCCATATTTAAAATATATTTTTTTACAGGTGGCAGATATTGTTGATTTTAATGACCGAGCTGGAGCAAAGCAAAAGATGCAAAGGAAAATGCAAAAAGTGTGCCTCAAAACAGGTTCACCTATTGAATCCCATGCTGCAACTGTACTTACTCCTTATGCCTTATGTAAACTCCAGGAAGAGCTCGTTTTGGCACCACAATATGCATCCTTTCTAGTTGATGAAGGTTGTTTCCAGGTCAGACACCACTCTCAGTCAGATGGAGGGTGTAAAGTATTTTGGGTTCCTTGTCAAGAGCATATCAGCTGCAGCTGCCATCTGTTTGAGTTTACAGGCGTCTTGTGTAGGCATGTGCTACGTGTCATGTCAACTAATAACTGTTTTCACATCCCTGATCAATATTTATCAACCCGTTGGCGAGGCATCAATTCACCTTCTGTCAACCACTTTCGAGGTACAAATAATAGGGATCAGCCTGAAAGGATACAATTTTTGCAATCCATGGTTTCAACATTTTTAGTGGAATCCATTGAAACTGAGGAACGCCTGGATGTTGCTTGTGAGCAAATTTCCATGGTGCTATCACGCATCAAAATCCTTCCTAGGTCCCCTCATGGAGTGAATGACATTGCGGATAGTTATCCGCCAGATTCGTTGATCCTCCCAGAGGTAGAAGATACTGATGGAATGATTCATGGCTTTACAAATACAAACCCCCATGATTCTATTACTACAGGAAAACTAAAGGAAAGAAGGGCGAGAGATGGGGTCGATCTCTCTAGGAAGCGTAGGCAGTTCTCTGCTGCGTTGTGTGCTCAATATGGACATGATGCATCTGATTGCTCAATCATGGCGGGTGACAATATGAATGGAGATGCTTTAGGGTACTTGTAGAGTGAATGGAGGTAGTAGTATTCTTGTAGTATTGTACAAAGTAAATGCAATTTTTCTTGAGGGTATATAAATGCATTTTATTTTATTTTATTTCAGATGCATGTTATACACGTTTTTTATATTTTCTACACTACTTTACTCCAATTCAGCGATACACATGTTGCCTCCACTCTTCACATGAACAATGGTTTCAGTACTATTTGCACCGATTCTATTATGATTGAGAGTTTTGATTTAACTAAATACATAAACATTTTTTCTTATACTTTTTTGTTTTTGTAGTATGAATCATAGTTTTTTGGAGCTTCTGCCTACAACCGTGATGGCTATGGCATTCAATTTATAGATTTAATGTTGTAATTGACAATAAAGTGTTTGTATGTGTATTCGTAAGCTGCATAAAGATGTTATCTGCATATATATATTCATAAGCTGTGTGATATTTCACTTGAAACTTTTGCTTTGACATGACATTCTAGGATGGGTTGACAACTAGGATCATATCATTAAAGTATTTCTTGAATATGATTTGTTTATTGATGCCATGTCCAGTGGAGGGATGAAAATCTTGATTTTGCATACAATTCATAAAATATAATTTAAATTTTAGTTCTTGACAAATGATATTATTCTCCTGGAGCCCCTTCAACAAATTGTTTATCTCTGCCCTGTAAACGAATGCTAGTAACGAAATCATTACTGACCGAGTAAAATGTAATTTGCTGATCATTTATTTATACCTATCATAGATTCTAACACTCTTATTGCCGTACAATTTGTTGGCAAATGAATCCTGATTATTGCTATAGACATATCTAGAACTAATATATTTACATTGCATGCTATCAATCATAAGTTAGCATTCTAGATGCCTCATATAACAACATGGAATTAAACATTTTTGTGGTGTCATACCTATCTATGACTTATTCAGCAGAATCATCTCCCAGAGAAACCTTACTTAACCTGCTTGGCAATGATTTAACACTGTTACTTGCAACCTTTCTTCTCCCATTTTTGCATAGATGAGACCTCAAGAGAGTTCTTCTTGCTAGTTCTTTCCCCATATTGGATTTGGTTATGACAGGAATTTCTTGAAAAGAGTTTCCTTGGCTGTTGCTAGCATCAAAAGAGACCTTCTCAGAAGCCATTAAGATGTTCAAGAAGGGTAGCTAGGAGAATGAGATGGATATTGAAGAAGGCCAAAGAGTGATTAGAACGTGGAACTAGGTGTCATATTTTAAGGTGGTTTAAGAGACACTTTCCACTTATCATGCACCACATGCAAGAGAATATATGTTGGATGGCAGCAAGGTAATGGGTGCCGAAGGAATCACTTGCAAAAGCTCATGACTCTTGGAATAAATTAAACAAGTGTGTTGTCTTGTATATGAAGAATCCACGTTCAATTATTGGACGTGGCATTGGCCATGCGGTCATTCATGAAGCAAGACTATGTTGTAGACAATAATATACAAGATGCTTATGCAGATCTTTTTCTTGTTTGGTTACAACTTTCAGAGAGATCCTTTAATTTAATCGTGCACTTCTTGGTTGCAAGAATAAAAGGACCCAATCATAAAACGGTCGCCATTGGAAGTGTCAAGTTGAAGCAGCCGTATGCTAATAAATTTATGTGAATCAATCCAGGGTAAAAGATTTCATAATTTTCATTAGTTGATAGTGATAGTATAATATAGTGATAGTTAAACATTTTTTTTCTTGTAGTTTGACTCTACCTGAAGTGCAGTCGTTCATTTTAGATGTTTGTTTTGAGTATTTTTTAGTTTTATAGAAAACTGAAAATAATAATGAAACTATGTTTAGTTGTAATTTAGAAAATATTTTATTTAAAAATATTTTCAAAAAATATAAAAAAGTTATTTTCAATGTTTTAAAAAATGAAAACTATGTATAAACTTAATAATAAGATTTAAATGTTAATAAAAATTATATAAATGTATTTTAAATTATACATTTAAATATTTTATAATATTTTTATTAAAATTAATTAAATTTAACAATATCATTTTTTAGAAGAAAAAATATCAAGTAAAAACTATCATACTTTTTAAATATTAAAAACTTGAAAATAAATACGGTTTTTAGAATTATTTTTTTTGAATGGATTCAACGTTAGAACGCATAATAACATGTGCTCTATTCCAAGTATCTTTATTGTGCTAGACAACTGCCAAAATATCATGGCACGTACTAGTGGATGACATAAGACCAAATATCATCATGTACCATGTACTCAATAAATAGCTGTTTTGATATGCCATGACTGAGTCTTTTTCTTTTATTTTAATTACATTATGTGTGGTTATATTTTCTTTTAAATTTTTGTCATTTTGTCCTTTATTTTAATTTATGATATTATTTTTAAATTTTTAAAATTATTGAATTTTTGTTTATAATGAACTGCTGTTAAGTTACAAACATCAAAGGATATATAACAATAATTTAATGATAAACTATAATTATATGATTTAAAGGTTATTTGGATAATAATAAAATAATTATTATTAATTAAATCACCTTTAAATCACAAATTAAAATATTTCATGATATTAAATTAATGTTACGTATCAATTAACTTTTTTCGCTCAACAGTTAACATTAATTCATCAATAATTGAACATAAATTAAAAAAAAAACAATGTCATAATTAGAAAATAAAAGAACACAATGTCAAAAAATAAATATTCGGATTATATATTTTAAATGATTTCAAGTTGACATAGAATGTGTTAAGAGTTAGTAATTTAGAAGAGTTAATAGACTACATACAAGTTTTTAATTATCCTTATCTCTGGATTGGTTTTAATAAAATGTGGAACATTTATAACAAACCTAAAGCAGCCTAATGAAAATAAACATATATATGGAGTTACAAGGAGAAAAACGAAGGGGTGCAAGGAGGAAAATACGATTTTTGCATGCAGAGATGGAAGGCCAGCAGTTTGGTTTATTCTAGCTCCACGTATTCATGATACTCTTCTCCATTTCCCGATCTATTAGGTCTCTTCACAACCAATTACTCTAATATATATATATATATAAACTTATATTATATGACATTGCAAGCTACTACTGCTATTCTTCATTAGCTACCAGGTACCACTTCTCTCTTTTTTATTTTATTTTATTTTTTATGTTTGTGCAGAGTGTAATAGTTAACTCTTGTGGTTGTATTTTAAGGAATTGTAACAGATATTGTATTTAGTTGCGATTGGTCTGTGTGATGTGATGATAAGATCGGATCACGATTTTATTCGTTAAAAAATGTATAACGATTTTGATAACCTGAAAAATCTTTCATTTCCCCTTTCCAAACATTCATTCACGATCCTATCTCTTGACACTGCCCATCTCATAGCGGCGCTGTTCCTGTAACTGCCTCTCTTTCAGGATTAACTTCAACTTAGGGTTTTAGCTAATTGGGCCGTTACTCATAGGCCCAATGTTTTTTATACTTTTTATTTCATTTCCACTCGCTTCTGTAGCATATACTAGTAATAACTAAGCTAATAATAACTACTATGACCATTATACTCTCTCCGACTATTTAATAATATGGGATTTTATAAAACAATGAAATACGGATTCATGTTGTTCCTGCTTCTATCTTAATTTTTTCCTCCATGATCCAATTATTTGCTGCATTTAATGTCTATTTTCCATTTCAAGTCATTCAATAATGTTCTTGGGCATTTACCAACTTTTTTGCATTTCTATTTCAGTGAAACCAAATTGAAGGCAGAAACTTCTGAGGTTGCAGCATGGGCCTTCTATCTTGTGTTAGGTCCACTTTCCTGAAAAAGTGTGGCAAAGGAAACTTTGGCATGTCAAGATTCTTGCACACGAACAATTCTGAACGCAAGTTTATTTTATCTGGTGCTAATGAATCATATTATGGACATGTGAACAAGAGATCCTACTCTTCATTTTATATGGCAGCGGCTGGAACTGAGTATAGGACTGCAAGTGCTGGAATCAAGATGCCAATTATGGGAAGTGAAGGCTTCATGCGTTCAAGTTATTTGTCGATGGCTAAAAGAAATTCAAGAATGATCCATTTCAGTAGCAAGAATAGTTTCACGCCACCGGTGAACCCAGATCAGATTGTTCCAAGTTCTGAAATCCATAACATAGCTAACGAGATTGTGAAGATACCGGACCTCCCGAGGTGTGTATTCTATCACTACTCTTTGTACGTTAGTATTTATCATTAATTAGACTTATATGATTTGCAAATTTTAATAGTCATGAAACATATACTGCAAAAGAAAGATGATTATATAACTGCTTGTCAATTGGTTTAGTCGTTCGAAAGTGAGAAAATGAGAAAATTTGAAAGAAAATGACCTTTAGATCGGTTGTTATAGCAAAATGTAAAAGAAATATATATATAGACACACACATAAATAAAAAATGTAGAATTATAATTCAAATGCATTAATAATTAAAGACAAACATAAAATAAATAATAATAACAACTTTAAAACTTCAAATATAAACAAAATGATAGCAAATATCAAGTTTAAGGTTCTAAAAACCAATAATGAAATGATTAACAACTAAGTGAACTAACATATAACTGAAACAAGCATAACTTAGCACACAAAACATGTCCTAATATTCTAATCCTTTGATTCTTCATCAACCCCAATATAGTTTATCTTCAATGTTGTTGTTGTCTAATTGGGCATAACCCTCTTCCTCTTCTCCTTTAGAGACACTGCTAGAATTGTCAATCTTGTCAGAGTTAATTATTACATTTGTGTTCTCAGACTCAGAGCTATCAAACCCATGTTCATCCTCACAAGGTGAACTACATTTCTCCTCATTTGTATTTTCACCATCCACTTCTCCCACTAACCAATCATTGCACTCATCTATGCCATTAAGTGCAATATGATCAATTTCATTTCAAATGTTGTATCTTTGAGCAAGCTTTTGGTTGTACTTGATGTAAACCAAATCATGAAGCTTCTTACCATCTAGCATACTTCTCATATTTGAATGAATCTGTATTATGTTAAGCAAAATATAGTTAGTTTCTTCCTACACTACTAGTAGGAGTATAATAATCAAATGACTTACATGAGTCAAGAACAAAATATTACTTGCTCAAATACACTCCAACTGCGTTCACATATTGATGAACTACATATCAAGCTCAAAATCTTGATTGCTAGGTTTTACAAATTTGGAGCTGCATGTCCATAATTCTTCCACCATTGAGCTACAAAACCACAGTGCAATTTAAATTTTAATTCTTACAATTAGAAATTAAACCAATTAGAACACTAGGAATAGTTCCCATCAAGTTTTCTTACCGGGAGATGGGGTCTTTCTTGTTTCCTTAGCAAAGTCATCATCAGATAACCCATCTGCACTCTTGTAAAGGGGGAATTCAGTAAGAAGTTTTTGCTGCACTTCTTTACTTGGTGCCAACATGCAAGCATACAACCCATTTGTAATCTCCAAATCATAATCTAAATCCTGGTTGAAATATAAGAATAATTGGGTTTAAGAAGTGACCAGCTGCATGCAATTGGCAATTTAATTGGCAAGTCCATCTATTATCAGTGATTGTAAATACATCCTTGTACTTACTTGCATTGTTATAAACGAACTTCATAATTGTTTCCTTGTCCTTTTTCATTGCTTCATATATATAACCAATAGCTTGTTTTTTTTCCATCCACATGAAGCACATGAGCAAGTGGTGTCGTGATTTTAAGAGTAAAAGCCACATGATTCCAAAATGAGGGCATAAGAATTGTTTTTGTAGCTTCCCTCCCCTTATCTTCTTTTGGACATTTTACTCTTACTCTATTCATCACAAGTAGATATTTTTTTTCTCTTGGTGAAGTCTTTGCAATGACAAATAGGAAGTAGCAAATCCGGTAATTGCAAGTCTCTTACTAATTCCCTCTTGTTTGTGAATTGTCTCAACAAACACAAGGTACTAGAATGATTATAGATAAATCCAACATGACTTACTCCTCTTTGAATAACTTTTTTTTATTATAGAAGCTTCTCGATGTCTTCAAGCGTGAAGTCTATGTAGTGGGCACATGGAGTCAAATATAGGTTTGATTTCTTCTCTTCCAATAGTTTTCCCGCTAAAACATAGTTGCTTTGGTTATCTGTGATAACTTGAACAACATTCTCCCTACCAATTTCTTCCACAATCGAATCAAGCATCTTAATAGCTTTTCACCTATCTTTACAAATTTAGAACCATCAATTGACTTCACAAATGTGGTCCCTGCAGGACTATTCACCAAAAAATTAATAAGGCATTGATGCTTCCAATTAGTCCAAGCATCCGACATAATTGAACAGACATGTTCCTGTCATTGCAATTTATTATCTTTTAACAAGTCCTTAGTGTGATTTAGCTCTTTGTTGAGAAGTGGAATTCTAATTTCATGATAAGTAGGAGCTGACAAATTTGGACCATAAACACCAATAGCATCGTTCATATTCTGACAAATTTGGAAGGGGTTCTGAACCTTATTTGTCATACACTTTTTACACAATGAGATAAAATAACAGAGCAAGACAGATAATTAAGTTATAATTTTTTTTATTAAAATACCCATCCTTAATTATGTAGTCTTTATGGGAAAATACAACTGCAATATCTTCCTATTCTTGAAATCGTATGGTATGACCAAGAAGGAAGATGTCTTGGTGGCTTTTCCTTTGTTTCAACCTCAACTAGAAATCCAAGTGCTGGTCATTCTTAAATTGAATAAGATTATTGAGCCTGTGATATATTACAGCAAAAATGTATATCTTATAAAAGTTAAGGAATATCTAGGTGAGACATAAACTAGTTTGTAACGCAGAGTTTTCATCTGATCCTACTTTTACAAGGGTATAACTGTATGAGATAAGAATTTGACCTGGAAGAAATCCTAATTGGTATCGGGATATATGAATGAATACTGCAACTTATAATGAGTGATACTTGGGTATTTTATTAGAAATTAATTGATCGTTTCTAATATTGAAATCATTCTATAATTGTTGTTTTCTTTTATTAATAGTTGGATGTATCAATGCTTCCCCAAGATAGCTTCCTGTGATGCAGCAGAACCATGGCAATTAGGATTTCAAGATGCTGCAACACCCATAATGCAAGGCATAATAGACTTGCATCACGATATCTTTTTCTTCCTTACTCAGATCTTGGTTTTTGTATTATGGATGTTGGCTCGCGCTTTATGGCATTTCAGGCATAAGGTAAATCCAATTCCGCAGAGGATTGTTCATGGAACAACAATCGAGATTCTTTGGACCATATTTCCTAGTATTATCTTGATGTTCATTGCTATACCATCATTCACTCTGTTATACTCAATGGACGATGTGATAGTAGATCCAGCCATTACTATCAAAGCTATTGGACATCAATGGTATTGGAGTTATGAATATTCAGACTATAACACTTCTGATGAACAGGCACTTGCTTTTGATAGTTATATGATTCCAGAAGATGATCTAGAATTGGGTCAATTACGTTTGTTAGAAGTGGACAACAGAGTGGTAGTACCAGCCAAAACTCATTTACGTGTTATTATAACATCGGCTGATGTACTTCATAGTTGGGCAGTGCCTTCCTTAGGTGTCAAATGCGATGCTGTACCTGGTCGCTTAAATCAAATATCTACTTTTATACAACGAGAAGGGGTTTACTATGGTCAGTGCAGTGAGATTTGTGGAACTAATCATGCCTTTATGCCTATTGTCGTAGAAGCAGTTCCTACTAAAGATTATAGTGCTTGGGTTTCCAGTCAAGTCTAGTAATTCACTTCGCTAAGTGATGACAACGACAATGAAGAGATGATAGCCATGGGAAAGCTACAAGAGAGAGTAAATATAATTATTGAATAAGAAATAAAAGTAGGGACTAATTGTCTGTTGATTTTTATCAACAAAAACTAAGCTTTTGTCTTGTTTGCTTCACTTGATCTTGTTTGCTTCACTTGATCTTGTTTGCTTGACTTGATTTGCATTATCTGCTGATGTATTTTTTCAATCAGACCTAGAACATTATATTGATGTTATCATTTTTAAACAAATTAAATGGCCACATAATCATTTGTATAATTACTTTTTTAGTTTATTTGTGATATGAGTATTTATGCTCTCAATTTTCTCACTCTAAATGTGTTTGTGCTAGCATTTGGTATTGTGGGTGAGATTCCTTGTGTTTGTAACAACTAAGTCCTAAGCCTAAGAGTTAGGTTTTTCTGAAGTTTAAGATCGGGTTTCTTATGGTATCTAAGGAATATGATCCTAGTGATGATATGAAAGTGTGAAGTTAGGAGCACCTCGTCGAGGATTGCCCTGAGCGGAAAATGCTTACTACATTGTAATCATTAATCAAACAATAGAAATATCTCAAACACAACTTAAGGATTAGTCATAGGTCATGGTTAATACTTGATAAAATCTTCGTTCACTTGTTTCTAACCCCACTCATTTATTTTTTTAATTTCTTTCTCGTTCAATTTGTTGTGACTTTAATATAAAATTTGTTAAATGAATCAAATCAAATTTGTTTTTTATCTGGATTACCAGCCTTCAATTTGTGATTGTAGAGATATGTAATTACAATTTAACGGTTGAACTTTTTAGTATTTTATATTTTTTAATTATAAAATTTATTATTGTAGTTGAGATTTTATGCAGTTACACATGTGATTTACCAAATCTATTAGTTTTATTTTTCACAATTTAGGGTCATTGCTTTGCAAAAAAAACTTTTTAAATAACTCAATTTATCCCACGATCAATTAAGTTTCTAGTGTTTTCTGTAAGAGATTAAGTATTAATGGTGGTAAAGATAATTAGGGATTGAAATCCATTTGTTCTTCCTCTATATTTACCCACATTCAAAACAATTATGAACTATAATTTTAGATTTCACTCAAGTAGCATTATGTAAAAATGATCTTACAATTTTGATGACTGCCTTGTAAAAAGTGTAGATAACAAGTAGAATGAGCCCACCTTATGGTAAAATTCAATTTTAGGCCCAATATTAGCAAGGCATCCGGGATGTTAGGATAAAATATCTAAAAGACTTTCTAAAAATAGATGGCCTATTATCTATGACGTAGGTATCTAGTAAAATTTACAAGAATTTGTGTCTCCTTATTGTGGCGTGGCGCCTTTCAGGTGTCCAAAGGATCTTCCATTTGTGTCTAAACTCATATTCAACATCTCATGTTGAGCTTCAAAAGAGAATTTTTTCTTTGGAATAGAAACACTTGAAATACAAACAATTTATAGAATCTTTTAATTAAAAGCAACCTCTGAGTTATCCTTTAAATTTGCATGAAAAATAGTTTCATAGATTTATTGGCCTAGATGCACAATGCAAAACACTTGGAATAGAAACAATTTATAGAACCATTTAATTAAAAGCAACCTTTGATTATCCTTTAAATTTGCATGAAAAATAGTTTCATACATTTATATTGAATCATATGAGAACTAGTAAATAAATTATGATATACCACTAGAAATGAAAAACAAGCTTTTATTTACTCAATGTGTGTTTATTTCTCTGTGAAACAAAAGGAACATCAATCCAACTCTTTCTTTCCTTCTAAGTTAGTGTCTTGGAATATGTGAAAATTCATGGAACGAAGTTTCAACGGCAAAGCAAACACATTGTCAATCATTCAGATTTGAAAAAGAATTTTGTTGATCAGGGGTGTGCCTTATTGGAGTTGGAGAAGGATGGGTTTGTAGTCCATTGCAAATTTGATTAGGATCAAATCTTTGCATCACCATTGTTGAAGCACGACATAGAGGGCTTGGAACATTCTCAGTTGGAACTGAAGAAATATCACTAAGAAAATCAAATATATTAGTCCTTGAAATTGTAGATAAAATATCACTCATAAGTGTCTTCCGTTTGTTCTCCTCAGCATGAGCCCAAGCCCTCTTTGTAAGCTCCATAATGAACATTTCACAAGCCTTGGCAAACACCACGGGAGCCTCAGCTGATACCATCCTCACATCCTCATTAGCTTTCATGATATTCTTAATCCTAGTCAATGGAAACTTGTGGGTCTTGAAATCAGTGGACTCCTCAATTTCTTGGCGTTGTCTTGCCCAAAAATGATTGAGTTGTGGTTGCAAATGTTCTTCTTGTAGTTGGTTCATGTATTCAATAGCATATTGTAGCTCTCTAGGATAAGATGAAGGGACAGAACGACCTATAGTCTGAGTTGGAAGATTAGTAGGTCCAATCATATGGTTAGATTCATATTGGTTATGTCATGTGCTTCTTGTGCAGGTAGATGGTGCTGGTTTTGATCCATGACGTTGTTATGAACTTGAAAATATTCTTTGACCATTAATAGGATGAGCAACAGGATTTATGAAAAATGAATATCATACATGTCATAAAAAAAAACCATATGTGGATCTTAAATAAGAAGTGCTAATGATAAAATTTGATATTAGTTGATGTTACAAATGATGCAGATTGCTCAAGCATATGGACTAGAGTCTCCTATGTCTCTAGATCAAGAAATTAAACTTCGAAAATTTTAGGTGTGAAAAGGCATCATAAAAAAAACAAAACACCATATATGCTGTAAAAGAATTGGTACAACAATTTAATTTCATACATTATGTTTGCTATTTTTAGGGGTGGGCGAAATTGCTTAACTACATTGAATTGCTATAGAACTTAAATGAACTGGAAAAGTAATTTAGGAAAATTGAACTGAATTGTATAAAAAGTGTGAATGAACTGCATAACAGTTGGGTGAATTGAACTGTTTGAATCGTTTTCAATAGAAATATTTTAAAGAATATTTTTCAATTTCATAAATTACAGTTGAGTTCCATTCAAGTATTTAAGTTTAGGAGCAGTTCGGTTATTAAAAATGAAAGAACAATTGATTTCAATTTTTTAGTAAAGTCTAGTTCAACTTTTTTTGCCCAACCCTATCCATTTCAGACACAAACCCCACAAACATGTGGATCGCCCTTTTAAACTAAAAAATTTAAATCAAGAATGTTGTGCATGTAACATGCACAACACCAACAAAGTAAAAGCCTTTAGTTACGGCAATACTTTTGGTCTGGTCCTCAGAAAATTTTACAAAAACTTTTAAATTGGTCCTTAAACTAAACGCTAAACCAATAAAACTCATTATTTACATTATGCATCAACACAAATATTATATATGAAACTATATTGAATTTGATTATCAAATAGCAAGAAGAAAACACATAGAGCATAAGAGAGAGAAAGATATACCTCAACTTCGTTTTCAATGGGTTAAGATTTAAGTGCCAATCCAAACACGAAATAACTGGAGTGAAGAAAATTTGATTGAGTGACGAAGGCAGCAATACAAGTCAAAGAAAGAAGTATCGATTTATTTAAAGTTACAATAAACTTTTTGTATGACAAATTAATGTATCCTCACTTTAGCATTTATTAAGTGATAAGAAAGCAAATATGTGTTTAATTTAGCTTTTTAAAAAAGCTTAAATAAATTTTTGGTTCGCGATAAATTTTCCAATTTTTTATTTTGTCCCTAATTTTTTTTTTTTTTTATGTTTTTCATTTTAAAAGAACTTTCATTTAGTTTCCGATTCCTGCTATTAGTCAAATTTGTTAAAGTGATAACATGACTATTAAACTTTTGAACAATGATTTCTAAAAGATTCGAAAACTATAATTATGCATTTAAAATTTTAAAATTGTAATTTTTAGGGAATAAAAAATTGAGAGGATCAATTAAAGGGGAAAAAAAAAAAACACAACACTCACACTCTAATTGGTTTTCCACTTTAATTGATTAGGAAAATTTTTAAATGCCAAAAATTGTAATTTTAAAATTTAAAATTATAAAACAAATTTTCAAAACAGTTAAAATATCTCTCTTTCAGAATTGTATAAGCACGTTGTCATTTGAACGAATTTGACTGACGACGGAGATTTAAAACAAAATAAAAAATTTATCAAGAAGAAAAATATTAAAAAACTTATTAGGAACAAATACAAAATTTGAAAATTTATCAGAGACAAAAAAATTGATTCGCGAAAGCATATGTACTGAAATCTGGTATAAGTCTCGGTCAAGAAAATTTCAAAAGTTTTAGGTCTAAAAAAGGATCACATAAAAATGAACATTATAAATGTTATACAAAAATCGGTAGAACAGTACAATTTCATAAATGATGATTGCCATTTTAGACAAAAATCGCTAGCATCAACTTTTAAACTCAAAAATCAAATCAAATGAATTTTAAATTTGGGCTTAAAACAACACAACAATGAAAATAAAACTAAGAGAAAAACATTTATGCATGATCAATATAAAAAGTTTCACAAAAATAAATTTTTTTTATTGAAATTCAAAAATATTTTTTTTATTTCTGAATTTTTTTTATTAACGTTGTCCCTTTATAAGTTTCAATATATTTAACTGTGCTGAGTGTGAAATTGAAGATTGATGGATTAAAATTGGAAATAAAAATAATTCACGAGTACAACGTGTTTTATGTCAATAATTTTTTAATGACATTAATAAGAAAAGAAAAGAAGGATTAAAGATCAATCAGATTTTTTTTTTAAATTTTAAGGAATAAAAATAACTTTTTTTCAAACTTTAAAAATAAAAAACTTATTTAAATCTTAATATTTTAACAATTATATAAATAAAAAATTATAATTAAACATCAATATATCGTTTAACATAACCGTGCATAAGTATTAAACACTAAAACTAATTATACACATTATACATCAACTATGTTGTATCAAATTAGATTGAATTTTATTATCAAATAGCAAGAAGAAAACACATATACCTAAATTGAGAAAGAGATATACCTCAACTTAGTTTCCAATGGATTAAGATTTTAGTTCCATTCCTATCACGAAAAAGTTGAAGAGAAGGAGAAAATTTGATAAAATAACGAAGGCGATAATGAAAGTTAAAGAAAGATGTTTGAATTTAATTTAATGCTATAATAAAAATTTGGTATTTAAGGTATCATCACTTTAGCATTTATTACATGATAACAAAAGCAAATAAGTTGTGTTTAATATAACTTTTTGAAACATTATTAAGCAGCTTTTTGGTTCATTATAAATTTTTAAATTTTGCATTTCAACTCTAATAATTTTTTATTTACACGTTTTTTGTCCCTCATAATTTTGTCTATTTTGCTTAAATTCTTTATAAATTATTTCCCCTTAAATTCCTTTTAATTTTTTTTTGTTTGGTTAAATTTCTTGTTGTCAGGAAGTAACATTAATTGAGGAACTTTTCTAATTTAATTACTTATCATATCATCTATAAGTTTGTCGGAACAGTGTGATGAAATTTTAAGACAAACTATGTTTTCAATTGTTTTTATAGTATCAAATATAGTAAACTATCTTAAGAGTTCTAGTTTAGTTGATCGAGCAGAACAATAAATTATTATAAACTTTCAATTTATTTGAGTCCTAATTAAAAACAAAAAATATAATAAATTATTTTGAATAAATAAGATATTAACAAAACATTTACTTTAAAAAATTAGACCAAATTATCTTGTTGAACTTTATGATGACATATTAAGTAATTGGAATGTCAAAATCGCTCAATTAATGTTGTTTATTATTTGAAAGAACTTTAACAAAACAAAAAATATTTTACAAGAACTTCAAAAAAATTAATTTATAAAAAATTTTAATCAAAATACCAAATTTTAATAATAAAACATTCTTATAGGGCCATCACAAATGTGAACTTGATATAATCAATATTTAAAAGTTTTTTTTTCTTGACAGGAATTGAAAATAATGTCATGAGTTTATAATATTTAGAACTTGATAAAATACTTAAATATTTAAACTATTTTTTAGGTTTCTCATATAATCAAGCAAAATAGAAACAATATAAACCAACTTAAGCTAACAAATACCTTATTGGGTTTAACTAATTACTTATGTAAAATTGTTATTCTTGTTTTATTAGTACTTATTCATATTATATTATGTTATATTATATATTATATATATATATATATATATAAAACAGTAAAAAAATTTAACAAACAATATAAGAAAAAAGGCTAATAATTACATAAAAAATCAACAAAAAACAAACAACAAGTCGAAAGCACCTTAGATGATGAATACACCAATAGAAAAAAAAAAAATCCAATTTTCACTTGGAACCTATGAAGCATCCATAACCAAATCTTGTAAAGAAGCATAGTTGAAAATAATATGGTTTTTAGCAGACGAGCAACCCAAACAGTAGCATGCCAAAACATCAACAATTTAAGTTGTCTCCATATCTCTTGTCACATAATCCGACATGAAATCATAAATCAAACCAACACTTTGTTTATTGTAATTCCAGCCAACAGGAAATAGAGGACCAAACGATAATCAAAATCGGACAGGAATAAAAAAGATGCGAGATATCTTCCTAAACATCATTGCAAAAAGCACATAAAAGTATACTTCCCCATAAGAGAAACGTCCCAAATAGATAGGTTACCCTGCAATAGTCTCCAAGAAAAAACCAAAAAGTGGATTGGTATTAATCAATTATATTTTATCATTATCTGGCAATTTAAGATTTGGTAATAATCATATCTTATAATATCTTTATGATTATTTGAATGAGATTATAGTAAGATTGACTCTGTGATGGGTTGAGTCAATCATAAAAAAAAGCCCATTTGAGGGGTCTCTGCCTACCCTGGGGGATTATAAATTTGTCATCCCATTAAGCAAATTATAACACAGCAACAATACACATTATCTAGAATAATCCCCTAGAAAGTAGGTAGTAAAACCCTCAAGAGTTCTTATTGAACTCATATCTCTACAATAATCATTCCTAGAGTTTTTTTTGTTCTTGAAGATCAAGAACTTCAATTCAATATATTTGAGGTACACAAATTCTCTTTCCTCTATCTTTTTATATTTAATTTTCTATACATACTATAATCTTGTATCTATTGATTTAAGGTTTCCTTTTATTTCCATCATCATGTTCACCATTTCTGATCGAGACATTACTCAATAAATCGTAAAGTTCATTAGTCAACTGCTCCTCCAAACAAACAAGGACCTTTTGCAAAAAATATTTCAATGCAAAACACCGTTAATAAAATGCTCCCTAATCCAAACATCTTTCCTAAATTGTGTTCTTGACCCAAACTTTAAGAACTAAGAAAATCCAAAGGTGCTCTTTTATCTAATTTATCTTGCAACAGTTGATGGATTTTTTTATTCATTTGTTTCAATTGTACTTTCTGGATGCTTTATTTCCCCTACACTCCTTCTATATACCTCGGGTCACAGACTTTGTGCAGTTTCTAATACCTTTTCAGAATTCATTTTTTGATGCTCCTCTACAAGTTATTGTTAACACACTGAAAGGTTGTTGACATTGACAATTCATATATTTTGCCACGTAAAAGTTGTTCCTCTTCCTCACCCTACCACTCCAACATAAGGGATTGTATGTCGTCATCCTCTTAATAAAGTTTTGACAATTCATCTTCAATGTCGTTGAATCTACCGCCATTATAGTAGCAAGTTTTCGACATTGCCTTTCTGTCTTCCTCCACCATTGTCAATAAATATACTTCTCCATTGATCCTAGCTTGAAATGAGGTATCAACTTTACCTCTTACAGAAGTACGTATTAAGCATATTGAAATTTCACTTGAGATTGATTTTGCGTCTCTTGTGCCATTTTCAAGTAAGTCCCAACCATAGCTATGACTTGTCCAAAGCATTCATCATTCCAGTTATGCAGTAGAATCCCCCAATATCTAATCTACACAACCCTATTTCCTGAACAAAGTCAAAGAAATTAACCATCCATTCTGCATTCTTTAGGATCATTTGTTCAATGACTTATCCATTTGGACTACTCAATAGGACCATATCATCTCCTATATACTTGACAGTTATGACACTCAACCCACCTAGCACGATCGCTTCTTGAAGTGTTGACATATGAGTTGGATTAACCTATCTCCCCATCCCCATTTGTCGTTTTTGCTTTTATATTAATGCCTCTCAATTTCTCTTTATCTCCTTCCCTATTTTGCTTAGCCTTAGATACCCATTGTCCTCTTGATTTATTTCTTCTATTACAGTTGCATAAGGGACGACGTTGTCCTTAGTCTCCCTTGTTTGTTGAATTTGCTTCCTCTCAATGTTAGTTACATTGTTGATTTTCTCTATGTGCCTTATTTGCTTTTCCATTATCTTCTTCATGTTAGGTCCCACCTTTAGCTCCCCCAGTCATCCCTATACCCCTTTCTTTCTTTGATACTTAGGTAAAATAACATGCAACTTCATGTCCCCAGTGCAGTATACTATCAAATTTTTTCTCTATCTTTCTTCTGTTCTCCACACTAGCCATTCTAATAACATCTTTAATCATATTGCTGAACATGAAAATGATATTTTAATATAAGTTCTATAAAAGTGAGTTGTTTAAGAATGGAGTAGAGTTTCTTATATAATTTTAAGCAAGCACTAAAATAATAGTTTTTAGGTTAAAAACATTTTTAATAAAAAGTTACTTACTCTTAAATAATTTTCATTAAAAATGCTATAAAAAATCCATAATGCATCCCGCGCTTTTCTTATCTAAGATATATACATCCCATACTTTACCCATGTATGGAATATATTCAATATCTCATACCAGTTGTGAGTGTCTGGGAAGTTAGTGGAAAAAGGTTGTAAGATCATGTTTTCTCTTTAAGGCCTCCCATTGGTGCCAACCCTTTCTCTATCCATCTGCTTTCCTGACCCCTCACTTCTCTCAGTCCTAAACACCCCTTATGTGTTTTCACAACTTGAAAATATAGAATAAGTTTTTATTTTAATATTTTAAAAAATCTCAATCAACTAAATAATCAAGGAATAATATATCTCATTTGATATGTTTAGTTAGGAATAAAGTAAATAAGGTGAAAAAATAAAAATATTAAAAATAGAAAATGATATAATTATTTTTTTTTTACCTTCACTTGTAATTGCTTATCAAAGAGTATAGAATAAGCATTGAAAATTTAAAACAGAATATAAAAAATATATGACTTAATTAAGTTTTTTGTCTCTAAAAATCTTTTTGGTTTTTGAAATTTAAAAATATTTTTTTAGTCTTTGAAACTAATTTGTTTTTCTTATTAACATTACTTATTTATAAATTTAAGTATATTTGACTATGTTGAGAAAATAAGTGACTCATAAATACAAAAATCGTATTTCATTTTAGTAATTTTTTAATTACGTTAACTAGAGAATTTAAGAGTGAATCAGGACTAAAAAAATATTTTTAAATTTTAAGGATTAAAAGTAATTTTTAGTAAAAATTAGAGATAAAAAAATTATGTAAGGCAAAACATATTTAGTTATTTTATCTATTTTTAATTGTAATGGTCCGATTAGCTTTATATTATTTGTTTTGATAAAAATCATTAAAATATTTAGAAATTATTTTTTAAAAGGATAACAGTAAAAGTTAAGGGTAGAAGAGAAACATGTTGAAATATTTATAGAGATAACATGCTTTATTATTTGTGGGGACATTCTTTGTATCAAACCTTAACTTAAGTGGACTACTTTTGTATTGTATTTCAATGCACTTAAATTTTATTGGGGATATTTGCCCCACTAATGTGGTAGTACATTCGTGCCTGCGCTCGTTACAAAAGCTAAAGATTGCAAATGACTAGATGAAAAAATGTACTTAACATCTTATGAACGCAATAATATTTTCATACTTGAAGCGGATAATTATTAACAAATTGGGTCTCAATATATATATATATATATATATATATATATATATATATATATATATTAATTACAGACCGATCTCACCTCACATTATATATGCATAACATAATATTAATAAATGTAATTATATTATATAATATTAAATAATTATAATTTTTAATAAAAAGTATCACTAAAAGATTTTTTATACTACAATCTATGTTAAGTAATATAATTATAAAAATAAAATTTATAATAAGAGATTAATTAAGTTGTTTATAAATTAACTCTTAATAAAGTTATAGAATTTAATAATTATTTATATAAATTAAATTCTAATAATATATTTATTGAATTATTTCTTATTAACTTATATGTACACAAAATTTAGATAACTCAAATAATTATATTTTTATATAATATTTATTTTTATTAATATTTAAGCTTGTTTATTGTGTGATAAAAATCTAACATATAAAATTTATAATTATAATTATTTTTACAAATTAAAAACTTATTCGTAACATACAATTAAAATAAATGTAGATAAAACGATACTAAAAAAATTTAATATTTATTTATAAAATAAATATTAAATATATCAAAATATTATTTTAGAATTAGTTAAATAATTACAACATAAATTTTATGAGTTATTATGTTAGTTTATTATGTTTTTAATATTTGAGTTTGATAAAAAATTATGTTTACTTAATTTTTATTTAAAAGTAAATCACAATAACACTTTTAAATTTTATCAAATTATAATAAAGTAGGAATTGCATGAACAAGTATGAGTTGATAAAAGTTTTTAGCAAAAATGTATTTTATTGAAAAAAGATTGAAAAGGAAAGGTAAAAAGAAATATGCTCTCGTTGAGAGTCGAACTCAAGACCTCCCGCTTACTAAACGGGTGCTCTAACCAACTGAGCTACGAGAGCTTCACATATAGAATATATATAAGAAATAGTTGAGAGTGATGAATTGAGTGAAAGGGGTAGGGGCGGAAAAAGTAGTTAAGGGCATTTGTGAAATTGAAGGCATCGTATATCATGTTAGTAATAATGAAATGAAATCACACCACACCACACCACATCACTCGTTTCTTTCTCTTTCTCCTATAAATAGAAACACACACGAGTCTCTCTTCTCTGCTCTTGCCGGTGTCAGCAACCCTCTCTCTCCCATCTTAGGGTTTCATGGACTCCGATTCCTGGATTTCCACGCGCCTCTCAACCTCTACGCGCCGCCATCATTCTCGATCTGGTTCATTCAATCGCACCTCCTTTGTTTCATTCTTTAAACTATTAAGTTTTCTTTCCTTTAACTATTTGTTGTTTCTGCAGATCTGTACGTGGAAGACAGCGAAGGCAACGATGATTTCAGGGCCGAGTACCTTTGCCCTTTCTGCGCTGAGGATTACGACGTCGTCTCCCTCTGTTGCCACATTGACGACCACCATCCTCTTCAAGCCAAAAATGGGGTCCGTTTCCCTCTTTCCAATTTACAACTACCAAACACTTCCTTCTAAATTCATCCAGATTAACAATCACATTTCTAAAATAATAAATAAGCTTTAATTACTCTTTTCACTGCATCATTTTTACTTTTTTAATACCGTCACTTTTTCTTTTTTCTTTTTAATTCTTTTCAGTCTCTCCAGTTGATTAAAAGCATACTAAAAAGGATTTTTTTTTTCATCTCCACTCTCGTTTCCTATAATTGTGTGTTTTTTATTACCACTCTCGATTCCTCTCCATGGTTCACTGAGGATGAGTGAGTGAGTACTCTGTTTTACTTGAACAACAAGAAGGATTATCTCGTCTCGCATTTAACCGATTTTTGTTTTCTGCTCAGGCTTACACATATTTTTATTGTGTCTTCAGGTGTGTCCCATTTGTGGGAAGAAGGTGGGAGTGGATCTTGTTGGACATATGACATCGCAGCATGGCAGCTTTTTGAGGATATCCTTTTTGCAAATTGGTCTGTTCCTTATGTTTTTGTTCTTGTATTTGTTTTCTACATACTTCAGTTATTTGATCATTTTAAACCGGCAATCCCATTGTTTTGGAAAGTGAAATTTATCTAAAAAGTGAAATTTATCTTGTGCACTTTAACTTTTGGAAAACTTATATCTCACAAGTGTTAAAATAGTTTAAGTGTATAGATTGATTTTAACTAATGATTGGCAGTTTAATTTATTTTTCCTTCATATTTTCTTCTCCCAATCTCCCATAAATATTTCCTAAGTTACCAAGAAATACATAAAATTTCGATATGCAATGCACCTTTATTGCCTTAAAATAAAAAGGGAAACCTCTGAAATAGTGAATTCTGTGCCTAGGGTTTCTACTTTGTACTTGCCCACCCATCGTTATGAATGATTAGCTGCCTATAGGGCGTGATAGATTTCAAAGATTCAAACTTAAGCATAAACACTTAGTGTGATTCTATTTAGCAAGCATTTTTTTAGTTTATTTGAAATGAAGAACAATGGTTACTTATAAGGGCATTTTATTCCTAGATATCATTTGAGATCTTAGAACACCTTTACAATGCCACATGTATTCTAACATCTTTTCTGTTTTTTTTTTTTCTTTTAATGGAAGATGTTATATTTAGGATCTCAAGATTATATTTAGGATCTCAAGATATTTTGTATGGGTCTTACAATGGATCCTATTATTTAAATTTTATTTATAATTTATTTTTTTGACAAAATATTAAATTTATTTTAAAAGGTAAAATTAATTAATTGAATTAATAAAAAACAGAAATTAAAATAAATAAAATTGTATTTAAAATAAAGATACTTTAACGTTAACATTAATGAATATGATAACATTGAAATGAAAAAATACTAACAGAAAATCCTTTGTATGTATACTAATTAAAGGAAATGAGTATGTGTATTTTGTTTGGGACCAAAATGCGCATGCTTATTTTTCTTTGTCTTTATATATACTAACTAAAGAAAAAGTGCAATTAGGACCAAAATGTGCATGTGCATTTTATATTTTGTACAAATCTTCCAACTAACACTTTAACAAGGAGATCTTTTGAAAGATGAGATCTTGATTTAAGATCTTTCTTCAAGATTATGCATTATAGGAGTGTTCATCGGTTCATGTTAATCCGACGAACTCGGTAAACTGAAACGTACCAATTTGGTTCGGTGTTTTTACTTGATTGGATTTGGACCCAATTCAAATTAACTATGTTTGATTTGGTTTGTGGTTTTCAGATTTCAAAATACTGACCCAACCTGAACAAACTCAAAAATATATATATATATATATATTATATTGTTATTATATATTTATTTTATATTTTTAAATTAGTAAATTTTTAAGTTATTTTATATATTTATTGTTAAGTTGTATTGTATTATGTTGTTTGAATAGTTTAATTTGACTAATTTAGTATATATAAAACACTTGATATTTTGTTACAAAATTATGAATTTAGTAAACTAATGGATTTGGTTAGTTTCAGGCATAAAATTATTTTTTTACGATTTAAAAAAAAGAAATCATTTTTTTAATTTTTTGATCGGTTTTTTTTGAACCTGAACCAAATCAACCTGATTATCATTGGTTCAGGTTAGGGAAAAAAATTCCAGAAAATTGAGTCAACCCAACCCAATTAAAATTAGTTGGTCCGGCTTTTATTTTCCCTCAAAACCAAACCAATATGAACCGCAAACACCCTTAATGCGTTAAAGATGCCCTAAGTATTCTTGTATTTGCAACATTGTTAAATGATAATGTTTTGTGTTGTCTCTATCCCACATATTAACTATATGTCTGGAACAAGTTTCTGTTGAAGTGAACCCAGCTCTTGTTTGCATTGCCTTGTATTACTACTTCATTTGAAGTATTATTCTCTTGGCCAAATGTAATGGATTACTTTAAGACTTAAAAGTTTTTCCATAACCGGAACATACGTGCAGCGTAAAAGGAGGGTTAGGAAAGGAGGCTCTGGTTCAACAATTTCTATATTGAGAAAAGAGTTACGAGAAGGAGCCTTACTGTCCCTTCTTGGAGGTTCTTCATATATGACTTCCTCCAATGCGGAGCCTGATCCTCTGTTATCATCATTTATGTTTAACCCTGCGGTAGCTGATGAGTCCGTGAGTGTACCTGGTCCTTCCATTGAAGATGCCCTAATAAAAGAGAGCTCAAAAGATGATTTCTTGGAAAGGTATGAATGTTGATATTCGTCTTCGATTCCACTTTGCTTTGTTTCAGAAATGAATGGGATTTTTTAGTATTGGGTTCATGCACAGGTGCTATAGGTTTTCATACTCTGTATGTGGGGTTATACTCGTGGCTTTTCTGTTTTGTGAAACAACTCGTGAAACATTGTGAGAGTCCGGACACCGGAGGAGTGATGCCTTGGTTTCAGATGATTTAAGCTGTTATATGATTATTTTAGCATCGTATTATACTGATTCAAAACCCTTCATTTCTTTTCTTTCTAAACTACTCCAAAACTACTAGTCTGACAATAGTGGTGTATGGCTACAGAAAACCTCAGCAATTACAGCTGTCAGAAGAGGACCAAATAGAGAAGGCTCGAAGATTTGAATTCGTGCAAGGCCTTTTGATGTCCACCATTCTTGATGATAAATTATGACTGCATTTGTAGCTCGTATGCTATTATCGTGTTAGGAGCAGAAGCAGTAAGCACGAGAGAGAGAGAGAGAGAGAGAGAAAGTTCAGAATGATACAAAGTGGCAATAGCTACGTTGGATAAATATGTAATGTGTCTATAGTTATGTTCATAAAATGCAACTTTTTTTTACATATCTATCCTGCTTGTATTTTAGTTCCAAATAATCAATGGAGAAATAAAATTCGTTTTTTAAGAGCAGGGGACCATGGGCGCTGTAGAATTTATAATTATAGACCATTTTTCTTTTTGGTTTTTAAGGTTTCTGCAAGACTTTGTAGATGTTCCATAAAAAGGTTAAGGCCTTAAGGGTAGCGTAGTGTCAATTTGAGCTAGTCTTCCGCGCCAATTGGTTGAATTTTTGTTGTTTGAAGAATGTAGTGTCATGAGAACTGTGTAAAAAAATGTGTTAGATAGTATTTTTCTGTTATTTACCCTGCATAATTGGTAGATAAGTTATTAAATATTTTTATATACAACAGATTGTAAGTATTTGATTAAAATTTTATTTAATATTATTAATATAAAATTTTATTTCGCATGATAATATTTGGTATATTATATTGATAACATATTTTTCGTTTAATTTACTGGAAGTGTAATGAAAAAAGGAGGGGGGAGAGGACAGGTTTTGAAAAACAGATTTAAACAACACAAATTCTATTAACGCGTGTTTAAATTAATTTACTGTAATGCTGTTCTTTTACAACTTTCTAAAAAAAGAGCTTTAGGAAAAATTAATCAATTTCTACACGTGTACATTGGAAAGGAATACTTTTTTATACATGGAAAGAATACTGTTCACGTGAGTTTTTGTTTAACTTCGTCGAAAGTTTAGAAATGGTCAAGGTTATCAAAATATACAAAATCTGTATAACAAAAGTGGTTTATGATGTTAAATGAAAGGTTATGATTTAGTGAAAGTGAATATTAATTAAATATTTTGAGAAAAGAAATGATGTGGAATTAATGAATTGATTATAGCAAACATATAAAATCAAATTATTAACAAAATGATTTCGATTTTAGTTTTATTCATATATTTTAAAATTTTAATCTTTCCTGATATTTTACTAAATATTACTATATTACAGTTAAAAGTTATTTCTATGCTGTTTACAAACCAGTTCAATGTAATAAAAACTGAAAAATCTAATCGAAAATTAAATAAATAAAATCTGAATAAAATATAATTGCCATAGCAGCCCTTGGTTATTAATGTCAGAGGTGTTCCCCAAAATTCTCTCAAATTTGCTAAAAATCCTCTTAACCGCTGAATACAGTGAAATTCCTCTTAAGAAAAGGGACGTGAAATAAATTCATTAGGATAATCCATTTCTGAAATATAATATGTTAGTCACAGACTTTTGTTTTACATTGTATTCATAGGACAACCAAGTCATTCTATACCGCTTGTCACAACATAGGTGGGTCAGTTTAAAAATAAAGCAATTAAAATATAAGTTTTATGTCCACTAATAAAAAAAATTATTTGTCATTAATTTTTATTTAATAAATTCAAATGTTAAACAAAAATGCTACACATGTTGATAAACATGACTTTATATAATTGATATATAATATATATTTTTTAAAGTTTTCCTTAAGATCTCGCTCATAGTTAGATCATCCAGCAACATAGGAAGTTACATCTAAAAATAAGGATTGTACTCCATGGTCTGTACAAAATTAGACTGTGCCTAGTAAAATGTGTATTTCTAACAGTTTTTGTTTCTTTCTTTTGAACTTTTTTTTTACTATTAAGCAAGTCAAAGGAAAGAAGCAAAAACTGTTTAGAGGCTTTGCATCCTTCTAAAACAGAAGAGCAAAATCTTGTAATATGAAACATTTCATTACTACTACTCTTCCCTTCCCTCACTGAGTAGTAACTCCGAACTAAAATGATCCTGACATGACAGGACTGCGTAAGCTGGGATTTGGGGTTCAGCTTAAAGAGAAGTGTTCATCTCTAATATGGATAATGGGATATAAAGTAATTGTAATCAGGATGGTTAACTTGCAATAGCCTAATCCAATTATCAGCAGCTTGTAACAGAGAATTGGCTTTTTGACCTTCAGAAACCCCATCAGGATCCCAGACAGAAGCTTTCAACTTATGAAAGGCAAGCCCAAAGATTGGCAATGATAGCTTGGATGATAAGTCTCTACCTCTTGAACAAATATGAAATCCTTCATTATTTGGACCTTATACAAATAACAATGTTATAGTTGATACCCTTAAAAATATAAAACATTTACAAACTAAATAAATTAGCAAAGCCAGCAATACATACTTTTCAAAGCTGTTGATAGGGAATGGAAGGTGAGGAAGCAGGCACTCTGGCTCTCTAGTGTGGGACCAGTAGGTATTCCTTATAGTGGGTACCTTTATAATACATGCAGGAACAGATCATTTTAGATTAGTGAGTATCATATGCATTATACAACCCTAAGAATATCATTAACCAAAAGGATGGAATAAAACATACCAAGCTAAAGCAACCCAACTTGCAGGGGAAAGATTGTTGGGAACAAGGCACTAAAGGCGAGAAAAGAGAAATAAACAACACTAAGAAGTATTTGTTTTGGTGTATTTGTAAACCTTACATAAGCTTGCTTGTATAGCAAAGTAAAGAACACCATCTCACAATACTAAACAATGTGGGACTAAAAATCATACTACAAAACTTAATCAAACTACAAAACTAACAATTCTCCCACTTGGAGTTTGATTATCACTTATTGTAGTTGCCTTCATCATCAATCATTCTTGAAGGCCAGTTGAGACACTGCAAAGCCTCAACTTCTCTGTTGTGACACCTTTGTCAACAAGCTCCCACTTGCTCACATCTGTGGTTTGACATGCTTCTGAATAGTCTTCAGACTGGTGCATGTAGATCGCCTCATCTAGATCTCTATGAAAAAATGGAGTCTTCACATCTAATTGCTCTAGGTAGAGCTTCTCACTAGCCACAATACTTAACACAGGCCTGATAGTATTGAGCTTGACAACTGGAGCAAAGATTTCAGTGTAGTAAACTCCTTCTTTCTGCTAAAATCCTTTGACAACCAGTCGGGCCTTGTATCGCTTGAAACCATCATGGTCTTCCTTCATCCGATACACCCATTTATTGCGAAGTGCTTTCTTTCCCATAGGTAACTCAACTAGTTCCCATGTCTGATTGGAGATCAAAGACTTCATCTCGTCTTTCATAGCAAGCTCCCACTTGTCAGCGTCCATGGTTTGACAAACTTCTATATAATCTTCAGGTTCCCCTCCATCAGTCAGCAACATGTAGTCTATATATCTCCTGTTAGGCACATGAGGCCGAGAGGATCTTCTCAATACAGGAGTTAGAGTAGGAGGTTATGATTGCTCATTGTTCTCTTTATTTGATTCATCTGGCTGAGGACTCCTCAATTTAGGACTTTCTGGGATATCTTCCACCTCTACATAAACTGGTCCACTTGTTTCTGGGTTGCTGGTACTAGTATTATTCATGTCCTTGTACATCACTTTTTCATTGAAGATTACATCTCTACTGCTGATCATCTTTTTGTTTTCATCATCCCATATGCGGTAGCCAAACTCATCTTCACCATAACCAAGGAAAGTACACTTCTTTGATTTTGGGTCAAGTTTGTTTCTGCCGTGATCACTGATGTGCACATATGCTACACAACCGAAAAACTCTAAGATGTGATAGTTTTACCTCTTTTCCGCTCCATACCTCTTCTGGTATCTTGAGCTCCAATGGTACCGATGAACTTCGGTTGATCAAGTAAGCTGCTGTGTTGACTGCTTCTGCCCAAAACTGTTTTGGTAAGCCTGACTGCACACGCATACTTCTGGCTCTTTCAGTCAATGTTCGATTCATACGCTTTGCTACACCATTGTGTTGAGGCGTACCTGGCACGGTTTTCTCCATTCTGATTCCGTGCTCATAGCAAAACTTCTTGAATCTGGTGTCTACATATTCACCACCATTGTCGGATCTGAGCTTTTTAATCTTCAATTCTGTCTCATTCTCTACCATAGCTTTCCAAATCTTGAAAGCTTCAAATACTTCAGACTTGTGTTTCAGAAAGTAAACCCATACCTTTCTGGAGTGATCATCGATAAAAGTTACGAAGTATTGCTTCCCACCAATGGAAGGGACAGTCGTTGGTCCCCAAACATTAGAGTGGATGAGCTCAAGCCTCTCTTTCTTTGGGGTTTTTCTACTTGTCTGGAAGCTGACTCTCTTCTGCTTTCCAAGTATACAGTCTTTACACATATCAATTTCTACTGACTGAAGACCTGGTAATTTTCCTTTTGAGTGCATGACCTTCATCCCTTTTTCACTCATATGCCCAAGTCTTTGGTGCCATAAATTGGGACTTTTATTTGTTGCAACTGCAATCCAATAACATGTTCCTGCTGGCTTGTAAAGAGTACCACTCTTTTTGCCTCGAGCAATTGTCATCGTACCTTTTGAAATCTTCCAATCATCACCGTGGAAGATTTTCGTGTAGCCTTCACTAGCTAATTGACCCACTGAGATTAAGTTCTTAGTCAGGTCGGGAATATATCTGACATTTTTCAATTACCATACAGACCCGTTTAACTTAATCTTTATTGCACCTTTACCTACAATCTCACATGACTGCTCATTACCAAGGTAAACCTTACCAATTCCCAGGAACATAATTCTCGAATAGTTCCTTTTGTGGGGTAGCATGAAAAGATGCTCCAGAGTCTAATACCCAAGACTCCTCTTTATCTTCAAGAGAGCATATCAACACCTCATCTTCTCTTGAGGTGGAGGCAACGTTTGCTTCGCCCTTTGCTTCTTGACTCTTCCGTACACTCCTACACTGGTTTTTGTAGTGCCCGGTTTTCCCACAATTCCAACACTCGATCGTCTTCGAGTTTTGGGAACTACGATGATTTCTGGGCTTGGATCGTCTCTCCTTTGATTTGTCGCGTCCGCTTTCTTTGGTTGAACTTCTTCCTCTTGACTCTGTATGCAATACTAAAGAGGTTGATGGTTCACCCGACTCTCTCCGCCGGATCTCTTCACTGACAACCAAGTTTTGAACATCATCAAATCTTAACTTATTGCTTCCCGATGAGCTACTCACAGCCGTGACCGTATCATTCCAACTTTCTGGCAGAGAAGAAAAAAGTATTAAAGCCCGTATTTCCTCATCGAACTCAATCTCAACTGAACTCAACTGGGTTGTAACAGTGTTTAGTTCATTGAGATGATGTGCCACCAAAGCACCTTCAGACATTCGCAGATTGAACAATTGCCTCATCAAGTGAACTTTGTTTGAGGCTGATGGTTTCTCGTACATGTTGGAAATATCCTTCATGAGACCTGCTGTCGTCCTTTCTTTTGCAGTGTTGAAAGCAACATTACGAGATAACGTCAATCGGATGGCTTCGAGAGCTTTTCTGTCTAGAAAGCTCCACTCATCCTCCTTCATAGCTTCTGGTTTCAGGCCTGTGAGAGGTTCTTGCAAGCCTTTCTGATACAGATAGTCCTCTATTTGCATCTTCCAAAAGCCAAAGTCCGCACCATTGAACTTTTCAATCTTCATCTTGCCTTCGTCTATTGCCATCGCTCCTACTACTTTTTGAAGAAAAGCCCCCACTGGTTCTCTAGACTGAGATCCCCAAGAACAAGAGAAAAATTCTTTTATGATGTGGAAGATCAGACACAACTGCAGCCACAAAGCATACTAAGAAAATTTACTCTAACCAAATCTTTTCTGATGCGGAAGATCAGACACTGCTGCAACCGCAGAGTATACTAAGATAATGGCTCTAATACCACTTGTTGGGAATAAGACACTAAAGGCGAGAAGAGAGAAATAAACAATACTAAGAAGTATTTGTTTTGGTGCATTTGTAAACCTTACATAAGCTTGCTTATATAGCAAAGTAAAGAACACCATCTCACAATACTAAACAATGTGAGACTAAAAATCAAACTACAAAACTTAATCAAACTACAAAACTAACAGCGATCACAGCTCCGGTATGTCCTCAGCTCAGGAAATTGATGGGCAAGGTTAAAAATCTGGAGGCAATAAGAAATATGAATCTATATTAGGATTGGAAAGCAACATAATCTTAAGGTGGAACAGAACCAGGAGTTATAAGGTTTGAAGGGAGAAAATAGGGAGAAAGAGGTTACGAGTTTGACTCTTCCTACTAAAAACTAATATTCATTCGGATGGTTAAAAATAGGTGAAACTGAACCAAAGGATAATGATCTTGCCTTATCCGCTAATGGCTTGCGATTATAAGGTATCTCATGCTCAAAATATTCGAATATAAGCTGGCCAGGTGGATTGCAGCTCTCATTGTCATCACTTGATGAACACATTAAAGGTTTTTGTGAAACTCTCTCCAAACTGTGATTGGTTGTATCTGACAAGTTTGGTTGGTTCCAACTGCCATGAACATTCATTGACCCTCTTTCATGACAATAGCCACTGCTGCTGTCACTGCTTGTCTCTCTAGCTGATTCTGAGTCACTCTCCTGATTGGATCTCCTGTGATGCAACAGAAATGAGAATGAAACCATTCATACATACCAAAAATAAAATGTAGTATGCCATGTTTTGTAATTCAGCCTAATTGGCAACCTGATGCATAGAAAAGGGTAGAAAATAATTTCCTATCATTTGCAAAATAATATAGCACTCTCCTTATTGAAATTCCTGGTATCTAAATGATCGTGGTTGTCATTATAAATTTATTATAGGTTAAACATGAATCCTATTGAGTAATTTAGATAATGCTAGCAATACTAAATTACTAATTACAGGGAATAGAAGAAATTAGTTTCAGAGTGACACCTGATTCAGTATTATTAACATAGTTTTCCACGGAGCTCTGTAGTGTAGACAGTCACTCTAACATGTGATAAACTACATTAAAAAGATAAAGTAAAATGGCAGTACCCATATTAACTATAGTCCTAAATCAGTTTAGTTTAATAGCTCAGAGCAACAGGAGCAAATTTATGTTATGTTTTTTATGTTTGGGTTACCGATCATATATCCTTGATCCATAGGTTTGTTATGGTAACTCCAAATATATGGAAAAAATAGTATGGGCTTGTTTGCAAAGATTATAATATAAATTTAGCAAGATATCCAATACAGGCCGCTTAATGTCTCCTCCAGCTAGCTTGAACTTGTGAGAGTTTCACCTTAACTTGGAGCATGTTCCGTATAACATGCTAATGAAATCTCCATAGCACAATAATTTGAAGCAAAGCCAGAAAAGAGATAATCACGCTAGTGTGTGTAACCTTTAAAATTCTTAGGCTTAATGGCACATAAGCACATTAAAATTTTTGAAGCCTCTTGATGATGCTGGATTCACACACATGCATGCGTGCAAGCACAGAAATTTCTAACGTCCACCCTTTTTTGTACAAAACGGAGGTTTCTTTTGTCGTAAAAATAGCTAATATATGAATTTATTCATAAAACAACAAATAAAAAATGGTAAAGAAACATTCTACAGAGGAATTAAAAATTGAATTTTAAACAAAAAGACTTATCCTCATTAGACTATCTGATTTTTATCATATTTGATAAATTAACGGAAATATTATCCTATAACATTTCTAAAATTCTACGCATACTAATTCATCTTTTAAAAAATAATTATTTTTTATTTTTTAATTTAATAAGAACAGTCAAGTTCTCTTTCATCATTAAATTTTCTTTAGCATTCTCTTTCTTTATTAATGGCTTAAAACCAACTCACTAAAAAGTCCTCAAGACTTAACTTAAAATGATACTTTTAGTTCAAAACATAACGCGGAAAATATTAAACCCAAACCCTAAATCTTATATTAGGGGTACAATTGCAATATGCCAATACTTATTTTTATTCAGTTTAGTCACCCTTGTCAAAATAATCAGGCGGTGATGCTATTAAAGCTGAAGCATATTTTGTGAGTTGTGAGTTGTGTCAACAATTTGGAAAGGAGAGATGTTGAATTCAATTTATATGCATTGTTAATGTACAACTATTTTACATTACAAGATCAAGAGTCTTGAATATGTAACCATCTAAGGAGGCTTGGTGCTTAGGCTCTGATGATCAGCTTCAAACCACTAAAGGGAACATCAAACCAAAGTTATGATTTACAAGGTCCAAAATCCTTGTTCAATCATGTTTTAACACAAGTAGCAGGACAACAAAGTACAAACCTCAAGTTATGAACACAAACGCAGAATAAGATGCAGAAACATAACTGCAACAGACTATGGATAAAGTAAAAAAGAAGGCAAAACTAAAACTAAAACTAAAAATGCACCATCAAGTAGTAGTAGTAGAAGAAAGAAGGGAATGGAAAAAGTGGAGGTATATATAGGTTAGTTGCCAATCTCATAAAGGGAAAGGTTCCCACTCTACATCGCTATAGTTGGGCACATCAAACCCTATATTTCAACCCAGTTTGGTAACCTTTAAAAACAAGTTCCCGCCCAAATCAATTCAATCATATTGTTAACTTATATTCCTCTCTTTACACTTCAACCATTATAAATTTTAATCAATAACTCAATCTTATTATTCTTATATCTCCTTTAAATTTCTAAAATGAAGTTTTAGGGAGTAAAATTATTTTTAAAGATAACAAAAAATGTAAATTTTCATGTGATTATACTTTATTTAATTCTATATATGCTTTAAATAAAATAAATTGTTGTAAATAGTATATCTTTTCAATATTATTCTCAAATAAAATTAATTTTTTGATATTGTTCTAAATTATACGAAAATATAAAATAATAAAACTTTACTGAAATTAAATAAGGCTTTCCCAAATAATCACTTTAGTTTAAGGAGACTTGTAACTTTACGTAAGACAGTGAATAATAAAGTAAAATGATATTTTCTTCTTTTAAATATATAAATTTTATTATTTTAGTTCATAAAAATTTTAAAATTATTTTGGTCAGAAAAAGAAGCCAAAGTCTTTGCAATTAATATCCTCTATAGAATGTCATTCCAGGAGTCAGTTAGCCAACAATTTTTATTATTTTAGTTCGTAAAAAAAATAATTTTCATTATAATTTTTTTATAGGCAATTTTTTTCACTTTGATTAATTATTTATTATAAATCTAGAACCTCATTATTATTTTAGCTCGTAAAAATATTTATTATCATTATTTTAGTTTGTAAAATTGATATTTTTCATTAATTTTTTCTTTTATCTTCTGTGTCATATGACTTGATTCATTATTATTTATCATTTATTTTATTTTTTTTTATATTTTAAAAAATATCAAATTAGTATTTTTTAAAATTTTCTATTTGTTGTGATTCTAATTTTAAATACTCAAATATGAAATATCAACTTTATATATAATAATAATAATAATAATAATAATAATAATAATAATAATAATAATAATAATAATAATAATAATAATAATATTTTATTACAATTGTTTTCTGTTTTTCTGTGTTGAATTTAACTTTTTATATGTGCAATGAATTCATTACAATTTTTTCACTTTCGTCGTCCCTTTAATTATAAGTTATTCATTTAAATTAAAATAATTTTTATAATGGAGAGACACTTTCAATACATTGACTGGCGGTGAGTAATACGTTATTACTAATAATTAAAGACTTGCCTAATATTGAGATCCAACTAATAGAATCTCTAAACACCAAAACATCCAATTAAAAGGAATTACCCATTGAACAAGATGAAGATATAAATGACGTAAGGAGGATTACGTTTTATATATTTAATCGTCTATATATAAAGTGTCATCAAATTAATTGCACTCTCCTATCAATATTATAGTCAATGTTTTAAAATTAGATCAATAATCAAAATAGTAATAAAATTAGTTTACAATTCACCCGTTTAACTATTATTGAATTAGTGGTTAAAGAATGATTTAATCAATCATAATAAAATAATATTTTTTTTAATTTTTAACGTATTATAGTAGTTATACTAAATAATATCATGATATTATTTAATATTAAAATATAAAAACATCATAATATCCTTAGATCATAACAATATAAAAATTAAGAAGGTAATTACTAATGAAAATACATTTTAAAAGATTATATAAATATAGAATATATATATATATATATATATATATATATATATATATATTATTTTTTGATAATGTTATATTTTCGTAATTCTTCATGATTTATTTTCATAACAAGGTTGAAAATGTTATATTTTCATAAAAATGAGAAAATTTATTTTCTACCCCACTATAATTTTATTTTTATTTTATTTTTAAATTTCAAAGGTATTCTTAAAAATACTAAAAACTAACAATTTTTTTAATATACTAAGAAATGTCATTCTCATGTTATATTATTAGAAATAACATTAATTATTATAATATAAAATATAAAAATATTTTAATTATTTTTCACAAAATATCCTTAAATAAAGTTGATGAAATATATTAATTGCAATATTTCAATGGTACATTATCTAATATTCCCTCTTTATAAGCTCTTAGAATGATATGATGGAGCAAGAAAAACAACTGTAAATTGTAAGTTTTGTTCCTAGTAGTTTTAAACTAAAAATTAGTGTCACTCATAAAAAAAAACTTATAAACTCTTAAAAAAAAATATAGTGTTCTGTAAAAAAAAAAAAAAGAAAAAAAAAAGCATAAACTAGATTGAACTTAAAGAGGTCAGCTTCTCAAAGAGATTTTTCAGTGAAGGCAAAGGTTTACCGTTTTATCAAAGTACAAGACTTCTCTAGAGATTTTTCACTCAAGACAAAGGTTTACCGATAAAGCTTAATGGTTTAGATAGAGTTTAGCAATTCACTTCTTGCTTAATATCTTGTGTGAAGGTGTCTCTCGTATATATTGGAAGGCTTGGAAATTAAAGCATGTGTTGTCTTGCAACTTCAACCTTCCTTTACCTAATATTTTTAGAAAGAGAAAATATTGTTTGAAGCATCAAATATCTTTTACCAACTAGTTATTTTAGATGACTCAATCTATCATATGATAAAAAATATAATTTATTTTCCTTTCTTCTACAAAATTTCTTATAGTAGATTGTTTTTTAATTAAAATCATACATTTTTATTTTCTTTAATTTTTTTATATTAACTTAAAATTTTCTAATGAAGACATCATTTGATGGTTAATTTGAGTGATAAATTAGATCATCCCGTGAACATATATATATGGGAGAAGCGTCTTATGGTGTTGTAGAACGTTTTTGATAACTAGTATTTATAGGTATCAAATGATAACATCCTTATAGTAGTTTATACTATATTATATATATATATATATATATATATATATATATATATATATATATATATATATATATATATCTTCGTCTAACAATTGTTATATCTGTGAAGCTTTGTGCTCTATCTTTGTATTCAATATAATATTTTTTTTCTATAATTTTCTTGTATGATTTTTTTAGACTTTGCCAAGTTGTTTTGTGAGTTTCTTACCAAACCTCAACAAGTGGCATTGTTTATATGAACAAAGCAATTCAAGAAAGATCAGAGTCATGACAACCAAGTTTGATATTGACAACCAAGTTTGATATTGAGAAATTCTTCGAGAATAACAATTTTGGATTGTGGAGATCAAAATGGAGGTCATCTTAATGCAAAAGGGTTGTGTGAAAATGCTGAATGAGAAGGTGAATATGTCACAATCTTTAACGTAGCAGGAGAAGAAAAATGTGATTGATAAAGTTAAAAGTACCATCATTTTGTGCCTTGAGAAAAAATTACTATACTTATTTTTTAATTGTCTATATGTTTCAGTTTACCTTCTTGTACATGCTTTCATTTCTAAAAAATAAATTAAAATTTATAATATATTTTTAAAAAAATTATCAATAATTAAAAATCAATTTATATCATATTTAAATTTTTATTATGAATTTAAAATATAATTTCTAATTTAAAACTTTCAATCAATCACACATTATTGTTAAAATGATTATCAACATTAACATAATTTGTTTTGGATAAATAAATGCTAATGGCTACTAATTGAGTCTGTTTTGGTTGTAGATGTGTTCAAATTCATGATCTTTTACTTTTTATTAGATCATATTTTGACTTTGTCTTTGTCAATATACTAAACTTATCATAAATTATATGTTATTATTAGATCACAAATTCTTTAGGATATATCTTATAAAAATATCTTTATAATGTTAGTACATGACTAATTTATTTATTTATTTATTATAAATTTTAATTATAATATAATTTAGATATTATAAAATATTTAATAAGTTTAATTAGTATGCACTATGAGTGTAAAATGTTTTAAACTAACATTGAATCACAATTTTTTATTTACGATAAATTTATTAAATTAAAAATTGTCATATAAATAAAGAGTTATAATTAGTATGTATGGTTATTAAAATGTTTTATACTGATATTGAATCACATTCTTTTATTTATGGTAAATTTTTTGAATTTAACCATTGCCATATAAATAAAGAATTATGATTAAACATTAGTTGTATACTAACTAAACTCATAAATATATATAAGAGTTTAATTATTATGCACTTTTACACTAATATTAAATCACAACATTTTTTTTATGTTAAGTTTGTTGATTTTACTAATTAATATTTTAAAAGTCATATAAATAAAAAATTGTGATTGAATATCTTTCTAAAAATCTTTTACCCTGTCAATACATACTAATTAAACTCTAAATAAAGTTATATGATAATTTTACACGGTAAGTAATTAAACTCATATTTAATTATGATATATTTAAAGGAGGAGATGTTAACTTAGTCCAAGAAATTCATTTGTTGTAATAATTATTTGTGTTTTTTTAGTTTAAGGATGGTAATAAATAATTAATTTTAATTATTAAGTTTTAATTTTGTAACTACGCAGTATCATATTTTGTGATAGAAAAATGTGAAGAATAAAACAATTTTGTTTTTCGAAAAAGTAATTAAATTTTAAAAAAATAATTTACTTTACTCCCCAATTTTTATTATTTAAAATTAAACATTTACCCTGTAGGTGAAGAATTTGGTTTGTATTGGTTTTTAGTAAATCATAACCCTGTATTTGGTCCCGCGGGCGTTCTATCCACAATATTTCGTCCACGCTAAAAACCCGCTGCAGTTATATTTTATGTTTGCATTTTACTTACAATACAAAGAGTACACAGTTTATGAGGTTCAGTTTCTTTGGATGCTTCAAGTTCACAATCTTTGACTATTTTCAAATTTTTCCTCAGTTTCACCTTCAAATTTATTATGCTTCTTAGTTTCTTTTTTCAAGATTATTGATTAAATTATACAAGCATTATTAGATATAGGATGCTAATCCTATGTTTTGTTATTACTATTTTATAATTAAATTATAATTGCTCTCACTAATTTTATAACTATAGTATTATTAATTATCAATTTTGAGTCAAAAACCGAGAATAATAATAGAGTATACGTGTATCTTAAGTGTGAAAATGCAAATACTTATATCTTCAAGATTGGATTCTTATCTTTACTAAAAAAAAAACGAAGATTGGATTCTTATTTACAAAATAACAATATGTTTGATTTTTTTTTTTAAATATGAAAAGCTACTAATTTAAAAAGTTCAGTCTATCAAATATAATCCCACTCACCTTCTATCAACTTGAGAAAAACATTTATTTCAGGATAAGGGATCCAACAGGATTTTAAGAGTCTATCTATACAGGAAAATTTAACAAATAATTTATTTATTATTTTCCACTTAACTACTTAAAGTCAAATTACTACCACAAATCCATTGATCAATATTATATATATAAGTAAATTATGATCATTGACTACTAAACTAGCTAATTAATTCCTGCATAATAATTTATCCAATTCCTGGACACTAAAGTAGCTGTAGCTAACTAGCTAGCTAGATAATCAGTGTGAGTCTGTAGTATGGTACAAAACCATGTGAGAAAGAATAATGTAAAAAAATCATGTTACAGAACTGAAATTACAATTGCATGGAGATTTGTCGGGGGAGAGAAATAAGAGAAAAATTAAAAATAACAGTACAATTGAGAATTCAAAATGCGTTTGATGAAAGTTTACTTTTTAAAAAAATATTACAGATACAAGAAAAACTTGTGAAATAATTATATATACCCTGTAAATGATCTCTTTGGTAAATATTATCTAAATTAATCTTAATTTTTGCGATAATCTAAAAGAACACAAACAGGGTCTAAAACCAACCTCGTATGAGTCAGTAACAAGCAATGGGGTTACGATGTCCAACTCCTATAAATACTAGGCTCAGCTCTGGTCCTAAACGACACAAGGCAACAAGCAATTTCATTAATTCTCCTTGTGTTAATTTCCCCTTATCATCATCATCATGGGTGTTTTTACTTTCGAGGATGAGATTACCTCTACAGTAGCTCCACCTAGGCTTTACAAAGCTTTGGTTAAGGATGTTGATTACCTCGTTCCAAAGACTGTGGAGGCCATCAAGAGTTATGAAATCGTTGAAGGAAATGGTGGCCCTGGAACCATCAAGAAGCTCACTTTTGTTGAGGGTTAGTGCATGCATATATATATATACATATACATCTAACTTCCTACTTCAACTTCCTCTCTCTCTCTAATCACCAAGCATTAATTATATAGCCTTGCCTTCATAAATGTAATCTTAATCTAACACTGAATTCATCCTGTGGATATTATAAACATACATTAATTGTAAAAAAAAAAATAGCAATGAAATAACTTCCTCCTGGTATCTCTAAAATTTTGTTTAATTGGTAGGCATTTATTAATATTTTTGGATAGATCCAACACTGAGAGACTAGTTGCGTAATTGTAATTAGATAAAATTATACAACAACTTTTTAAGTTAGCCTCTGCTAATTAATAGTCTCAAAGTATCATTCATGTCCTCCCTAGTAATACTAAAAGTGTGTATCTATGATCTCCAACAGTTCTAACACTTTTATAAATTTAAAAAAGTTATGTTAGTGGACAGTTTTATTGGTATAGGAAAATTATATATGTCATTTGGACAATATACTGTTAATTGGTACAATATTATGCTTTTAGTATGGTACATTAATTATACTGTTAATAATATAATATGTATATGCATAACTCTATAATATAGTGATTATAGTTTTGATGAAATAATTGATGATCAAACAAACAAAAAAAAGTTAATGGTGATGATATTTGTGACTGAGAAACCAATGGCAATGAATTACGTGTAGATGGGCAAACCAAGTACGTGTTGCACAAAATAGAAGCAATTGATGATGCTAATTTGGGATACAAATACAGCATCATAGGGGGTGTGGGGTTGCCAGACACAGTGGAGAAGATATCATTTGAGGCCAAATTAGTTGCTGGCCCCAGTGGAGGATCCGTTGCAAAAATCAGTGTCAAGTTCCACACCAAAGGGGATGCTAGTCCCAGTGAAGAGGAACTCAAGGGTGCCAAAGTCAAGGGAGATACTCTTTTCAAGGCACTTGAGGGTTATGTTTTGGCCAACCCTGGTTACAACTAAATCATAAAGACTAGAGTGAAGTGAATTGAAATGTGTTATTGCTTACACATGCCTTGGTTTGCTTCTTAGCTCTTATCCACTGTTCTTCATTTGCCTCCCAATGTTTTTCTCCTTTTCCTTTTGCAGAGGAATTATGCGATTCCATTACACGTGTATCTCACTTCATCAATAAATTATAATAACAAAATATGTTATCAGTACCATATCAAAACAAATTTTATGTTTAAGGAGATGAATCTTTAGAATATTGCAATTAATCAGGGAATATATAAATATAATACTATACTAGTTTCATATATGCTACAAAGGGTAGGTTGAAGAAGAGCTTGACTATACAAGTTTATACAGGACAGAATTTTTATAGCCGGGAAAAATTACAAATAAGGCTCCGTTATATATATGTATATATTATTTAGAATATAAATATAAATATGATACTTATTTTTATTAAAACTGTACATTTTTATTATATTATCAACTCGTTTGATCATGCACTAGTAATAAAAAAATCCAAAATTAGTATAGTCCTACACATCAATCATTAATTTTATTTTAATTTAATTATTTCTACTCAATTTTATTCCATTATACTCTATCAAAGCAAAAATAAAATAAAATTCAGTCATATATTTTTTAGTATAATACGCTATCAAAATAAAATAAAATAAAACTCCGACTAAAATGATCCTGACATGACAGGACTGTGTAAGCTGAGATTTGGGGTTCAGCTTAAAGAGAAGTATTCATCTCTAATATGTATAATGGGATATAAAGTAATTGTAATCAGGATGGTTAACTTGCAATAGTCTAATCCAATTATCAGCAGCTTGTAACAGAGAATTGGCTTTCTGACCTTCAGAAACCCCATCAGGATCCCAGACAGAAGCTTTCAACTTATGAAAGGCAAGCCCAAAGATTGGCAATGATAGCTTGGATGATAAGTCCCTACCTCTTGAACAAATATGAAATCCTTCATTATTTGGACCTTATACAAATAACAATGTTATAGTTGATACCCTTAAAAATATAAAACATTTACAAACTAAATAAATTAGCAAAGCCAGCAATACATACTTTTCAAAGCTGTTGACAGGGAATGGAAGGTGAGGAAGCAGGCACTCTGGCTCTCTAGTGTGGGACCAGTAGGTATTCCTTATATTGGGTACCTTTATAATACATGCACGAACAGATCATTTTAGATTAGTGAGTATCATATGCATTATACAACCCTAAGAATATCATTAACCAAAAGGATGGAATAAAACATACCAAGCTAAAGCAACCCAACTTGCAGGGGAAAGATTGTTGGGAACAAGGCACTAAAGGCGAGAAGAGAGAAATAAACAACACTAAGAAGTATTTGTTTTGGTGCATTTGTAAACCTTACATAAGCTTGCTTATAATTCTACTCAATTTGAGCTTGATATATAAGTATATAACAAATTTATAATTTACATAAGTTGTTTATCCTTAAAGTTTGACCAAAAATCATTTTTTTATCTTTGAAATAATTTGTTTTTTTTATTAACATTATTCGTTTATAAGCGTCGGTGTATTTAACTGTGTTAGATGTAAAATTGAAAATTGAAAGTGTTAGGATTAAAGAAAAAGTGATTTACGAGTACAAAAAAATTCTATCTATCAATGATTTTTTAATGACATTAGTTGGAGAAAAAGAACTTAAAAGTGAATCAAAGACTTAAAAGTGATTCATTTAAGGTGAATCAAGGACTAAAAAAATATTTTTAAATATCAAGCACCAAAAGTGATTTTTTGTAAAACTTAAAAATAAAAAACTTACTTAAGCCTGAATTTATTTTCTCTAAAGATGTTTATATACACACAAAAATATAAAAATATATATATATATATATATATATATTATATATATTAATTACTGGTTCACCATTTGCTACATATGTAGATCATGTACAATTCTTCCCACACACAGTGACACACACATATAAACATCCGTATCTATAAAAAAAAATGTTCATCACACTTAACTCCGAGCATTGATTTCATCACAATATATATAACATGATGCTGAGAAGTGTACATACACATGATTTCCCAATAAGGGAAATGCGAAAGAGACATGACATGATGATGGATTCCCCTATAAGAAGATGAAATCAGTTAGTTTTTCTATGCCACTACTTAAAAGCATCGAAAATATAGCTTTATTTCCCATTTGACATATGAAAGGACTCAACCCTAACTCCTCTAACATGTACAAAACTTTCAAAGTTTTACTAATAGGATTATATGATGACGTATTTAATTCATCCCATGATCATAGGGCAATATAGTCAGCATAGGATCTTAACATGACCTATTTTTACAAAAGGATCACCTAACATTTCATCACTTGCTTCATTCATGTTGCATCATCCTACAACTAAAATGTGTTTTTTTCTTTGAACATCAATGGTAATGGGTCAACTAAAAAGTGGCTTGTCATTCTGAAGCATTATAAATGGCAAAGCTGTTTGGGTGGGTTCGAGGCTGGTTCAGCAATATTCAGAAATGGAATTCGTCCATTAATAGAGAAAGGAAGGTTTGGTTGAAGTGTTTGGGGACCCAAATGAGCATTTTTTCACCATGGTCGAGTCTTTTTATGGATAGTTTTTGGCCGTGGATGAAGGAACAAGGTAGAAGAAGAGGCTGTTGCAACCTCAGTTCATGATATCATAAATTATATCCTTAGAGTAAGTATTGAGGGCCTGTGCTAAAACTGGTAGAGGATGAGCATGTGGAGCAACAGATAGGAAGTCTGAGACAGGTCAAACATGGAGGGGAAAATTTGAATTGAAAAACGAAAAGCAAAAAAGCTGTTACGGGACAGGTGAAACCAGCAGCACAGATACATGAGAAGTAAGGCTAAAAGAAGATAGTCCTCTCTCTTTAACATATAACATATAACATATAACATATAACATATATCAAATATTTTAACTAGCTTATAACTTTTTAACTAGCTTATGAATTCTATCGAGCTTGTAAACTAGTTTTATCACATAATGTTTTCTTATGTGATATGTTCTAAAATTTTCTTTATGAAGATTTGGACGATTAATCGATTAATTAATAGTAATTTCTTAAACTTTCTTCAGTTTTTGGATAATATATATGTCCATTGACCATTGCATTTACTGAAAATTGATGTGTTGCCGCTTACACAATTGGGTACGTATAAAATAAACCAAAACATAAGACAAATAAGGAACAACGAATAAGCAAGGAAATTGAAGAAAGAGCCATTGGTAGTGGTTTAGTGAGAAAAGACATAATGAAAGTTTATAAAAGAGAAATAAAGTATGCAGAAGTTGACGCGTGCACTAACTAGATTACTAGAATAATTTCTCACAGAAAAATAAAAGTGAATTGAGAAGTCAAAGCAAAATGACAGTACCTTGGAAGTGTCATCGACCGGAAAAAAAGATAGGTAAAGTTAATTAAAAAATAAACTACCAGTATCGATCAAATTTTTTTTGGTATGGTATTTGAGTAAATAAAATAGGAATGAAGAAAGTAGGAGAATCTCTCTCTACCTGTTTAGATATATAAAATTTTTATCATAATAAAAATATAATATTTTAATTAATCTAATATGTTTCTTAATATAGAATTGATTATTATCTATGAAGATAACATAACAACTTTTTTTTTTTCTCAAAGAATCCTCCTTATTTTATTTTGCTGTACACTTTTTAATTTTTATCAAACATTTTTTAGTCTTAATATGTTTAGTAAACAACTACTACAAATTAATTGCTCATTTCGTTTTATTCAACCTTCTTCCTTTCTCACTTTACCTTTTTTTTTTTTTTTTTAACTAGCAAAAACACAAGTGTTTGTATATTTATATTTATATTTATATTTTGATATGTTATAGTAAATTTAATATTTTTATTTAATATATTTTATAATAATATAATAGAATATGAATAATTCAGTGTGTCATTTTGCCTATAATATGATAGAATATATTTTGTTAATTTATATATATTTTTTGTTTAGGATTATATGATAAAAACATGTCAGATCATCCACAAATATAATAGATTTACAATGAATTTGAGAAATTGAGAGAGGAAAGAATTTGAATAAAATTCAAAATGTTGTTTTACCGGTGTATTTACATTTTTATTAAAAATATTAATGGTAAAAGGTATACAATCTATTAAAAAAACTTATATTTGTGAAAGTGGAAGAAATCATAAATATTTAGAAGGGTAAAATAGTTATAAAATGTGAACATTAAAAGACCCTATTTTCATTATATAATATATAATATATAATATATAATATTATAGATTATTGATTATACATATAGATTATAGATAGTAGAACAATTAAGTATATTGAATATAAATGTTTTAAAATAATTTTTTCTTAAGGTTAAAAGGTTGATCTAACGACAAAGTTTACATTTAGTCAAAGAGAGATTGTAGGTTCGAATCCCCCCGATGACAACATAATTTATTTTTTAATTTCAAATAAATATAAGGGTAGAATAAGTATATTGAAAAGCCAATATCAAAAGGGAGAATTCCTTTTATTAATAATATAGATATAAATTAATAATATGGATAATATAAAATATAGAATTTAATATAATAGATTATTAATTATACATATATATTATTTATACTATATATATATAAAGGTAATACCCTCTTTTCATTTACACTTTTGTTAATACCTATATTATCTTTATATCTAAATGTCAATTTTGCCAATAGATCTACCTTATAACCTTAAAAATAAAATTACTTTAAAATATTTATATCCAATATACTTAATTGACCTACTATCTATAATATATATGTATAATGAAAATCTATAATATTATATTTTATATTATCTATACTATTAATAAAGAGAATTTCTCCTTTCGATCTCCACTTTTTAAAATATCTAGTTTACCCTTATACTTATTTGAAAATTAAAAAAAAAAAAAAAATATATATATATATATATATATATATATATATATATATATATATATATTACATCTAAACCCACAACCTCTAACTCCCTAAATGTCAATTTTGTCACTAGATCAACAGAATAAAATTACTTTAAAACTTTTATATCCAACATCTATAATTGTTCTATTATCAATAATCTATGATCTATAACATATATATATATATATATATATATATATATATATATATATATATATATATATATATATATATATATATATATAAAATAAATGCACATCTTTGTATATTACCACAAATCAACTTTCTTTAAATATAATTAATATATGTTTTACTTTTTATTATAAATATTTTTAATAGAAATACGCATGAATGAGAATATGTTTAATTCTATTCCAACTCTCTTCTCTCTCTATCTTCTCAAATTCATTACAAATCTTATAGATTCGTTTCATACATATTTATTGATGATCCGACATGTTTCTATCATGTTAACATAAATAAAAAAACATACTAAACTAAAATTTGTACACAAAATGATACGGTGAATTATTTATATTATATCATGTTATTAAAAAATATATTAACTTAAAACTCTAAATTTTTTATAACATATTAAAATAGAAATGCGGACAATAGGACAATTAAGTATGTTAGATATAAATATTTTAAAAATAATTTTATTTTTAAAACTAAAAGGTTAATGTAATGATAAAGCTTATATTTGGAAATGGAAAAAATGTGAGTTCACTCTTATGACAAAATTATTTTTTAATTTTTAAATAAGTATAAGAATAAAATAAATATTTAAAAAATAAACATAAAAATAAAAATTTTCTTTATTAATAGTATGAATTTAAAAAATATAAATGTTTTCTCTCCTCTAGTTTTAATTAACAACAATATTTGAGCCAGTCTTAGTACTATCGATAGTGTCGTGTCAAGTTACAAAAAGTGAAAATTACAACTTACAAGTATAAAGTGTCACACCAAAGCAAGTATAAACCAATTTCTCTTTTTTGACGCAAACCTATTCTCAGTCCTCAAAACGACTAAAAGTCGACATTGAGTACCCAATTTCCAAACAAGGATGCTTAGTTAGATCTTAGAATACGTCGTTTTCTATAGAAGTATAAATATGTTTTATTTGTTTTTTTTTTATTTTCAATTAATATATATGATCAATAATTACAAAAATCATAGTAATTTTTCTTTAAAAAAATCGTGGTAAAATTTCAATAATTAAAAAATATTTTTTCATTTTCTAATTAAAAGGTTATAAAAATAGGTGAAGTGATTTTTTTATTTCTTTATGTTCTTAAAAGAGATTCTAGCAAAAAAAGTTCTTAAAAGATAAATTATATAAATTGAAAGGCAAACTGATGGGTGCAAACCGAAAAAAAAAAAATAGAAAATTAAAATTAGAATAGCCCAAGCTAGTGTACAGAATAACCAAAATATAAAATTGAACTTATTATCTTTACAATGAAAAAGTAAAATAATTTAACTGGGAAGTTCTTATGTATTTGAGCGGAAAAAAGTTAGAGAAATTTTTTTATCTATTTTATTGAATTCATAAAATTATATTAATATAGCCAAAATATACAAGGTTATGTTCCTCTTTGAAATTTTTATAATAATAAAAGTAAGAAAGTTTTAATGAAAAATTCTTATATAATTGGTCGAGAAATTTTTAGAAAAATTATTTATATATTTTATTTTAATTTTTCACTACCTTTTTCGGTTACTTTTTATTTTTTTTAAGTATAGCTTAATAAGAATAATATATATTTTTAAGTACAAAAAATTAATGGCTAATTCCTTGTGATTATATTTGTCGAGTCTTTTGATAAAAAATATGATTAAGAGAAAAAAAAAATCCTCCTGAGAGTGTGGTTTATGAGATTTTTTTAGCAAAACAATAATCACTATATTTAATAAACATTTTGTATCAATATTATAATAACTTGATTCCATAACCTTATCAATTAATTATTACATGTGTAAAAGTATCTCACTAATAGTTTTTATGGTGATTATTAACTAAAAGAAATATTCTTAGTAAGAATTGATGATTGGACGAGGACGGTGATTCTCTTTACTAACCATATTTTTTTTTATTTAAAATGTGAACTTATTATGAGATTATTAAAAATAAATTAAGAATTCAAATAAGTTTTGTTATTAATTAGAGTAAAAATTAATAAAAATTATTCAATCCTATATAGCTATCAAAATGGTTACCCATAACCCGATGAAATGGTCTTACTGAATTTAAGAAATTAAGATCATATGAAATTAAGTCTAAATAGATGAACTTGAAAGCCTTTAGGCCAATTTGAACTTGACAAAATTAAATCCATGTAAAAACAAACATATTTGAGTCCTACATTATTTATTTATTAAATTATATAAATTTGTAAAAAAAAGAGAATAGAGTTATTTATATTGAATTGAAGGGCCACTAAACCTGACTGAACCAGAATAAATAAGGTCATATTGAATAAGGGCCAAATATAGCAAATAACCTATTTTCAAATGACATGTGCGATGATTCACATATCTATCTATTTAGTAGTAATAATAATTATCACATAGATATATTATATTTTTTGTTAATAAATTTTTTTGACTTATAAAAATTATTAATTCTCTAATGTATTCACAATTTTATTACAAATAAGTAGTCTAATACTAACAATAATTCTTACTCCTTAACCATTCTTTACAGTTGAAACAGAAAGATCAATATCACACTCTTTGAATGCATTTATTTATTATAAATTGTGTATTGTAGTTTATTTAATAAACTTCATTTATAATTTTCAATATACCTTAACTAATAATAAAAAAAGGTATTAGAGAGTATTTTGTTGACAGTTTCCTTCCTCAAAACATGTCTGACGCCAGCAAAATATTAGTCTATTAAGGAAACACCCAACACAAACATTTTTCACAACACTAAACGAGTGCAGATGGGGCCAGCCAAGTGCCTTATAAAGCCAACCCTTTTCACAGTTCAGAGAACACACAGCAGCAACCAACACTAACATCTTGTCATAGTCCTTTGTGTTGATTTTTCGTCTTCATATCATGGGTGTATTCACTCAGGTTTATGATACCCCTGCTGCTGTACCTCCTACCAGGCTTTTCAAAGCCATGACATTAGATTTTCATAACCTCTTCCCAAAACTTGTGGATAACATCCACAGTATTGTATTCACAGAAGGAAATGGTGGTCCTGGCACCATCAAGAAAATCACCACCATTGAAGGTCAGTAAATATTCTTTTGATTCCTAGGAATCCGTGATTTACAATAAGTCACACATCTTTTTAACCAACTGTAATAAAATTCCTTATGATATATGATTTAATTATAATAACAATGTGTTGGGACGATTTCATAGTAAGGGAGTTTGAATAAGATTGTAATTCTAACCTTGTGATCATGCAGGGGAGAAAAGCAAGTATGTGCTGCACAGAGTTGATGCAATAGATGAGACAAAGTTTATATATAACTTCAGCATAATTGAGGGAAGTGGGTTGGGTGATACATTGGAGAAGGTATCATTCGAGAGCCAATTGGTGGAAGGTCCAAATGGAGGTTCCATTAGGAAGGTACGTGTCCAATTTTTCACCAAAGGCGATGCAACGCTTAGCGAGGAAGAGCTCAAGGCCAACCAAGCCAAGATCCAAGGCCTTGTAAAGCTAGTTGAAGGTTACCTGTTGGCAAATCCTGATTACTGAACCACTTTATAGTTCACAATTAAGAGCTTCCATGTCTCTGGTGCAAATTAATTATAAGCCTTTATGGATTTGCAGGCTCTGCACAAAGGGCTTCTATCATATCTTTTAAGTTTTACTTATCAATCGTATGTGCTTTCTTTTTTTATATATATTTTCTTGGGTTCTTGGCTAATATACATGTCCTTTTCATTCATTACCTATTACCTGTAAATCGATATCTCGCCGGCTTGCACGACTGGGTAGAACATTTATCCCCTGCAAATGACAGAGGCTAAAAACTAAATTGCTCTAATTTATCTAAAAATGCAATGAAGAGCTTAACAGTGATTTATTTTTTTTATATATATATTTCTTAAAATATTTATGGATATCCGCAGGTATTAAAAAAATCTGTAAGTATTTTTATAACGGATACTCGACGAGTTTTTAATAAATAAGAATAGTAAATTTTTGTACCAAGTCGAGTGATTGATAACTGCTACCTATGTGTTCCACGTCTGTTACCATTCCTAATTATGTAGATCTAGACTGAATATGATCCATCTCTACAAGAAAAACAAATTAAAGGATAAATTTCATATATAAATGTGGATAAGAAATTGATATTTATACATTTGTATACAATTATAAAAAATTAGGATGAAAGATGAATTTTATTTATTCTAAAACCAGAACTAATAACGTTTTGGTATAACTAAAATTAAATCACATATGCTAAAAAACCCTTGTGCTTTTTTATATTAATTTATACTAAAAACATATTTACATACTTTTAAATTTTCAAAATCAAAATAACTGGACAATCTTCGATAAGATAGTTTCTTATAGATTGTTTAAGTATAAGATATTATATTTCAATTGTTCATTTGGAGACCTATATAGTAACAATGTGACACTGTGAATTTCTTAAAAACATATCTTTTACAAGATCAGTTTCTTAATTTTTTTTATAAGTAGTTTTTTTAAAATTAAAACTTCTTTTAGCGACAATCAATTAATGTCTATTAATAATTTTATTTAAAACTCAATTAATTGAAAATAAAAATATCGAATAGAGACCTATTTACGTGACAACGTGAATTTCTTTAAAATAATAAGGGTATCTTCCGTCATACAATTTCTTGGAATTAAAACTTCTTTTTGAACACTAACCAATTAATTGTATAATGATTTTATTTCAAACTTAGTTTATTGAAAATAAAAGGATGAAAATTTGAGTTTGATAATCATGCATATTTTTATATTACAATATGTATAATTATCAAACTCTTAAGTTAACTTATGATTTATAAGTTTAAAAGTCTTTTTATTCATTGTGAGTTAATTTGGCAAAAAATCTCTTTTCAATAAACTTTAAATAGATTTTATATATATTTTATGTAAATTTTATAGACTCTTTCTTTATTATCAAGTGAATGAGTTGACAAATTGAAAAATTACACCAAAACATAATTATTTTTTGTTATTATATATATATATATATATTATTTTATTTTTAGAATTCAATATCTATATTTGATGTGTCATTATGAAACAAAAAAAAAAATCCTTCTTATTTCTAAGAATACCAAATTCTCATATTTTAACACCAAATCTTCTATGGGAATGCTCATGTATTATTGTTACATTTCAAACTTATTGTAGGATAATAATGTCTTATAAGACTTAGTTCATTTAAGTAATGTCAAATTATTTATTTATTATTTTAATTTATTATATTACTAAATGTTAATTAGTATGCTATTTATAAATATTTTACTATTATTTTTATGTTTAATAAACTCTTATAAGTTTAAAATTGGACTTTATGAAACATAGGTTTACATAAACTTTTGAATCTAACATGGAAAATAAACTGGAAATGTGCTTAGAAATTTGTGGTGGTTGACCGATGTATGCGTGTAAGAATGGTATTCGGACACAAGTTGACCAAGAAGTTTTATTTGCATTAGCATCTGTCAACTGGATCAACCATATTTCAATTGTCCCTTCCATACGTAGTTGAAGAACGGGTAAACTACCATTTTAATTATCAATGTGTAAAACCCCTCTTATATTAATATTTCAGAGTAGGAAATTTAATTAAATATTTTTTATATTATTACTTTAGTCGCATAACCTTACTTTTTTATTATCATTTAAGAATTAAGATAATGGGTTTGTTAACTTTAAACAAATTAATGACGGATTATATTTTCAGAATATTTATTAAATTTTATTATTTTCAGGAGATAAAAACTTACAGTGACTACAATTTTTAGAACCAAATTACTTATTTATTCTCAAATAATAAATCATCAATAGTATCCCTAAAATATTAATTTCTCTCAAATATTTTGTAAACTAAATAAATTATTAAAATATTCCTTTTTTACAAAGAAAACATAAATAATTCCTTAATTATTAAAAATCATCTTAAATTGCTCTTTAAGTATAAAAAATTATTTAAATATAATCTTTAGACGTTAGTAATATAGTATAAGAACTAACTTAATAAATACTTAAACTTTATATAAATGAAATATTCAATACTTTAAGAACTATTTTATATTACATATATTTAGAATTCAAATTAATCATTTATTCCATAACTAACGGCTCTAGCCACGAAGTGAGAGGGAAAGATATGTAGTGTTTTGAAGTTTTCTCAAATTAATTATATTACATGGTAGGATTTATTTAGTTTTTGTGCTTGGAGTTTTGATTCATGGATTTATAGTTGTGATTCTGCTTATTATCAATTGTTGATTTTGCGTTTCATATCATGCAATAATGAGTTGATAATTTCTGCTCTGAGATTATTAATTTATTGCTTACTAAGTTACTGCATATATATTTTTTCATTTTTTAAAAAACTTGTTAAGCCCATTTTGTTTGGCACAAACCATCAGAAAATTTGTAGTGTCTTGAAACTGTCAGGAAATGTTTCGAACTAGTAATATTATATTTTACTAAGTGATGATTACTATGTGAAATTAATGTTCCATAAGTCGTGGACTATCAGTGTGACTAATTGTTTAAGGGTGAGGTACTGTTTTTGCTGATTAATTAGTGATGATTTATTATTATTTTTTTTTTAAATTTGTTCACTAGTTGCAAGGCATAGGCAAGTGAACTAGTTTTGTGACAGTAAGAAATGATCGGTATTGCTGATGAGAAAATGAAATTTCATTATAGCAAGTTGTTATCTAGTCTTGTTGTAGTTAAGTGAACCTGATGATCTTTGGTTTAAGAATGAAGTTTCCCTACAGTGAACTGTCACCTTCACTATAATGAATTAAGAAAAAAAAAATGAAAAATCAGAAAATGAAATTTTGTTACTGTGATAGACCAAATCATCATGATAGAGGTACGTAAATTATTTTTTAGTTTTTTAATCCAAATTTATGTGCGAATAGATATTCCAATGGAAAAATTGATTGTTATGCCACTGATCAATACAATCTGTATTCGACATCCAATTACTAATGTTTTTCCTCAAATCCACAATAATCAAAACCCTAACTATTGTCATTAATATATGATTTCTCAACAAATTGAGCTTAAAATCTAACTTACCCTAATTAATTTCTTATGCCAAGGTGAACTAGATTTCAAATTCAAGTTTAGAGGATTTTAAACATATATATTAGGTACATTCCTAGCACCTAAGCCACGTACTTTTTTATTTCAAATCTACATATAATCTCAAGTTTGAAATCATATTAATATTGAATTCAATTAAAAAATATAAAGGATTGGAGACTTGAGTTCAAACATGAAATTAGATGTAAAAATTGATATTATACCTCAATTTAACAGTTTAGGATAGGCCTCGATAATGTTGATCCATTAAGAACTCTTGCAAATGGAGGTTATTTAGTTTTATGAGATGGAATTATGTAAGAACAACGATAAGTTTGTGGAAGAAAGTAAATATGGATCTAAACTTAGATTTCCTCTTTTAGTGGAGAGAAAGAGAAAGAATATGAATGTAGAAATGAAAAATTATCCAAAGATGTTATTGAAGTTCAAGTAAAAAGTATTTATAGAGTTGTATTGACAATTATTAGTATCATCTACTATACTATATATATCGTTGCAGTGAAAGCATAATTCATTGTAACAGTTTACAACTAAAATCCTAACAAATAAGTCTTGTTTCTCTTTATCCTTTATCTTTGGCAATAATTAATCAACTTTGTTATGGTCAAATACCCTCGAATTCTAGGTTCTTAGAGCTTAATTTTGCCCTAAAGTGCTATTAGCTACTTTTTAGAACTTAACTATTGTCTGACGTCGTCGCTTTGGTGAAGATGGAAATTGTTGTGGTGCTTGTGACAATTTCTCACGTAGTGACATGCAACTCTCTCTTGAATTGCAAACTATGTACAGTGTTTATATTTTCAAAAGATGCTTTTATGCAATTTTTGTATAAAGATTAGAAGAAATTATCTACCAAAAGAAAAGAAAAGAAAATGATAATTGCTCAAAAAGTGTGAAAAGATATTATGAGTGATAATTAACATAGATTAAGGTGTGTTTAGGAAAAATAGCTTATAAGCTAGTTGAAAACTTATAAACTAACTAATATAAACCCATTTGAAAGAGCTTATAGTATAAAAACTTATTTAATAAGAGTTTTTTACATAAAAACTTATAGTATAAGCTCTTAAATTCAATAAATTATTTATGTTTGGATGTACAAATTTAAAAGTTCTTATATGAAAATAAAGTGCTTGAATATATATATAGAGAGAGATTGAGAGGGAGAGAGAGAGAGATAGAGATAGAGGAAGGGAGAGGGATAGGGAGGGAGAAGGGAATGAGAAAGAGGGAGGAGAGAGAGTGAGAAAGAAAGAGAGATAGGGAGAGAGAGAAATAGGGAGAGAGAGATAGATAGAGACTTCGTAGCAAGTTTTAATCATGGGATGGGCAAAAAAGTAAGAGGTGAAAGTCAAAGAAAGTGCGAATTTTTAATAAACTTAAAACAATTTTTTTCAAAAAGTATTCTAAATAACTTATTAAAATAAACTTAAAACAATTTATGGACCATATATAAACCATATATAAACGTTTTTATAAATTTATCTAAATATTTGTATAAGGGCTTATATAATAAGATAAATTCAAATAAGTTGTAAATAAATTTTTCTAAACAGGACCTTAATTAAAAATATTGAATAAAATTAGTTGATACGTTAGCTTATAAACGTGAAGTAATATAATTAACTATTTGATTAAATTGATAAAAAAAATATTTCAACTAAATTAACGAGATACAAAAAAAGGGGAAAAAACTAAAAGCTTATAAGCTTATTTATTTGAATAAGCTACTTAACTAGATTAAGGAAATAGGATAGAAACTATTAAAATAAGCACATATGCCAAACCAAATTTATTTAGTCACACTAGTCAAAGAAGATTATAAGTTCTTCAAAAACCTTATCAAACGCACTTTAGTAACTATATTGATAATTGTTAGGGAACTAAAATTGCAATGAAAAATGGTTAAAAAAATGTTGAAGAACTTTAGTGAAGACAATAATTGATAAATAAATATACTTTAATTGATAAAAGAACATGTCTGTAATATCAAACTAATCAATGACATGATAACTTATATCATCGTTGTGTTGTTACTTAACTACTTAAGGTTTGGGACAAAATGTATTTATTAATAAAGGAAAAAAAAGTTATAAAGTTAATCTAATGAAAAAGTTCATATGTGGTAAAAAGATGAGAAAGAAATTGTGAATTTGAATCTCTTTATTAACAAAAACTAACCTGCAGCGGAATTTTCTTTAGGAAGTTAATGCAGATGATTGAAAATTTGTTTGGATTAGTTGGGAGAAAAAAAAAGGTGGTTTAGGTATCAAATATTTTTCAAAATTTAATCTTAATTTGATTGCTAAGTGGAGGTGGAGATTTTTAAATGATAAATAAGTAATTTGGTGTCTTTTTTTAAAAAGTAGGTATAGCCAATCCAAGATAGCCTATATCAAACTTCAGCCCTGAAAAAGGGTCTATCTAGTGGATGAATGTTTGAGCATTGAATAATAATGTATAATTGGCTAGGTGGAGGAATGTTTTGTGATAAATTTCCTAGGTTGTTTTCTTTGGTGCAAGAGAAGTATATTACTATTCATGATATAAGGGGATCACCGGATGGGTCATTTAGATGGAAGTGGAGTTGACAAAGGGAGTTGTTTGTGTGGAGGAGGATTTATTACAAATTTGTTGAACTTATTGCATAATGTTATTTTGGGTAGGAGAAACAAGATGAGTAGGTGTGGATATCCACTGCTAATTCCCCATTTTTCTATAGCAGCTACATATAACGTTTATGTGTAAGCTCTACAGGTGAAAGTAATTTGAAGGTTGAATCATAGGTGTTTAAATCACTTTGGAAGGACAAATTGCATAAAAAAATCTTGCTTTTTTGTGGAAATTACTCTTGAAAAGGATCCAAAATTGGATAATTTGATGAAAAGAGATTTGGTCTTCCAGGATAATCTTCAAAGTTTTGTACTATGCAAGGAACAAAGAGAGGATTGTAAACATCTTTTCCTCTCATATAGATATCTCAAACTGTGATATAGTGTGATGAACTGGATTGGTTTGCTTTCACCTCTTTTGATGACTTACAACAAATATTTCAGTTGGTTTGTGATGGGTAAATACAAATGTAATGTATGTATTTGTTTTGACATGCAGTTTGCTGAGATATTTGGATATCCAGAAATTTCATTATTTTTTATAACAAAATATATGAGTCTCTAGATATTTTAAATTTTATATAAATAAATATTTTGAAAATGCTTGTTGTATATGTTTGAATTGTGTAAGGACTGTGTTTTCTTAAAGTAATTTACTAATCTTTTAATGTACTTAAAGAATGCTGAGTAGAGATATACTGTAGGTTGAATTTGGGTTGGAATGTCTATAGGCAAGTATATTGAAATTTATGCAGAATTTAACATGCCATGGGTACAGTAGAATTGAACATGACATGGGTACTCCAGAATTTCTACAGTATTATGCAACACATTTTCTGCATAATTGTATTTTTTTATGGCTGTTGTACCCATTATGAAACAATTAATTTGTTTCATGGAATATATATAATAGTTTTTATGCTTCCAAAAAAAATATAATACATTAATAATTAACATTTAATCTATAAAATATAAGAAAAGTAATATATATGTTAAATAATAGCAATTAATTTTTCATTTAAAGAGTAAAAATAAACTTGAAAATGTTTAGAAATGAAAAAGACATTTAACTTTGTGGAATTAAAGTTTAAAATAGAATATTCTATAGGCAACTATAGAGATGCTTAATTATTTAGTGATATTTTACAAGTTGTATTTATTCTTTTAAGAAAAATAATATTAATTTTTTAATATTTTATTGAAAGAGGAGAATACATGTTCACATTATAAGAGGTTTACTTTTATCTATAATTTTTTGTATAAGACAAAATTGATTAAAAACACATTTTCCATGTCATAAGATATGACAGAGAAGATTTTCAGAATTATAAAGCATAATAGAGTCATAAAACAGATCATTGATATTTCAAGATTACTTGTCCTCACAAGCCAAATTAGTATATATTTTTTTTAATGTTTTGTCATTTTATAAGTTGTGTTTAGTTTGCACTTTTAGTGTTCTTAATTTAATTTATTGATAAAGTTTACATAAATAAATATTTCAGTTTATTTTAAATGTATATTTGCAAGTTATAAAATACTTTTTTTTTATCGAAACCTGATATTATAAATAAAAAATATTATTAAAAATGAAATATCAATTAATTAAGAATTGTTTAGAATAATTTATTAAATAAAAAATATATAATTATAATATACTTATATTTGATTCCAAAATAAATCTTTTGTTATTCGGATGAAATATCTCAAAATCACTCGTAATTGTTAAATTTATCAATGAACTTATTAATACAATCAATTCAAAACACCTTTATTTTATCATTAAAAATAAGATAATATATAAGATACTACCTCATATCCCCAATTATAAAATATATTTGTATTTTTATTAAAAATATTTATTACTTTTACTAAAATACTCAAATTGTTTTTTTTTCTGAAAAAATATCTTTTCTCTAATAATTAATGTATATTTCTTTCTCCGATATTGTGGAATGTAAATTAAAAAAAATAATTCTAACCAGTAAGTTAGCATTTTCTTTAAAAAATATTACAAATTTAATATTAATATTTAAGTTGCGTTCTTGATAAACATAATTTGTTCAATAACTTCTGATAATTAAGTTAATTAAGATTTACTAGAATCTGGTGTACATCCTTAAAAAATAATTATGAACAAAAAAGTCCAATTTAAAACACGAGGCAGTTTCTCTTTAGAAATGAGTGAGAATCAAACATCAATTAATATTGTTTGTAGTTGGAGAAGCTAAGAAACGAACTAAGTAAAGAACAAGAGTTAAAGTATATTTTGTTTAAAGGAAAAACAAAATATATTATACATACCTCAATTATGAAACAATGAGTTTCATACTGTACATCACAAAAAAAATAATGAACCTGCAATAAAGGACTCATCAGAGTTTCTCCTCTATACAGACTTGAATTATCTTCTATATAAAAGATTTACGAAATGTCACCTACTTCATATCTATCAGGCAAAGTTGAGGATTACTACTCCAATCCAAAAAAACACAGCTTTTATTAAACCTAAACCTATATGCAACCATTTTTATGATAGCACCTGAATAGTCATTATGATATCCAAAGAAACTCCTACCTTTGAAAATTATGCAATTTCTAGATATCTATATGCTCCAGCACACCACCATGACAAACAAATACATACACTTTGTTTTATATTTAACTATCATCTGCAAACTAGATAAATGAAACAGTTAATCTATCTCATTCGGTAACAGTGATTCAAGTCCTGGCCATCTAAGAACTCTATACCACACCTATTGAGAAAAGTTGCACGAAAAAAATAAATGCTTACTTGAGTCCGGATACTCCATACATAGAATGCATAATGTTGCGTTTGGTTGGATGTTTACTCCTCTCTTCACTAAGTTATCTATCATTTGCAGTCTATTTAATAGTAATTTCCATGCAAATGCTAGCACTTTTGAAGGCAATTTTTCCTTCCATAACCTCTCACTCAACTGTGGATCCACCGATAACTATCCATCTTGGATATTCGCCCCTCCTAGCATTTGGTATGCCTCTACTACACTGAATTGACACCCACCTCCTGACTTCCAAAACCATGTGTCCTTTTGCACATAACACAATGTCACATTCTGCAACATCCACACCAAAGATTCCAACAACTGTTCCTCCCACACAAACAACCTCCTCAGCCAACCCCACTGCCACCTCTTTGGCTCCTTCAAAGACCCTCCCATATCCCTAACTGACACCCCTTTTGTAAGGCCAAGTTATATAGCCTGGGGTACAGAGTCGATAATGAACCTTCCCCTAACCAGTTGTCTCACCAGAGCAAAGTATCTTCCCCGTTTCCTAGTTTCCTACCAATATTAATGGCAAACCATCCTGGATTTGGGTTTAGCAGACCATCTAAGTCCCATATATCCCTCCACCACACTGAACACATGGCTCGTGAAATAATCTGGTAAGATTTATCTTGAAAATTCCCATACCTCAACCTTAACAATGGATTACAAATGGATGTGTTATCATTCAGAAATCTCCATCGCCACTTGGCAAGCAAACTTAGGTTGAACTTACTCAGACAATTTTTATTACCTCGACATTCCCCTCCATAGGAATTTCCTTTGTAGCCCTTTTAAGATTTTTAACGCCTTTCTTGAAGCTTTGTAAATTGAGAAGAAGTACAAAGGTAGACTTGATAGAACCGAATTCAACATTACCAAACATCCAGCAAAAGACATATTCTTTACCTTTCACCCTGAAAAAGCCTTTTCTGGAATTCCTCAATGACTGGCTTCCATACTACTACTAATCTTGGGTTAACCCCCACTAACACTTATAGAAATTTAAATGGTGGAGAACTTACTGAACAATTCAACATGCATCTCACAACGTGTTCAAACATTGAATCCACATTCAACCCGTAGAACTGACTTTTGTGAAAGTTCACTTTGAGCCCTGATACCATCTTGATACTAATCTCTTCAGTAGAGAATAGATCTTCTATCTTTACCTGGTCAGCCTCAAAGATCTGCCTAAAATGTACTTCGTCCAACGTAGGTCTACTACTCTGTTTCTCTGCAAATAGCTCATTGAAATACTTCACCACCTCTAACTTAACCTCTGTCACATTATCCACCCAACCCGAAACAGATTGCACCGCCAGAATACTCTTCCATGAACGTCTCGATCTAAAACAATTGTGGAAGAATTTCGAATTATTATCTCCAAATAAAGCCCACCTGACTCTAGATTTTTGCATAATGGTATTTTCCATGACCCTTGTTGTACTCCAATATTCTGATAATATGTCACTTCTGGGCCTATGTTCTGTCTCATAACCCAACAAAAACAGGTTATCAACTTCATCCAATTCCTTTACCTTCTCCATCAAAATGTACTAACTCTTTAATAATACTTCAGAGTTCCACTTTTTTATTATCACCTTTAGACTATGGATGACAAAAATACTCATACATGTGGGTACCCACCTGAACCCACCCTGATTTTGACAGGTATTACCCGGTTTGACCGGGTATGAATACGGGTACGGGTATTACTCGATGTGTTAAACCGGGTAGGGTACGCGTATGGGTATGTGACTACCTGCCTCGTACCCGAATCTGTACCCGCCGCATTATAATTTTAATCATTATATAATACATTTAAATTTATATATTTAATTTTAAATTTTAATTCTTAAACTTTAATTTATAATTTCTTGTTATTAATTATCTTTATATACTTTTTAAATTAAAATATAATTATAACTTAATAATATAACTTATTTAATAATAAATAAATAAATTTAAATTGCAAAAAATAATATGATGGATATCTGCAGGTATACCTGAACCCGAAAATATCCAACGGGGACGAGAACAAAGATTAAAATTTTATACTCGTTCTTTTTATACCCAAACCTGTCCCGTATCTTGCGGGAATGGAAATGGGGAAGGTTAAACCTGCACATGCCCCGTCCCGTTGCCATCCCTACTTTAGACCCTTCAATTTAGACATAATTTAACAGGCTTGCCATCCTTCCCGTGAATGTTGTCCAAAAATCTAAATCTTTTACTAATTCATTAAACGATATCTAATTCAGCTAGTAATAAAAAAACTTAAATAATTTTACTTCTCAGTTAAATACATTATCTTTTACTAAGACCTAACTGTAAGAAGAAAATTCTCTAAAACAAATACATTAAAAACATATATTTCACTCATTAAGTATATGAAATCAACGAGAAAGGACGGTTGCCAATTTTGAAATTTTGCCGTCCTTCAACTCTTTAACTTTATGCTTTTGCTCAGTCAAGCTTTTCAACTTCTTCTGTCCTTATCTATCTTCATCCCCATATTATAATTTCTTACTATAACATCACATCAACTTCAAAATATAATTAAAATCGGATAATTTTTATTCTTTTTCTCTTCTCAAAATATAATCAACATCATCTATTAACAATAAATATTTTTTAATTAAAAGGAATAAGAAAAGAGGCACGAATCAGGATCTGAATTTGATCCATCAGTGTGCAAGGACAAGCTAATTTTTTCAACTATTTTATAATTTAAAGTTTAAATTTTGTAATTAAAGTTGAAATTTTACTTAAATAATTCATCTAGTAAAAGTTAACACCAAAGGCCGGTCTATGATTATTGAGACAAAGATTTAATTTTAAGTAAATATTATACTGGACTTAAATAATTTTAAGTATAATATTGATAAAAACAAGTTTATAAGCTACTAAATTTAGCAGAGCCGGTTAGACATTTGCTTATAAACTTGATGAAAAGTAAATTTAATTAACATATGATAGGCCTTTAAATTATCATCACATCTTTAAATATTTATTGTTTAAGTCATCCAAAGATACCTTAGGAGAAAACTACTTCATGCGTAAAATAAAAATATGAGCAAAATTTAAAAAGGAAATACTTACAACAGGGGAGGAGAGGGAAGGGGTTGCATAGAAATTTTTGATTTTATTGAAGAGAAGAAATTTTTACATGTAAGAGAGAGAGTGGGTTTAGAGAGAAGGAGGAAAGGACCTAGAGAGGGAGAAGTATTCGGGACCTGCTAAGCATAAGAGACTTATGGTCCTTTTATAGACAAAGTTGGTAATTGGAAACCAGATGAGAAGGTAACCTAGTGACTGATGACCTGCTGTATAGGTTACTTCATGACTGCAACCTGTTTTGTAGGTAAATTTTACCCTTCAGTCTATTACTTCAATAAAGAAGTAAAATTACTTTTTCGCAGGTAAAATTTTAACTTGCTTTTCTGAGTCGAGAGAGTGTAGACACATCAGCTATTTCTTCCTCCATCTGTTCAGGAAGACATGAGTCTTCTATGTCATCAAAATTAGATGGTAAAGAGGATAGCCTCCGGAGTGTTTTGGCCATGACAACCAGTTTCTTCGTATATTTCTTTGTATAATCTTTCTTTCTCGAAATGTTTTATGAGAGAAAGGTTTGCTTCAATTGGGAATGGGTGAAATTTGTTACCCATTATCTTTTTCCAGTATAATTTAGTATTCTGAGTTTCTTTTAACAGAGTGAAAACCTCAGAATCTCTTTTAGTGAAGTTCTAGTTGGACCCTTCAATGTATGTCTTCCAGAGGTTATACTTATACAATTTTTCTTTATTGATGGACAACCCTTTTAGTGGATCATGTTCAAACAAAGTTAGGGTATTTATCTCTGGATTTGTTTCAGTAAACAATTTTATTACATGTATGGCTATACTATCAGGATTATGAGCACTTCTTGGTGAAGCGGCAATTTGTAAAGCCACCTGGGTCATGTGTTCAGCCTGAATATCGTTTATGACTGAATTTATTACAGGGGACAGGGCTGAGAACGTATCTGTGGGGGAAATTACTAATGAGTGAAGGCAACCTGCTTCTAGTAGCAGCATAGGGGTTATTAGAACATCCCTGTATAAGTGACCTTTGAAGGAACTCAAATCAATTTGAGCTCGTCTCACAATGAATTTTATCTGACAAGTACAATCCTTGTCAACAGTCTTGCAATAATCAGAAAATCCAAAACATGGATTTCTGTTATTGAAATAGGTTTTTGTTTTTACGAACAATCCTTCGTAATTTGCAGTTTCAGCATGGACTTCAAACAAAAAGTCCTGTATTAACCCAAATTTTCCTAGAAGGATATTTGGATTGATTTGTTGGGTAATACTGCCAGCAGCAGTAGCATATGTTTGTGTCAGAGCATGAGGCTCAAATTGTAAGACAATTTTTATTTTTTCTTCATCGATTGTTTCCAACCGAACTGCCATTTCAGCTTCTTCTTTGGAATAGAAGCCTTTGTATGTGAACCAGAACTGGTCTTGTTTAGCCTCGTTGAGGTCTCTAAATGATGTATATACACCTTTGGGCCTGTTATTAAGGCAAAATGTGTGAAACCTTTTCCCGAATGAGAGGCAGGAGAAATTAACGCTACTCCTTTATTATCTTGGCAACAAAAGTTGTATAATGCGCTTATGATGCTTTGTTTTACACGAGTCACTTGGTGCTCATTTTGTGTTGTATATTTTGGAACATTCCAAATGTTGTCAATTAAAACATTTAATTTGACTTTTGTTTGATCTCTCCTAGGGTACTGGAAGATATTTGTAAGAATTGACAATTCTTGTTTGCCAAATTTTGTGTACTAGTCTGCCACAAAAAGGGACTTAACTTGTTTAGGGCCTACGACACCCTTCTTTGTATTTTCGAGCATTGATCTGAAAAGATCTTTGTATATGTGAATAACTTCACTTGATGTACCTGGACAAAATGTCAGCACAAGTATTATCAAAACCTTTTATATGTTCAAAATAAATAATTTTTGCTAAAAAATTTATATAATCTTTGAAAAACAACCATTTTTTATGTGGCTTTTTATCATTATTAATTTGATTTTTACCATAAGAAATTATGACTTCACAATGTGTCCTGATTGTTATTTCTTTTTTATTTATAAAAAATAATTTAAATGCATCCATTGCATGTATGATAACATTTACTTCATAATCTGTGCTAGTTTTGTAAATTTTTGGTTTTGTAGTGTATTTACCAGAAGCATATCTGCAAATTTATTCTTCCGCCTTTGGTATGTGTTTATTTTTCTTTTGTTTAAGGATTGCTCCCCATCCAAGTTCACATCCATCGCATTCAATTATTAAGTAATCTGAATCCAATTGTAATTGTAAAGTTGGTAAATTTGTTACCATTTGTTTTATTTTTTGAACTAATTTTATATCTTCAGAATTAAATTTTTTTTTCTTTTAATAAAATTTTATTATATAAAGAAGATGTGTATTTTCTTAGATTAGGAAATAAAAACTACTATTATCACTAGTACGAGAGTTAATTGTTCTTTAAATATATAGCACTCTTCAACGTGGGTAACGTAATAACTCGGTGCATTATGCAATTATATATAGTATTAATGTTATAACAGATGAAAATGTTTTTTTAAAAAGTAAAAATAGTAAATAATAAAAGAATGTGTTTATGGGTGCATGCGTAATTAAGAAAAACTAGTTAAGTTTTACAGTAATTTTAGTAGTCGTAAACAATAATCATAGGGAAATACTTAATAATATATGTAACTTGTGAAATACATGCCATACAATTTACATGATTTCCGGACATCTAAAAGTAGTATGCTTTCGTTGTCGGTAAATATATAAAGTTTAATTTATTTGGTCTAAGGAAATAAATATACAAATTTGTTGTTAATACGTGAACAGTTTTGTTTATAATTTTTTTCTCATCAATTTGGTCAGAAAGTTTTATGACGAAGACTTTAAAGTTTGATCTACTCGTTTTCACTCCCCGTTGTGAGTATTTTTTTTTTAAACGCTTTTTTTTAGCAAATCAGGATATTATTGAATTTATTAAATAATATTTAGTTTTATTAGTTCATAAAAAGTAAGATTTTTACATTATTTAATGACATTCTTTTGAATTTTATTAGTCAGCAAATAACATTTTCAAGTAAAGGAACATATTAAAAATTGTGATATTGATTTCTTTACGGATAATGCCGTGTGTAGTTGAGTAATTGCGATAGTATTTTATATTCACATTTCTAATATTAATTTAAGTTAATTTTGATTTATTTATAACTTTAATTGAAGATAAATTAATTTTATTTAGTTGACTAATGCAGCTAATTTTATAAAGAGAAAACGTTTCAGTTTTTTTATTATTTTAAGCGTTGATGACATACTTCTTGAATCATCCTGTATACTAAAATTAATTCTAAATATATCTATCAGGCTAAAGACAAATATATATATATATATATATATATATATATATATATATATATATATATATATGCAGATTTATATTGTTAAGATAGAGAATAATTTTCTTCTATACCCAACCAAAGAGTTTATATATTATTTGATTAAATTAAATATGTTTTTAGTTTCTACAAATAAAATAATATTCATTTTAATATTTAAAAATAATTCGTTTATACTTATCTTTTGTTTATAAATATGTCTATATATACTCGTTTTTTTTTCATAAATAAAGGATAAAAATGAGTTTTATTATCACATGTGATGTGACAAATTTTTATAAATAAGAAAAAAATGAAAAAATAAAAATGATACTTTTTTTATATAGACGGAATAAAATTATATTTAATATTCGTTAATCCCACTCTTGAATCATTCTGCATCTTAAGATTAATTCTAAATCTATCAAGACAATGACATCAAGTTAAATCTATTAAAATAAAATAAAATAAAATAATATTTTAGTCCCAAAAAAGAAAGTGATATCAAGTTAACTTTCTGAAAAGAATCACATCAATTCAATAACGATAATACATAGAAAGTAAAATTTTATTTCTAAATCTACTACTTCATTAAAATGTAATATCTCCAAAATTAAAAAAAATGTATAGAATAAAAAATTAAAAAATAGATCTTCTATTAAAATAAATTAGTCAAAAAATAATTATATTTTTCTATTTCTTTTTAATCACTCCACCTAATAATATTTGGCTTTTAAAGTTGTTTTGGATCTTAAAATCCAAATTGTAGATAACAAAAGACATAATTTAAATACTACCTAGGGTAAGGGTTTTGTAATGGGATTAATACATCTTGTATCTCTCCCACTTCTTTATATATATATATATATATATATATATATATATATATACTCTTTCTTATCGATAAAAAAAATAAAAATACTTTTGTTAACAATTAATATAAGATAAAAAATCTAGCTAATTTTAATTAAAATAATATTAAAAATACATAAAGAATAGTATTTGTTTAAGTAGAATTCAAGTCATATTGTTTTAAAATATTAAGCTCGAGTTTTTATCTAAAAATAAAGTTTGAGTTTTATTGGTGAAAAAAATTAATTAAAAATGAAAACTCAAATATCTAATTGATCGGTTAAGTTACTTTATAGTTTTTTTTCTTCTTCTAAATAATAAGGCCACAAGCCACTAGAAAAATTAATTATTTGAAAGTAACATATAATTCAGGTCCTTTATATAAATAATAAGAAAAGACTCAACAACAGAGTTAAAAACATTGTTATCTTGTGGCATAGTGAAGACTAATTTTGCAAAGCCTTCTGTCACTATGTTTAACTCATGGGGAGCAAAAGCAAAATTATACCTTTGAGTTTTTCACTTTACTTGTAAATTTATTCCATATGAAGTAGTACATGATCGATAACACATTCCTCATTCAAGAGATTGATTATAGAAAATGAGTCAAATTCAATAATGATGTTGCGGAAGTCATTGTTATAGGCAATTTTTAGAGATTTAAGGATGGTTAAGAACTTCATTTTTTCTCCCTTTACATCAAGGAGTTTTGCTACAAAAGCCCACTACAAGTGTGCATACGCAATGATAAACCACACATTCAATAGCAACACTCTCCTAGTAACCTTTGAATACTGTCACACACAATTTATCTTGAACATATCACGAGTAGGAGGATTCCATACTTACCTAAAAAAATTAGAATGCATAATTGATAGTTAATTATAAGTTAAATAATATATATATATATATAATATAATATAATATAATAAATAGATAAAGAATCACACATTTTGAGTATTTTCATCACAAGTTTGATTTTTTTCCATTATTATCATTTGTTTGGGTATATCTTTACATCCAAGTGGAAGTGTGATTGTTAAATCAATGCTAAATTAAACTTTATCTTAATGCAAAGTTCATGTGTTATAAGTAGGGAAGAGTTTTCCTAAGGAAAAGTTAAAGTAAAATATTATACCGTGTGTTTTGGAGTCCAATCAAAGAGATGTTGAAATGAATTAACTTTAATACAATGTAAACATCATTAATGCACTATCTATAAAAATATTTAACTTTTAAAAATTCAATATTTATTATTATTAATTACAAATGAAACTATACCTGAAACTTACTATTAATTTATAAAGTATTAAAATAGCTACATATTAGTTTATATTGACATAAAATAGCTACATATTATTGCTAGCCTTTTATAGCTTGACTGATTCTTAGTCTTCATTTCCTTGTGAGATTCTTATGGATGGCCTTTTGTAATTTTATTTTTTTTGTTATCGCTCTCTGCTCCTCTTTTCTTTTTTTTTATTTTCCTTTTTTTCTTTTTTTTGTAATCTTTTTAAATTTAGCACATCTTGTGCTAAACTTTAACATATTAATAAAATCCCCTACAGCAGTTTTTAAAATATTAAAAAAAAAGTCTTCATTGCCCATTATATTATAGAAAGGGTTGACCCAATAAACAAAGGTCATGATATCAGCACCAACCACTAGTGAACTTGTTCAACTAATTAAGTAGCATTTATGAGTAAGAATGGTAGCCAATATTTGGCTAAAAATACCCATATCTCCATGAGCCATAAACTGCATCACAAACTAAACTGTATTAGTATCATTCATATATAATTTGTGTGTCTATATAATATATCATCATGAGTGTTTTTTTTTAAGATGAAGAGACCACCTCCAACGTGGCTCCAGCAAAACTCTACAATGTTCTGACAAAAGATGCCGACACCATCATCCCAGAGATTATTGATGTGATCCATAGTATTGAAACCGTTGAAGGAAATGGAAGACCAGGAACCAACAAGAAAATAACTGCAACTGATGGTCAGTGTATATATTAGAGGGAAAAATATCCTATCCGGATGCATGGACTGTAGGTCACAAGAGTTTATATATCTTAATTATACACTCACACTAAAGTTATATAATATTTTAATTATATGATTCTAATGAGAAGAGTTTATTTTTATCATACACAAATAATTATCTTGTGAGAAAAAAGTGATGGGTTTACCATTTTATATTCTCATCTAATCATAACTTTTTTACATCGCGTAATTAGTCATTTTTAAACTGTTATTTTATTTTTTAATAAACTTTAAAAATGTTTCATTTAAATTTAATTTTAATATATTATTATAATTATAATTGTATAGCTGTCCCGAAGGGTCAAAACTTACAAGGACATTTTGAAATCAAGTTCTAAAATTAAATTTTGTAAAAGAGAAATCCAATTTTAAAATATTTTGGATCACTATTTGTGAAATAGTTAGATTTTTTTAAAAATTAGTTTACACATTATCTTTTTTTGAAAAAAGACAAAATTCATTAATATTTTATGTCACAAGAAATGACATTGAATCAGAACAGATTACAAAAACTTAATAAAATTCATGCTTAACAATCTCTACAAGAGAAATCTCTTAGTACCACTATTCTCTATCATCCTTTTTCAAAAATAATAGTATGGAATACAATTTACTTCCTTCTACATCATAATTTACTATTAATCCACGTCACTTTAAAATTTAATTTGAGAACCAACACACTATATAGTCTACTTTACACATTATTATTGAAGTTTTTAAATTTGTGGCTTAGGTGATTATTTTACTTTTTGAGTAAAAGACCAATTTAATTCTTGAAATTATAACATGCTGTGTACGTATTAATCATTGAAATTAAGAAAAATTCTTCAAATTACATTGACAGCACCAGATAATTTTGAGAACCGAATTAATCGACCAGTACAATCCTATAAATGTGATTATTACTTAGTACTTGCATTAGGATGAAAATGAGAAGAAAAAAAGTAAACCTTAAAAAACCTGTAAAAAAATTTAGTGATTTTATTTGAAGTGGCTTATTGCGTCGTAGCTAGCTGTGTCCACATATATGTACAATTTAAGTATGATGGTGGCAAAAAGTTGATGCAGTGGACGAGGCCAACTCCGGATACGACTAGAGCATAGTTGGAGGAACAGGGTTGCACGATGGTGGCTCCATCTCCAAAGTCACCATCACATCTCTTCAAAGCCATTGAGGGTTACGTTTTAGCAAACCCTTCTCAATACATCGTGTAATGCACCAAACACTTGGTCACCCTTCTTCCACTCCTCGATTACCAAACCAAGCCTTGTCCAACTCTAAACCAGAAATAGTTTATGAAGTTTGTCCATCAGCTAAACAGACTCATTTATCTTTTCCTTCTAGTTCTTTTCGGCTTCATAATTAGCACAAGCCCATCTCCCACGAAGTTAATGCACCAAATAGCTAGTTTTCTATTTTGCATATTATTTTATTGTTACATATGCCTTATTTTTTATTACTTCTATATCTTTTTGTTGTTGCTTCCCTTCACCATTATCTTGTAACCTCCCATTTATATATATATATATATATATATATTCCTATCATCAACAAAAACATATCAGAATGAGTTACCTTTCATTCTCTTTTATTTCTATTCATTCTCTTTTGTGGTATCAGAGCTCTTCCTTTGAAGAGTTCTGTTATACTACTCTTTCTTCTCTTTCTATGGCCTCCATATCCTTAGTCATGAATGAAGGAGTTGAATTCCTTACCAACATTCACAACTATCTTTATCTTCATCCTAGCGAGAACCTAACTACCTCTCTTGTATCCCCTGTCCTCGAGCTCAATAATTACCACACTTAGAGCAAATCCATGGAAACAGATCTCAGTGCCAAAAATAAACTTGAGTAATTGATGGTAGTGCTCCAGAGCCACCAACTGACGACAGTCATTATGCTGCTTGGAAGAGATGCAACAACATGGTTGTGTCATGGATCATAAATTTGGTTTCTCTCCTCATTCAACAAAGCATCATTTGGATGCACAAGGCTGAAGACATATAGCGTGATCTGAAGTCACGATATGCTTAAGGATCTTCTTTGAGTTTCTGAACTGCAGCGTGAAGCTTCATCCATCAAGCAATGTGATCTTTCTGTTATGGAGTTTTTCACCAAACTTCACATCATATGGGATGAATTTGACAGTTACAGACCCGAGCTGACCTGCAATTGTTTGGCAAAATGTTCATGTGACGTTCCAACCAACATTGCTCAACGAAGGCTTGAAAATCAGGCAATGAAGTTTCTCCGCGGTTTGAACGATCAGTATAGCAACGTTCAATCTCATATACTGCTGATGGAACCTCTTCCTCAGATTTCCAAAATTTTTTTTTATGTTGTCCAACAAGAATGACAATTACAGGTAAGAATTTCGTTGGAAATATTAATACTGAAGGCAAAAAGTAAGTGCGAATTCATGCTCATTTTGCGGGAGGACTAGGCATAGTGAAAATGCTTGTCTCAGGAAGCATGGTTTTTCTAACTCCAAGGGAAACAAATCTTCAGCTAGTAGAGGCAACAAGCTTTGCTTTTATTGTGGTAGAAGCAACAACACTGACACATGCTACAGGAAGCACGACTTCCTTCATGGATTCAAAACACAAGGGAAGAACAATTCGATTGTTAATAACATTGTGGCTGATGAAGGAAGAAAGGTTAACCAATCTCAGAAAGGTGCAGATCAAGAGTTTTGCCTCATAGCTCAGTAATATCACACTTTAATAGCCTTAATGTAGTAATCCACCAATAGTCAATTAGTGGCCTCTAGTCCTTCTAAAGTCAATCAAATCAGAAGCTTTGTTGTCCAACCCCACAATGGTAATATTGACCATGTTGTTCTCAGGAATAACACACACTGCACACAAAAACTCCATAGGTATTAGACTCAGGAGCTATAGATCACATTTCATCATCATTATCTTAGTATTCTACATATTCTATTATTAAACCATTGTTGTTAAAATGCCTAATGGTCAACATGTCCATGCTACTCACTCAAGTACCATCAAGTTCAGTTATCAATTCATCATTTCCTATGTTTTGTATATACCATGTTTCAATTTCAATTTAATCTCTATTTATAAACTTGTCTCATCACTTAATTGTAAATTGACTTTTTCTCCCTAACTCATGTGTCATACAGGACTTGAACACTTTTAGGAAGATTGGTATAGTTGACATGCTCAATGGATTATACATTTTGACAGCTAAACCCATTACCTCTTCACCCATTTTTATTCTTCTGTTTTTCACCCAATTTGTAGTACCTTCCCTATAGATTTATGACATTTCCGTCTAGGACATCCATCTTGTAAATGCTTAGAATCCATGATAAAATAGTATCCATATAACATCAATAAAAATTATAGTTGCAGTACATGTCATTACTCCAAACAAAGGAAATTTCCCTTTCCTTTAATCATTTCTAAAGCATCAAAAGTTTTTGAACTAATTCATATTGATATATGAGAACCTTGTTCTGTGACTTCCATGCATGGGCATCGATATTTTCTGACCATAATAGACGATTTTACTTGCCATACTTGGGTTTTGTTAATGAGTAGCAAAGCTGAAACACGAAGGCATATCATTAATTTCATCTCACATGTTGAAAGAAAATTTGACACCAAAGTTAAAATTATAAGGAGTGATAATGGAGCTGAATTTTTTATGAATCATTTTTACCAAGAGAAGAGAATTATTCATCAAGCCAGCTGTGTTGAAACTCCAGAGCAGAATGACATTGTGGAAAGGAAGCACCAACATCTCCTCAATGTCACTCATGCTCTCCTTTTTCACAGTGGGCTTCCTTTTTCTTTTTAGTATTTTTCCATCCAGCATGTTGTTCTTCTCATTAACTACCTTCCTAATCCTATTTTACATGAAAGTTCAGCTTTCACTAAATTACATGACAGACCTTATGATGTTTCTAACCTCAAAGTTTTTGGTTGCTTATATTATGAAAACACTCTTTTTGCTAACTGCAAAAAGCTTGATGCCCGTGCTAGTCCATGTATTTTCTTTGGTTTCAAACCTCATACAAAAAGTTATCTTTTATACAATTTGAATACTCAATCTATTGATATTAATAGAAATGTAATATTTTATGAGACTCATTTTCCATACTTTAAAGAAACCACTCTGCCCTCTGAAACTTAAGCTTTCTAAGTTGTAGTTCATCTAGTGCATCTTTTCATTTAATTCATTATGAATAAACTCCCATTCTGGGACAAAATATTTTCCTTATGAATATGTAAAAAAACTTTTATATAATTGGTCACATATATTCTTGTGAAAAAAGCATCGGAAGTGTTCCTACCCACAAATTTTTCTCAACCTTATGAATACACGCTAATCCTACTGACAACTTTTTACACTTTTATGAAAAGGTTACCAAATCTTGTAGATAATGTCTTAAGTAGAAAATTTTTTTCTGCCACCACACATACCTTTATTCTACTACTATATGCAAAACACATGGAAAACCAGTTTTAAAAAAAGTTCTTTCTTCAAAATAAATTATTTAATTAATTATGAACAAATTAACTAGTTAAAAAATTATTTATTTATCTATAATGCATATAATTGATTGATTTTAGAAATATTTAGTAATGAAACTAGTTGTAATTAAATATATAATTTGTTATACTAAATAATAAATGAAAAATTATTATAATTATGATTATTATGTATAACTATTATATTTATATATAATTATTAGCAATAATAATTAAATTGCTGAAATAATTTAGTATTTTCCCCAATAAAAAACCGAAGGATATAAATAGTCAATGATACTAGACAGATATAAAAAATAACACAAGTCTAGTGTGTACATGCATCAGCATATATATAAACTAATCAATATATCAAGCTGAAAAAAATTAAGTGTTTGTTATGTCAGAAAAATTGTATTTAATATTTTAATATTTAAAAAGATTGTACCATATATGTCTTTTTTATTATGACTCTCTCTAACATTACGGCCTTTATTATAACGATGTTGTACGTAGATCAAATAATTTTGTGTATTAGATTTTATTTTACTCTTTATAGTTCTGGTCTGGGATAGAAGTTAAAAATTAATTTAATTAGTGTTTTTTAAAAAATAATTCGAAGAAAATATCTTGTATATTCATTTTTATAAATGAATTTATTTTTTAATTTTTAAAGACTATACAAGATAATTTTGTTTTTAATTTTTATATTTTTTAAAAAAAATTCAAAAACTAAAAAAAAATGAAATAAATGAATATACAAGATATTTTCTACGAATTTCGTTTAATAGATAAAGAAGGCATTAAACAATTTGAGAAGTCATCTAGAAGGAGATGGTTACTTCTAAAATCGTGTCGTTTAATTTGACTATTTGATTACTTAATTCATTCTATCAGAAGATTATTTTAAAAGAAATTCAAACTTATTATTTTACATTAATGAAGTTTGCGTATTCCGGGAATTTGCCAGCTCCCAGTAACCAGCAACACCTCGATAAATGCCATATATATATATATATATATATATATATATATATATTATCCACAATCCAAAAAGTCACACACAGTACAAAGCAATTTAGAAGCCCTCATATAAGTTTTCTTCTGCTTATTATTAATTCTCGATCTCACTCTCTTGTGCCAAAAATCATGGGAATTGTCACTACTGAACGGGAGCAAGTTTGTGCCGTGGCTCCTGCAACATTGTACAAAGCCATGGCCTTCGATTTTGGCAAAGTTCTTCCCAAAGCTATGCCAAACTTCGTCAAGAGAGCTGAAATCATAGGAGATGGAGGGCCGGGATCTGTTAAGAACCTCATTCTTGCTGATGGTAAATTAAGTTTCACTTCTAAATAAATTTTATATTAATGAACTTCCATGTTTATTCTGCTCATTACATTAATTTTTAATTAAATAATAATTTAATTTGACAAAATATCACTAGTCAACAGATGGATATATATTGACAAAATAATTTATATACATGTATATTCCATATATATAAAGATTGTTCTAATTTAATTGAAGGTTTTGAATTTTTGAGTCCTATTTAACTGGGTTAAATTGCAACTTATGAAAATTATTATCTTTTATAATAATTATTTTGGAGCCGGTTGTAAATATTTATAAAATGATTTAATTGAGAACTTTTGATAAGAATATATGGAGAAATATTTAAATTTGATCTTTGTAATTGTGTTTGAGTTTGTAGCAATGAGAATATGATAGTTGTTGTTGTGTATGATTAGGATATGTGAAGCAAAAGGTAGATGTGGTGGACGAAGAAAACTACGTGTACCACTACACAGTGGATGAAGGCAGTGTATTATTGGAGACATTGGAGAAGGTTCGTTATGAGTACAAATTGGAGGCAAGTCCTGATGGAGGATGCATCATCAAGTGCACAATTACATACTTCACCAAAGGTGATGCGCATCAAGTGCACAATTACATACTTCACCAAAGGTGATGCGCAACTCACTCAAGAGTTTTTGAAGGCTAACAACGAAACCTCTACTGCCTTCACCAAGGCTGTAGTGGATTATCTTTTGGGTAACCCTGATTACAACTAATTAAAACAGCCTACCCTTTTAGTTTTATGCGTTGATTTTCCTGTTTATGCAGATAAATTATTACAACATCTTCAACGTTATTGTCGTTCTAATTAATAAATATGCACTGAGAACCTGTTATTCCGATATTATGTAATAATTTTGTGTTCATGAACTGCTGAACCATCATTCATGTTGCATCAATTACTTAATTTATTAATTTGAGTGAGGAGTGAGATTACTTAGGGCTACCTACTAGTTACATGTGTCATGTGTGTATACATCATATTCTAGAAAGACTGAGACAAATCTGAAATCATTAAACAATAAAGACTAGAGGTTATGAACAAGGATTAGGGGTTATTGGATGCAAATATAATAGAAGTCGACGGTGTTGATTTTGCTATCTTCGGAGAAACGACATTTTAACATAATATTGTACAAAGAGATAGGGTTACGGAAAACTCAATTCTTTAGAAATTAAAAGTGAGGTCAGCATGGCAAGAGACAATAATTGAAAGTATTTTCATAATTATTTTAAAATGAGGTGTTAAAAAAATAGCATCTTGACAATTGAGTCTAATAATGGTTGGATAGAAAGCGTCACTAAAGTAAAATTATTTGTGGTGAATCATTTTAAGGAGTTGTTTGCAAAGAAAGGGAATGTTAGGCTACCCTTGATTGAGTACACTTTGAACAAAATTTTTGAAGTGGAAAGGTTATTAGGAGAAGAATCATTCAAAGGAAGGATCAAGGTAGCAGTATCAGCATGTGAAGGAGGCCGTAGTTCGGGACTTGATTTTTTGGTATGAACTTCTGTAAATCTTGCTGGGAGATAATAAGGGAGAATGTTGTTAAGGCAGTTCAAGAATTTCATGACTCGGGTAAGCTCCTTAGAGGAGTAACGTCATCCTTTTTAACTTTGATTCCAAAGGTGGATAATCCTCAATCTTTCTCAATATCGATCCATCTGTTTAATCTCGAGTGTTAAAAAAATCACATGCAAAATACTGTCTGTGAGGCTAAAGAGAGTGTTGGGGGGATTATCTCAAAGTGTCAAACAACTTTCCTACCTGGTAGATCCATACTTGATGTTGTTTTGTTTTCTAACGAAGTCATTGATTAGGTTTGGGCTCATAGGCTTAAAAAATCATATTTTTTATTTAAGGTTGATTTTGAAAAGGTTATGACTTAGTCAATTGGTAGTTTTTAGATTATATGTTTTGGAGGATGAGTTCTGGTCAAAGATGGAGAATGTGGATCACAAACATACTCAACAATAATCATATATCTATTCTTGTTAATGGGAGTCCAATTGTGGAATTCAAACTGGGAGGGAAATTAAACAAGGTGATCTGTTATCTCCTTTTTTGTTTCTAATGATGACAAAAGGATTATCGAGGCTATTAAAATCAACAATTCAGAAGAGAGTCTATAAAGAGATCAAGGCAGGAGAAGAAGGAAATTTTTCAGTGCTACAATTTGTAGATGATGCAATTTTGATGGGGGATACAGAGTTTCAAACTATCTAGACTTTGAAGGCAATATTAAGAGGATTTGAGATGTCATATGGATTGAAGGTGAATTATTATAAAATTTATTTTTATGGATTAAATATGGATCCTTTATTTGCTCATGCAGTGTGATGTCTTTTAAACTGCTCTGTTAGCTCACCACGCTTTAAATTGTTGGGGTTCTGGTGGGGCTTAACCCAAGGTCATCTGTAGCATGAGAGCCAGTAGTACATTAATTCAAAAAAAGGTTGTCATGATGGATAATGAAGAACCTGTCTTTTGGTGGACGTCTGGTAATGCTAAATTATGTGCTCATGAGTTTATCATAGTACAATTTCTCCTTTTATAAGACTCCAATAAAGGTGATGAACATACTAAAAGGGTTGCAAAGGGGATTTTTGTTGAGAGGGGGGAGGAGGGGGATGCAGATCAACGTAAAATCACTTGGGTGAGTTGGAAAACCTATGTATATGCCTAAGAATGAAGGGGAGTTGGAGGTGAAGTGCTTGCATAGGTTTAATCTAAGTCTACTAGCTAAAAAAAGATTCCTAAATAATAAGAAAACAATTTGGGCACCTTTGTTACATAGTAAATATGGTGATTTTTAGAATATGACATATCAACCTACTGCATAGTCTAAATGCTTCATTTGGTGGAGAGATGTTTGGTGTATAGATAATCCCATGCTTGAGGCTTCATGTTGGTTTGTAAACAATGTAAGAAGATTGGTAGGTGATGGGGACATACATTATTTTCGAAGCACAATTGGCAGGTAGGGTTCCTTTTAGCTTGGCTAAGGAGAAGTATGTAACAATCAAAGAAATGGAAGGTCTACTTTCGGGCTCTCTAATATGGAAGTGAAAATGACATAGAAGGCTATTCACTTGAGAGGAAGAGGTGTTAATATTATTAGAGGGGTTGTTACAGAATACAATGTTGGTAAAGCACCAACAGGATGCTTGGACCTAGATTTCAGATGCCAATGGTCAATTCTCAGTTGTGATGCGTATAGGGTCGTAAGAGGTGGATCTGATCACAGAAGTAGTACACCTAGTGATACTCTTTTGTTTAGGCGATTATGGAAGGAAAAAACTACCTTCAAAAGTTATAGCTTTCACTTGGAAGCTTCTACTGGGTAGATTACCCATGGTGGATAACATGATCAAGAAGGGAGTGATCTTCCAACCAAATGTGTAGATGTGTGTCTTGTTTAGGGAGCATAGAGAGGATAGTAAGCATTTGTTCCTTTCTTGCTTTTTTTCATAGACTCTGTGGTATAAAGTTTTGTTGTGGACTGATATTGAGTCACATCTATCTACTTTGACCTCAATATTTCATTTGGCTAATTCTTGAGTGGTTGGAAAAAACAAAAGTAAATGTAGGTATTTTTTTTGGCATGTGGTTACCTGGTGTATCTAAATATCTAGAAACTCCATTGATTTTAATAAATGAATAGTGGAGTTTCTAGATATTATGTCTTCTATTAAGGTGATTTCATGGAAATGATTATTATGTAGATTTGTTTTTAAAGGGGTTTTTTTTCTTAGACAGATGTAACAACTCACATATGTGTCTCTTGAATAAGTAGCTAGTTGGTTCATATATGCGTAGTGGATGATTAGGAGGTTTGTTTTATGATTAGCTTAGGGATGACTGACCCGGGTATGACCTGTATGTTTTTTTATGTTGTAAAAAGTAGATGAAACATTTTGTTTCATCCTTATTGATATATAAAACAAATATTAATTATTTGTCTTTAAAAAAAAAATCAAGAAATAACAACTCAATGTAGCTTCTATTCAATTAAAAGAAAAACAAATTTTATGTAATTATAACCCCAATTATAATTACTTAATGGAAGAGTTTATGATGTCTTTCCTAATTTAAGGAGTATTGATACTTTTTTTTAACCAATCAAATTATAAATTCTATTCAAGTTATTTTTTAATAAATTAAAATTAATTTATTTATTTATTTATAAATTAGTAAATATGTCTAGGATTTATAGTAAAATAATTTTATTTTAAAGTCTTATTTATAAAACTTATTTAAAATAATTTTATAAAATTATGTCATTATAAATTCTAGACATATTTACTTATTTATAAATAAATAAATAAAATTTATTTTAATTTATTAAAAATAATTTGAATAAAATCTATAATTTGATTTACTAAAAAAATATCAAAACCTTTCAAATTAAAAAAAAAAACACCATAGAAATTACCTTAAATTTAAATATAGCGACATCCATGATATATGTGATTAGTGGTTACTTATTGTTGTCAAAAGCTTTATTCCTGTCTCTAATTTCTTCTTACTAATAATCTGATAGTTTGGGTTAATTTAGTAAATTGAAAATATAATCTGACATAAGTCTTTTTTTTCTTGATATATATCCAAGAAAAAAAAAAAGACTTATCATATTTCTTCGAAATAAATGAGCATAATTACCAATCTGTACGTTTTAATATCTAGGATATTTTTCTATAGAAATTAATGTATGGATAAAAGATATATAGACCCTCATCTTTATTTCTTTTTTTTAGAAAGATCACCTCACAGGAATCAAACAAATTAAAAGAAAGGGAAAGGTATAGGTAGAGGAAAAAATTAATTTCAAGAATCAAGAAAGGAATAAAGAATGCAAGAAAGACACAAAAAACTAATTAGAACAAGAATATTTGTAAAAAATCTTTAATAACCTTCTTCGTTAAAATCATTATTTTTTAAAAAATATATACAATTAGTATAATTTTCCGAATTGAACTCCAAAAAATATGTAATACAGTTTTGCACCTCTTATATGTATAATCACCGGGCGTCATCTAACAAGCGCAAGTTAAAAGTGTAAAACTTCAATTTATACCATTTTTGGATAAATTAATTAAGTAATAATTTCAAGCTATATCCCCGAAGAAATAAAAAAGAAGTCATGCTCCTTTCATTATAGACTTAGATTAGCTCAATTCATAAAATTGAACAGATGGAGTCTCAATCCTTAGACAAATAAATTATACATCTATACATAAAATTAACTTTTTGTTGTTTGCCCCAAAGTAAAAAATTATACAGTGACTATAATATAATATAATATATATATATATATATATATATGTTTATTGCTAAAACACATATAATCATATAGGTTATATGAAGCACTCAAAATTTAAGATTTGAGAGGTTAAGTAGTAAATACAAACTTTTAGATTAAATATAATATAAATTCAACTGTGTAAAGATTTTTATATTAATATTTAATTATAAATTTTTATTTATGATAAATTTGTTGACTTTACTAATTAGTATTTTAAAAATTACATAAATAAAAAGTTACGATTAATTGTTAATGTAAAAATATTTTAGTCTAACAATATATAACAATTAAACTCATATAATAATTATAAAAAATTATTAGATCTTTAAACTTTGAACGAATCATATATAATAAATAAAAAAGTAATTATGACTCCAACATCATAAGTTTACACACATTCTATTATTCGTTGAATTCAAAACCAAACATAAACAATAATGGAAACTAATGAATAAAATATATAAAGATTAATTGTGCCTCGTAAATAACGGACATCAAGTTATAAATAAACTAATATTGATAGCAAATATGGAGAGACACGCACACATGCATACGTAACTACTAAAAAGAAGCCTAATCCATAATGAGGCACGTGTATAAAAAAAAAAAAAAATAATCCATAGTAATGAAGCTTCAATAGACTAATTCACCAACATTTTCTATGAATTGTAATTCTCTGATTAAAAAAAAGGGCATTGAAACAATTTGACAAGTTATCTACATTGTTCTAAAGTCACCTCTATTGATTTGACTATTTCGTTAAAGCGATATAGTTTAATATATATGGACAGATTAATTTAAAAAACTTCATACTAATTGAACATTAAGCTTGCGTATTAATTAGGGGAACTTCCCACAACGCCTATATAAAATGGCATATCCATTACTCACAAACTCACTCGAGAAAAGCAATTACATAACTCTCATATACCTTTTAATTTTGTTCTTATCACTTGTTGAATTAGTCCTTTCACAAAATCATGGTAATTATCACTACTGAAAACGAGCTACTTTCTTCCGTGGCTCCTGCCAGACTATTCAAAGCCATTGTTCATGATTCTGCCAATTTTTTTCCAAAAGCTTTACCAAATTTCGTTAAGAGTGTTGAAATCATTGAAGGAGATGGAGGGCCAGGAAGCATTAAGAAGTTCACTCTTTCGGAAGGTTAATTCAGTTTTACTTTATAACAAGTAATTCCTTAGATTCTTGCTTATTGTCATCACATTTTTAAATATTAGATAATAAGAATTTAGCTAGAATACATTCACAGTATTTTATCGTTTAATAGTAAATTGTTAATTATATATGATTAAGAAATGTTAATTTTTATAATAATTACTTTAAAAGTAAGATATATAATATTTGGTTGGTAATATAAAATATTTGTTGATAGTATATCTCAAATTCATTAAAAATAATACCAGAAGTGTGCTTTTTCTTTTTTAATTTACGAATTGTTGTTAATGTATGGTAGCTATTTATTATTTGCATTAAAAGGGTAAGTCCTAATTTTTTTATTCACATGTCCTTATTTTATTAATATGAGGAAATTATTTAAATTTAATATTTTTAAATACATGGAACAATGTATGGAGCATCGAAATGAATGTGTTTGAGGTTGTACATGTGTGAACAAAAGGGAGGTGGCTAGTTGATGTTGAATAATGTATGATTAATAGGATATGTGAAGCAAAAGGTGGATGTGGTGGACGAAGAAAACTACGTGTACAACTACACAATAGTTGAAGGGAGTGTTCTCTCAGAAGCATTGGAGAAGGTGAGTAATGAGTACAAATTGGAGGGAAAGAGTGAAGGAGGAAGCATGGTGAAGGTGACACGCAAATACTACACCAAAGGAGATGCTTTGCTCACACAAGACTTTCTCAAAGATACAAAGGACATCACTGCTGACTTTGCCAAGGCTATTGATCTTTATCTTTTGGCTAATCCTCATTACAACTAATTAAATCCCCATATACTGTTTTCGATCGTTGTTCATTCTAGTGCTTAATTATGTGTTCCTCATCTTTTCTTACTTTATATGTTTCAGTGAGAAATTTGAGATTATTTTAAGATTTGTTTATTCTTTTTTTATGTGTGAAATTTAATAGTTGTTTGTGTGTATACGTACTGTTGTAATACTAATCAGTACTACTATGAATAAAATAAAGACGCTTAATTATTTGTGAGATAATGAGCTGTTCTTTCTTGCCTCTAATTCCTTAAATTTAATTGTGGGAAAATAAATCCTTAACTTTAATGATATCTTAGTGGAGGCTAATCTAGAAAATTGAAATTAAATATTACATAATTTTTTTATAAGGCAAAAAGAATTTATTAAAAAATGTATATGCAAACACAAGAAGTGTCTTTTATACTCAAAACAATATAATTCTAACAAAAAAAAATATAAACCTTGACAAAAGCAGAAAAGTAAGGAAAAATTACAATCACTCAATACAATAGGTATGGTTTAAAATTCATTCAACAAAAGAATGAGAGGTGATTTTTTACACGACACTTCATTCCCAATAAGAAAGTTGAATAACATGAATGAACTCACAGACACCATTCACTTGAGCTCTAAATACAATTGCGTTTTTGACCCTCTATAAGAGTCACACCCTTGCAAAACACGCAAGAGATCAAACTTTTCTAAACTCCTTTAATCCATCAACTAGTCCCTCAAATTGGTAGTAGTGGCTTTTGACATCAAATAAAAGTGCCATAGAGAGCTCCCACCTACTGCAAAGTGCTTGCAAACACGAATTGGAACATCGTTGGTGAAAAAAAGGTATGCTCCAGGCTCCTCAATAACTCCACACAATGCACAAAACTTTTTCCCTTGCTGAATTATTCTTCGATAACAAATCACCCCTAGTAGGCAGTCTATCCGCATCTAATTGTCACACAAAAAACTTATGAACTTTTGATGGAAATCTGACTGCCCACAACATTTTAAAAAAATAATATGATTGTTGAGAATTGTCATCTCTCACTACCATGTACGTTGATGCCATCGTATAAAGACCAGAGTCATCCCTATCCAATACCCATGGATTAAACACTCCTTATCGCACCACTACCCCTTCTAGGAATTTTTACAAGTCCTTCACTAATTCCTCCTCCCAAACAAATAAACGTCTCCATGACCAATTGATCATTGTCGCCCACCCTTACTTTTCTCATATCTTTGGCAGTTACATTATGATTATCTGCTACATCATACAGTCAACCAAAACTAGTGTTTAATGTCTGAATCCCTACTCACCTATCCTTCCCAAACAAAACCTAACTACCATCCTCAAGCCCATGACACATTTCACTTGACCATCAATCTACTCGCCCTTAATCAATTTGATCAATGGAATTCAAATTACGCCACCACTTCAAACACCTTTAATGCCTCCCTTCCTAACCACCCACAATTGTCCCATATTTGGCTCCCAATAGACTATCTCGATCCATCCTCATTCGCCACTTTCACTTCCCCAACAGAGCAATATTAAGAGCACTTAAATCCATCAACTCTAGACTACCACTTTTGTCTTTTCCTCCTAATTTACAATTTAGTAGAATTAATGTTTTATCTAATCACCCTTGATGCACATTAACCCCAAGAAGCTTACTTTTGTGGAACTTGACTTTTAGCCTAAACATTAACTCAAAATTTTTCAAAACTACTTTAAGAACCAACATGGACCCTTAATCCTGTTTAGCAAGCAAAAGAGTGTCATTTGCAAATTGCAAATGAGAGAATCACATTCCGCCATTCTTTATGATATAACTATGCCACAATCCCCTACTTTTTGCTTCTGAATCATTTGACTCAATCCACTGGTTGCTTTGAAGAACAAAGAGGACAATAAAGGATCACCCTGCTTGAGTCCGCTTGAGACACTAAACTCCTTAGTTGGACTATCATTTAATAATACTGAAATCCTTTTTGTGTTAAACACACTCCTTGATCCAATTTACCCATTTCCTACCAAAACTCCCGTCCTCTCCATAATGTACCATAAGTGTTGCCAATTCATTGAATCATATGTTTTTTCAAAATCCACCTTGAAACACATTGGATTTGCTTGCCTTTTCTTTACACCATCCACCAGTTCATTCATGATTAAGACCATCCAATATTTTCCTTCCCGTAATGAATATGTTTGATTTTCAAATATGATGGTCTGAATATGTTTGCTAGAACATTCGCTAAGACTTTGTACATACACCTAATGAGATAAATAGGACAGTAATCACAGATCCTCCTAGCATTTGCCTTTTTTAGAATCAAAGCAATAAAGGAGGAATTTGATCCTTTCACAAGCTTGGCCCTTCACTGATCTTAATTGATTTATTTTCTCTCCTTGTATAATTTTTTTATTAACAATATATAGTCTCATAGTTCAGAATTTAGTCACACTTAAAGTTTCTCACTTCTTTTTTTAAGAGTTTATTATGCAGAATCAAACTCAAGTCCTCTCCTACAAATAGATCAGACAAATTAATAGAAACTTATGACCTAATTTTTGTTATAACATGACCATAAACCCTTTGACAAATATATAGACCAATTAAGCTCCACCTATATATTTTTAATTAAGGTCATTGAATTTTACAAGTGAGTTAATCACCAAATGAGCATTAACCCTTATAAAGTAAGCTAGTACAAGGTAAACTTAAGTAATTTCATTGCCCTAAAAGAAAGCTCAGTAGGTGGGATCTTCTTTCTAGGTCATAGGTGGAGAACCGATTGAAAGGCCTCCTGCTAATTGAGAATTATATAAAAATAAAAATAATTTTTTTTAGATAAAAGTCATTACTAAGAGTTAAACGATATTTGTCAAAATAATGAGCTTTGTCAAAATAATGAGCTTGCTCTCCCTGAAAGTATCAACAAGTTGAGGTTAAAGCGGATTTGTCAACGGCAACATTGTTGGCTCATTTAACAAATATACAGACCAAATAAAACCTAACTCATCTATTCTATTTTTATATCATCCCATATATAGTTACAAGACTTTATTTATTTATATAAATTATTAACTAAACTTTATTAAAAAATTATCAATTTTAATGAATTTAACTCTCATGAGAATAAAGGAAAGCAATAAAAGAGTGTACAATACAACCATTTTTTCCCCTTTTCTTTTAGAAAAGCTCCCCACAGAAATTACAAGAAATTAAAAGAAACGGTAGGTAGCAGAGAAAATCAAGTTCAAGAATCAAGAAAGGAATGTACGAGAAAACAATAAAAGATGGATAGAACCCTCTTTTCTTTTTTAGAAAAGTCATGAACACCAATGGAAGAAGTCGAACGGTAGTGGAGAAAATGAAGATAAATAAAAAGAAAAGAATGCGAATAAAAGAAAGACAACAACAGATTAAATCAGGAAGTTACGGTCTCGAAGTCTTCATAGTTAAGAAAGTCAAAATTATAATAGTTAAAATCCCTATTATTAGTGCAGTTTTCTGAAAGAATGGGCTTAATGGCATCTTGTAATTGAAATAATGGGCTTGAAACCAAAAAAGCCTTGAATGGATGTAATTCAAAAAAGTACTCTCTCTTGAGATTGAGATGAACTAAATATGCCTAAGAAAGTAATAAAGACTTGTTTGATTGATTTAATATAAGATCTATTAAAAGTAATTCTTTATCCCAACCCCATTAGTTAAGCAATATGGAGTTGCGATAAAAACTTACTTTTAATAGATCTCCAAATTGTTTAAACTCGATTTCATTTGTTTGGTTTTTTATCTGCATAAATTTTCAAGCATCTAAACAAAAGTAATAACGACTTGTTTGATTTAATATTAAACTAGATGAACACATCTTTCCATACACATTTATAAAAATTAGATTTAATTCAACCACAATTTGAGAATCTCAATCGTAAACCAAAGATACACTAATTAGTTGCTTTCTCTGACAATCTAACATTAAGCTCTGTCAACAGAAAAACCAAATACTCACTAAATGCATAATATTGAACTTCATTTATATACATATACACAACCCAAATTCAAATTTACATTACTTTAATCACTGGCAAATCTGAACCTAAATCTTAACATTCATACATCCAATCAGCAGAATTCACTGAAGAATAAAATTAGATAGTGATTCGTGAAGAGTCTGAACCACGTTAGCATAATTATATCTCAATCGAGACACCGAAGAGACAGCAACTCTTAGGAAGCAGCAACTGGAATATTGTCCTGCACAATCTACAAGAGAAACTATGTTTCAGAAAGGCACGAGTAAAAAATTAGGATTATTGAAAACATTAGATATTTTTTCTTTGAGGAAATATATTATCAGAAATAGAGACTTTTTTCATAGGCTAGAAACAGAAATACATTATTTCAAACATAAAGTGTATTTCCTTGGTTTTATTTTAAATAAATAAATCGAACATTAAAGTTTTCACTTGTTCTGTTTGCCTATAAGCAACCCATCAGTGTTACATGGGAGACAGGCCACAAAATTTTAATCCTCCTTGGCCTTGCAGTGAAACATATTTGAATAATCCCCCCACACATATTTGCTTCAGCTGTTTTCATTCAATGTCGACTACCGCGTTCAGCAACAATTTAATGGTGGCAAGCATCAACATTGGGATAAAGCCCCGAAAGTTCAAAAGACATTGTTAGAACTTACACATCAACAATTTATTCTTGTAAGTTTCATGGTCAAATTTATGGCAAAAACCCTTCTGCGATAAGAGCTTAATGAATAAGTGGTTAATTAAACTGTACATTCAATGTTACCTTTATCGCCTAATATTATATTGAGGTATATGAATTTTAAAATAAAATTAAAAAAAAAAAAAACTAACCACAAACTTATATAATTTACGTTCCCAAAACACTACCTGAGAGATATATTCCTTAACCCTGTCGCCCATTGATCCATCTAAAGCTCTCTCAGCAAGCTCATAATATACGGTACTGCCTTCAGGGCCATTAACTTTGTCTTTCTGTAAATACCTACAACGAAAAAGATGAATCAAGAATAACTTCATTTCCTGTCAGTAGAAATCAGAGGTGCCAGAAAATTCAACAAATTTTATTATTTAAATGCGTCACATCAATGAAACAAATCTCACCTTTGCTGAACAAGAAGTTCCAATGCTTGCTTAACATTTCCAAGGACTGGATGACTTGCTTCATTTTCACCCAAACCCATCCTCCTCATTTGGCTCCATAGATTTTCTGTAACATTCTCACCAGGAGTTCCATTGTATTAAAAAGACATCAGAATTGCCCTTGAAACTTCAGGTTAATTTTAAGCCAATAACAAGGACGGGGGGAAACAGGAACATCATAATATATAATTTTAGCATTATAACAAAATTTGCAATCATACCTTCTGGAATTTTGCCACCAGCAAGATGTACAATACCAACTATGACAAATGTGAATCCAGACTGATGTGCAGTATTCACATCCACAACATACTTTTCATACACACTAGGAGAAAGTTTACTTATGAGAATATATGATTTTGCATCCACTACACCTGAAAGAACAAATATGATAAGACCATTAGATGTCAACAATAAAAACAATGTTAGAAAACTCCGAGGAACACAAACATCTTTGAACAAGTAAAAAGCAATTCAGTATAAGTTTACTCATTTCCTCTAAATAAATGTATTTGTACAATAGTTCTAAAGAAAGGAAGAAGAAAACAATGTCAAATGAAACCTAAGCATTCTCTAGTCTCTACAGATTACTAGATAAAAGTATTCTGAGGACACAGATTTTCAAAGTCCAAATGACACTTAGAGTATAGCCAAAGTAAACACAAAGGTGATTAATCATCAATTATTAACTCATTGAATTGAATTAATATACTAGACAATAGAATGATGATGAGGTAAGAAGTAACATATTGCTAACCAATATAGAAGTAGATCCCCATTGCCTTACAATTCAAGAAGGCAGTAACTTGTCTTGAAATCAACATCGGACCAAAAATATATAATGACAATCCAAGTTCATAAAAACTACACACATGACTCATAATGGGCCTGCAACCAAGGTTTTAATTTGCAGACTTTGATGTATTCCTTAATATTGAAAAAAATCAAGGAGAAATAGGAAAAATGTGGCCACAATTATAGTTGAAGAGATTCCATAAAAACATTGCAGCTGAAATCAATGTCACAGACCATATTTTAAAACCTTGCCATTAACAAGCCATAAAATATTCATAATTACAAAATAACTGAATATGCAATCCAAACCATATGATAATGATTGTTCAATCATTTTATGCACATACAACCATAACAACCCACACCTAAATTGTTGTCAAAAGGTCACAATAACGAAATCTAGAACAGAACATTGATAGACTCATTAAAATGACATGCATGCTATGACATGGGCTAAAAGGAAGAGTAAGCAAAATGCTCACTTTGTTGGGAAGATCTTGTCTGGGCTTTGGATGAAGGTAAAGCCCTCTGAAGCTCCCTCATTTCATAGCCAAATATGGAGGAAAGCTTCTCCTTAGCCTCATTGATGACAAAAGTAGGAAGGTTACGTTGATGATAGTTCTTTGTAATGAGTTGAGTGAGTTCATCTCTCTTAATAGGGCACCCAGAATTTTGATGGGTTTTGAAAAGCATATACCTAATCACTTCTCCAACAAGCTTGTCCTTTTCCTGAAATAAAAAATCAAATAAGACAATGCCCTACTTTCCAAAAGGTCTTCATTTTTAAGAGTGTGTGACAAAGACAGACAAAGGAACTAGTAAAGTACCTCCTTTGAAATCCTGAATTGGGAGAAATCTTCTGCAGCATTTGCCATCCTGCAAGAATTGTAGCAAAGATGATGCATTGGTTTTAAACAGGGAAAGCATGTGGTGACAATTGACAAGGGAAAAACAAAAAGAGAGTGAGAAAAACCAAACCTTGTGAAGGGTGAAGGAAGCGTAATGAGGTGAAACCGTGAAAGGTCGAATCTTTGTTGGTTTTTCTCTTGGAATTGAACTCTGCTCGCAGCAAAACAAATTAGGAATGTATGCGCCTGATTGAAAATTTTAGCTTACACAGGTGGGAGAAGGGTGATATTGGCAACAATTTTTTTTTTCTTATTTCCTGAATGGACGAGGTGTCAAAACAGATTAGTTCGGCACACATGCGCAGACTAACGTGTACGATAAACACGCGGGGCTGGCCCAGCCCACCAAACATATAGATATTTATTTTTCAAGCCTGACCCGTCCACCACAAGCTGGTGGGTTAGGTGTGGGCTGACCCATCATATTTACAAAAAAAAAATTAGTTTCTTATTTTTTTTTAAGTGAGACTTTTTTATAAAAAAAATGCAAATTATAAATACACAATTAAGTTGAGCATAAAACTTTAATCAAGTTAAATACTTCACTCAAGCTGTTTCAAAGACACAATTCTGGAAAATTATGAGTTAATGATATACTTAATTACCATAAAACTTATGCGTAAAATACTTCAAGACACAATTTTGGACAATTTTAAAGTGCTAGAAACCTATATACTTTCATAACAATTTTCTTTAAGGGACTTTCATAATAGTTTATGAACTTTCATAACAATCTTTAAGACTGTTCAAGTCCTTATACATTGATATTTTAAACAAGTACAGTATGCATGTTGAACTTCCAAAATGACCACTATTTATATTTTATAATTACTTACATGTGGTACTCACTTTTCCACCAAGTCCTCTGAATTAAATTTTTAGGTGTACTACTACTCTTTTTTTATCTAACAGAATACCGATGCAGAGCACTTGATTGGTCCAAGTCCGACTTAGATGAATTTAGTACTTTTACTATCTCATGAGATAATTAATTGTTATCCTTATTCTTTCATAGAATATGAAGCAGTTTCAGCTTTTAAGATCCCTAAAATAAATGTCATCTAACAAGAAAAAATCTAAGCTTAGGATAATGATCAATGATAGTAAAGTTTGTATTTCTACTGTAAGTATAAGATCAAAATGCAAATGCAATATGCAATACCTATTACCTAGTAAATAAGCAATTAGAAAGAAAAAAAAAAAAAAGTCCACAAACAATCCACATCACCACAAACAATCCACATCACCCAAAGCTACTAGTGGAGTGCATGATAGCATAAAAAGCTCTAAATGAAATATTAACCAAGATAAATTTTATCTGAAAATGCAGAATAACTTATGTCAAATCAAATAGTTTTGAAGATTGACACAAACGGAAATATAATGCTTCCATGACAATAAAAGAATGTTGACCATATAATCATAACTCATAATAAGCATACCCCTTGAACATTAATATCTGCTAAACAACTAATAAACACCTAATAAGAAGAGATAGTAAATTAGAATCAGAATAAATAACTCCTCAAGGGTTAAGCAAAGTAATTGAAATAATATCAGTAAACATTTGATGATAACAAGAGCAGTATTCCTGTAAACAAGAATAGGTATTATTACCTATACCTATGAGGGAGAGCGAGGCCACGCGCGAGGGAGAGAGAAGCAACCAACAACCACGTGATCGGAGAAGAGCGTCGAAGCACCGAGAGTCCAACAGAGAATCAACGGTTAAAAATTTAAGATCAGAGTAGAGACGAGAATCAACTGCTGTCGTGGAACTTGAAAGTGAAACCCTGTCTTGGCGGAAAAAATAATAAAAATGGTTCGGCCCGGCCCGGCCCAGCCCGAACTCCTTTTAACACATCTTAGGTCCTAAGTGTAGCAGGCCCAATTATATATTCCCGCGAGTGAAGTGCATTAAAAAGAAAAAGATGAAAAGAGAAGACAGGTGCGAGCGCGTGGAGAAGGCGCTGCGAGAGTGCCAGCGTCGTGTTCCGGCGGGTCCGAGTGGCGACTCAGCGTGTCGCCACCTAAACCAGGCGCTGGCGATGTGCCTTGTGTCTCTGGCGTGTCCTGAGGAATCGGAGGCGGTGCGCACCCTTTGCTCCACCGCCGGCACCGCTCTGAAGCGCCGCCAATGCCAACAGGCGCAGCTTTCTCTCTCCCTCTGCCTCTCTTCACACCAAAATAACTTGTAGCCAAACCATTCTCTGTGATGATAAATAATTATTCTTATTCTTCTTGTTTTAGTTTTAATTTTATCTGTACCAGACGAGACCATGAATTTGCTATGCAATTATTACTAAATTGATTATCAGATTGAAATTTGAAATGAAATTCTGTTGTTTGAAATATACCTGAGAAGATGAGAAGCAAAGCAAGTTTCGCTTCCAAGGTCGGGTTGGTTACTCTCTCGCCCTGCTACTGTCAAAATTCATAATATCAAAATTATTTTTTTAATATAAAAGTAAAATTGCAAAATAAATAAAATAAAATAAAGCTGAAACTTAAACAGATTAAAAATATCTAATTACTTCTTCATCTCATCCTTTTTCGTTATTAATAAGATATCTAGACATAAATCATACAGAATAATAAAAGTAGTTAAATTAATTATTTTATTAGTATATTAATTTTATTTTCACTTACTTAATATTATTGTAAATTAATAAATGATAAAATATTTGAAAGTTTTGGATATGAGAGAGTATTATGTAAAAAAATATATATGAGAGAAAAATTTATAAATAATTTCTTAGATTCTAAAAAAATATACAAATTTGTATGATTTTTATTAAGAGTAAATAAGAAAAATAAAAATTAATAACATAAAAATTATAAAATGATAAAAAAAATATTTCCAAAATTATGTGTTATAAAAAGGGCACGAGGAAGTATTTTTTATAATTAAAAATATCATTTATATATTTTTATTTTCTTTTAAACTCTTTTTAGAAATTTTAATAAAAATATTATTAATATTTTAATTATTAAATATATTTAAAAAATGTATTCAAATTAATTTAAGTGTTTGTTAGTTTTTATTCTTAAACCTTTTTGACTTTTACGGTTTTACACCATGTTTGTTTGAGGATGAGGAAGGAAAGAAATTTTTTCTGAAATGTTGGAGCAAAGAAAGTCAATTAATTATATTTTACTTTACTAAATTGTGAAACTTTTTTTACAAGTATATCAATCTTTTTTGTTCTTCTTTTTAGTGTATGTATAATTTGTTTACTACCGATCTCTCTTCTTTTATGCATTCTAAAAAGTTCTACTCTGCCATTCAAAAGATGTATTAAAGCACCTTTGTTTCTACTCAATGGTCCACTTCTAATTGAAGATAATAAATTTATAAAATTGTTATTGTGATGTGCATTACAATGGTGTGGTTATCTGATAAATGTGTGGGAGGTGCCTCGAAAAACAAAATACATCAAGAATTTTTAAACAGCAGTATATTGCAACCCACAGAAGTTTGAAGAACATATTAGAAAAGAAAATACATCCAGTTTGAGCATAACGATACACACAGTAACCATTCTAAATAAGAAACAAAGTAAATTTTTAAAATATAACAAAAATAAAAAATAATTAACTTTAAAATCCCTGGTAGAGTATTTGTTCTCTCCTCTCATCCACTCAACTAAACATTCTCCCTTCCGTTTAAATCTCTTTCCTTCCTCCTCCTCGTCCTGTAAAACCAAACATACCTAAAATCATTCTTTTAACTTATTCCTCTTGGATATTATCATTGCTTTTTTTTTTTTTTAAATCTTGTTTGACATTATTTTCCTTAACACAGAGAATGCTAAGTTAAGGCTTTGTTTGTTTGAGTGGATGGAAAAGAAACAAGATAAGCCAGTTTAGTTGTATAGATTTAGTGAAAAATAATTTTAAAATGATGGTACTCGTACTATTTTACATTCTACTCTCCATCTCTCTATTTCTCTTTCCCTTAAAATACACAACTTTTATATTATTTTTTTTCTCCTCAATTTTGATCATTTTTATTTCCCTCCTCACAACTAAACCCACCTTAGAGATGACAAATATAACAACCACAACTACCTATTTCAGCCATTAAATAGGACAAGCTTCGATTAACCTTTATTTTTCTACATAGATTTCATTTTTGGCACATACATAGTCAAACAATTAATTAATACTTGAAAGGAATCTGTTACCAGGTTGGAGAATGGGTACTCATCAACGAGTACGATATTGCTTTTCTTAAATAGGCAGACATGTATACACTATGTGGCTGTGGTCTATGTTATGCACAAATAGCAACTATGATGGCTATGAACATGATAGGGAGAACAATAGCACTACCATGGAGAAACAAAAGGAAAGAAATCTTCATTGTATTAAATACTTAAATGTAATGTGATCTTAATATGCTAGAGCCATTTCTACGTCACTTTCATTTTTTAACATGTTTCTGTTTGCTTCTTAGTTGAAGTTGAAATCCTCGTGACTACAAAGTACCTATGGTGGGTGTATGAATTGCAGCCAATAAATTTTCAACTGAATTGAAGGCTCAAATGGAAATCCAACCCCCTTATTTATGTTTTCATGTGGTTCTCTTACTTAAAATTAAATACCGGTGAGTCGGTGGCCATATATTCAAGTCATGCTGAAAGAAACATTGGAATTTTAGGCATCCATTACAGCTTTGACTGGCCTTAATCTTTACAAATGTTAAGGTTTTAGTATTGACAAAAAAAAATTACATTGTGGACTTGGAAGCTTTCGAAGTAGTTCAATAAGCAGAATAGAGAATTTTATTAATTAGCCTACTATGTATATAATTTCATAATATCACTTCATAAGTTAAGGAGAGATAGGTTCACAGGTTGCATTATTTGATTAGATGCTTAGGTAGGTAAAGGAAACAAAGACATTTTCATTGGAATTAATAAGTCATGCAAGGGGACGGTCCATTTTACAACAGTCGGATATGCACCTTCTTAGTTTGTTGAAATATTGTCAAATGTAACATTAATTGCTTATTTATCCTTTTCATCTATAAATACTCACATCTCTATACCTCACATCACTGCATTCCCAAGTGCTCCCTATACTTAAGTTTCTAGTAATATCTCTTCAAACTTCTAAGCAACATGGAGGTTCTCATTTTCGAAGAGGAGTTTACTAGCAGTGTCAACCCAGGAAGGTTGTTCAAGGCTTTGATCCTTGATGCTTCAAACCTCATCCCCAAGCTCATGCCTGAGGCCATCAAGAATGTTCAACTGATTGAAGGGAATGGAGGCCCTGGAAGCATTCAGGAGATCACTATTGCTGAAGGCCGGTTGCACCATTTCGCACTAATTTTCACTTTATCATTTATATTTTTATTGTTATTTGTGACCATGTGAGTTAAAGCTCAATAGTAATTTGTTTTCACCTTTATGTCCTAAAGAATTGGTTTTCTAAGTACATTCTAACCATAATGGGTTAGATCCATTTACTTTTTTTAATCTTTCTCTTTTTTTAATAATTTTACACTTTTTAATTTGAATTACTTTTTTTACTATACCATATATCCTTTGGTAGGTTTCAAATTTAAATGACTAACAAAGAGATTATTATTGGTAATGCCTTCAATACAGGTGATAAGATCAAATACTTGAAGCATAGAATTGAAGCAATAGACCAAGAGAAATTGACTTACAGCTACGCAGTGATTGAGGGGGATGGTGCACTGGAAAAAGTGGATTCAATTTCACATGAGATTAAGTTTGAGGCCACTGAAGAGGGAGGTTGCAAGACCAAGAATGTCAGTAAGTATCATCCCAAAGAAGGGGTTGATGTCAAAGAGGAGGATTTCAAGGCTGCAAGGGAGGAAAGTTTGGCTCTCCTGAAGGTAGTAGAGGCCTACCTTGTGGCAAACCCAAAGACCTATGCTTAAAGCGTTATATTATATTCTGATGTCCTCTTAACTCAGCCTATGATCTACTTTGAAGCCAAACATGATATGGCTTATAATAAAATTTGAGTTACTTTGATGAGGCTTGATTGTTAGGGTACCAGAAGATAATGCATTTATACTATCCACAAAATTACTAATTAAATGATGGGCTAATAAACACAATGCTTAATTGAGACATTTCTTTTCCATTTCTTTATTGGAAAAACTGGGACAGTTCTTAACTTGCACCCTGATTCTGCCATCAATACGTTGGCGAGAGTGAGTGAGACAGTGATGTGTGTAATAAGGCATTTTTCTTTTCCCTTTAACTACTATCTGAGATTGGCTATGTTCATGACAACAGCATAAAATGGTCAATCAGAGGTCATATGTAAAATCACGGACACAAAATGAACCAATGCTCCACACCGTAAGAAATCTTAAATTAAACTACATATGTTTCAGTAATCATTGAAGGAAGTTTTATAGTGTATGCTAATTGGCCCTTCAAGATGAACATAATCCAGAAAATCTCAATCATCAACCATTTGTAGTAGTTTTTTTTTATAAATAAATGTTAGTTGTTAGTGTATTAATTTTGTTTTTTGAAGGAATTCGAACACACGATCTCTCTCTTACCATCTCTCTCCACTTTAGGTTAGACGGACCTTATAACTCCTAACCATTTATAATAATTAACATTTGACTAGAATTTGTAACGATAACTTTGTGTCAAAAGTCTTTTTTGAATCTAAAAGACAACTGATCAGGGAAGAGTTTAGGTTTAATTTTGAAAACAAACTACTAAGAAGCCTTAAAAGATTTAATTATATTATTGATTAATACTGTGACGTATAGCAAAATATTACTTAGTAAATATAACATTAAACAATTTTATCCTCAAAGAATATTAGGATATACTTTCAAAGAAAAATGGAAAATTCTTTTTCTTGAAAGTTCCGAAATAAAAATTAACTTCTTAGCAATGGTCCAAATGCATAGAATCACTGAGAGCTATAACTTCACCTGATGCTTCCACAATACTGCTTGATTACGCCAAAATCATTCAACTGTAATAACTATAAAGACCAATTTAATGGTTTTAATAAAAAAATCGTTTTTTTGTCCCTGTTAACGTTCCATGAATCAATTGGGACATTCATAACTATTTAATTGAGCCCCTATGATATGATAGAAATACAAAAGTCACCATGAAATAATGGGATATATTCTAGGCTATTGAGCACTATCATTTTGTTAAATTGGCAAATGAAAGCTACAAATTTTTGTACCTAGAAACAGATTCACCCTTTTCTGGCCAATCTTCCAATTGTTTTTTGTTTCTCTATAATTTAATGAAAGATATCTCGAAAACAACGTAGCATAGTACCTTGACAAAGAAAGGCAAGGGCGCTTGAACTTGGACACCATAAATAAGAGTCCTTCAACACCTCATTCTTGCCATGTTCACCAAGCACTTAGTTGGCAGTGGTGTCCTAATTTCACTTTCTAGCATGGGTGTTTACATTGACACAGATGAGTAGCCCTCTCCAATCTCTCCAGCAAGGTTGTTCAAGGCATTGGTTGTTGATGCTCCCAACCTCATTCCCAAACTTCTACCACATGCTTTGAGGAGCATTGAACTCATACAAGGAGATGGTGGGGCTGGAAGCATTAAGCAGTTTAACTTTGTTGAAGGTGTATAACTTTCTCCGTGACTTATTGTAAAATTTGTGCTTATGGTAAAAATTATAAAATTATAGTTTTACTCAGGTAGTATCATCTTTGTTGGTAAAATAGTGAGTATGATGATATAACTTTTTTAACATGAATTTCTTTTGCCTGAAGGTAGCCAAGTGAAAAGCATCAAGAACCGGGTTGATGAGATAAACGAGGACACATTTACCTACAATTACACATTGATTGAAGGTGAAGCATTGAAGGATAAGTTTGTATCCATTGCTCATGAGATTAAATTTGAAGCAGCACCTGATGGTGGTAGCATAAATAAGGTAACAAACAAGTATTATCTTAAAGGTGATGTTGAGATCAATGAAGAGGACATTAAGGCTAGCAAGCAGAAGGTCTTGGGCATTTTCAAAGTTGTGGAAACCTACCTTTTGCAGAACCCTGATGTGTGTACTTGAATCATTAACTAGTCTTTAGTTAATGTCAGTATCGGCCTCACAAGTCTGTTTTACGGTTTGTTTTCGTATAAAAAGAGTTTGGATTTGGAATGTCAGAAAGGGTCTTCAAATATTTGTAGTTTTGTAGACTTCTGTTTGACAGTGGCATTGAATTCAGAATGAAATTGTTATGCAAGAGAGAATGGTTTCTTGCTTCCAAATTAATGTTCTCTTTTGTGCAAGTTTAGATTTTAGAACACAAAATTTTATATTATTTTTTTTAGGAATTTTACATATACAATTTTGTCAAAATTAGCTAATCCAACTGCACTATGAGAACAAAACTTCGGGTTGAAAAGGGTGAAAGAAATTGATATTACCACCCTCCTCCAAACTACCGAAACAAATTGCTTTGGTCTTTGAGAACAGAGTAAAATATTTCTATAGGTACCACACCTCATCAATGTATGAGATACAAAGATATACACACATCTTTAACACCTAGACAAGTCATATCATATGTCACTCATACGAATACATCGTATATATCACAACTGAGGATGCATATACTACAATGGAAACGCAAGTATTGAACCTGAAGAGCTAAATGCGTTCAAACAAGGCCTAGTTGACTATTCTCTTTCAATCACATTTTTTTTTCTACAAATAAATATCAAACACGAGATTGTTTAAGAAAAAATAATCCAATTCTATTCATACCAACGATTTATCCGCAGATAATACTCAAATACTTTATAAAAAATCAAATCCTAGCTATTAAAATATTATGTCCAAAAATTGTATGATATTATTTTCTATTGATTTTATATTTTCAATTAAAAAAATTTGGCACCCACAATGGACTAAGAAGGCAAGTTTTTTTCCCTTGTTTATTTATCTTCTATACTTATTTCATGAAGTGATGTTGACGCTTGATAAGATAAATAAATTTCTTTTTTTATAGGCAAATAATAGTAGTTAGTTTTGATAATAAATAACTCTTTTTTTATATATGAATTTTACTATTAGACAATCTTATAAGCCTTTTGATTAGATTACATTAATTTTGGGACAACTTAAATGGATTAATTCATCCTGGTAATGAATTTTAATTATGCAAGCATTTATTTTACATCATCAATTTCTCATTTAAGCTTTTTTATATTTATTTGCATGTATTTTTATTTACCTGTTTAATTAAATATTTATTTTCAGATAAATCCACAGGCACTAATTATATCAAGTAGAGTTTCCATTATTTTAAAGCAATTTGTCTCTATATATTAAAATAGAATGGCCAAGAACTATCCTTTTTTGTTTGTTTGTGCCTTTCCTTTTTCTAATCAGACGAACCCTCCTCATAAGAATCTAGATCCAAGAACTATTCTTTAAGTGGTAATTAAATCTCTAAATCATGTGCCACAATCATTATACTTCGGCAAACTTTTCTGCTTTGGTAATAAGGATAACCAATTACCCGGTTGAGTTAGTTATAGTTACATTTCTCTTTGCTTACTCTCTAGCCACTTACTGCTCTCTGGTTAATTGTCTCTAGGCTAATTGATTGCTCAAAAATGGTGAATGACACCTTGTGCTTCTCAATATAATGCACTATTTCACCTGTGTACTAATTCAAGTCCATAATGTTGGCAAAATGGTTTGATTCTACCAATAGCCGCCCATGTGTATGATATAAGTATGATTGATACAATTATTTCGAAATATGAAATACAAAACTTCTTAATCAGCCACTAACATTGAAAGTCTTCAAATAAAAATTCCATTCTTAACTACCAAATAAATGCCCATTTTTTCTAAGCTGCAATTATTAATATATCCATCTCCATCAAAGAGATCATTCCTAGAACCGACTTCCCATAGTCATATGATCTATAAAGTGCTACCCTTAGGATGCTAATTTCTCAACCTTGATTTTTCTGTGATCTTTGCAATCCACACAATATTTAATATTCATCATGGGAGTCACAACTTTTACACATGATTATTCGTCCCCTGTTGCTCCATCACGCTTGTTCAAGGCCTTGATCACTGACTCTAGAAATTTGTTTCCAAAGCTCTTACCACAGTTCATAAAAGAAGTCAACGTGATCCAAGGAGATGGGGAAGCTGGCAGCATTGAACAAGTTAACTTTGCTGAAGGTTAGAGAAAAGACTTCTGACAAATTAAAGTGTAATTTATAGATTATAAAATTATCTACTATATATTGAATATCTTCCTGTATATTGCTTGAACAATTTCTTGTGTGTTTATCTTTTGTGCAGGTATCCCCTTCAAATATGTGAAACACAGGATTGATGAAGTTGATAAGGACAACTTGGTTTGCAAATACACTATGATTGAAGGGGGTCCATTGGGGAACAAGCTTGAGTCTATAGTTTATGAGGTTAAGTTTGAGGCCACTAGTGATGGAGGCTGCCTCTGTAAAATGACAAGCACATACAATGTCATTGGGGGGTTTGAACTCAAAGAGGAAGAGATAAAGGAAGGAAGGGAAAGTTCTATTGCAGTCTGCAAAGTGGTGGAAGCCTATCTACAGGAGAATCCACAAGCATATGCTTGATTATTCATTTGTTTCTCTCAAGTATACAGATACTGTTCTAAGATTAAATACAAATTTATTCAATTTTTTAATGATACAGTGTGCAACCAGACATAGGGACAATTAGAGTGTGTGCAAAGTATTGAATTCAATAATAAGTCCTTGGTCTTCAAGGGCATACTTTGTGGTTTGCCAAAATATTTGTACTTTTGTAGTAAAAAAGTTGGAGATTCAGTATCCTCTTTACGATTTAATAGAGCATTACACTGTGATGGTAAAATTCTATCATATCATTGTGCAACTGATGAGGTTTATGCTATGAACATCTTAGACATAGTGAAGGGCTAAGATTTGAATTTTGTACCAAGAATTAATTCAATCATGTATGATAAAATTCAAAATAACAAGGCAAAGTTACGGTGGGAATTGAAGTATGGAAGCCACAATTGGTAAAATTCTCTACTGCTTCATAGCTGGAATATTGTAGTGAGGAGACCACTAATGCTAAATTTGTCTGAAATTGAGATTTTTCTTTTTGGATTTTGATACCATCAGACAAAAGCAGCGCAATTCAACGCATGCATAGCCAGATTGTATATTCCCCGTGATAAAGAAAAGATATTGTCACTTCTTTCTGGCACTTTACCTTAGAGAATAATTAAATATACTGACGACCCAATTTATCAAGTAATTATATCTCAATTGATAGTATTATTATTTTTATATATAAAGTTTTTGATTAAAATTATAAATTTATTTTCATAATGGAGATTATGATAATGAAAAGCAAAATTCTATTATTATTTTAATCTAAATTGTTCTTGACCAGAGAATTATTGTATATGGGATATAAATAGATCGAATTAATATATATATATATATATATATATATATATATATATATATATGTGTGTGAATGTCTTTATAGAATAAAGATAAATGGATCTTATTTATTAATTATACATATAGATGATGTATATGTGAATATTATAAACCTTTGAACTGACTCAATTGAGAATTTTTAATAGTTTATATTACCTTAATTCGTGAATAAAAATTTCTTAAGAAGAAACTAAATGTTTTTTCTTTAATCTGAGATTATCATGGTCATTAACAAATAATTTATTATACTTTAATTTTGGACACATAATGACTGAGTGTACTAGTTGAATGAATATTGGATATGATCAAATGCTTATAGAATTAATGATAAATCAAGAAAGAATTCATCAACTTTTGGTAATGAGTTTGAGCTCTATTAATAAAATGATACCCTGACCAGAAAAATTGATTGAAAGAAGAAATGAATTTCTTAAGTCAATCATGATAGGTTAACTTAATGGAGTTTGATTATAATATCATACTCTAGAGTTAACTAAAAGCTATAAGGATGGAAGAAAAATATTATATGTTTTTCTAAGTTCTTGAAAGTAAAATATTACTTAATATTATATGCACGCTAAAGAGTATCACTAGATGACTACCTTGATTAATACCAATTTAGTATTGAACTTACGGGGTCACATAGAAACTAATGTTTTAATCTCTTAATATAAAGGAATTGTTTTAATATTTAATTATTAAACAAGAGTATTTAATTTGATCAAATTAAAATGATCTAAAGTGAAATATTATTATATCTTTTGCTAGCACTTAGAGTATATATAAAATAAATTATTTGAAATGTTCTTTTTTTTTAATTTCAAATTGGAGAAAGTAGTTGATAAAATATGTGAATCTTTAAATATATTTGTGACAAAATAAAAAGGATGCAATCTCTTAAATATACATATTTACATATATATATTTGAAATATATGACTTTCAGCAAAAAATAATGAACCGGGCTATGGTTTCTCAGGTTTTTTCACATATAATTTTTAAGCATTTTATTTTGATTTCACTTCTCAAAGAATTTGAAAAACAAAGGTTGGTCTCTGGATACACACACGTAATATTTTCACATTACTAAGAGAAGCTAATAGAGAACATACTTGGAATACTCTTCTCATTCAGAAATTTTATGATTCAACAACTCAATAGCAATTATGTTTAAAAGTTTTGTATCACAAACTTAATATAATTTATATGCAAAATAAATCTTATTAATCTGCATGTATGTGAACACGATATCTTACACTTTATATTATAAAATGCACAACGTTTTGAATTTTGAACAAAAAAGGAGGGGCACGTGGCCCACCTCAAAACTTTATTTTAGTGAGAATTCTTCCATGCTGTCAATTAGGTGAAAAAGTAAAGAACTAAGTGTTTGTTTGGCAATAGTTTTATAAAACTATTTTCAGTATTTTAGTACCCGTTCGGGGTGATTTTTGGTTTCTAGTTTTAAAATTTCTAAAAAAAAAAACTAGTTTTAGTTTTAAGTTTTTAAAATTTTAAAAACAATATTGTTTTTGTTTCTAAATTTAAAACATTGGTCTCAAATCTTAACCAAAACACTAGTTGAAGGTAGCGATCATTGAAGGTGACAGTCGGTCATTGGCGATCGCCAGTCAGAGTTGTGGTTGTTGACCACCGGTCGGAGGTAGCTGCCGGTGACCATCAGTCGGAGGTGCAGGCTGGTGATCGCCGGTCAGCAGCGGCGACCGATGATCGCCAATCGGCGGTGGTGGCCGGTGACCGTTGGTCGAAGGTGGCAGCCGGTGATCGTTGGTCAGAGGTGACAGTCGGTGATCGCCTGTCGGAGGTGACGGTCAACGACCGTTCAGAGGTGGCAGCAGGTAATCATCAGTCGGAGGTGGCGGCTGGTGACCGCCGATCGGAGGTAGCAGCCAGTGATCGCGATCGGAGATCGGAAGTGGCGGTTAGTGACCGGCAATTGAAGGTGGCTTTCGGTGACAGCCGGTTGGAGGTGGCAATTGGTGACTGTCAATCGGAGGTGACGACTGGTGACTACTAGTCGGAGGTGACGACCGGTGACTGCTAGTCGGAGGTGACGACCGATGACCGTCGATCAGAGGTGATGACCGATGACTGTCGGAGTGGCAGTCGGTGACTTTTGGTTAGAGGTGATGGTCAATGATGACAAATAACATCAAGTAATGAATTTAAATAAAAACAGAAACAGAAATCTAAAAACCAAATTTTATTGTTTTTAAAATTGAGTAAAAAACCAAAATAGAACCATTTTTACTGAACAGGTTTCTGTTTTCAAAATACATTTCAAAACCAAAAACCAAAAACTTAGAACCACCCCGAACGGAGCCTTAACTTATGTTTTTCATTAATGAAATTTTAATAAATATGAAGAAATTTTTCCATTTTTATATCTTCAAACCAGTTTTCAAATAACACTTGTCAAACAAGTTTTTTTTTTTCTTCCCAAAAACAGTTTTTAAAAACTATTCTTAAAAACTCTAAAACTTTATCTTACGTTGTTACAAGAGACGCATAAAGTGAAGGAAAAATTAATTGTCAACTAACATGGCATTACACAATCAAAAGAATATATACAAGTTAATTACTCCTAACCTGAAATTTTTAAACTGATAGTATGCGTAGCTTTATTCTTTCTTTTAGATAACTAAAGCAACAAAAGCATTGAAGTTTCCATGGTAAAAAGAGGAGGAAAAAATAGCTAACAGTTCTAATTCATGAAATGAATCAAAGACCAAATAAGTCAATACCTTGTTGTGCTACTTTATTTAATTATGCCAAAGATATTTTTATTAAGTATTTAGTTTCTTTAACTGCAATAAGTAACTTCCAGGTTGATTAAATTGATTATATAATCCGGATTTTAATGGCTAAACTAATGAGATTTATATAGGAGATTTTATGAAGCAATACCTGATAGACAGCTATTAGTACTTTACAAGTGACAAAAATAAAATTTTAAATGAAATCCGACATAAAATTTGTTAAAAAAACTAATAACTCAAAATTTCATCAACATTAACAGTTTTTACTGCAAAAACCTCATTATTTCAATCATAATAATTGCATGAATACAACTTGATAAAAATAGCGTGGACTAGCGCACATATGAGAATGGAAAGTTTTGGAAACATTGTGCTGTTGACATTTTTCCAGTGTGAAACCAAACTCATTGTTAAACTACTTTTGAGATGCTATACGATCAGAGTGAGATGTTTGTTGTCACTTGTCAGTCTCAAATGTTACAACTTAATCAAAGGATCAATATGTAATCAGTTAAATTGTTTGTAAAGATAACAAAGCACGATTAAGCCCCTCATGTTTGTATTTGTCTTTTCTAAACAAAGATCTAACCAAATGTCTTTGTATTGATTTTCTGTTCCGGCCAAATTCTTCAAATTTGTATTAACTTAACCAAAACCTATGAGCATGAAGCAATTGTAAGATGGGATCTGTACTTTAGACAGAAAGCAAATACTATAAGAAAGTTGGTTGAACTTTTTCTTGCAGAAGGTTGATTAAACCATGACAGGAAAAGCATTTTGGAGTTGTGGTTCACAAGGATTACCAAATCTAAAAACAAAGTAACGGATTCCAACAATTAGGAAATCCAGTGAATAAGAATTATACCATTTATGCACACATGGCTAGCTACCAGATGTGGTATGAATTGTGCACTTTACTACTTTAGGTAGAATCAACCTACAAATTTTTATCTGTTACATTCATGAATTGTCAAGGTCCATTATAAGAAAAATGAAATATTTTACTATAATGTCTAATCAAAGTTAAAGTAGAAAACAGAAGTTAGCACACTTGATTCCTATCAAAATAAATCACACGGTTTATCCGTAGATATTTCATTTCTTTTAAATGGTTGGAAGTCAATAAATAAATAAAAAGAGGCATTTTGATGCACCTTCGGTCCTTGTATTAATCATCAACATATTAATTATTCATGATCCCTCACTTCATAAATAGAAGTTTGTTTAAGAGAATCTGTTTATAGTCACTTATATTTTGAGAAATGAGAAGTAAGAAATAATGTGAAACCAAGAAAGACATACCACACCTAAAACACAACCGTAGTTTCTTTTTCCTTTATTTTGTATATAAGAAAATATCAATGTACAAAATTAATCAGGCGAATCTTTCTTATGATAAAAGGATTCCTGGGGACTTGATTCTTCAAGAAGAAAAAGCTACTTTGGTCTTTTTGACTGTGATAGATAGCACTTATTGCCAATGTTCTACCGCCTCATACTCAACGTTATATATGTATTGTGAAGAGACCATCCATCATAAAGCCAATTCCCTTTGGCTAGTCTTCACAAATACTAGTAAGGAATTCCTACCCTCTTTCCTGCACCCCTCCCCCCTCTTTGCCACATCTAATATTCTAATGATCTAAGTTTAGACAATGGCTTCCATGGACCAATCAACCTATAACCACTGTTTCTCTTTTATTTATATCTTTCCTAAGATAAAAGAAAAAGAGATTCCTTGCATGTCCCACCTATTTTTCCTTACATATTCCCTTCCCATGTACAAATATATACCAGTCACATACTCTCCCAGCCATAATCTACTGCTTTCAGTTGGCAAACACATATATTCTTTTATCTAACTCAGCTCCATGGTTCCAGAGTTCCAGGTACGGCATCCAAAATCCATGCATGATTACTGATTAAAAAATAATTACAATTATGACTTGCCTGTCATCAATTTATATATAAACTGCAAGAATTCTTTGAGAGTGATCAACCCTTTAAATGCAGAAACCTCGAGTCACAGAGATACATGTCCGAATGAACTGCAATGGATGCGTCCAGAAGATTAAGAAAGCACTCTGTGGTATAAATGGTAAGCATGAAACCGTGTGCCATAATTTCCCTACTAATTAATGCTTTAACATGAATGAGTCATTATTACTTTTCCGATCACCCTTATGACAAACTTTCATCTCTTGCAGGTATATATGATCTCTATATTGACTTCCCTCAGCAAACAAGTAACAATAATTGGGTGGGCAGATCCTGAAAAAATAGCCGAAGCAATTAAAAAGACAAGGAAGATGACCACTATTTGCAATATTGAGTCTCCATCTAAAGCAGAAGAACCATCATCTCAACCAACAGAACCAAACCCTGAAGAAAATGCACAAACCCCTGAAGCAACACTACCAATAGAAATTTCACCAACTAAAGCAGGACCCCAAGAGGAACCCCCCAAAAGACACACCACCTCTTGAACAACCACGACCTGAAGCAACACCATCACCAAAAGATGCAGAGAATAATCAAAATCAGCAATCACCAAGAACCAAGGATGCAGGAGAGGTTCATATGATGCACCACAATCCACCTAACTATGGAAACAGATTATGTTATGGCGGCCACAACTATGTTGAACAGTTGGGAGATAGATATCATCATAATAACCCAACATTTCTTCAAGAGCCACCCCAACCAGTGTATGTGACACACAGTTATAACACATATAGGCCATCACCTTATGTCACTGAATACGAATATGTAAGATCACCATCGAGGCTCACACATTACAATCGTGTGGAACACTACAGTGGAGACTACCAATATGGCAATGGAAACATCACATCCATGTTCAGCGATGAAAATCCAAATGCGTGTAGGATAGTCTAGAAGAATAACGTCAAGAGCTACTTGTGAAAATCAACTTAAGCAGCTAGACAATTCTTCTTTCAGATGTATTAGTGACATATTAATAAAATGATAGAATCTCAAGGTAGAAAATGGAAAATTTTTGGTGCGTATGTGAATTGTGAAAAGCAAGAATCGGATTCTTATCTTGTAGGTGCAGACTAATTGATTCTGGATTCAATTCATTTGTAAACTAAGGTATTTCATGTTCACAAAAATAGTAACCAAAGTAATCTTATGGATATCCTTAAAAAAAGGTAACCTACGGCTTCCGTCTTTGAAATTGGAGCTTTAAAGGATTCAGTATATGTAAAAGAAAAAAGAAATTCCATAATATGGAATCTAACTGCGAAATTTTACTTATATTCCCAGCATTATTCATTGTTAAAATAACATAATGTGATAAAATATTAATTAGTTTTAAAATAATTATATATATATAAAAGCTTTAAAAATAACAGTTAAACTGATAAAAAAATGTGTGATTTAATACTTTCTCACAGATGTGTAACTAAAATTGTAATGGCTAGATGTCAAATTAAAATATGAAAAAAATAGATGTGTAAATGGTGAAAAATAAAGTTGTCACCAAAGTTTATATGATTAGAATAAAACAATAAAAAAGTATTTTATTTGAAATATTAGTATTTGAAAATAGATGTAGATTTGGAAGTTGTTTTAGACTAGACAAGTGCATGCCAATTCGCAAGATCAACTGGCTATGGATTTTTCTATAATCAGCTCCCATTTTGCTATTAGCACCTCCCAAAAATTCAAATTTTCACAATGTTTTCATTTCTCTCCATGCCTCGTCCACAACCACCTTTGTGCCCCCATCTTATATCTCCAAGGGTAGATCAAACTTTTTTATTTTTTCTTACTTTTTTGTGAACCTTGCAATGTCACATCATTCCAAAGGTCAATTACATTTTTAACTCCTCAAAGTTCGTGATATTGGAATATTTTTTGTGGATCCTACAAAGTTATGTCATCAAATTTAATATTTATTTTAAATTATATAGTTTAAATTATATAATTTAAATTAAATAATTATATAATTTTTTTATTTTTAACTTTTTCATATAACTTTTTAAATTATATACACATGCTCTCCCCAATGGTTCTCTCTACCATTTTTTTAATTTTTTCTCACCCATTTTCTCTCTGATATGCTCCTTTCCCCGTCATTCTCAACTTTCATTTTTCATGCTCCCCCCCTTCCTCTGATTTTCAAACTCCCATTTTCTCTCTCAATCACCCACCTCCCCTTCCACTGCCACCCCTTCCCCCTTCCCCCTTCCTCTTCCTTCATCAAAACCCTTATTTCCTTCTTCTTCCACCACACCTCCTCCCCCTCTTCCACCCAGTCTCCTCCTCTGCACCTCCATAGTTGTGCCTCCACAGTGCCTCCTCCTTTACCACGTTCAAGTTTTCATTTTTATTTTTTCTTAAACTGGTTGTTGTTAATATGATTTTTCTTGCAAATGGAGTTGTTCTTTGGTTATTGATTCTTCTCATTCTTCTTGATTTTCCAGTTATTTTTGTTGTTTCATTTGGGACAGTTTTTTTGGCACGCGTCAACAAGAGAGAGAAAATAAAAAATGAATTTTTTTGGGATAAAGGACTAATCTTAGGTCTTCTTGAAGAAGACATATCTCCACATGGAGATCACCCATTTTTTATCCAATAAGTGTTCTTTCCAAGATCAAAATCTTGGCCTCAAGATTAGGGCTTGAAGAACACCATTGGAGATGCTCTTAGACACTTGCATCGCCCTTAACCTCCCAAGGCAAATGCAACCCCTCTGCAACCTTTCCATCACCAACCATAACCCCTATCAACAGCCTCACCTCCCACCTACAAGACACTCCCACCTATAGGCCCCCTGCTACAGTCCCCTAGGATAGACACCCATGCAGACCCCCCAAACATTCCCCCCTACCCTAACATCTCCTACACATAAACATAGTTTGAATAAATATAAAGCCCCCATATAAAGAATAATAAATTATCATTCTCCTCATTCAAAAATCTAGATCAAATGATCTATAACACACTAGTTGTATTCTGTCACTTGATCTAGAAGTCGAATAATTTTTCACATTTTATATCTATTGATAGAACATATAATTAATGGATTTCATATCACTTGATCGAGAAGTCGAATAATTTTTTTTTTTGTCTTGCAGGTGAGAAGACACGATAAAGGAAGTTCCTAAAATGGAGGTGAAAAAATATATATGTTTAAAAAGGGTGAGAATGTGAAATGGGGAAGCGAACGTGCTCTTTCAAAGAGGTGGATAGAGGTGTGTGTGTGTGTGTAACTATAAAGCTAGGTGATGCTCTAACAAAAAACTTAAGGTAAAAGGTGAAGGTGTTTTGGGATTTTGCAAAAAATTGTAAAGGCTAAGAGGGGCAAGTAGAAAAAGAGAGGGTGTTAAAAGAAACTACCAATTTCTTTATATTTTGGATCAACTGATCCAAAACATATAAGTAATAAATCACTTGATCTAGAAATTGAATATTTTATTTACATTCCAAATCAAGTGATCAGGAATATATAACTAATGGGTTCTAAATCGCTTGATCCAAAAATAAAATATTTTTTATATTCCAAATAAAAATATCTAGAATATATAACTAATAAGTCCAGTATCACTTGTTCCATAAATCAAATAATTTTTTATATATTTTGGATCAGTTGATTTAAAACAAACAAGTTGTCCAAAATACTTTTGGAAGCTCGTAAGGGGTTGCTCGAATAGGGAAAAAGGTTTCTTGGGAAAGGTAGGTGTTTCATGGATGTATAGGCTAGGTTAAAAAGTCAACTAGGTTAAAAGGTACGTAGTAAGGGGTAATTTTCGAATTTTGAAAAATTCATTAAATTTGATAGGTGGGAGGAGAAATATGGTAAGTGGAAAAAGTAAATTATCTAGCTATTGGTCTTGGACCATGAACCTCAACCCATCTAAAAATACGAATGAGAAAATGTACCTAGACCTACGTGTAGCCACAAAAATACCTTTAAACAATAGGAATTTCAATTAGCATTACCCTTTATTTGAATTAACATCTACTCTTTTAAAAAATTTTCCTAAATTCTCATTTTATCTCTAATTCTCTTTCTCTCCTCTCTCTCTTATATAATTTTCTCCACACGTACTCTTTGTCCTCTCTCCTCACCTTATTTTCTACTTCTGCCCTATCTCTTTTCTCTTTTTACCTCTTGGTTAGTGTATACATATAGTATAGTTATTTAATTTCTTATTTTTTTAATATAGTAATTTAATTTCTTATCTTTTTACTATAGTAATTTAAATAATTTTTAGTGTACTTAATTTATTTTTTTGTATAGTTATTTAATTTATTATTTTTTTATTATAATAATTACATGTTTATTATATTTATTTACTTAATGAATTACGCGTTTAGTATAGTTATTTAATTAAATGTTTTGTTAGTGTGGTTAATTACATGTAAGATAGTTATTTAATTTCTTACTTTTTTAGTATAGTAATTTAATTAATTTTTAGTGTACTTAATTTATTATTTTTAGTATAGTTATTTAATTTATTACTTTTTATTATAATAATTATATGTTGATTATATTAATTTACTTAATGAATTACGTTTTTAGTATAGCAATTTAATTAAATATTTAGTTAGTGTAGTTAATTACATGTAGTATAGTTATTTAATTTCTTATTTTTTTAGTAAAGTAATTTAATTAATTTTTAGTGTACTTAATTTATTATTTTTAGTATAGTTATTTAATTTATTATTTTTTATTATAATAATTATATATTTATTATATTAATTTACTTAATGAATTACATGTTTTAAATAGTTATTTAATTAAATATTTGGTTAGTATAGTTAATTACATGTAGTATGGTTATTTCATTTCTTTCTTTTTTCAGTATAGTAATTTAATTAATTTTTATTGTACTTAATTTATTATTTTAAGTATACTTATTTAATATTATTTTTTATTATGATAATTATATATTTATTATATTAATTTACTTAATGAATCACGTATTTAGTATAGTTATTTAATTAAATCTTTTGTTAGTGTAGTGTAGTATAGTTATTTAATTTCTTTTTTTTTAGTAGAGTAATTTAATTACTTAATGAATTATGTTTTTAATATAATAATTATTTTTTTATCTCTCTTGTTACTCTCTGGCAAACAATTGTTGGAGAGTAAAAACAAATTTGCAATATCTTTTACAATTTTTTTTATTCTTCTGCAACCATTTGCTAGAGAGTAATAAAAGAGATAAAATGAAGAACATATAAGTTTTTTAGCATAAGATTAAGTGTTACTTCAAATTAGATGAGACGTTATTTCAAATTCCCTCAAGCGAGACGGGTAAATACCAACAGTTGAGTTTAGGTATGAGGTAGTCTAGACTAACAAAATCATGTGAGCATAGGTACTATGATAACCACTCTACACTATATATATATATATATATATATATATATATATATATATATATATATATATATAATATTTATTTTGTTTAATATATTAAATGATAAACAACCACTACATAATTATTTGTTTGATATTAAGTTTAATTACTTTTTTGTTAAATAATTATAATTTAAATCTTATAACTTATTTTGTTGAGTTATTATCATTTCAATGTATAAGTTTAGATAAAATTTATATTTACTTAATGTTATGTTAGTTGTTAGTTTATTTTTTAATATTATATTTGTTTGTGTACATGATATTAACATATTATATTTATATATAAGAAAGGTCACGATTACGGACATGAGTATATAAGTATCCAACAGGTACGAATATGTGGATCAAAGTGTTACCCATGTGAGTAGAGGATCAAGTATGAGTCTATTTTTCTACTAGGGGTATGAAGATGAGTATTATAGTACCTTATCAAGATCTTACTTATTGTCATCTCTATCTATGAATATTCTTATAAATAGGTTATAATGAGTAGTGTCATGAGTAATAGGCATTTGATATTTAGTGACATTCTATTAAAATCCTCATTTACTTGAGTATCTTTACAATTATCCCAATCCTTCGGCATGAATCTTAGTTATGTTAAAGGTGAAGAATAAATGTTGAATCGTTAATCATTAGTCACCACTTTCAATCCTCGATAACTAAACACCACCTTTGTTCAACTATAAATTATTGGATATCACTTCTAATTATCAATCACAAGAATCACCTTCAACTATCAATTACTGGCCTAAAACAAATCATAAAGTGAGTTTTTTTATTTTATTTAAATTATAACATGAGGTCTTTTAAATTAATAATAATATTTTATTAAATTAATTTGGATAAGAATTAATATAATTGAAAAAAAAAATTTATAAATAATTAAAGATTTTTTATGAATTAAAACTAATGGGTAATATTTTTCAATAAATAAAATAATAAAAAACTATGTGACCTACAAAAATAATAAAATATTGATAGTTAATATTTTATTTTTTGAAAAGACTTTATTTTTTTAAGTAGTGTAAGCCTGCTATGAAACACGAATGAAGGAGAACAGCGAACACGAATGAAGGAAAACAGAGAAGTAAATTGACTGTAATCAATGGATCAACCAAAATTAGGTTCAATAACTTTGGCCCAACACTATCTCTTTCAAGGTTTTTCAATTCACACCTATTAAAATTTAAAATCTCAAGAAAAAAAATTTGCATATTTTTTTCATTCTCTAGAGAACCGTGGCTAGAGAGTAAATATATTGAGTTATAAATTCATATTCATATAGTCAAATTAGTGATTGCAGTAATAAGTTTGTTGCATGTAATTAATAAGGTTTCACTGTTATTATTATTTTTTTATTAATAAGTCTCATTGTGGTTTTTAAAATGCTAATATATTAATGGTTTACTATTAATTATTTTAAAAAAATATTTATTTCAAATTTTAAATTTTTTTAGTTATTTAAAACAATATTTTATTTCAAATTTCAAATTAAAAATAATATTTATTTCAATTTTTTAGTTATTTAAAAAAATATTTATTTCAAATTTAAAAAAATAATTAAAAAATGTTTATTTCAAATTTCATTTTTTGTGTTATTTAAAAAAATATTTATTCCAAATTTTAAATGATAATTAAAATAATATTTATTTCAATTTTTTGTGTTATTTAAAACAATATTTATTTCAAATTTTAAAATAAATTTCACACTTAAACAAGAAATATTAAATATATTTATGTGAGAATGGGAAGCAAGAGGTGAAGAGAGAGAGCGCCGATAAAAAGTAAGGGAAAGAGGAAGAGTGAGACGGTAAAAAATTATGTAAGAGAGAGAAAAAAGAGACAATCACGATAAAATAGAAATTTAAAAAAAAAATTAAAAATTATATATTACTTTAAACTAGGATTTAATAATGTGTTGTACAGAGAATTTGTCAAATTATAACCCTTGAATTCAACCCAATCACACACAAGATATCAACATCAAGCAAATATGTTAGGTCTCAAAATCTGAAAGGAACCCTCGTATCTAGTTTTGGTGAAGTGGGAGCATGTATCTGATTTTGGTGAACTAGGATTTGATAAAAATTATTTCAACTTTTATACTTCCTTGATTTAAAACGTCAAATCACATGATATGATATGGAAAAAATGAGGAAAATATACCTTTTTAAATAGAGTAATGATACACATATTTTTTTTTATACACCTTATCAACATCTCTTGTTTCTTTCTATGTCTTTTATCGTATACTTATATATTTTTTCTTTTTTTTCTTTTTTTTTTTCTCACTAGGTGTGTAATAACATATAATGTGTATATGTATCATTTTCCTTTTAAATAAAGTGTTGTAAAGCTGAGAGGTAAAAAAATTATATGATATGAAATAACTAAAGTTTATTATTTATGAAAAGAATTACTTAAGTTTTTCTTTGAAGAGGATAAAAATTAACAATATTTTGGTGCCTTTAATTTTGTATCTTATCCTTATATTCTACATTAGCTGGTTTGTTTCTTTTAACATTATTACAGCCATTGAAGAAGTCTCTTTAGATTTTCTCTCGATGTCTTTGGACTCACCACACCAGACACATAAGCGGAGATGCATAGATAAAAAGAGTGCTAGTGTGAGCTGAGCCAGACAAATGTATCAGTGAGGAAAGTAAGGTAACGTGCTTTCCAATGATATCGATATATTTATGCTAGGTGGCAAAATGTAAAGTCACCCACTTCATTATTTGATGTCATGTCACTTTTGTTGACTGTCTCTTTTGATATAATAATCTTGTCACTGTCATCAAATTTCATTACAATTAAACTGTTATAAGCACTAAGCTGATCCAATTGAATTGAGACAGATTGATTTGTTGACCAACAAATTAAAGCCAAAAATAAATAAATAATTGTGATGTATCAAGTGGAGAATTGAGAGGTTGTATGCAAACATATTCTTCATATATTTTGTATGACTGTTGATAATAGTGATTAAAAATTGCAGGCATGACAACACTACTAAGACATGGATAACGATAACAAAAAGTTGAACTTTCTTTAATTGAAGTATCACCAAATCCACTACATGCTTTACAGAGTGAAATCACAATGGAACTAATGCAAAACTATCAAACTTTTGAGTCCTTCTGTGGCGGCACTACCAAAATTTCCTTACACATGAATGAAGAAATGAAGCTGTACAAATAATGTGCTGGTAGGAACATGCAAGAAAAATCTAAGGGATGAAAAAATGAATAATCCTCACAATCGTTTTATTGGAAAGAATGTGGCCTAATCTTTGATGGCAAATGGCCATTCACTTTTTCATCAACATCAAGCAGGGTACTCAAGAATAAGAATCTTCTTCTGTTGAGAAAAGGATTTTATCACTGCACTGCAGTTTTGCCAATGACACTCGACAGGTAGAAACAGGACGAGGAAGAATCATGTAAGGGGTTCCCAAGTTCTGGACAAGGTTCTGGGAGCACTGAGTCTGAAAATCCAGACACATTTGAGCATTCCCAAGTAAAGGGAGAAACAGAATTTGTAGACAAGGTTATGTTGGAAAGGCATATGTTTGTGAAAGGGGATTCCTCTATTCCAGTAAAGTTTCCAGCAATGGTAATATTTGTACCTGTGACATCCTTCAAAGTAATGTGATCCAAAAGTGGGAGTGCCTTTGGATCAAACTTGTCATCAGGATGCGAGCCACAATTACCTTTTGCAGCAATTGCCGTGTGGACATTCTCCATTTGTATGTCTGATATAATAATTTCTTGCATATAACCACCTCTTCCTTTGGTGGTTCTGAACTCAATGCCACTATTTGAGTTTAAAAGATGAGCATGTTCCACCAGAACATTTGAAATGCCGCCAGACATGTCACTGCCAAAAGCAAGAGCAGAGCCAGAAAATGCATGAAGATGCACCCTCCTGATGTGTACATTCTCAGTTGGTCTGTCATAGGCAATGCCATACTCATCCCAGCCACTTTTGAGAGAAATTGCATCATATCCCATGGCAACAATACAATCTTCTATACACACATGATCAGACGAATCTGGAAACATGAAGCGCACAAACTTTACCAAAGTGACTACAACAGAGTTTGGTAAGTTAATGATATTTTTAGAAGCAGTATCATTTTCACAACAAGGACCAAATGTAGAGTGCATAATAATGATAAAATTTGTTACAGACCTGGAACTATACCGAGAGTATAAGGGGATTCTGGAGGATTAGAGATTGAAACGTTTTGAATATGTACATGGCTGCATCAAATTATATTTAACTAAATCAATATGATCCTTTTGTTTTCTTACAAAATAACTATCATTTCATTTAATGTCTAGAAGAAGCACAGAACATATACCTGCAATAAACCGGGTGTATGCTATAAGCTGGGGCATTCAAGAATGTAAGATTTGAAACCACCACATAATCAGATGCCACAATTTCAACCAGATGAGGACGGCTGTGGTTCAAGGAATGGGAGCTATACCACTCCCACCAAACCATTCCCATGCCATCAATGGTTCCATTATTACCTAAGGAATCACACAATGAAATGAAAATTCAATCAAGAAATAGACCCTGAAAGGCTTGCTGGAAAGAAACAAAATCTTGGGACATGACAAAACCTGTTACGACCACATCATGTAACTTGTATCCATTTATCAAGCTCTGGTATCTTCCCCCAGGAACTTCTAGCCCTCGGCCATAAGAAGGCAAGGGTTCAACAACGTCCCAATGTGATGGATCCTAAACAAGTAATAACAACATGTAAAAACCAAAGCCAGATAAAAAGCACCCCCTTATTAGAACATGAACCTTCTCTACATACAAAAGGATCAGCAAAAAAGGACAACAGAAATCAAAAGATGGTGAAAAAAGAAGCAATACCTGAGTTCCAATAATGACAGCACCTTTTTCCAAAAAGAGGGTGAGATGGCTGGTGAGATTGAAGCTTCCAGTGAGCCATCTTCCCGGTGGCACATATAGCTGAGCCCCACCCTTATCAGCAAATGACTTGAGATAGAAGATGGCATTCTGGAATGCGATAGTGTTGAGTGTTTTACCATCTCCAACAGCACCAAACTCCAAAATGGAGACACTGTGTGGTCTTGGGTCTAGTGTTTGGTTGGTACCGCATTGCCCACCATCTCCATTAACTCTCACGGCATTGCTCAATGCCACCAGCAAGAGCAATGCCACCTGAAAGAGGGTAGAAAAAGCAAAATGCAACCCATTGATTCTCAGAAGATATCCTACAAATACAATAATTAACCAGACGATTATACCCCAGATCAAGACTCAAGTGCCACAAATAGAGAAAGCGAAATCCAAGAACAATTCAATTGGAATAGAGCTAAACAAAGAATCTCATCATTGGCCAAATAATTTACATCAGATGACTAAGAACTTGAAAGACAATTCCAATCTGAATGGACAATGCAAGTTTATCAGATCAAATCGAATTGAATTTGATAGAATCCACCACATCAACATCAATCACCATTGCCACAAGCCTGACTAAAGGAACAACAAAACAAGACCCAACTACGACCCATTACTCATACTTTGACTTAAACATCTAGAACCAAACCAAAGATTGAAATTTTAGAATGCCCTGTTAGTTATCAATGAATCCCAGATTTGAAAGAAGGTCCAAGGTATAAAGGCAAAGACAACATAGCAAAACAAAAACAAAAAAACCAGAACAAAAATGAACTACTAAAACGTACTTACAAGCATCTTCTCGAGTCAAAGCTGGCAACAGGGTCAGAGTCCAAGAGAAAAGAAAAAAAAAGAAAGAAATTGCAGCAGAAGCAGAGAGAAAGAGAGAGAGAGAGAGAGAGAGGGAAAAAGAGGAAGAAGAACCAGCTACGGGAACAGAAGCAGCTTTATGCAGTTTTGTGAGTATTATTATAAGCATTAATCTACGCACAGAAAAGGAGAAGATTAATAGTCCTTTCAAACATGGACATGTACATACAAATAGTACTTGGTAAGAAATTTTTTATGTGATGCCAAATCACAATTTACACTACAATGACAGCTTTTCTCTTACATGTATTAATTAAATAATTAATTAATTTTAATACAGAATAATGTTGAAGTGGGCAAGAGAATAATAATAAGGGGACAAAAAATAGAAAAGCAGAAAAAGAAAAACAAGTAAATTAATTGTAATAATTGGCGATTGCCCTGTTACTGAACATGTTTAATAACGTCTCTGGCCGACAAAATCGTTTGAAACGGTCCTGGTAGATTGTGGCTGCAGTGGTGTTTTTACATGTCAGAGATTTACTAGGCAAATTGAAGTGTTATTGTTTTTGTGGGCATGTAACAAACAAGGTTATGGTGTTAGTGTGTGAGTTAACATTTGTGAGAGTCTGATTAGTGAGATGGGAAATGATAGAGTTAGACGAGTAGCTGGTGTGGAAGTGACACGTGGAGGGAAATGGGAGGGCGTGGAGTGGCACTAAGGGCTCCCCTGAGTGACACGTGGAGGGTGGTAGGAGGGAGGGTGGGTGAGGGGAATATAATAAGTTTGGGGAGTGCATGGGGCACAGAGATTAGAGGGCGCATGTGGATTGACAGAGCAGAATTGGGGGATTGTGGGACCCACATCAATCATGGCAGAGATGCTAGCCTGGCTTCACTCACTTGACAGACCATTTCTATCAAACCACTATTCTGCAATTTTAGTCAAAATTAGTATCACTAACTTCATCACTGTTTATTTCTCTATCCCTTCTTGCTTTTTCTTCAAATTCTAGTTTTGTTTTCTACTTTTATTCCGTTTATTTAATTAAAAGCTTCCTGGGACGACTTCCATAACAAATTCCCCTCACTCAATCAATTTTTATTTTTTACTATATTAAATAGTTCCCTAAAAACAATTAATATTCTTTTCAATGCAAACTAAATTTGACACTATTAAGATCAACCTTACACATATGCAATATTTAATATACTTTAGTGTTTTACCTTATTAGGTAACGTGAAAAACATATTGCTCTAAACATTTTATTGATCTTTTAGATTTGTTTATTCTAGTTTTTTAATTAATAAATATTAACTCAAATTTCATATTTTTTAATTATTATGTCAATGATATGAAATACCTATTAACTTTGTTAATAATCAACATTTACTAAATAGTTTGGCATATCACTTTTTAATAAGGATTTTCCACTTTAATCTAATATTTTTCTTAAGAATTTTAAATATAATTTCACTCAAACTAACAACATATTTGTTCATAATTTACATTTAATTTAGATATAATAATACAAAATTAATTATAATTAAACAAGTGATGGGAAACATATTGTTTCACTACCACTGATTGATATGAGAAAAAGCTGTTGCTTTAGTACCTTGAATATTAGGAGGGTATCGGTTCCTTTTATCTTGAAAAAAATAATTATTTATACATTAAAATCACATAATAAAATAGTTAAAATTTAATTTTAATGATATTTTAAATTTATTTCAATTTTTATAAGTTAAATATTAAGCATGAAAAAATATGCAAGTGTAATTGAATATGCAACATAAGTGACTCCAATTCATTTAGCAACGAAACAAATACCAAGATCATAAATAAAGGTATATGTTTATAATTTGTAAATTTTCTGTCCTTTTTCATAGGCATGACAGTATTAAACAAGAAGAATAAAAGCATAGTAAACTTTGAAGTCACATGATAACTTTTATTTATCCTCATTGTTTCATATATAATGTACAAAATACATAAAATAATATTAGTTTTACTAAAATATCTTAATATAATTTGAATTTAAAATATAAAATATACACAAGTAACTTAGCTAATAGACAATACATGAGATGAGATAATAAAATTGTTGCAGTGAGTAGCTAACATGAATTCAAAATACATTTTTAAGATTGTTTTAGAAATACATATGTAAATAATTAGATATACATGTCTTTTTTAATACTTTATAATTAGAATATAAAGTTGTATCATGATTTTTTTTAATATTATTGTTAGCCTAATCACTAAAATGATAATCATTTTCATAATTATTTTTACGAAGATCATTATCATTATTACAGTAATTATATTTATTATTCTCACAATAACTATTGTCCTGGTGCCATGTGGTGATGATGGAACTAGTGTTAGTGATCACAACAATAGTAATAGTAATAATAAGAATAATAATAATAATTGTGACGATAGTATTGGTAGTTATAGTAATGATAGTTATAATCATGGTCATTGTTGTTCACATCATCACCACTCTTTCATATTTACGTGTGATTTTTTCAAATGTTATTTAAATTATGTTCATGAACAAAAGTAGTGCATTTTAAAATTTAATAGGAAAAATTGATACACTATTTGAAGGATTAAAATTGAATTTTTGAAAATTTTAAATGAATCAAAAAAGAAGTGTAAAAAAGAAAATATAGCAACTAAAATAGCCCAATTATAAAAATAGATTATTATAAATAGACAAAGACCACTACATACATCATTAAATCATATAGATTAACAAATAATCTTATATCTCACTAAAATGTCACATCAAGTTAATTTTTTATAAATTTCATAATTACAATTAAACAAAAAAAAAAAGGAATCACCTAATAGTCATCGCACAAATCTTTTAGCAACCGGTGTTTCATTTTCTAAAATTTCTTATCCATTTTTTTTCTTTCTAATTATAAAATACACTTTTATATTTTTGGCTTATAGATAATATTATGTAAATAGTATTTAAAAGATTATAAATAATATATTTTAAAATTATAGGAAACTAAAAACAATAGAAGAATTAAAATTATACGTTTCAAATTTTAAAAGAAAATTAAACAGAAAAGGAATACTGTACCAAGTGCCAACTAATATTTACCATTGAAAAATATATGATAAATTTGTTATTTTTAAAATAACTCTCACTCTCTTAAAAGTCAGTCAAAATATAATTTATAATTTAATCATAATATAAAATTATTTTATATTATAATAGTTGTCCATTATTTTAAAGTCTTACATATTTTAACGTTTTTCTTTTTAATTTATAGTTATATAAAGGTAAATGTGACACTTTTTTTTTTACACATATTTGGTGATGGTGGCGACATTTTTTATCGACAGCACACACTCATGAAAAAGAAAATATGCTTATTTAGTCTTTTTGATCAATCATAAATTCAAAACCATGTTCTCGGTTGCTCTATAGTCTAGTCCCGTCAATTCAGCTTAATTATAAGGCATAATTACGTTTTGTCGTTTTTATTTTTTGAGATTTTATTTTTATTTTTAAATTGGCATTGTCTCTCAGATTTTTAAAACTATAAAATATATGTCCAATGGTTACTCAATTAACAGATAATGTTCTTCATGAAATGCTAATTATGAGATATAAAAAAAAAAACTTATCTCAATATTTATTATTCATTTCTTTTATGGTATAAGGAAAGAAGATTAGTTTACCTTAAAAAAATTATGATCTCAAATACAATCATAAAATATAAACACAAAATAATTAGTCAAATATTTTTATCGTTAATATAATAGTATTTAAAAATAATAATATTACTTGACAGATATTGATATTTGATGATTCATATTATATTAAGTAATTTTAAATTTTTTGTTTTAAATATATAATAAGATAAAAAGAAATTGTCTTAAGCCTCACATTTTTTAAGTGTAGGCTTGGATGGATTAATATTTCCTTTTTTATATAAGTCGATGTAGTTAATAATGTTAGCTTTTTAATAACTCTAGATTAATATTGACGTGATAAACATTGACACTTTACTGATTTAATGATGTGATATATTTAATTATATATTTTTGTTTTAAATATATAATAAGATAAAAGAATTGTCTTAAGCCTCGCATTTTTTAGTGTAGCCCTGGATGGATTAATATTTTCTTTTTGTTATAAGTGAAATATTGATGTAGTTAATTAATAATGTTATCTTTTTAATAAGTATAGATTAATATTAATGTGATAAACATTGACAGGTATGACGTAACTGGTTTAATGATGTGATATATTTAATTATATAATTTAAATTTATAAAATTAAAATATGTTATGTTATTAAATTAATATCAAATGATTTTCTACGTGTTAGTTAACTTTTATAACGCATGTAATGGAGTTTACTGAATTCTAAACATAAATTTTAATAATTTTAGAAATTGAAAGACATAATAATATAATTTAAAAATAAAATAAAATATCAAATTGAAAAATGTAATTAAGGCTAATCAGAAACGACAATCCTAACAAACTCCTTTTCACCATATAAGTTAAAAGAAAATTACAGAAACAGACATATTCCATTACCTTGCGTCAATTTAAATTGTTTTAACACTTACCTTTCATTTTCTTTTTCCGTTACATGTATATAAGATCTATTATTTTGTTTCTGCTTTCCTTTCATATCTTTTTTCCCGTGAACTTTGTTTGTAATAAAGGAAAAGATAGAGAGAAGAACAACGCAGAAAAATAAGAAAACACAAAATAGAGTAAAAATAAAATTATTTACTTAAGGAAAATATAATAAAATGTTCAATAAATAAATAATATATTAAAATAATATTACTTAATTCTTTTTAATTAATATAGTAATATTTAATTATTTAATGAGTTTAATTTCTATACATTGATAGTGTAAAAGATTTTATATTGACGTTTAATCACAATATTTTATTTATATGACTTTTAAAATATTAGTTGTTAGAGTCAATAAACTTACTCTGATAGATTGTAATTAATTGTAACGGTAAAACTTTTTCCCATGTGCATAAGTCATTTTCTCTTATTTAATTACTAGTATTATCACGTTTTCTTCACCGAAATTTATCTCCATCACCATATTACAACTACCACCATTACCGTTGTTATCATCACCACCACAACCATTGCCGCTACTACCAGCGTCGCCACCACGATGATGACAGTAATGGTAGTTATAAGTTACAATGAAAGAGACATATGATATCTTTATTAGATTGTTTTAATTTAAACCATACATTCTAATCTAGTGTTAAGATTAAACTCCCTTACTCTCATATAAAAATACATTTCTCATTAAATACACCTTAGGGTCACTCATGGTTAATTCACAATCACTAAATAATATATATATATATAAGTATTTATAATAATTATAATTACAACCATTTTTTATAATTGATTATTATTTTGTATTACGAGTTATTAATATAAACAAGTTATATAACTAGTTATATATTTACAACCAATCACATCAAAGAAGACATCTAAACCGGTAATATAATCAATTGTAAATATAAAATTACTATTTAAGCAATTATTTGTTCATAAACGATTAAATATTTGAATAGAAATTTGTTCTTAAAATTATTTTTTAGCGTGTTTTCCATACATATGTGACCATTGACATAGAGATATGAGTAACGTTAGGAAAAGATTTTTACTAACACATTATCCATAGAGTTGTGACCTTTATGACAAAGGTGTGGGAGGTTTATGAGTAAATTTTTTTGTCTTAGAACATTAATTATAGGTTGTGGTCCTTGTAGACATTGCCACAAAGACATAGACAAAGGTTAAGAAAGTTTTTTTTCTTTTCAACGCTTTTTCACATGGATGTGACTATTTTCACATATGTGTTGATGGTGTTAGTGAAGGTTTTTCTATTCAGTATATTATCAACAATAATGTGAAGTTTTCCATAGAAAGGTAGACAATGTCGAAAATGTTTTTTTTGTCAACGCATTATCCATAAATATGTGTCATTTCACATATGTAGGTGTAAGTAGGACGTTTTCCACAGGAAGATAGACAATGTCGGAAAGATTTTTCTAGTTAACGCATTATCCGTAAAAATGTGTCATTCCACATATGTGGGTGTGAGCGAGTGGCGTTAGCCATCATGAAATATTTTTTTATATCCTTTATGAATGTGGCCATGAGCACAAATGTGTGAAATAAGTCAAAAAAAGTTTTTCTATTTAATGTATTATCCACATAATTATTTTTATATTTGATTATAAATGTATATATTCATTTTTCAATAAAAAATTAAAATAATTTTGTATATTTGCATTTTTATTTTTTATAAGAACCATTAAAATATTATTCAGTAACATTTGTTAGTAAAAACCAAAGTAAAATTTTTTAACGATGATAAAAATAGTTGTTATGAAATTAAGTTTAATCATAACTATTTTTTAATTAAAAAACCAGTTAATTGCATTAATTATATCCCTACAACAGATTATTTATTTATAACTAAATTAAAATAATCAGTTATTATATAGCTGATTATGATTAATTGTGATAATTTTTTTCAAAATTACATTTTTTGAACAACTCTATTATATATCTGTCTATTTATAACTAAATTAATTAAAGTGTAATTTGATCTTTATTAGTTGCTTTTTTATAAAAATGTCATTAAAATTATTTTTCTTAATTAAATAATTACTCAGTGAAGTGAATTAATTTTATTCTTTCAAGTAACTCTAATTTTATCTCTTACTATGAATAGACTTTGTTAAATTGTATTTTTTTTATATTCATTTAAAATACCTATTTTCTAGGGAAGAAAACATAAACCCATTAATATTTGTAACTTTAGTTCATGGGTAATTTTAAAAAAAAAATTAAGATAAATTTAATTATGTCAACTAAATTAACCAATTTTAAGATCTAATAAATTAGTTAATTGAATTTTATAATAAAGATTATAAGAGTAATTAATAGTAATAATAATAATATAATGTTTATCTTTATATTTATAATAGATTAAATATGTTTTTTATCTTTATGTTTTTAATAGATTAAAGTGCACTAATTAAAATATTAAAATTTTTATTTTTATCATTATATTTTTAATAGATTAAATATGCTTTTTTAAAAAAAATAATTCAGTTTTAGATTCCAAAAATTGTCTAATTTTTTCATGTTTCTAATTTGGATATCTTTCTGTTTTGGTCTTCAAAATATATTTTGTTATTGTTAATTAGGGGTGAAAATAGAGGGATTAGTTAGAAATATGTGTTATTTGTTTACTGGAAATTTCATTCTTAAACTTTTTATTAATTAAAAAAAAGGTTAATCTATATATACATATATGAACCGTCAATCTTTTGTGACTTTTAAACTATTAATTTGAAAAATTAATCAACTTAAAAATTTTGATTAAATAATAATCTTATAATTCATTTTCTCAAAAATAAAAGGAAAGGAAAGATATGATAACATTATGAAGGTTAATTTTAAATATTAATCATAATCACTTTGAAAATCATGTAAGGTTATACTCAAATTAGAAAAAAATAAAATAAAATTTGATCTGAATTTTGTAGTTTAGTTTTAGTATATCTCACAAGAAACTTTATATTTTGTTTATAAATTATACAAAACTATATTATATAAAATTATTTCTTATGATGTGATAAGTTTTCAACCTTAAAAATTATTTAAGAGTTTTATTTGTATACATTGTGAGGATAAAGATTTTTATACTGATATTTAATCATAACATAATTTTTCATTCATGATAAGTTTTTTCACTTTTAAAAATCACACAAATTAAAAGTTATGATACGATTGAATATCAATGTAAAAAGTCTTTTACCTCGTGGTAGATACCGATTAAACTCATTATTTAATTATATTGTGGTTTAAAAATAAAAGCTAAAGATAAAATGGTTGTTTGAACTAAAACTAAAAGAAAAAAGTTTAAAAGACCAAACTGAAAAAAAACTTAAAAAAATCAAAACCATTATTTATGAGGAGAAAAAGGTTTACGCAAGGTGACAGAGCAAAATTGCAAGTGGTGACAAAGAAAATAACAAAGAGGAGAAGATGGAAGGAGAGATTGATTGATTGTGCATTGCTAATATGACTAAGATGCAACGAACGTAGAGAGAAGTGTGGGTGAACGAAGGCCTTCCACTTTGTTCCTTTCTTTTGGTTAAGTCTTGAGAACAGAATCCCACTGTCCACACCATCCAATTCTCTCTGTCCCACAACTTTACAACGGCCATCTTTAGCATAGGAACCCAACACTTTTTAAGCCTACCCATTTATTAATCCTCTTCTTGTTCACATCTTCTTCAATCAAACTGACCAAAAATAACTCCAAAATACTAAACTAAAATAAGACAAATCTGGAAAGATGCTACCTAGCTCAAGCAGATAGTTAATTAATTCCTATCACAAACATAGCAGAATTGTAGATATTTTTCACATTCAAATCTTCCTTTCCCTGCAACTATATCTTATTTTTTAGACCGCACCAAAAGGTATTTGAAATTCAAAATACATACATACATTAATACACAGAGGTGATGTTGCTTTTCAACGCATGGTTGCCATGTGGGGCAGTGCTTGAACAACACAGCACCTGATCAAACCAATTGATATATCCATCTCAATAAATTAGTTATTAATGCTCCAATTTAAAGTCCTCATTAACCTGTCCTTTGGGTGTTAATGCTACATCTCAATTCTTCTAATTAAGGTACCAAAATCCTCTCACCACAGTGGCTAAATCAATTTGTTTAGTTTCTTTTAGCAGAGAACGATATGATGGAGTATTAAAGGTAACTAGGTTCTTTGTGTATATGATTGTTGTCCTTCCTGTGTGTGATGATGATTTTTTGTGATAATGATAAAACGGGTACAATTTAGTTCCAAGGATATTACTTAGTCCCTAAGGGATATATAGAATCATGCAAGATTTTTTCAAACATTAATCTGAAAGATTTACTATTGGCTAAAATTATTGACCTCTTCCGTTCCTGAAGTTAATTCAGCATTGTTTAATTTGCAATTCAATTTTGCATCTCTTTTCAACCAGCTGTATCCTGCATGGCAATGGAAAGGTTTGCTTGCTGTGTATGAAAAAGAAAATAAAATTGAGATGCACAACCTTAACTTCTCTGTTTCAATTTCTTTATAAAGAAGAAATTTAAAGTTCTGCCAATAGTAGAAAGTTCCAATCTCATTCGTCATAATTGCACAACTAGCTAGCCTATGCTTTTCTTTCCCCTCTTGGTCAAAGGTTCAGATCACATATCAATAAGACATAACCCTTTTCATACAAAATTGTTGGTCTCCTTAATACAGGTGTAAAAAGCCCACTTTTTATTTTAGCATTTAAAATTAAGCACCCCAGTTTCAGTTTGAATAAAAAAAATACACTTTGGAATGTAGTAATACTTAGTTGAAGTTAATAGAAACACACACCTTAATATTAATTATAAATAGATTTGTTTAAAAGCAAAATTGGGGTGTGGCTTAATTTGATGATAAGTGCATGTGGGCATGTCACATTATTAATTTTAGTGAAAGAGGAAACACAGAGCCAAAATCTGAACGTATCACAAATGTTCTGAGTTGTGAAAATGGACGTGGCAAAGAGGAGCACGTTGTTTTCTGCTAAGTGCCAAAGACAGGTGGGGAAAACAAAAAGCAGAAGAAGAGTAACTATCATAATGGCAGAGGTGGGGCCAGCATGAAAAGTTCCACATAAGCACAAGACATGCGAATCCTATAGGACTAGAAATAAATTTTGACAATTTCATAGGTCATTTTCTCTAACAAATTATTATTCGTGTGTGTGGAGTCATCTAGCGGAAAAAACCAAAAGACAAACACTGCAAAACTGAGCTTTCTGTCCAAATTAACCACATGCCAGGATAAGAGTTAAGCCTTATTCTGTTAATGCAATAATGAAGAGGACCTTTGCAATTGCAATTGCATCATGCCAAACTTGGCGTCTCCCTGTGAACTGTGAAGTACAACTACACTACCTGGCAACTCACGTTCGATGTTCTTCGCTTCTATTATTTCAATCTCATATATATAATTTACAACTAATTAACCTTCTTTTCTTCATTTTTTATATTATATTCTGCTTCTTTTTATTTCATTAGTTTTTCAGTTTTGCAGATGCTTCAGATTGTCTACTTGCCTCAATGTTAATCCTTTTCTGTTTGGTCTATTCATCTTATAACATTTTTTAACTTATTTATCTAATTTCGCAATATAAAATGGGTTGAGTTGAGTCCCCTTATACTCTAATAATTTAATAACGTGTTGGCTTATGAAAAATGCCAATTTGTCATTAAATGGTCGTGTATATAAGTTTTTTAATCTTTGTTACATGTATTATTTTTTAAGCTTTAATTAAATTGCTAATTAATAAAAAAATAAATATTATTTTTAAGGGGATTATTAATAAATTGTAAAAAAATCATTATACATAATCATTTGTAATTAAATAATAATGTTTTTGTTAAAAATACATTTACGCTATCGGTTAGAGTAGGTCTTCCTATTTACTTATTTAATATATATTATTCTGTTAACATTTTTAACTAATTTACAATTCTTTAAAAGTTGGTTAATTTATTTAAGATTTCTTTTAATAAAGTCTCCTACAAGTATACAAGATAAGAAAATGTTATCAAATTTTAAATACATAATTTAGAATTCATTACTCATTTAGTATATGACTGCGTTAACATTTTTGTCACTATTTACACATTGATTGTTGTTGCATAATCTCAATTATATCATTCATCTCATGATTGATTTTAAAGATTTTAGCGTTTCTAACCTAATAATTTTCTCAACATGCAATTAAGAAATAAATACAGACGTGTTTCCAATACTTTCATGCAAAATCCAACCACATGTTCTTGAAATATTTCTTGTTGTCAAAAATTATTCTTTATTGGCACCCTATCTACTTTTAGTTTACAGACTAAAACTTGAGCTATATAAAATATTATTTAAGATTATTAAATTTATTAATTATTTATTTTTTAAAATCATTCTTAAAGTTATTAGGATTCATAATTGTTCCCTTTTTGCTTAATTATTTTTTATATAATTAATTAATGAATTTGAGTTATATTCTCGGATCTTCTTAAAAGAGATTACGTATGTGTCCTTATAATGTTATTTTAAAATAGCTAAGGATAGTTAATTAAAAAACAGGAAATTTTAGTATTAAAATAATTAACATTTAAGAATGGAGGTAGTAGTAGTACAAGAAAATTTTTAGAAATTTGAATACGAAATGGTAGGCATTAATAACTAGAAAAAATTATTTTATGTAGCTAGATATTTTATTACATTAAGATTTTTAATCAATTAGATTGTTTCATAAATTTTTCAAATTTGTAGCTAAGGGCATTTTCCTTACACTAGCACGTAAAACATGCTATTGACTGCCCTCTCTTTAAATTCAAGAGAGACAGCAATAGAAGTGGTAAAGAAAAACAATAATGTATTATTAATTTGTTGTCTTATTGCAATAGATATGACCAAGGAATTGTAGGAAGAAAAGATGTACTATAAGGTTAAGAAAGTAACATGAGACCGTAAAAAGGAAAGGTAACGATGATGTTGGATTAAGTTTTGATAGAGGTGATAGTAAAAGTGATGATTTCATCTCTGAAAATTTCTAATTGTAGTACTGATTTGGAAGAAGAGGCATCATGGGTGTCACAGTTTTGCAGTACTAAAAGATCCAAAGGTTTACTTATAGAATCTTTGTTCTGCTTTACTGCTGGGGCATCTCATTACGGACATAGCCAGAGTTACATGTTTTGTGAAAGGACCAGTTCTCATGGCAACAACTTGTGGTCAAATGTGTCCTTTGTGCATATCATATTATTATGGATACAAAAGAACAAGTAATATTGGAGTTGTAGTAAACTTGGCATATTATCATTTTTATGGTACTATGATGCGTGGATTACATTCTAAGGAAAATCAATAGACAGAGTGTATCTAAGCATGCTGTACTATCTTGGTCCATATATAAACAAATTATATGCTCTCAATGGGATCTGATAATTCACATCTACACTTCATTTTCTTTTATTTTACATCATCAAAACTACATTTCAATACGTTGTTATATTTTTCTTAATAACTATGTAAAATGCAAAATTATTATATAGATTAACTTTGATGTATAAAACAATTTTTTTTTTTTGCTACCCAACAAAGGATTAAAGTGGTTGGAGGTTAAATAATTATGTTAAACCCGGTGAGAAGCATTGAAAGGAATATAATGAGAAGATTTTTATTTTTATAAGGATTAATATTAGTTAATTTTTCTAAGTAGGAGTAATTTAAATTTGTAATTTTTTCTCTCCCTTTGTTTTATGTAGCTTTTATTATTAAATGAATCTTATAACTTTCAAGAGCATCAACAACTGTGGTACACCCCGAGAAGAATTGATGCTTACTATTTTAACACCATTGCAAAGAGTTTTTTAAATGCGCTCGATCCTTCCATCAAAATCACTCTTTAACATTTTAACACCGGGCTTTGAAAATGATAATTGATTGTAAAAAAATCCGTTGTTTAATGAGTATTGATCATGGGACCCGTTAAGGTAACTTTTTAGATATGTGGGATTCAAGTGATAAAATACTTATTGGTCAGTTTAAATTGAAAAATATAAAAGTAAGTAATGTATATACGGATCCTATTAAGTATTAATTTCAAATGAGCTTATAAAAAAATTAATTTCAATTGAGATTTTGGAGATGATTTTATAAAATAGATTTTTATTAAAATTGATTTTAAAATAATAGGTTGATATTTGTATGTTTTATTATTAAAGCAAGTTAAATATCTTGGTCTAAAATTATTCATCAAACACATAAAATTACTCCAAATTATTTCAAATCATAATTAATTTCATTCGATTATAAATTCTTTACAATACAAAATTAAATATATAAAAAATTATTTAAAATCAATTTTAGATTTAAAATTAAATTTGTAACATAAAAAAAAATATTATACAACTCATACTCATATATAAATATTATTTAAAACAAAAAAAGGGAATTTTTCAAGTACATGCATCACTTTACAACACTTGAATTTAATCAAGTATTCGACACACTACTATCACAAAATCAACTGGTAGATCAAGTACGGTTTTGGACCTAATGGGTTATTTGAGTTGCACCATCTTTTAATACTTAGGTCATGTGTGAAGGACCACACATGCTCATTGTACTTGCATAACTCTCAACTTCACCAAGCACCCACGACAAACTAGTTACACTACACATGTGCTTGTTTGTCCAAAATGGTTCAAACTAATGCAAATTATACACAGGGATACATATACTAATTATATTAGCAATAGTGGCTATTATTTTTTAAATGTTGTATTTACTCCCTATAAAAATGTATTCTAAAACAATATTTATTGATACAAGTGATATTGTTTTAAGTGATATTGTTTTGTATCTCTTAATCAAGTACTTTATGTTTGAATCCTAGTTATGTCATTTTGGAGGTTGAACAAACCTTGTTAGAAAGAATGCTTATCTTACTGCAATCAAAGTCTCCAACTTATTGTTATTAGTGATGACCACTCCATACTAATAAAAAGTTGAGAATTACAATTGATATTTTTTTTAAGTTAAGGTACGTGAAAGGTGAGAAGCGAGAGAAGGGACAAACTAGGAATTGACTGAAGGGGTAAAAAATTAATATTAAATAAACGTTATTATATGGTATTAGAAAAAGATATATATATATATATATATATATATATATATATATATATTAACTTGAAATAAAATATGTCCAATTTGATAGTAGTATAATTTGCAAAAGAGGGACATCCATGCAAGATGGACAATTCCTTGTCCTTTTTTTGTGTTGTATTTTCAATCCTTATTAAAAAAAATCATGTTATTTAATAAATTTTTTATAAGTTTTTTATTTTTTATATAACTTATTAAATGATATGATATTTTTTAATTGATAGAAACAAAAAATAATATACCAATTGGAATAGATGATTTTCATCCTTACACCAATAATGTAAAAAGAGGTCAAATCAAAGAGTTGAGAGAAAAGTTTCACAAGATCTATTAAAAACAATCAATCATATAAAAATAACATTTTGATGTAGTTACATATTAAATTATAATTGATAAAAAAATATCATTCTAATATGTCAAGAAATAGCCGACCTGACTTAATCGAACCTAACTTAGCCCATTACAAGTTAATAGGATAAACAAATTGACTTACTTAAAATAAAAAATAAAATTAAAATATATCTTAATTTTTTGTGAATAAATATTATAACAATTACACATTTAAATTTAAAATAATGTTGCGCCACTTGTAACTGTAGAAGGTAATTACAAAATAATTAAGGATGTAATATATGATATATTTGTATGCTCTATATGTCTTGAAATAATAAAATGGGTTTTATTTTTTATCTTTGGTAACCACTATTTTAAAGGCATTAGTTAAAGAATTAAACGAGAATTTTTATTAAAAATAATATAGGAGTGCAATTAGAAATCAAAGAGAACATATATTTATGCATTTGAATAAAAGGTTTTTTACTTTTACTTTGTTAGTAAGTGTTCTAAGACACTAGTTAACATTTATTTTATTTATTTTTATAAATTAAACTCCCGACATGCAAACCGACTTGATTTACTACAAATTCAATGTGTCAATTGTCTTACTTTTGCTTGTAATTGAGGTGACTTAATTTATGCCAACCAAACTTAGTTCAAACCCACAAGAGTTGACTCATGGATTACAACTAGATTTGAAACTATAGGTAAGCTCTTCTATTAAATTCAGGCTCACACAACTTGAAAACTCACTTTACAAAACCCACAGTTTAAATGATATTTGTTTTAATAAGCCTCCAAATGCACTAGTTATCTTGTGGGTTAATTAGTCAGTTCATATCTACTAAAAAATCATATTAAAAATCCTTTTAAAAATATTTTTCTTATAATTTTATACGAAGAATGAAAAACGAAATTATTTATTTTTATGTATTTCATATTTTGAACGAATTGTTTCTTCTCTTTTGTAAAAATGTATATGCTTAAAACAAACACCGTCTAACATTGGACAGAAAAAATAATGAACACAAGATACACATTGCAGGTGTAATTTTCTTATTAGAATGATATGTTTGATTTCTTTGTTTGATTATCATTTCCATAATTAAAAAAAAATCAAATAAAGAGAATTCAAGAAGATAAAACCTTTCTAGCACTTATTTTATTTATTATTCACTATATTAAATCTAAGGTCTAATAAATATATATATATATATATATATATATATATATATATATATATATATATATATATATATGAATGAATGAATGGGGAAGGATGCACTTACTCCAAGAGTAAGTTTAAGAGAGTCAGGGCTTGATTGATTTTATTTTATTTTTTAATTTTTAAAAAGACTTTTCAAAAACGGTTTTCTGAAATAAGAGAAAAAAAAATTGTTTGTTAAGTGTTATTTGAAAACTGTTTTGAATATGTAAAAATAAAATTGTCCATATTTATTGATATTCCATTAATGAAAAATAGACAATAACATATTCTTATTATATTTTAAGTTTTCAAAATGAAAATAGAAAACTGAAAAACAAAAATACTTATAGTTGTTCCCGTAAAAAAACCAAAATTGTTTTCATAAACTGTTTTAAGAAAAAAGTAACTAAGCGAGTTTTTTAGCTTTTAAATACTAAAATACTGAAAAGATGTTTATAAAATTGTGGTCAAACAAGCACTTACTCTTCATCTCACCATTTATTTTCTTAAAATATAATGGTTATAATTAGTAATTAATTTTAACCATTAGATTTTAAACAAATGAATAGTTAGGATGAAAAGACTTACTCTTGGAGTAAGGGGATCTCTTCTCTCTATATATATTATAATTAGAATATAAATTACTATATATTTATTTTATTTTATGTGTTAAATGATAAACAATCACCACATATTAATTTGATGTCCAAGTTTAATTACTTTTTATTAAATAATTACAATTTAAATTTGATGGCTTATTTTGTTGAGATATTATCTAGGAATTTGGATAACATTTTATTTACTAAATGTTATGTTAATTGTTGGTTTAATTTTTTATATTATGTTATGTTTATATATATATATATATATATAATATTCACATATTATCTCTATCATAGTATGAGTATGAGTACATGTATACTTAGTAGGTACTAGGATTATAATTGAAATTGTTATCTACACAAATAAGAGATTAAGTATGAATCCATTTTTTAATACAAATATAAAAATAGCTACTATGATATAGTATCTAAACCTACTCATTTTCATCTCTCTCCTCACATGTGACTTCATTTATTATATAGCACTAGTATAGGTTAGTCAACCAACACCCAAGGAAGGTCCTAATAAGCAAAAATGACGAAAGTTTTAAAATATATTACTGTTAATGTGGTCTAAGAATCTGTTTACATAAGTACAAATAAACATTTCCACTTTGTAAAACTTAAAAATAAGGAGTAAGAATGTGTAACATATCTATTGAATGGCCATTTGGAAGTTTGGCTAACACAAAACATGTGAAAAAAAATGGTACTTGGTAGTTGTCAACTAATCGTTAATGTTATAAAAACTATCTTGTCTTACAACAATTTTTTATTTATTTTTCTCTCTCTAAATGATAGTTAAATTAATTGCGCTAATAAGTTTAAATATTTACATTTAACTTTAAGAGAAAAAAAAAACTAATAATTTTATCAACAAATTTTTAATAACAAAATAGTTGAAAATTTTATATACGTAAAAGACAGATAATTATAGTAGTTTGTTAAAGATGGTGTCAATGATAGGGTATAGGGATAACAAAAAATGCATATTAGGAGGGTGAATTGAGAGGCGTAAGATGGCAACAAAATTGCAATATCTGGCGCGGATCTCGGCAAAATCTGCTGGGCCAACGAAAACGAACCTTCAACTTTTCAACCCCATCACATCTAATGTTAATTTGTTACCGCTGATTACTCCACAAAATTTCTGAGCCACCTAATCAGTAATCATATTCCAACATGTCACCAATTTAACACATTCTTTTCGTTAAAAAATACGATACTAAGCTATAATAAATGAGGCCATTGGATAGTTGAAGCAATTAATAATATACTATCAACTTTATTATGTATATTTATATGCACAAGGTTTCTCTACCTACACCTCCTTGTAAGCATCCAAAGCACAATTAGAAACATTCAACCTTAAAAGTTTTACTATATATTATTGTATTAATAACTAAGAAACAAGAGCGATGCACATGAATCATATGATGTTTTTAATTGGAGGAGCTCGGTCAATCTATTTTGTAGTTGAGGGCGACGCTGTCCTACCATTCTGCATTGCACCATCAACATGTGCTTTAATTCCCCATCTCCCATCACACTCTCTGGGCTCAATAACCTTAATTGACCCATCAGACAGTCCAATTGCAAATTGATTGGCCTCTTGTGGATGTGCTGTAACAACAATAGGATATACATTTTGGCTGCCACAAAAAAAAAAAAAAAGCAAATGTTAAGGATTAATTGTTTTGGTGTGTAAGAAAATTTGGGCTATCTTGGTTCAATGTAAACAAATGCCAACTTCCCCAACTATCAAAGCTTCGTCAAAATGAAATATATGAACCCATAAATTCTAAGCATGAGTCCGAAAAATGCAAAGTTCCAATTCTAGTAAACAACAAACAAATAGTTATCACCATTCACCAGTGCCAACTGTTAATATGTCCCGCAGGGAAATACTCGTTATTTCAATTCCAGTTCCATTTCTAACAGGGAATCCGTGAAAGAAGCCAAATATGTATGAGAGGATTATTATGTGCCGTACAATTATACATACATGGTTGATCAACATTAAAGCAAATTTAAAGAAAAAAAAATTGACTTTCTATTTCCTCTCATCAAGTAGATAGATAGATAAATAGATGTAGTGTTGGAAAACCTGTTTAATGTGGTCTGATGTAGGTATGCTGATGAAGCTATACGACATCTTAGTCTGAGGGTGTCGGCATCAAATACTCCAATATTTCCATCAGTAAAAGTAGCATAAACTAGTTGACTATTGCAGGAATATGTTGCAGAGGATATGGAACCAAACAACCCATCTTGTGGCACCCACTATATTCCAAACAAAGATGTTAATAACTCATTTACAAGGAACTCAATATAGGGAATTTAATTATCATAAAATTTTAAAAACATATTAAGAGTGATTTTGAAAGGGAGATTCTGTTTGAGGATTTCATTTTTTAAAGACGGTGGAAAGGGGAATAACTGCTTACCTGTCGAATCAATTCCATTTTTGAAGCATCATATATAGCTAATTGAGTCTCATGGCATGCCAGTAAATTTACTTGATCAATGTGGAATTGCACTCTAGTATCACCAACGGCTGCATTTCCAGATGGCATTTGAATTGATAGTGATTTCTTTTTATCCCATGAGTCAATGCTCCAAAAGAAAAGCTACAAAAGAACCCAAAAATACAGCCAAATGTTATTAAGAATGGAATATGAAATAAATAGATCTTCAATTGTAATGAAAAATTGAAAGGACTGCAAAGACACAAAGCACATAACAATTACATAATAAAGCAATAAAATGGTCATTGAAATTTTCAAATAGTTAAATTACATGAAAATGCAAAGGGGAGAATATATTTAATATAAGTAGTAGCACACTTAATGTCTAAAATATCGTGATGTTGGGAATAGGAACAATATAACACAGACCTAACACTCCTATTTATTCTAACTCAACCTCACTTCCATTTATTCTAGGTCAAGTACAAGTGTAGCACAACTAGTACAAGTTCAAGCAAGTAATCACTAAGCAAATTCAACTAATATTCTAATCCTCCACTTTAATTTCACACCATGGATTTTCTGACAAGAAACGAGCATGATTCCTACAATTTTAACGGAAACCAGAAAATTGTAGATTAAAAATAATTCTGATTCTTGTGAAGTCTAAAGTCTAGATGTTCTTTTTTTTTGCTGCATCAAGTGAACCAAAATATAATGTACATAGGTAGGGAAGAAAATATCTGACAACAAATGAGAGTGAACAGGGAAGGAAAATACCAAGGAGACCTAAAATTCAAAAGTAAACAGAAAGGAAACACAGACGGGTACCATATTTGTGCTTACAGGTAAAAGGTGGAAAGGAGAAAAGAGAGAATAAATTTAAGTTATAAGATTCAGAATAATAGTGATATAAAACACAGATCTAATACTCCTTTTTCATAAAGCAACAACAGTTGACACAATATAACTAATATTCTAACGGAAACATACCTGACCATCAGCACCTGATGAAACCAAGACATTCAACTGGGCTGAAAAAGCTAAACCAGTAATGCGCTTATGGTGACCCTTCAATTTAGATTTGACCTAACAAATATAAGTTAAATAAATATATGATTCTAGAAACAATTAAAGGTTAAACTTCAGAGCAACTAGACGTAATTACCTCATCTACCCTAACATTGTAAATATGAATTGTTGAATCTTCCATTCCAATTGCAATGATATTATTATCTTGAGGATGAAATGCAAGAAAGGTTGAAATAGGGGGAGGTGCCATAAAAGTTGCCATCACCTAAGACAACATAAATTTTTCATCTCACAAATATTGAAATATTGCAAGATAAAAGCTATTAATGGTGACAAAAAATATATTAGCATATAAGTTGTCAGATTACCTTAAATGTCATCATGTTGAACAGTGAAATTTTTCCTCCACATGCTGACATAACATATGAATCATTCTTTGAGAGTGCTATGCTAGGAAATACAGCTTCAGAACTGTCTGGGACATCATTATTCATGAGAAGACCACTATTTGGTTGCCAATGTTGTGGAACAACACTTGCTGTGGCCTTTTGGAAAGACAACAAGAAGACTCAGATATTTATGTAAATAATTATATTAGACATAACAAAATACAAGCATACATATGGACCAGAAACAAGGATATAATATATAGAGGTTTGTTGTATTTATAAAGCACCAGGAAAGTGTTTACACATGTTTTGGTTTCAGTGTACAATCACCTTTCCACTAGGATTCAGTTCATTACGGCTCCATTTCCACAGCCTCTGGATCCCTTTTGAGCCAAGAGCAAGAAGACCAACCCCAGAATTTGTGTAAAGAAGACGAGCAACCTTGGTAAAAAGCACAGATTTTATGAACATGTAATTATTGATATTAAAACAGAATTATATTAATTAAGAATCCTATACATAAAAAGGAAAGGTTGTAGGGAATACCTTGTTAGTGGGATCCATACTATCTGGCATAGTAGCAGTCCGACACTGAATGGGATCAACTATTTCTGTACATTCCCAAGCCTTAGATTTGTCAGATACATCATCCAGACTTCTTTTCCTCTCTATGCATCTAGGCATAGAATCAACTCCATTCTGGAATAAATAAATAACAAAATAATTCAGTTGGACACGTAACTGTCTAATAGACCAGGAGATGTCTGGCAAAACCTCAGCAGCATAAAGCCATGAGCATCTTAATTTACAAGATTAAAAAAAAGATACACAATTTTTTAAGTTGATGCTAATATAGTCAATAGACAAAATACATTACTAATCTCAAAATAATTATAAATGTCCATCTTTTATTATTTACATATCTTACATGGCTAGGTGCCAGTCCTGCAGGAGAGCTTCTGTCCATATGTTCTATTTTATTGATCAGCGGACTGATGTTTGCAACCACAGAAGATCCAGGTACCTAATTTGTTGAGGTTGAACTTGTTGAGACAGTAATGAAACCAGCAACGATATTTATTAAAGGCAAAAGTAAGATAGAGAATTATGACAGATAACCTTTGTCTCAAAAGTAGCTTTGGATGCTTCATAAGCCCGAGCTTCAACAGTCCTCAAGTATTTGATGCCATCGGAATTAGCAAGGACTTTAAAACCACCATCTGCTGTAGTAACTGCAAGCAGATTTCCTTCTTTATTGAACTTCAAGCGAGGGAGACTCTGACACAAGGGATCTACCATATCAGGTAATGCTCTAAAAATGCGTCAAATATAAAAAATACATGGACTACTCACAGGAAGACCGCCCTCAGCATCTGTACTAATCAGAACATTGACATTATCCATATCCCAAAACTTAATCTGGTTATCTTCACCAGCAGCCAAAAAGTGACCTTTTGTTGTGTCAAATTGCACAATGCCAGCAGATTTCTTTCTAAACCCAGAATATGTTCTTTTTAGTGTTCCTTCACTTTCATTCCACTCAACCAGGAAAGAATCTCCATCTTTACTTGTCCCACAAGAGAACAATCTAAAATAGGTAGTGGCAGTCACAACTCACATTATAACTTCCAGAGAGAAAACCTAAAGAATTATTAAAAAGGGTACAAGATTGATTGGACTATTTCATGTATCATACTATCATTCCTCATTTTCTTACCTACTTCCATCAGCACTATAGAGCATTGTGGTGCACCACTGTCCAGGAGCATCATAGTCCACCCTGGAGCCCATGTCATCATATAACCAGGCCTTGATTTTACCATCAACAGAAGTTGAAAATATAAACTGCATATGATGGTGTCTAACTGTTATCAGTCAAACATTCAATGCAACAGTCTTTACAGGAAAGCAAGAACATAATTTCTCTTTGCATGTTTATTTACTCATCTTTCAAGAATTGACAACGCACATAACAAGATCAAGGTATAGCTGTACAAAAGCATATACAAGTATGGAAAGTAGAGAAGATGTCAGCATCCAGAAAATTGGCTTGCATTACATCCCACAACCAATAATTTCTTAAAATTCCAACTTTATTGTATAAATGTACAAATATTTGCATAGTGGGATTCCTTTAGATTTCATACCTCCAGTTTGGAAATCCAAATAACCATATAGTGTGTTTGGATACTTACCAGAATTGATTCTATCTCACAAATCATGGTGAAAAATTGAAAAAGTGTAAGCACTAAGCAAGTATTTGTTGCTTTGGCTTCCAATGTGATTTTGGGGGAATTGAATCTAATCTAAACATGCTAATATAATGTTTAACAGCTTGTAACAAACAAAAAGTTCACTAATTAAGGAGGATACCTCAGAATAAAAGAATAGAAAGCCCACCATGTGAGGGAGGTTACCTGGATATTTTCCTTCTGATGAGGACAAATAGAATAAACAGGTGCTCCATGACCTTCAAAATTGAAGAGCTTCTTTCCAGTCAAATCCCATACCTGTAAAACTGTCCCCAAAATTAATAATTAAGGATACATTCATCTAGCTACAAGCTAATACAGAGCAGAATCTACTCTGTCACCTTAATTAACTTATCATCTCCACAAGTTACAATGCATATCATCTTGTTTGGATTAGAAAATGCCAAGTCATTAACACCACCAACATGAGCATCAATCTGTAAAAAAAGAAGACATCAGTCAGAAATTACAAAAACTATGTATTAGATTCATATCAGAAATTGATCTCAACATGCCTCTAAACGCTGCTGTAGGTCATTAGGGGCTTGATAAGCATACAGATGAACCAAATGTTTAGTAAAAGCAACCCCTGAAAAGAAGGGAAATTTTATTATTAACCATTAATTATGCAACAAACTAGAACCAGGTTTCCTTACAACACTTACCAACAAAATTCCCATCTGCACTCCATGATACGCGACTAATGGATATAGAAGAGTCTTTCATAATGGCAGCCTGTACAACAGTCTTATTTACTAAACTCCAGCATATCATATAAGAATATCACGGTACTTTAATAAAAACAAATTTAGTTTGTAATAGACAATTGGATGTGAAGTGGAATGACAAACAAACCATGCCTTTGTTTGAACTAAACAGTTCTGAAAGTCCATATCAAGGTAAGGCAAGAAATTGTGGTGAAGGGAAAGGACCATCAACTAAATTTAAAAAATGAGCAGATATCATTCAGCCACTGAACACATTTTCATCACCTATGAATTCATATAATCTGACCAACATCTCCCTCTAACTATATCTGCTTTCGCATTTTGAATTCTTAATACAAACAGGTTATCTTTGAATATTAATGGGGAGTGAAATGGAATGGGATGGAAAAGAAATAGGGAAATGGAATGGGATGTAAAAGAAATAGTGAAATGGAATGAAACAAAGCGTCATTTCATTGTTTGGATACCTTTGTTATGGAACAGGAAAAATAAAATAGCTCCTTCCTTGTTACCAAGTACCAATACCCCACAAATTGGAGGGGAAGAAAAATAAGGGTATTCAATGAAATGAAATGCATTCCATCAAGTTACATTACATCCTATTTTGAACAGCAGAAACAATGAAAATCATAATCATTACATTTCCCTCCATTCTATTTCTATCTTTTGCCATCAATCCAAACATAGCATTAAGCTATTTCAAAGCTTCTTGAAAGTATTGTGACTTTTTTGCTCCAATTAACAATAGATCATCCCATCACATGATAAAAGAAGAAGGTCCACATATTGTGCATTTTCAAACTGTTCCTAATTATGACGAGGAGCCATGATTCAACTGGGTTAGGACATAGGAAGGATCCCTTGAGGAGTTGGACGCAGTTATTACTAGGAGTACACGCAATAGAAAATAACTTACCTCGAATTACTAGTTCTATATTAAAATCTGTTTGTATGAGGGACATATTTTGATAATAAGGTGTATAATTTGGCAAATGCATTATTGTATGCATTTCTGGGTTTAATATTATATTTTTATTATTTTATCAATTGATTTTCTATCAATTTTGATATTAAAATCTATTGCTGTCTTGTCTATGATTTCTGGGTTTAATATTATATTTTTATTATTTTATCAATTGATTTTCTATCAATTTATCATATAACCCATCCAGAGAATTAAGTGGATGTTTATATGTTGTTAACAACAATTCCTGATTTAAGTATTTCCCCTAAATGGGCAAAAAGGCATCCCCGCTCATGCCTAAAGCTCTTAGCTGCAAAATGCAAGGTCGCTAAGTTACAATAGACAACCAAATTAATTTCAGTGAAGAGCATAATGTGAATATCCATAATCCATCAGTTCACAATTATGCAGTTGAGTAATGCAATTTTCACCTGAAATAAGACAGAACAAGCAGAAACATTCCACATTTTGAAAGGCTTTGATAAAACCCTCTCTCTGTGCCCTGTTTCCCATAGTGAAATTTCACCATTTGCAGAACCAACTGTTTCAGAAATTAGTTTTCTAAGTCAGTATATGACTGAATTTCTATATAATACAAGACATGCAATCTAGTTCAACCTACCAGCAAGTAACGAATGAAGGGAAGGATGAAAATCCATGCTTGTGACTGGTGATCCCTGATGTAATGTGCAAACAACAGTTCTAGGAAGGTCATCAAACAAGGAAGATGTTTGTTGAGGTGGAGCAGGATATGTAACCTACACAGATCATGAAGTGTTGTCATTATACATAAGGCAATTCAACTGCATGGAAAAGAAAACATGTCAAACTACTGTCAATACCTCATCAACAGACTGTGCAGTTCGCAACCGTTTCATTAGCTGCTCATTATCATTGTTTTGATAATCCATCATACCAAGAGCATTAGGTGTTCTTGGATGCTTCAAAATGGAGACTGCACAAGAAATCAAATAACAAGTGAACTTGACATTTGAACAGACACACAAACAATGACCTAAGAACTAATTATCCAAATGCATGAGAATGGACAATAGAAATATTATACTAGTAATTCTTCACCTATTAGTCTATTACCCAGGACAATTGAGTAGATAGAAGTTGAAATTATATCCACCTTAGTGTCAGCATACAAATGAAGAAGCTTTCTATAGCGGGGAGAAAATAAACTGTCTCTTACACGTGATGAAAGAAAAAATAAAGCTGATCTATTAAGAAATTGGTACAAGAGTATGTCTATGCACCTGAGTTTATTGGATGCGGAACAAATCATGTCAATCGGATAGTGTCTAATATGCATATATGTGAAGGACATAACAATATGTTTCTTTGGCAAACAAACCTCCCATTCCATTCATTTACTGCCATCAACCCCCCACCCCAAAAAAAAATTTGTCTTTTTAATCTTCTGCATTTGTTTATTTTAATAAACTTGTAGTATACAGGAATATAGACTACTTCCAGACCAGTCTCATTATGGTTTCTTCTGCCTCTGATAGAGAAGCTAATTACACGATTACAAACTGACCCAGCTATACCTTGATTTGGAGGACCAGACAATGAGGAAGCAGCAACCACAGGTGATTGAGAAGATGTGGAAGGATTCCCATTCATCCCATTCATCATCCACCCCGCCATAGCATTCACATTAGAAGCCGCTGGGACTGGTGTAAATGGCTGTACAAAATTAAGTAACAAGAGGAAATCAAACATTCCAGTGAAAAGGATTGGACATCCAACATTGTCAGAAATGAATATTTCAATTTAACAACTGGACAAGCTACATTCATACCCCTACATGTGGTCCAAGGGGAACATAAGATGAAGGCTTGGCAACAGCTGCTACTGGAAGGTTGACAGGAGTAGGCGCACGAGATCCATTTGACGGTGAACAAGAATGGTCAACAAATAAAGTTTTAATGTCTGGATTTGGCCTTGGGTTCTTGCACAGCTGATGCTGCCAGTTCAAACTGGATGGATAACATTGACAACTCATCTTAATCATTAATTATTAAAACATGTTAAAAATGGAATAATAATTCTGTGGAAAGATCAATACATATAAAAATTGTCTACACTTATATTACCTTTGATTAATCAAAGTTCGTAACCGTGATGTCTTGAAAGAAGGAAATATAAGCTTATCACGAAAGAGGGGATTTGCTTCGATCAATTTCTTAAGTTCTACAAGCATTATATTTCGAGCTGATTTAGTATCACCATACTTTGATAACTGTTCATTTTCCCTGCATTCAATCCAAGTTCAGTCAAAATGCAACACAAAAATAACATCTCTTCGATCCCCCCAGTCAACAACATCATACAAAAAAAAAAGAAAAAAAAGAAAGAAAAAAAAAAACAGAAGGCAAGCATTTACCTGAAATTGTTGAGAGTTAGAAGATGTGTTATTTCTTTGAACAAATCTTCGTTAAATGATGAAAAAGCTTTCAAATCATTCACCAGAATTTCAACAGCTCTCACTTTGTCATTCCTGAGTACAAATAAACAAGATCATTTGAAGATGAGAAGAGGGAAAAAGAAACAGAACCTTAAAATTACCGAAACAAGGAGGAGTTGTTGAAGATACAAGAAGTAATTATTAACAAAACAACAACAACCTGTCCAAGGCTTCAAGATACTTCTGCTTCCTAATCTCAAAGAAAATCTTCATGGAGTATCGATTGTCATCAACTTTGGTAAATCCAGAGAGGTATTTCTCAACATCGTCCCACTCTCCGGCCAGGACTTTCTCTTCAAAATACTTCACATTGAAGAACAAACCCGATTCTAGCTCCAACCTGAATCCCAATAAAAAACAGAACAAGCACATTTTCAAATCTCAATTTACCAAACCAGATACTTACCATATATAGGTATACATGGACAAGAAGAATAAATGAATAAACAAATTTAGTGTCGATGTCAAAAAAAGAAAAGAAAAGAAAAGCCTTTTACCTGTGTACAGTATCTCTGAATTTCTCTTCCTCGAGAAATTGAAGAATGAGGAAGACCAGTTCCCTACTCAAAGAAGACATATTTGTCCTCAAAGTGGTGGAATCAGAAGACCCACCAGAGGAAAATGCCAAGGTTCAGAACTAGGGTTGGGAATTGAACACGAAGAGCAAGTATGGGTAGGAGTGCAAGTCGAAACTTTTATTGGTGTTTCGTAGTTTTGCAATGGAAGAGCAAAACGGCGACGTTTTGGTCGCAGAGGGTGGTTGAGGCGCAGAGATGGAAGCGGTTTCTAGGGTTGCTCCGTGACGGTTGCGCGTAGAGAACAGTGAAATAGAAGAAGAGAATTTGGCCACGGAAAAAATAAAACGGAAATAGAAAAAAGAGGAAGAAATCACAGACAGAGAGAGAAATGTAATAGGACTACTAGGTCTCGCTTCTTTCGATGCGTTTTGCAGTGGCTTTTGTTTCACAGTTGTTCCCACCGACTTATCATATAGCTCATCGTACTTATACACACTGATAAGTCAACTCGCTTATTACTTTGGAGGATGCAAAGAATGACACGTGGATTGACCACTTTCATGCCCCTAGTCAACAACACCGCATCATTCATTTCTTCCTTTTCCAAATTATCATAACTTCTTTGACTTCTTCACGTGCTTTCAATTTCAATTTATGGATTTCCTCCTTAATATTCTAGTATAAATTTTATCTCTTAATTTAATATTTTCAAAATATTATTTTACTTTTAGTTTAGATAATAAGATTTAAAATAATAACAATTAAAATAAATATTTTTTAAGTATTGAAATCAAAAAATAAACTTTATATATTTGTAAGAATTAAATAAATAAGAAAAATACAACATCCACTAACATTCAATTAATTACAAGTTATTATGTATAGTAAAATTTTTCATTTTATAAAAATACATATCTTAAAAAATCATATAAATAATAATTTGTAATATTTTAACAATATAAAATTTATTTATATTACATTACTATGATCACATAAATTGGTATAAATGGTAACGTCTTGTAATAAGTAGTTTTATTTAAATATGTTATTTTAAATATTAAAGAACCTTTGTTAGGAGAAAAGTACTCACTTTACCGGCCCTCAAATTCTAAAAAGTACAATTCATTACTATCAAACAAAAATAACTTATATTTATTTATTAAATCTTAGTCTATTCAATATTATATGACACCAATTAAATAATACTGGACAAAAAAATTTATTGCTTTATTAAAGTGTTAACGTTACAAGTATTTTAACGTGTATACAGTATACAATTTTTCTTAATAAAATTCTTTTTTCACAATCTTTTCATTTTCTGTAGGAGTTTCGTATAATCTTTCTCTCATTTAAATAAATTTCAATTTGCGTGCACAAAATACTTTATGTGCTGCCTACTAACCTTTTCATGTGCACTTTATTTTATTTGAAATGCACCGAACATTGTGCATTTACGTTTTACATTATTTATTCAATCACGCATGTATAGTTTAATTTGTCGTACAAGTTATATATATATATATATATTTGTAACTTGTAAAATAATAACGAGTAAATGAATATAAAGGTCACTTTAAAAAATTTTATAATAATATTTAATTATAACTTTTTATTTATAATGAATTTATTTATTTTATTTGTCATTATTTTAAAATTATATAAACAAAAATTTATAATTATTTTTTCATACAATCAGTATATACTAATTAAATTATATATATATATATATATATAAAAAATGAATATTTTTAGCCGTGGTTACAAGAAACTTATCAAAAATTTTATTATAAATGCACAATTCAAAATTTTATAATTTTTATTTTAATTATTTTATTTTAAAAACTTAAAAAATTAATTTAATTATTATAAATATGATTTTGATGGAGATATAAATATTTTAATAAAATAATAAAAAAATTAATTACTGTGCATTGAAAAATAAAAATTATCATAAAAATTTGTTTTCATATTTATAAGTGTTGTTATTTTTTTTAAGTATTTTACATCATCATATTTTTTATTATTTTTTTATAGATTAAATATTAGTAGTGTTAGTAATAATATTTTTGTTGGCGGTAAGATTAAACTCGCAACATTTTTTTGTTTTCTTTTATTATTAACTAATCGAGTTATTTTATATTTCTACCACTTTGCCAGTAAGATACATATTAAGGACCTATATTGGATGGTTAAGAAAGAAAGAGAAAAAATTAGTTGTTATTAAGAGAAGGTAATAAACTAATTAATGTATTAAGAGTTTAATTGGTATATACGGTAAGTGTAAAGATTATTTCAATCAAATCACAATCTTTTATTCGTGATAAGTTTGTTGACTTTATTAATTAGTATTTTAGAAGTCACATGAATAAAAAGTTATGATTCAACATAAATGTAAAAGAAAATATTATATTAATGTATAATAATGTAACTTAATGAGAGAAATTATAATAATATTTTAATTTTACTGTGATTAAAATTAAAAAATTATTAAAAATTTATAATTTCACGACGGTGTCATAATTTTATATATTATTATTATATGTAATGATGTTCTTACTTTTTCTGATTTTAATTGTAGGAAATTATTTTTAAAAAATATTGAAATTTTATATAGAAATAATTATAAAGAGTGTAAGGTTAAAAAATGGAAGATCAAGTCTACAATATACTTTTAAGTAAGAAAAAAAAAGTTTAACTTTTTTTGTTGTTGTAAATAAGAGTTGAAAATAATATTAAAAGATTTATAATAACTGATATAATATTTTCAATTAACTTAACTATATCTTTCGAGAAAAAGAAGTTTAATTGAAGAAATAAGAAGAAGACTTTAAATTATAATTTATAATAACAGTAAATTTATTTCCCCTGTTTTATTTATGGAATAGATTTTATTTACCTAATTTTTAATTAAAAAAAATTAAAATATTGAAAAGTTATTAACTATTAGAGGTTATACTAATTATAGTTTGAAAGTAGATAAAAAAAGAAGAAGTAGTGAAAGGGAAGAATAAAGTAATAAATAACAGAGATGTTGCAATTGAAAGTGAAAGGAGTGACGATGTTGGAAGGGTTGGAGAAAACAGAAGTATTGGTATTACGGAAACCTGCCGTCCTAAATTTCCTAATTAGCATACTTCGTACCTCCTTCTGTGGTCTTTTTTGTCGGTATATCACATCTTACCATTCTTTCATCTTTATTATACTTATCTCTCTTGTCCCTACCTTCCTTACACATGTCATTTATCAACTCCAACTTTTTTTTGACAAAAATCAACTTATATAATTATGTTTAGTTTACCAGTTATCCTTATTTCAAAAATTATATTTATTTTAAATTTTAATTACTTAAATATAATTTAACATTTCAAATATTTTTGCATACACATCAAACGAGTCTTCTTCTTGAGTCTTCTTCTTAGACTTTTTTGACTTCCAAACTAACAATTTCTTCAAGTCAGTAAAGATGGAGTATTTGCATAAGTATTTTCATACTCAAGTTGAAAGTTGACTAATGCACTACAACGTATTAGGAAAAATAATATAATAATTCAATGATCAAACTTGTACACATACTTTATTATTTATATTATTTACCTTTTTTAGTTTTTGTCTCCATAATTAGAGTGTTATACTTTACTTTTAAGGTGCAATTCGGATTTTTTAATGTATCAATATAGGTCTCGTCCTAAATAGAATGCCGGGTTAGTTGAGTATAGATCCAACCTTGAACGAAGACTTTACTTTGAAAGTATATTCAACATAAGATAGACTTCAAACGCGGTTCTGTAGTACATCAAAGATTTTAAATTATTTTGACTAAAATACACTTTTAATGCTTTATGTATTTATTTTGGTGCTTATTTTTTAGAAAGTTGGATTATATTCTTTTTATATTTTTTAATTGAATGAAGATTTTCAAAATAATTATTGTTTTCAATTTTAGTATATAATTTTATTTTATTTTTTTGAGTAATTGGATACGTGAAACTTGTTCTATTATATCCGCTTATATAAAAATAACATTATTATATTTTAAATTTTCTTATTTTCATTATATTAACTTTTTATTGATTTTTCCCAGGTTTGTGGCTATTTGTAGTTAGAATATCAATTGTCTTCCTATAGTTTTGTGTATGAATCTAATAGGACAAATTTTACACCTTGAATTGGTTAAAAAATTATTCAAAATTGTGTCTTTAGTAAAAAAATATTATTATTTTGGAGGACAATTTTGACCAACTTTGAAGATGTAAAGGATAATTGAGGTTTTTAAAAGATAAAAGAACAAACTGAATATAATCGAATACATAAATGACTAAAATAGCAATTTAGCTCAATATTTTCAAAAGCATTGATATGAATGTATTTTTAAAATTTTAATAAACTAAAATATATTATAATACTATTAAACTTGGTTAACTAATAATTTAATTTATACAGTACATAAAAAATAAATATTTATTTTTATGTAATAAAACTTGTAATAAATAAGTATTTTTAAATATATTAAGTATATAATTTAGTGTGAATTGATTCATGTTACCTGAAATTTTATTAAATTTGTAATTAAATACTTAAATTATTTATTTTTTTGAAATTGAATACATTTGAACTTTTCTTTTTTTTTTCAATTAATTATATCCTTCGAATTGTCATTCTGAAAAATTAACCATATACACTAAATTAGACATCCTCTCAGAAAAATTATTTTTTTAGGCTATATTATAAGCACAACTTAGTTAATTGTGCAAGATTTATATCAAGTTTCAATATGTGTAGTCCAATTTAATCGAAGTATTTTCACAAATATTTAGCAATTGTTTAGCTTTGCAGAAAGTTAGAATTCTAATAGAAACGTCTCATAACTGTTTAATTTTCATAGTGAGAATTAATTTAGTGTTTGTGGTTAATTTTCATAAAGGACCTAATTGAATGAAAAGTAAAAGTTTAGGTACATAATTGCAAATTTAGTGAAAATTCCAGGAATTAATTAAACCTATAATTTAAATTTATAATAATAAATATAAGCATATAAATTATATTTAATTTTTTGGTAAAAATTATACATGTACTATATTATTTTTAATTATTAATATTTAAAAATAAAAAAAAATTATGCTTTAATAATGTAAAATAGTTTTATAATATTATTTACTCAAAAATCATTATATACAATAAATTTGTTATTGTTCACGATAATTATCTTAAAAATCGTTAAAATCTTGATTTATGATCAAATGACAGTGTGATGTTGACAAACAAAGATGAAATAAATAAATAGAAGGAGATAAATAATTAAGAAAATAAAATATATACATAGTGATAAAAAAATATCGAGACTATTAAATAAGAATATTTTAAACTAATTTTTAAATTAAATAAAATTAGGAAGTATATTTAAAAGGAATAAAAAATTAAAAATAAAATTAAATATTATATGAGATTAGGATACGTGACATGTAATTCTAAGAGAATTAATATTAATAATTCTTATAAACTCTCTCTTTTCAGAAAAACCCTTAAAAATGCCATCTTTAAAATCACTTTCAGAAATCACTATTCTCCTATATGAAAATTTAGATTTATAGTAGTGTATTTTTTTTCTTTTTGGTGAATATTTATAGTAGAGTAATGATTAAATAAAATATACAACATTTCAAAATTTAAATTTTATTAAAAATAATTAGAAAAATATTAAAATCAAATATTAAAATTAAAAAAAAAACAAATCAGCAAAAAAAATTGTTTTATTTTAAAACATAAAATCATCAATAAAAAATTATATTTGATAAAAAGATACCAAAATTTAATGGAAAAAAAAAACTCATCAATAAAATAATTAGATTTGATAAAAAAAACATAACAAATTTCATTCTAACTTTCTCATTTGTATTCATTTGTGCCGCAACCTCCTTAAATTTGTTATTGTTTATTATAATTATCTTTAAAATCGTACAAATGTAGATTTATAATCGAATGATATATACTCTGAGGTCGATAAACAATGATAAAAAAAGATAAATAGAAAGAGATAAATAATTAAGAAAATAAAATATATCGATAGTGATAAAAAAAAGCTTGAGAGGGTTAAGGAAGAATATTTTAACTAAATTTTAAATTAAATAAAATTAATAAGTATATTTAAAAGAATAAAAACATAAAAATAAAATAAATATTTTATGAAATTAGGATATGACATGTAACTCTAAGAGAATTAATATTAATAATTCTATAAACTCTCTCATTTAAGAAAAACTCTTAAAAATTCTATCTTAAAAATAACTTTTAGAATCACTATTCTCCTAGATGAAAATTTAGATTTACAGTAGAGTAATGATTCAATAAAATATACAACGTTTCAAAATTTAAATTTTATTGAAAAATAGTTAGCAAAATATTAAGATCAAATTAAATTTTTAAAAAAAGTCAGCAAAAAAATTAAGTTTTAGTTTAAAAATAGCATCATCAATGAAAAAATTAGATTTGATATAAAGATATAAAAATTAATAGAAAAAAAGAAGATAAAACTCATCAATAAAATAATTAGATTTGATAAACAAAAAAACATAACAAATCTCATTCCAACTTTCTTGTTAGTTTTCATTTGTGCCCCAACCTCTTTGTGTTTCTTCTCCTTTGGTAGAATTCATGTCTTGTTTTCATCATTATCATAATTATTGTTATCATAGATGCTACCATCACTACCATGATAATACTAATGTAAAAAATGGTAGCAATAATTATGGTGGTTGCAAAAATGACATTAAGATGGTCAAAATCATGACAATGATGGACAACGATGATAATCATGATAATGATTTTAAAGATGAAGCACTGAATAATGATAACAATATATGTTTTATCTTCTTATCAAAGATGAATTTTATCTTTTTTATTAAAATTTTATCATTTCTCTTAATTAATTTTTTACTTATTAAAATTTAATTATTTTGCTTACATGGATGTGTAGTACATTTTGTTGTAAATGCATGTTTAAAAGAGCATTAGTAAAATAGATTTTGAATATAATTGATTTTGGTTAAAATTAATTTTGAGATAATGTGATTTATGTTTGGATATTTGTACCATAAATGTGAGTCATGAGTAAAATCCAAAGTAAAATTTTTTTATCAAACGAAGTTACTCTAAATTATTTTAACCTAAAATCTATTTTGGATCTAAAATCAATTCTAAATTATTTTTTAATGTGAAACTAAACATATAAAAGTTTATTTAAACTCAATTTTGATAATAGAAACGAGAATATGGATGTCTTTAATGAGTTCATCAAAAGGGTTGGATTATTAAACATACTAATGTGTGGTAGAAAATATACATGGTATAAGAAGGATGGGAAGACAATGAGGAGATTGGACACATTTTTTGTGTTAGAATGTTTTTTAATGGTTTAAGGTACTATGGAGCAATGGGGGTTACCAAGGAGTGTTTCTGATCACTGTCTGATGATGTTAACAGAGGGAGAAGCGAACTGGGGTCCTAAATTGTTCCCTATTTTGAATTGTTGGTTTGATGACAAGAGGTTTAAACCTTTTGCAAAATATGAGTGGACCAATTTGAAGGTAGAGGGAAGAAAAACATTTGTGTTAAAGGAAAAAAATTAGATTGTTAAAAGGAATTTTGAAAGAATGGAATAAAGAGGTATTTGAAGATATTGACAAATAAACTGAAAAAGAAGCAATTATTCATGAGGATATGAAAAAAGAGGGAGAAGGCTTATAAGCAGTCGAAAAAGAAGCAAAGAATCAAATAGTGGGGAATTTAAAGAGATGGATAAGGAGAAAATGTTCTCTTTTAAGGCAAATGTCAAAGGTGCAATGGTTGAAAGAAGGGAATGAAAATTCTAAGTATTTTCATAAATCACTTGAGATAATAAGAAAAACAAATGAGATTCTTAGTCTTTATGTTAATGGGGAGATAGTGGTCCAGTTGAAAGCAAAGGTACAGGAAAATTTGAAAAGCATTTTTAGGAAACAGAATGGTGTAGACCAACCCTGGGGACTATCTGATTTAAAAGGATTACTTATGTGGCTCTGAGACATTATAAAAACATTTTCAGAGGAGATAAAGGAAGCAATATAAGAATGCGACAATAATAAAACCCTTAGACCTAATGGTATCAACTTTCTATTTTTTAAAAGAATTTTGGTACGTGATGAAGAATGAATGTGGCTTTCTTTGATGAATTCCATACTAATATTAGGTTGATAAAAGGGTAAAAAAACTTGTTCTAACACTAATTCCTAAGAAGCTTTCTCCTTAGAGTTTGGGTGATTATTATCATATATCCTTGGTAGGATGTATGCATAAGGTCTTGGCCAAAGTATTGGCATCTAGAACTAAATAGGTCATGCATACAATAATTTATGAGAATTAGTTAGCTTTTGTGGAAGAGAGGTAGTTACTAAATGGTGTTCTTACAATGAATGAGGTGGTGGAGGATGCAAGGAGAATGGAAAAAAAAACATAGTATGTTTGAAAGTAGATTTTGAAAAAAAAAACTTATGATTCTGTGAGCTAGCAGTATTTGTGGGATGTTATGCTAACAGTATTTGTGGGATGTTATGAAAATTATAGAGTTTGCTAAGAGGCGGATGTAGAAATGTGTGGGTTCGACAAAGATGTTTATATTGTTAAATGAAAGTCCAATAGAGGAGTTTGGCATTAGAAGGAGATTGAGACAGGGAGATCCCTTGTCACCATTCTTATTTCTTACAGTTATCAAACGCCTAAGTCAAATTGTCGAAACAACCTTGGATTTGGGATTGTGGAAAGGGTATGTTGTAGGAAAAGATAAGATTTGTGTATCTTATCTGCAGTTTGCATATGATACTTTACTTATAATATGATAACTGCCTAAATTACCTATTTTTACATAATAAAATAGAACAATTATCCTCATTCCAACTTATTGAAAGTCTTGTTTTCCTTCTTTTTTTTATACATAAATTTAACATTGATAAAAATTCATTACAGATATACATTTTTGACACATATTCCTTCTATTTTCTTGTTTTATACTATTTGAGTCAGGTTTTGGAAGAATGGCAGAAGGAGAAATGGATATTTTGAAGTCTGGAGTCAGTGCCCAACAGTCGAGGAGTAGCCACCCAGCAGCAAAGCTGGCGCCTAATGCTCGTCAACTTGAGAAGGGTTAATATCATGTTTGTCGCAAAGCGGGCACCCAACGCCGGTGTGCTGACAAGGACATATAAATAGAAAATTAGACAACGCGAAGATAGTAACGAGAAGAGCGGCATGGCAAAACCCTACAACCACCTTCTACCACCGTTCTTCACCATTTTTACCTCCATGTCACCCATTTTTGTACCTCTATGCCATTGATCAAGGTCTCCACCTCCATGGACTGCTAGATCCTTTTGGTTGGGGTTTTGATGTAACTTTGTCCTGCACTTTATTGTATTTTTACTCTATTAATCTAAGTTTATTATCAGTGTTAGAGCTTTTCTTGACCCTGCATTTGATTTACTAATATTTTGTGGATTTCGTTTGTCAAATGAACTCAGGAGAGAAATTTTTATTTCAAAATGAGAATAGCTCCCAATAGGATTTATGTCTCGGGAGAGAGAGTAAAAACCATATCTTGAGTTCATTTTCTTAATGTAAGTTATTTGACTCTAAATTGTGTGAGGGATCCATGATCTAAAAATCAAATAGCTTAGTCTCTAACTCTTGAGGAATCAAAGAAAGAGTATTTTTATGAGGGATAGGAATGTGAGTGATGAATGATGATTTGATAGAGTATTTATGCATTAAAGGGACAATAGAGTGAAATCAGAACCCCACCAATTATTAGAATAGTTCAATTATTTTTATGCTATTTTAATTTCCAAAACACTAGAATAGTTCAATTAATTTCCCTATTATTTGAAAGTAATTATTATTAGAATTCTAAGTATTAATCTAGTCCCTACGAGATTGACTCGATGCCCATCGGATACTACATTACAACCATTGCACTTGTTAGGAGTAAAGTAGAAAATTTGTCCTCTATCAAGTTTTTGGCGCCATTGTCAGGGACTAGCATTTGATACTTTAGAATTTTAGTAATTTTTACTTGTCTATATTCATTCTTTCTTTTAACTATTTATTTAGTATTTGTCATATATTTTCTTTTGTCCTATGCTGACTTATGGCTCTAGTTTTTCCTTGTCTCTTGTTTATGCATGACAGACTCCAGGCTGATCAATTGCTATTTGATCCTAAGATTAACCCAAAGAAGCAACAATTTGACAAGGAGAAGGAAACTTCTTGAGAAGAAAATTAGCACAGAGTCAACAATTAATCAATCCCTTCCGCTTGAATCCATTGAAGAATCAACTATGGCAGACGGAGAAAACATTCATCAAAATAACCACACCTTAGGAGATTACATCCCTTACATTGGTCCCAAGCAGTTCAACAATTTTGCACGACTATTCACTGAAGCAAGAAACCTAAAAGTGAAGTCTGCACTGATTAACTTGGCCTAGAACAACCAATTTTTTGGGCTATCTTATGAAGATCCATATACTCACCTTAACACCTTCCTTGATACCTGCAACATTTTGAAGACTCAGCACGTAAATGACAATGTGATTAGACTAAGCTTATTTCCTTTTTCTCTAGCAAGAAAAGCTAAAGAGTGGTTTCATTCCTTCCCATATAATGCTCATATGTCATGGGATGAGTTGGTAGATAAGTTCATCACCAAATTCTTTCCTTCAACAAAGGTGAATCAGAATAAGATTGACATATCCAACTTCAGACATGGAGTTGATAAATCACTTTATGAGGCATGGGCTAGGTATAAATCATTGCTCAGGAAGTTTCTAGTCCATGGGTTTGATGAAGGAACCCGTCTTACCATTTTTGTATCTGGGTTAAAGCCTCAGACAAAACTGTTGTTGAATGCTTCAGCTGAAGGCTCCCTTTTTAACAAGACTCCTGAACATGCTAGAAGAATTATTGAGAATATGACTTCTATTGATTCAAAGGTTCAATATTCATGGGACCCTCTCAGAGGAAAGATGTGTATCAGTTGAATCATCAGGATGCTTTTTTAGCTCAAAATCACCAATTAGCTCAACAGATAGAGAATCTCACAAAGCAAATAGTCCTTATTCCTCAGCAACTGAGAAATATGCAGCGAACTTCTCCCTCTCACGACTCTCAGTCGGTATATAGAGCTCAAAATGCAGAAGGATGTGAGTTATGTGGAGGAGCACATTTCAGTGGCAGTTGCTTTGTCCCTAGTGGCTCTCAGAAAAAATTTAACCATATGGGTAACCAGGGCATATCAAACTTTTATGGTAACAATCCTCCTTCCTCCGTATAATGCTTTCAATCAGAATTGGAAGAGCAATAACAATTTTGTCGGCTCTTCAAATATACCACCCTTCTAGCAACAATAGCCAATTCATTTCCAATCCAGTTCCAAGGGCAGTTTCCGCAATCTCACCATTGACCAAACCATCCACAGAATACTCAACAAGCTAGCTCCTCCATTTTTTAAGACACTATCAAAGCCTTCATAGAAGCTTCCAATTATAGACAAAAGCAGACATATGCCTCCATCAAGAATTTGGAGACTCAAATAGGGAATATTGTCAATCAACTGGCCAAGTTCAAGAATTAGTCTTTCTCTGCTCAAACACAGACAAATCCAAAGGATCATTTTAAAGTTGTTACTACTAGGAGTAAGAATACATTGAGAGATAAAAAGAGTCAGGAGGAAAGTGAGAAAGAAAAAAATGAGAGTGAAAAAGAAAATAAGAGAGGTTTGAGTGAAAAACAGAGAGAAAATGAGGATGAAGAGAGGGACATAGAGGAATACCTCCAAGAACTTGATGCAACTAAGATGCTTCCACCTAATGATGTGGTGATTAAAGAGTTGAAATAGGAATCCAAGCCTAAACTGTCCAAGGTTGAGCTTAAAAGAGTTGTCATCTCACTTAAAATATGTTTTCTTGGAGGGAGGAAGTGAGAAAGCAGTCATCATCAGTAGTGCCAAATTTTGAAGGCCAATAATGAAGCTATTGGTTGGTCTATTTCTAATCTAAAGGAGATTAGTCCATTCTACTGTTTACACAAAATTTACATGGAGAATGAGTACAAGTCGGTGATACAACCTTAAGGGCGTCTAAATCCTACTATGAAGGAGGTTGTCAGAAAAAAAGGTGCTCAAGTTACTTGAAGCTGACATGATCTACCCTATCTTAGATAATGCCTGGGTTAGTCTTGTGCAAATGGTGCCTAGAAAGGGTGGCATAATAGTGGTTCGTAATGAGAAGAATAAGTTCATCCCTACACGCACTGTCATTGGCTAGAGAATGTCCATTGAGTATAGAAAGCTTAATCAGACTATTAGAAAGGATCATTTCCTCCTACCATTTATGGATCAAATGTTGGAGAGATTGGCAGGCCAAGCCTATTACTATTTCCTTGATGGGTACTTAAGGTACAATTAGATTATGGTAGATTTGATTGATCAAGATAAAACAACCTTCACACGCCCCTTTGGACTGTTTGCCTACAAGAAAATGTCTTTTGGTATTTGCAATGCTCTTGTGACATTTCAGAGGTGTATGTTGGCTATATTTGCAGACCTAGTAGAGAAGAGCATTGAAGTGTTCACGGATGACTTCTCAGTTTTTGGTCAATCTTTTTATGCTTGTTTTCAAATTTGGAAGTGGTCCTCAAAAGATGTATTGAAACAAATCTTGTGCTTAACTGGGAGAAATGTCACTTTATGGTGAATGATGGCATTGCTTTGGGTCACAAAATTTCATCTAGAGGGATTAAGGTCGACAAAGCTAAAGTAGATGTCATTGAGAAACTTCCTCCACTAATCGATGTTAAAGGCATTTGTAGCTTTCTTGGACATGCTAGTTTTCACAAAAGATTCATCAAAGATTTCTCCAAGATAGCTAAATCAATATACAATTTGATCAATAAAAACACACCTTTCATATTTGATGAAGAATGTAACTTTGCTTTCGAAGCACTGAAAGGAAAGTTAGTGTCAGATCCTATGATAGTGGCTCCTGACTAGAGTCAACCATTTGTATTTATGTGTGATGCTAACGACTATGCAGTGGGTGCAATTTTGGGGCAATATAGGAATAAAAGTCTTTCATGTTATTTACTATTCAAGCAAAGTCCTAAATGAAGCTCAATTGAATTATGTCACTACCAAAAAATAGTTGCTAACTGTTGTCTATGTCTTGGAGAAGTTTAAACCTTATCTCACCGGGTCTAAAGTTGTGGTCTACACTTATCATGCTGCTATTAAATACCTGTTCACCAAGCCTGATTCCAAGCCAAGATTAATCAGATAGGTTCTTTTGCTTCAAGAATTTGATCTAGAGATTAAAGATAAGAAAGGTAGTGAGAATGTGGTAGCTGACCACTTATCAAGGCTAGTGAATGAAAAGGTGACCATGCTTGAAAGAGAAATTAAAGAAGAATTCCTTATGAGAAGCTTCTTGTTATTCAAGAGAGGTCGTGGTTTGCAGATATCGATAATTTCAAGCCAGTTGGTGTCATTCCTGTTGATCTTGGCACCAAAAGAAGAAGTTCTTCAGGAATTCCAGATCTTATTTGTGGGATGATTCTCACCTTTTTAAAATCGGATCTAATAATCTGTTAAGAATATGTGTGTCCTCAGATGAAGCAAGAGACATTCTTTGGCACTACCACAATCACCCTATGGAGGGCATTACAGTAGAGACAGAACAACTGCAAAGGTACTCCAAGAAGGGTTCTATTGGCCTACAATGTTTAGAGATGCCCATGATTTTGTTAAGAGATGTGATAAGTGTTAGAGAGTAGGGACTATCAATAAGGAATGAGATGTCTCTCCAAAGCACCATTGAAGTTGAAGTATTTGACTATTGAGGGATAGATTTTTTTGATCTATTTCCATTGTCCTTTGGCAATGAATACATCTCAGTAGCATTGGACTATGTTTCTAAATGGGTTGAAGCCATAGGAGCCCCTAAAAATGATGCTAAAAATGTGATCAAGTTCTTGAAGAGAAACATCCTCATGCAATTTGGTACGACTAGAGTGTTTATCAGTGATGGAGGCACTCATTTTGGCAATGAACGATTGAGATAGGTGTTGGAACACTATGGTGTCAAGCACAAAGTAGCCTCTCCATACCATCCTCAAACCAATGGTCAAGTTGAGAAGTCTAACTGAGAGATCAAACGCATCTTGGAGAAAATAGTTGTTGCTAGCAGGAAATGTTGGTCAATAAAGTTGGATGATGCTTTATGGTCCTACAGAACAACGTTCAAGACTCCCATTGGATTGACTTCATTCCTGTTGGTCTGTAGGAAAACAAGTCATCTGTTTGTGGAGCTGAAGCATAAAGCATATTAGACCTTAAAGTTCCTGAATTTTGACCAAAATGGTACATGTGAGAAGAGGAAGATGCAACTGCATGAACTTGAAGAGATGAGACTCAATGCTTATGAGTTTTCAAATTTGTACAAGCAAAAAGTGAAGAGTTATCATGACAAGAAGTTGCAAAAAAGAGAATTCAGACATGGACAACAAGTGTTGTTGTTCAATTCCAGACTCAAGTTGTTTCCAAGAAAGCTGAAGTCAAAGTGGTTTGGTCCTTACACCATCAAAGAAGTTAAACCATGTGGGGTAATTGAAAAGCTGCCTAGAGGAGTTAGGTAGTAAATGGCCAAAGACTCAAGCCTTACTTAGGTGATGAAGTTGAGAGACTCACACTGTTGCAAATTTGATTGACTCTTGAGTCTTTCGAACGTCAGACTCGTGACCTTGAACAAGTGCTCATTGGGAGGCAGCCCAATTTTCAAACCCTTCTTTTGCTTTCATTTTTTATAGTTGTAGTGATTTGTGCTTAGTTAGTGTTTATGTTTTGTGTGTTGTTAGTTAGTTGTAAATTTTAAGTTTTAGCTGCCGTTATGTTTGAGTTTAGGTTAAATTATTCATATATGTGATAATGTACTGGTGTTTTGTGTGTTCGTGTACTTTTGGTGTCTATTTTGTGCCTTAGTAGGTAGCTTTAAGGTGTTTTAGGGAGAATTTAGATTTTTAGGTTTATTTGTTATGTTTGTAGTTAGTTGATTATGTTTTAAGTCATACTAGTTTGTTCGTGGTTAAGTATTAGGAATTTTAAATTTCAACTGTGTTTTGTCAACTTTTAGTGTCAATGTGCATGTTTGTGATTTTAGTGATGTTTTGTATAGTTGTCTGGTTGTGATACTTATTTTGTGTATTAGCAAGTAGTTTCAGTGTGTTTTAGGAGTGAATTTAGCACATGTGTGATTTGTGAATTTGAATGTTGTTTTTGTGTATGTGAGTGTTTGAGCAAGTTTGCTTAGTAGTCAATAGGTTAAGTGTGGTGTTAGTTGTGAATATTTGTGGTTAGTTTGTGTTTTCGGTAGGTAAGTTGTGCATTAAGTGAATTTGCTCACTTTTGTTTTGTGAAATCCCATTGCATTCAATTGTCATTGTTGGTGTTAAATTTGAAGATTTAGGAGTTTGTGCAAGTTTGTGTGGTGCATCATGGTAGGGTTGTGTTGTTAGTTTGGTCATGTTCTGGTATTGGTTCAGTTGTGTTTTAGGCATATATGTGCCTCATTTTAGCAGTTGATTCAAATCTAGATAATTCATTGTAGTGTTAATTTAGTGGTTTTGATTGTTTAGGTATGCTTGTTTTTAGGTCCATATCTTTTAGTTGTGTTGTTATATATGCCAAATTTGTTATAGATTTTAATTTGGGTGTGTGAGTTGTGAGCTTTTTGGGTAAAAATCTGATTTTTTAAACCAAATTTTATAATCTGGTATACAATGTTCAACGCTCGCCAAGTGGCCGTTGGACGCCACTTCAGCAAAACTCGGCAAATTTTGTTGTGTGTATATGAACATCTAGCGCCCATCCTGAGACCGCTGGACGCTCATGCATTTTTCTGCATTTTCACATGACCATTTTGCTCATCTTGGGATCTTGCACACATTTTGCTTCTTTGAATTCATCTATACCTTCTCTGTGGTCAAGATTTCTTCTCATCTTAATAAACTTCACTATACTACGTTCGATTTTCACACTAGTTGTATATGCATATGATTATATGCATGATTTCCTTTTTCCCTTAAATATTTTATTACCGGCAAATAGATTTTGTAACATTTCTTTTGCATTTCTGTGTTTTTGTGGTGCATCATTTAAGGCCAGTTGGGATAAGCTTGTCTGGAAGCTCCTCTAAGAAAAAAAAAAATACAAAGACAAAAATAAAAAAGTAGCAGCTGTTAAGAATTGTCTCATTCAGAATAGAAGCTAGAAAACTAGCAATTGCATACATGACATTGAGGAGTAGTTCTCTATCGTTCTAGTTAAGACAAGTAATTTTTGTAATTCCAATAACAAAGAGTGATATTATTGTTCAATACATCTACATACACAAGTTAGTACTTAGCTGAACATAGCTAGCCAATGCACATTGAGTCATTGGCCCTTGGAGTTTCTAAGTAGTCTCATAGCTATACAAATTTGTACAGAACATGTCAACCACATTGTACCAATAGAATCTAAACATATTTATAGCTAGTATCGTGATGGGATATAAGCAAATTTACTTGAATACATACTCCTTTGTGGCCTAACATAAAAAACCGGAGAGGCATACTTAGTTTCCTTCTTGTCAGTGTGCACAAGATTTTGTGTATCCAAATAACATGTCTCTGAATTCTTGTAAACATGACTCCTAAAATGAGGGTACCCTTGGTACAATTGTTTGAATGGATTGAAAATTGGGATTTCTGATCTCTCAACTTTTTGCTGGAACATGCTTCCATGTCTATAGTCAACTGGATTGTATAGGGAAGATTCTTTCTTTGACATTGAATTTGCCCGCAGACAGTTCTCTATTACCTTTGCCTCCTCCCTCAGTCTTTCTCTCATTTCCGTAATATTTCTCCAAACTTTGTACGATCTTGACCCATTAATATTATTCCAAGTTTTGAAACTTGAGCCGTTGGAATTGCCAGGAGCTTTTTTGGATGTATATGGAATTCTATTACACTCAAAACAGAAATTCTTCTGTCTCTTTAAGTCAAAAGCTTTCCTTTTTGCAGCATCAGACAGACATACATATGCCTATAGAAAGCACAACAAAAAAAAAGTGGAGGTAGGGCATTATTTGTGTTCATTATTAAAGTATTCTTAGTAAAATATATACAATATAAATTTTTTTACTATACCAATCAATCAATCAATAAAAAGTCATTATAGATTTGATTTACAACTTTTAAGGTAGTTTATGTAATATTATCATATATAACAATTTGTAATTAGATAACTTTGTAAACTCCTATCAGTCTGTAGACTATCTACTCATCTATCACAAACTAACCTCAGAGACAAGCTTGAATGCAATTTCAGCCTTTGGGTGTTTATTCTTGTCAGGATGAAGTTGCAAAGCTGCATCAAAATAAGAGTCCTTTTTATGAAGGAGAAAGAGGCAACACATATTGCATAACACCATATAAAAATGAGTTGAACCTACCAAGTTTATGGTATTGCTTGCGAATGGTATTTACCCCTGCATTGTCCTCCACCTATGAGAACCCAATATGGAGACATTTGCATCATACAAAAAAGTGGTAGCACTAAGTTTGCATCAAGACATTAAGGATCAAATACTCACCCGAAGAATGCAATACCAATCTATGAAAGGTGGCTTAGAAGGGTTTAAGACAAGTCTATGAACACACGCAACTGAACGGGTGGAAATGGAGCAAACCTCCAACACCAACTGGGTTTTGTAATCTGATTCTTGTCCCATTCTCCCCATATCTGAAGTGATGACAAAACGTAGAAAGGAACAAAGGGGCTACGTATAGTGAGTGTTGGTTTTAAGAGGCAGTAATAAATAACTAAAAACTTAGGTGGAGCTGTTTGGAACAAAGGGCAAGCATTGCAGAATAGATTTGTTTTTTAAGTCAGTCAGTTGGTAAGGACAAACAAGTAGAGAGAGATGGGATGTTAATGTTAACCTCTCCAAATGGCACCACACCACTTGAGACTTTTGGCTGTAACATTTTTTTCTTTCATATGGTTTAAGACCTATTAATATTCAAATTTAAAATTGAATTAGGTTTATTTTTCTCGTTTCCATGCTCTTTGGCCTCGCTATATTTGTTGCAAGTTGCAACCAATAACACACTGCCGCTGGAAATAGATTAACACATCTTAAGCAACTGATATTGTTGAAGTTTACTCTGATTATACCATTTATTAATTCTTGGCGAATTTTCGTATAATATATAAGAATGCTACATTTAGGTTAATAAAAATACAACACATGATGTTATATGTTTGACCATATATTGGTGCGTGAATATTTTATCCCCATATACGTGCTCAATCTAATGCTAAATTTGTAGTTGATCGGTTTAATTTAATTAAATATACATTTTTGTAACATTTAGTGAATCAATATTATTTAATTTTAAATCTAGAAAGTTCTTTTTCTAAGTTTTAAGTAAATTTAAAGTAATTTTTAATTGAAAAATTAAGTCAAACATAGCATGTGCGAATCATTGTGCGTCTAATAAAATAATACTAACAAAAATAAATTATCAAATATGAATTATTGTGTGTCGTCTAATAAAATGACTTGGACTTTTCAAAGATTCTTTTTTAGTTTTCAATTCATCATCAGGCTACAGTGAAAAATTAGAAACCCACATAGCAATATAATATTGATGGAAAGGGAGACCCTCACTTTTGGAGGTAAGCTATAAAACTTGAATGATGAAGATGAAATATGGCATTTACAGTAGTAGGTATATCGATGCCAATACCATAACCCTTGAAGACAGATTAGGAGAGTTTTAGTAGGATGATTCAAACATACGATTAGGCATAAAGAAGGTACAATGGGGTGGGTGGGTGGTGAAAAAATTTCACCTAAATGTCTTCCATGTTCCACCCTTGGTTCAAAGAGCATATCATATCATTTTTCCATCATCTTCTTCAAATTCATCATATCAAAGTTGTTGAGTATTAAGTGCATGGTAATAATAATAGCATACCTTGCATATTGAACACTTTCATTAGTATAAAATGAGAAGTAGCAACATACTAAAAGGTGTGTTTTAACGTTAAGAGTATGTTTTAACATTTTTAAGTTGAAAGGCATACTAAAAGGTGTGTTTACTAATTCCCTATTTATTGCTTAAGAAAATTTAGTGTTTGTTTAACAATTTTATAAAATTATTTTTTATTTAAAAACTAAAAAACTTACTTGATTAATATTTTTTAAAAATAGTTCTCAAAAATAGTTTTTGTTTTTTTAATTTTTAAAAACTAAAAAGAGAAGAAAAACTAATTTTATCTTTGTTTTGAAAACAATCATCTTCTTTCAGAAAACAATTTGTAAAACATATTTTCAAAAAATTAAAAAATAAAATCAAACCTTAAAAATAAAATAAACCGATCAAACCCTTATTTTGTCCTGTTTATCATGGATGAATTTGGTATATTCAATTCTTTCAATTACTCCCAACCCTTTCCAATTCTTCAAGTACGGACGGAAGGGCTTTCCCTATCACCATTTTTTTTTTTTGTTAGAGAAAGGACAAAGTTTTGTATCATTCTACTGTTCAAGTAGTTTATGAAAATGATCCTATCACACCATTTTTTAACATTAATTACTATGTACCATGAAGAACATCCGTGTAAGCAACGAATGAATAAAATTTAATGCAAAATAAATGTGGATATTGATCTATTACTAACATTTAATTATTCAGTTGGATATAAGAAACATAAACAAAGTGCTTTTAAGTGTATGGGGACTCTGATTCTGATTATTCTTTTCACATGAAGTTGTACAAACTAGAAACAAAGAATGACCGAGACACAAAGTTTTATTATAGAATGCATTGGTAACTGAAGTTTTGTTTTGGACAGAGCAGTGAGCAACAATATCCAAGATAGGCTTTATTTTGCATAGGACCAATGTCACGAAGAGAAGGAAAATACAAATTGTCAATTTTTTATAGAACTCTGAACCTCACACCCTAATGTGAAGGTGAATAGAAAATGATGGAATTCAACAGCTGATGAAAAGAATTAATGCAGACAGGGTTGGCGTATGAGTTGGAACACCAAAATCTAAGCATTTGCTAATATGAGATTATCCGGCATAATGGCATCCCGAGGGGAAAGAGAGCTAATTTCGTCCTACCTATCTAAACAACGTTGAAATAAAAAGGAAAAGTTTGACATATACTTCGAATTCATTAAGCTAAAAACTATAACTGTATTTCAACAAGGACACAACTTTACATCCCAGACTTCTTCAACAATTGCTTTTTCTTAAATATATATTTTAAAAATTTGAACATTATTTTATTTAACTTTAGCCTACCTTATCAAACAAATATTCTGCTTTTATTCCTTACTTTTAAACAACAATATTAATTGAACAATTTTTGCCGTCCAGTAACTCAAATATTTAAGACATTGTCTTTTATCATTTTTAGAATAAATTATGTTTTTAATCTTCTATCTATTTAAAATAATTTATTACATAAAAAATTTATAACTAATTAAAAACACAATTAAAAAATAGTTTAATTGGTATACACTATCAGTGTAAATGATTTTTACACTGACATTCAATCCTGACCTTTCATTTGTGTGACTTTTAAAGTAGTAATGAGTAAAATCAACAAATTTACCATGAATGAAAGATTGTGATTGAATGTCCGTGTAAAAATCTTTACACTGACGATATATACCAATTAAATTCATTAAAAAATTACATCTTGCAAGACTATACTTGATAAGAATGTTACATAGTTTAATCTCATTGGGCTAAAACCAAACAAGAAACTTTTTAAAAGGACTAAATTAAATAAAACTTTAAGTGACCAAAATAAAAAAAAAAACATTATTATAGGTAAGCAAAAGGTTATTTAAGCCCCTTCAAGGTGATTTTTTATTTTTAAATTTGTAAAAATAAAAAACTTATTTTTGTTCTAAATTTTTAGATTTACACAAACAAGTTCTAAATATGTGAAATTTCAACCATTAGAATCTATCAATAATACCTACTGGAGACCAACAACCACTTATAACTACTAGAGGTCAAACAATTGAGAATGACCAATCACAATATAATTAGAGGAGTTACGGTTCAGGTTAGTTCAGTTTTAAATGAAAATGAAAACTGAACTAATTAATTTTAATTGGATTGGTTTGATTTTCAAAATTTTTTTGTGCAGACCTAAACCAAACCGAAGATGTTCAGGTTGGTTCGGTTCCTGTGTAAACCAATTAAAAATATTATTTTTTTTCATTAAATTGTAAAAAATAATTTTATACTTGACATTTGTCAAATTCATTAGTCTACTAAATTCATAATTTTATAACAAAATGTCAAGTGTTTCATATATATTAAATTAGTCAAATTGAACTATTAAAGTTACTAAAAATAATAAATATAATATATATATAGATATAGATATATTTGGTTGATTTGGGTTTGGTGAGAATTTTCAAATGTGAAAACCGCGAATCAAACCAAACATAAAATATTTTGGTTGAGTTAGATCGAATCCATACCTAATCAAATAAAAAACTAAATCAAGCTAATTAATTCAATTTAATTTATCAAATTCGTTAAGTTAACCTGAACCGATGAACACCCTGATAACTTATTCCAACTTTCTAAACAAAATTGTTCATGTCTTTTCATAAAACGTACAAATAATTGTCTAATTGATAATTCAATGAATACCACTTTCACATGTCCACATTTTATATGATTGATCCTCAATACTATTAATTAACTTTTTAAATTACATAAAATAATTTGGTATAATACAGAAGTAAACAACAGGAGTTTACAATAAATCATGTCCTTAACCAATTTAATTAGACCTTTTAACAATGTCATATTTTCTTCTCATTAATTATTCATTTAAAAAAATATTAAATTATGTATCTAAAACATTGAGGAAAAATACAAACTCTAATTTTTTTTTATAAAGACATATATCTCCACTTTGTCCAAGGATTATAAGATTAGTTTAATAACAAAGTTCACATGTAGAGAGAAGAGGAGAGAAATATCGCTTATAAAAAAATGTTTAACAAAGGTTGACAGCATATAAAATAATTAAGATTGAAAAACCCTAAATTAAAAATAAAACAATTTTTTATGTCATAACAATAGTATTATCTCTATATTTTTAATTAAGAATAAAAAATACTATTTTTTTCACCATCCTTAATAACATTTTATATAGAAACATGGTTTATTTTTTGTGTTGGAAGTAGTATCGTTAATTATTTAAAAACATAAACAACAGCATTTGTTATACTAGATATATAAATTTTTATTCGACAAATATATAACTAGTTGAGGATAAAGTGCAAGAGGTACAATATTTTCACTGCAAGAGTGTTCATGGTTACACAATATTTATACACATTTAAACATATATGATATACATGTGGAGTCTTCTTGAGCAGTGTTCCTTAATAAAGATGCACATGTACATTTAAGGAGCACTGCCCAAGAAGACTCCACATTGCCTTTGAATTTATTCATAGTAGTATGAAATATCCTACATGTATGTAAGTGGTGTGGTGATCCACATGGATGTGGAAAAATCCACAACACTGTGAAAAATGCATAAAATTGTTGCTCCTGTCACACCACAACGATTGCTAAAAACAAACAAACATGTGTATAGGACGTGAACCATGTATTTGTGAAAAATCATACAACAATGTGGATAATATACAAAAAGAAGTTCTCAACATTGGATGCATACCACAAAATTTTTGTCTCATCCACTCCACTGTGATTGATGAAAACCAATAAACTATTTTGTAGAACGTGAATCACACATATGTGGAAAATTCCACAACACTGTGAATAACGTACAAAAAGAAGTCCTCACTATTTGATGCGTACCACTAAATTGTTGTCATTTCCACATCACTATGATTGGTAAAAAATAGTAAATAGTTCTGCATGACAAAAATCACACACACACATTGTGTATATATATATATGTGTGTGTGTAAACCCACAACATTGTGGATAATGCAAAAAAAGAAGTGAAAGGTTCTCAGGATGCTTACCACAAGACTTTGACCTCTTTCAAACCACTGTGATTAAATGAAACATGCAAACTGCTATGTAGGACACACACCACATAGGAATGGGAATTTCTACAAGATTATGGTTAACGTGCAAACTTAAGCCTTCATTGAGGAACATATATCACATAATTGTGGCACATTCCACACAATTGTGATCAATTAAAGCAAGTCGTTTTTTTTTAGAACACACATCACACACCTGTGGAGAATCCCACAACACTATGTTTAACACTATCTTTACAATAAGAGCTAACAATAAATATGCAGTTGTTGCCTTCCCATGTTTGTAAGTTCATAGTGTTATTTCCAACTAATTTTTACGAATTTCAAGTCTTTCATTGAATCTTCCCATACCAAAATCCACGTAAAATTAAGTCCCTCCTAAATGCATGTCTATTGATCATTAATAAATACAAACCTGAAAGTTTAAAAGTCATTGATTACATAAATAAATGAGCTCTCGTTGTATTCTCGCCAACCAAGACCAATTTTGCAATAAATTTTGATGAATAATTTCATTCTTTTATGGTAAAATCTTGTGAAATTTTTCTTTATTGTTATAACTCCAAAGCACCCAAGTCTATGCACATCACAAAACATGACACTTAGATTTTTTATAGTTTTAAATGAAAGGGATATCGTAATAAAGGAAATGTATTCAAAATCATTTTAATGACATGAATTTAATGAATTCATTTTTATAATTTATATTTATATTTCTACATTTAAGAAAAATTTATTGTAACAATAATACTTTTATCCAAAATAAAGACACATTTATGACATCTTCAATTTTCTATAATGGTTATAAAACTCATATTTTCATGGATTTTTTTAAAAAATTTCAATTGATTGAGTTTGAAATAAAATTATTAATACAATTAATTTATGGTCGATGAAAAAAGAATTTTTTTAATTTTAAGAAACCGTACCTTATAAATTACACCTATCTTGTTTTTAAAAAAATGTATTACGTTAAAATGCAATAACCTATCCTTAATAGATGGAATTAACATTAATTCGATTAATATGCAATAAAATATTAAACAATGTTAAACAATATATCTGTTCCGGAAAAAAAACTATAACATAAACATAAAACATTTTTAATAACATTTCTTAAAAATCATTAGAAATTATCTCAATTGATTACTGTAATGTTTAACACTAATTTAATGTTAGCATTTATTTCAAATTAGATATGGTGATAAATTTGGAACAGACTATTTACAAATACAACTTAACTTCTAACCCTTAATTTTATTCTTTTTGAATACGAAATGTTGAAATTGGGAGCTTTATTTTTTAATCCTGGTCGGAAATTTAAATTTCTTTTATGCAATTAAAATATTTATTTAGTTGCATAAAAATTAAAATAAAATAAAATAAACATAAAGTGTCTAAAATTAATTTGAATAAAATAATTATTTATTTTGCTTCTCACTAAAATAAGTTATTGATGATTTTCTTCCACTTGGACAAAGTTTAGTTTTCTTTTATATATATATATATATATATATATATATATTAATATGTTAAAATAATAATTATATACAATATAACACATCAGGATGAATACGTTTTTCTTATAAAACCAAATGGAAATTTTCACTTCATGAAGATGAGAATTTTACTTGCAATCACAGTAATATCTAAAATATTATGGTAAAATTATATTCTTTAATAATAATTTTAATTGATTTAATTATCTCCTTGTTTATTTAAAAATTTTATTGAACATTTTATTTTACAAGCAAATGAAATAAGAAAAATATAAACACACGGGATTATATTTTTCATGTCAAAATGAAAGAAAAAAATTGGTAAGCCAATGAATATTATTATTCGAAATATTAAGCAAAAAACACAAAAAGTGATTGTCAAAAATTGTAGAAAGATTTTGAAAGATTTAGAAAAAAACGTAAAACTTTTCACCAATTATGACACATATAACATGAGATTCATAACTCATTAAGCAAAAGTACAAGATAACAGCTTTGCTGTACAACACCACTACAACATTGACAATTGTACTATTTGGATTACATCATCAATTTGTTGCGTGTGATCGTTGAATATTTTATCATTTCTAATCTTCTAAATATGTTAGAGCACTATAAACCATGTAAAAGACCATGCTCGCCTCAAATTTGATGTTTCACTAACTAAGCCTATGAATTGATAGCAATGATCATGCAAAGGCGTTATGATTCCCATACCAAGCACATAACTTGACCCACACCTAAATTGATATTGCACATTTGAAAAATAAGTGTTGTCATGTTTTCATGTCCTCCTCACAAAAAGCACACCTTGTAGTATTTGCGTTTAATATTCCTCTCTTATGAAAATTATGCCTTGTAGACAACATTTTGCCCACAACAGTTTTATAAAACTCTTCTTTATGGGGAGATCCATCTAAAGCCAACAACATATAAATCGATCTTATTGTGTAAATAACTTATCCATCGGTCCTTATATGCATCCATCTAGGGACCCCAGCCAACTCAACAAACTATAACCGTTGGCCTAATTTCTCTACCTTATCCTCCTTCCATGCAAATAATCGTCTTTTCTAACTGCACTTCTAATGTCACCCACCCTTCTCTCACATTTCCTTCAATGTGATGTTCTTATCAACTGACAGCTCAAATAATCGAGAAAAACCATTCTTAATACTTTGATCCCCAAGTCATTTATCCTCTACAAATTAACTTCGCTACCATCTCCTAAATAACATCTAACATTTTGAAACAACCAACCCTCATGCTCCAACCCTCGCTCTTCTATGGATTGTAAATCAGTCCACTATTTAGAGCATTTTTTGCCTTGTGACTTCTGCTGCTTGTTCATATTATGATATCTTGTCCTTAATATGCATACCCGCAATCTGTCACTCTTTGTAAACAATCTCCATTTCCATTAGTAAAACAATATTGAACTCGTGTAAATTCCTCAACCCCAAACCCTTTGTCTTTTGTCTTAAACACTCTATCTCAAGACATTCAATGTATCTTTCAACTATATGAGAAAAAAACAACTTAGATTTAACTTTCATATAAAATATAATATATGTGATGAAGAGTATTTACGAAAATAAGTAAGGAAATTTATGTTGAATTCATATGAATAAAGTTTCTAATTAAAATTTGTGTCAGGGAAAGATATTTTTTATATAATTAATATATATTTAATTACATAAAATATCAAATTAAATCTACATAATTAACATAATTTTCTCCTTACAAAATTAGAATTTAAATTAATTTTTAAGTAAATAATTATTTATTATCTTCTTATTTATGAGAATCATATATTATCTAATTACTCAAATAAATTATTTATGATTTTTCTCACACACACTTAGAGTTATCAAAATGAGTTCGGACTCGTGGGTTGACCTGACTTACCACGAGTTCAGGATGGGTCAGACTAAAAAATTAAAAACAAATTTATTATGTCGATAAACAAATTGACCCACTTACAACCTCGTCCATCCGGGTTAAACCCGTGATGAGCCGGATTGACTCACCAACTCACCTAAATCTTATTTTCATTATTATGTGAATATGATTTTTTTTTTATTTTTAAGTTTTAAATTATTATGTTACTTATTTGATCTATATTCCATTATAATATATTTTTATTGGTATCATTTAATGGATATTTTATATTTTAAAAATAATATTCAACATGTTGTAAATGTTGATTTTTAGTGGAGAATATCATTTAAATAATTTTTTATTTTTATTTTTTAAAAAAATGGTCAAAGTTTTTTCTTAAAATATTTTTTTAAAATTTTCTGTCATTGGTGGATCGACTCATTTAATCCACAACCCGTGAGGATCGGGTTGGGTTCACTTTTTTAAACCTGGAAGAATAATAAATTGGATTTGATCAGTCCACTTATTAAGTGGGTTAATATGGGTCGGACTCAAAGGGTCAAGTTGACCCGTTTTCACAACTCTACACACACCCATGGATGCACAGATACACCACACACACTTTTGTTAAAGAATTTTGTCTAATTAATATTAAAAGTTATTTACATAATTAATATTTATCTATGTGTTTGCATAAAATATAAATTAAATCAATATAATAACTATTTTATCTCTGTGTAAACTTGTATATTTAGTGTATCAAATTAACTATTAAGCAAATAATTATTTATTTTAATAATTAATAAATATTAATTGTCTGTTAATTTTTCTTGACGTTGAGATTTGATAAACTATATTTTCATTTTTTTATTTAGTATGATATAAATTTTTATACATAGGTACAATTTACTTTTTTATCCATCTATGTGTATATCTTAACATATTAAATTGAAAATTATATATAAAACACAATACATAGGGATGAAAATATTTTTTCTTCTAAAAGCAAGTGGAAATTTTTACTTAATTCACAAAAAACAATTTACCTAAAGTTATATTAATATAGAAATTCTTGTCATGAAATTAAATTTTCATGATAATAATTTAATTTGAGTATGTTTTTATGGTTGTTGGTTTCTTGATTTAAATAATTTACTGAATGTTTTAATTTTACAAAGCATAGACTATGATAAAAAATAATAAATAGGATGAATTTTTTTGGCAAAGTATAAACAGTAAATTAAACTTCAATTTCCAAATAAAATATTATTTTTAACAAAGCGAGCAGAAGCCCGAAGAATTATTATTAGAATGTTCTAAGAAAATAAGGTGAGTAAGAGTTGACTCGTAATTTATTTCCCATCTTATATGAAAAAATATTATTACATAATTTCGGATTTTCACATCATGTGTAGTTTCAATCGATTAATATGTAATATATAATATTTTATTAATAAAAATTACAATATTAATTAATTAATTAATTACATATGACATCTGAACGGGTTTTCGCGGATGTTTTATCCGACGATGACGAACCCGTGTGTATATATTTTCTTTGTTATTTGCTTAGATGCTTTGTGAGAACATTTCCCAAATAGTTAAATAAGCTTGTGTATTTTTCTATCTAACACGATAAAAAGTTCATATGAAATATTTTTCAATACACCCAAAAAGTTTTACATTACATCGAAAGTTTTATATTGACAAAATGTGATGGAATCATCAAACTTTAAAATAGAGAATACTTTCGAACACACGTGCACGTCGTATATAGAAACAATGATATATCCTTCGTTTTTTTCCCCCAAATTCCAAAATAATTAATAGCAGTGTCCTCTATCCAGGTTAGTAAGACGGTAGAAACAAAAGAGTATAGTCATATTACCATTGGACGTAACCAACTAACCAATCCAATTAATAACCTTCGCTAATGTTTCCCTCTCACTAATGCTCAACTTCTCTTCCCAATTATCTGTTGTTTGGAGTCAGAATAATAATTATGTTTTTCTCTACATAGAGAAAATTTGTATTATTAATTTCTTCTTCTTTAAAGAAATTGGGAAAAGAATGAAGTAAATTTGTCCGTCTCCAATGTGTTGTTACATGTTATACAAAATATTATAAGTATATATTTTTAATTTCATATATTTATGTATAAATTCAGATTTTTGTGAATCATTAATTAATAATTTATGTATAATTTATTTAATTTATTAATAAATTAAATATAATTAATAAATTAATATATAATTTATTAAATAAATTATAAGTAAATTTAAGTTATAAAAACCTATATTACGGGTACCAACGGATATATGAAATAAATCATCTACTACCTATTTTTATCCCAAATTATAAGATGGTATTGATAAAATTATGTTATTAAAAAAAATAAATATTTTTTATTAAAAGAGAAAAATAATAAAAATATTTTAATAAAAACAATAAATACAATACACTTTCTTATAAGAAATAAATTTAAAAATTTCATGACGGAAATAACGAAAATTTCTTTCATAGTTGTTCAAACTTCGAATACAGGAGATTGTGATGTGATATAAATGGACAAGTGATAATATGATTAGTTCCAACGTGATTAAATTATATTAAGACATGCTTTAAGCCTTTAACTTTAGTATGATAAGAGTGGGTGTCTCACTCAAAATTCCCTGTTGATAATTCTTTTCTGAACTACGTATACGCTGCATACTTGTTAATAACATCACATGTTTAGAAAGTTTTAAATTTTTTATCAAGTTGAGGAACTTGCATGATCCTCAAGTTTTATGAGTCCCAAATGATATAATAAATTAAATATTTAAAAATATATATCATCTAAAAAAATAGGTATAATAGTTTCATTAAAAATTATATGTTTTATTTTTTTAGAGGATGATGTATTTATGTTTTATTATATCAAACAAATAAAAAAATTCAATAATTTTTAATCTATTCAATTTAATGATATCTAAAATTAGTTTTTAATTTAAATTTAAATAACATTAGTATAAAAACATAATAAAAATTTTAAAAAAATAAGCATTTTGTGAACAGGAAAGGAAATGAGTAAAAGCACAAAATGTTATCACCATTGAAATTGAGAACAGGGTTGGGTGAGTATGATCGGAGACAGGAAACGTCAGATCTATCTCTCCCTGTCCGAATGCAATACTTAGGATTGAAGTTCTATCACTCAAATTCTAAAACTTGGATTCAATTTTTTTTTCCCCTTTGGTATTTATGTTTGAGAAAAAAAATAGTAATGAAATAAACAAGAGGTCAAACTTTTAATTCTTCATAGTACTGGATTTTAGTTTATATTTATCTCTTCTACTACCTATTAAATTAACATATATCTCTTAAAATAAATTAGTCAAGTTTCGATATAAAATCAACCAATAAAAATATTATTTATATGAAAAATTGAATTTAATTATTGTAACAATAATAATATTTTCACACATAATTTTGAAGGAAGGAATGAAAGAGATTCAGGTCGGATAAAGTGGACTTTAACACATTAAAGGCAGAAAAAAAGGACGAATTTGAGATACCTTTTTCGGAAAAAGAAATCAAGTGAAGGAGTAAATACTCATATGTAATATTCTAAATTTTTAATTATATTTTTATAAAATAATTATGCTATTTTAAATATCAGCTAAAATATTTTAAAATAAATAAATATTTTATTTTTAAATTCTTAGTATAATATTAAATATAAATATTGAATGCAAATATTTAATAGAATATATGATATATATATATATATATATATAACAAATATATAATTTATATATTATTAAATAATATCTTAGATTGTCAAATTTTTATGTACACGTAAATATATATATTAACGTAATAGTAAGAAGAAGAAAAAAAAAAAGTAACATGATGTGAAACAAAAGAAATAGAATCAGTAAAAAAAAACAACACACAAGTGAAACATAAGATAAGATTGAAAGAAATAAAAAAAAAACCTTATAAAAAACTAACTAATGTTTATCCATAACTACCAACAAAGCTAAAGAGTAGTAACTATTAGTTTAAAAAATAATAATAATAAAATGAAAGACATCATTAGGTGGTCATTATAAATAGAAGAGAAGTTATATAGTAATGCAGTAAGGAAGGCAGAGAAAAAAAAAATTAAACAGGAAAGGTGAAAAAACGAATACATAGAAAAGCTTGTGAAATTGATAGTGATAGTAAATATGTATTCAGAGCAAAAAAAAGGAGAAAATTTAACTCTTGAAAAGGTGAGACGTCCCTAATCTTACTTTATTTATTATTTTATGTTACTTTTAGTTATAATTATTTAGTGAAGTGTCCCTAATTTTACTTTATTTATTATCTTATGTTACTTTTAACCATAGTTATTTAGTGAGATGCTCTTAACCTCGTTTTATTTTTTATTTTATGCTACTTTTAGTTATAATTATTTAATTTGTTGCTTATAATTTTATTTGATTTATTAAATTAGTTTTTTTTACTAACTATTTTATTTTAAACATAATGGTTATTTTTATTATTTTCTATATAAAAAAATTAATTAATAAAATTTTTAATCTTTAAATAAAGTTTTGAATTAAGCTATAGTTGAAGGTTTGACCTTGGGGATTTAAATGAGTAAATATTCAAGGTAACATATCCTTGTATTCTTTAAAATTCATGGTAAAGAAACTCATTTATCCTGACTAGTCATTACAAAAATAATTCAAATTTCTAGAAAATGGAATCTGCAAACTTAAAGGATTTATATATGTGTAATTATTATAAACAAGTGTATATATATATATATATGTTTATTTAAATTGTTGTTATGTAAAGTATTTATATGATAATTGTTCTTACTCCTGTATTTTCTTGTCTCTTATAACCTCTTTTACTGTAGTCATTTCGGCTACCTTTCCAGACACCAATTGGGTCACCAATTTAATTGAGAATTCAGTTACATTTAGAAGAACTGATGTATCAACTTTGATATTTTACTACGAGCTCGATGGACCCGTAGTGATTGAGGGACCTGTTATGTTTTATCTTCCACCAACTAACTATACAAATCCTTTATTGAATATTTTTCTACCAATCATGTAAATATTGTAGGAAAGAAAAAAAAAATAAGTAAAGGGGAAAACAGTACATAAATAAAATCTTCCATATATATATAAATATGTATATAGTAGAAATATATATAATATTGTAAATTTGACTTGTGAATATATATAAATATGGTTTTGTTTATGATTTTATTTTACTTTGATAAATAAATAATTGAAGAAAAAAAATTATTTGTAAAAAAAATTAATTAGAAAATAAATTATTTCCTTGTAAGTAATAACAGGTTTAAATAAAAAAATTATCATAAAATTGGAATATATAGAATACCGTTACACAAGACCAAATGGACTAATTTTTATGTTCATTAAAAAACTATGACATGTTTTCAAGATTTATATGAAAGTGAGTGAACTTAGTTTAATGAGAGATGAGAAATGTGTGTGTATATATATAGATATATATATATATATATATACTCTTGAGTTGAAATATTCGGGGCTTAACCTGGAAATCTAATTGTAAGAGAATTGTAATTAGCAAATCAAAGTTACCAAACACAACCTTGATTCATTTTTCCTTTTCTTATTCTTTTTCTCCCTTTATCCTTCACTTTTCTTCTCCTAAAATCCATCTCTCTCTACACCAAAACTTCTCTCTTCTGCATGTGGCACCATTCATTTGCAGATTTAAGAGGAATTATTATTTTTTCTTTTGATTTTGGTTGTTGATCATAATGAGTAAGTTTGATAATATTTCTTTGAGTTTTTTTCTTTCTCTTTTCGGTTCAATTGTCCCCATTGAAGAGAAATTCTCCTTGAAATCCCAATTTTTTAGGTTCTCTTTGGTTTTGGGGGGATTTGCTAGGTCTTGAGTAATTTTTGCGGCTAAATTCTTCTCTCTCTTCAAATTCAGCTTTAAAGGAAGAAATAGGTAAAAGAAGATTGATCTTTGTTTTAATTTAGGAAAAAACTTTGATTTGATGTTATGGAAATATTTGCATATGATTGCTAGATGCTTTGAATGTTATTTAAACTTGGAATGTGTTTGATGATCAATTGCACATGTGTTTAGGGAATTATGTTGGATTTGTGATTTGGGTGTTTTGAGATAAATGATTATTAATGGAATGTGTTGTGGGCTGTTACGAAGAGGTAACAAAGCCTTGTTTGTGGTACATTGAATTAAGGATACATAGAGGTCTTATGATCTTGGTATTAAGGTCGATAAGGACGAGATAATATTGGTATCAAGGTTGACGAGGACAAGTGTGTACCTAAAGAATGTACTAAGATAGCAACCGGTTGTCAAATGGTTCAAGAGGATGCCAGACAGAAGTTAGGTACAAGATGAATATGCCTAAACTTTAATTGGTTATCAGATGGGTCAAGTAGATGCCAAATACTAGTGTGAGGGAAGTCAAATAGGTCACCGAGTATTCAAATTCAATTAGTTTTTCGGAAAGAATCAAATTATATGATTAAGTGATTTTGATTGCTTATGTTCAGGGGAAACATAAGTGTATTTGCTTGTTTAATGATACTATTGATGAGTTGATTGATTGGAATTATTATTAACTATAATGTATCTACTTTGATTGAATTAAATTATTATTTAGTAAGCTTACTCTTACTTGTATGTATTTTCTGTATGATTTGTGATGATCGTTTGTACAAGAACAAGAATCAGTGGTGAGGACGAAGGGTAGGGTCAGCAAGACTGAATATGGTAATCTAGTAGTGACAAAGGCGTTCTTTTTTATTTGTATAGAATATGTGAATAATTGGTGTGTATAAGTAATGTAAATTGACTGTAAAACTTGGTGTTTTGAGCTTATACAAATGTGTGTATAATAATAGAACTATAGTGTACTTGAGTATGTAAATGTGTATGATAAAGCTTTGAAGGTAGTTGTAAACCTGTTTTTGAGCTTGTTGAATGGTGGAGATTATGTCAAAGGTCCTGCGATTCTATAGAGTCTTGTTAGATGAGAGTTTTCGCTTAGCAAAAAGTTGCCATTATTAGGAAATTCTGTGGTTCTTACACCCAATGACATGTTTTGTCCAGCGCAAAGTACTTTTTGCTAAGTTTTTGTGGGGCTTTTTGTCCAGCAACACATCTCATTGAGTGAAATTCCTTCTCTGAAAAATCATAACTCAGATCTCTCATTGGGCGACAATCATTGCTAGGCAAGGTGTCTTAGTTCCTTGTTAGGCGACAATGCTTGTTGGGTGAGCTATTTAGTATGTGATTTGTTTTATTATTTAAAAGTTTTAATATTTTAACTATAAATTATCTTGCAAATGAACTCGATAGACAGTCAATATTATTCTTTGTAGTAATATTTTCATGGGATGTTACGTAAGACATTAGTAATTGGGGTGTATGTATAAGGTGTTAGTCAAAGTGTTGGCTAATAAGATAAAAAATGTTATGCAAATAATGATTTCAAAGAATCAAATGAATTTCGTTGCAGCAAGGCAAATGTTGAATGACATACTTATAGCAAATGAACTGGTTGATGATGCAAAAATAAGGAAAAAAAGGAATTGATATATTTAAATGTGGATTTTGAGAAAGTCTATGATTTAGTCAATTTGCAATACTTGTACCATGTGATGAGAAAATTGACAGTTGGATAAAATGGATAAAGAAATCTTTAAACACAATCAAAGTTTTAGTGCTCTTAAATGGCAACCTTATGGAGGGAGGAATTTGGTATAGAGAGGGCATTGAGACAAAGTGATCCCCTATCTTTGCTTTTGTTTTTTATTACAACCAAAGAAGTTTGAGTAGGATGATAAATGGTGCAGTTGATACATGATTATGGAAGGGTTATGCAATCGGAGATGCAAGAATTTGTATATCACATCTCCAATTTACAAACGACACACTGTTGATCGCAAGGAATGATTGAGACTCTATAATAGTGACGAGGGCATTACTGCAGACTTTCAAGTTGACATTTGGCTTGAACATAAACTTTAATAGAAGCAAATTGATGGGAATACATGTGGAGAAAAAGTGGTTATTGGAGACATACAACACTCTTGAATTGCAAAGTGAACGTTATGCCTTTCAAATACATGAGACTACTAATTGGTGACAACCCATCAAGAACAACCATGTGGAGGCCAATTATAGAAGGTATAAGGAAGAGATACGGTTCATGGGAACACAAACATATCTCACTGAAAAGAAGGGTAGTATTGATAAAATTTGTGTTATCCATTTTACCGATCTTTTATCTATCTTTCTTTAGGGTCATGAAAGACATCATTCTGCAACTGAAGTTTATTCTCAAAAACTCCTTGTGGGGTGGGTCTGTCAATAATAAAAAGATTAATTAGATAGTTTGGAAGAAAATGTGTAAGGGTAAGGCAGATAAAGGGTTGCAGCTGAAAGACTTAAAGTTACTCAACATGACACTATTAGGTAAGTGGAAGTGGAAGTTAAAGGTAGAAGTGAGAATTTTATGGTATACAATCTTGATATCTAAGTATAAGAAAATAGTGAGGGGTGAGAGACAAAAGATCCAAAATGCTCTATGTGGTGGAGCGACTTGATAAGCATAAATGAAATACAAAAGGGGGTACGTGTAGGTTGATGAGAGAATAATATCACAAGATGCTTGGGTGAAGGAGAAAACATCATGTTCTTAAAGGAAAGATACGGGGAAGTGACAGATTGTGCAACAAATTTAGCATACCATATAATATTATAGTAGAAAAGAATAATATTGTGAAGGAAATGCATGAGATAGAGAAGTGGATATGAAGGTAAAAACTCTTTGAATAGAAGAGTTTGATTGATAAGTTGAAAAATAAGATGAGATGGGTAGCAATCAAGAGAAACAAGAAAGACAAATTATTATGGAATGCAAATAGATCCCTTTATTGTGGAATTGTAATCAAACTGTGAGCATATATGAAAGTCGATCTATCAATAGTTAGAACTTGCCGCTACTCGCGGAACAGGAATGTCAATACGATTATAAAAATTAAAATGAATATATATTCATATACAGTACAAGGTCTGATATGATTTGAAGCACTTAAAAAAGATGTAAATATTTGTGGATGAATTATTGACGGACATAAACATCAACAAAGTAGCTATTTTTTTCCAACCACATAATGAGACAGACGCACCTTTATATTATCCTAAAACCAGATGTTATGAAAGACAAAAAAAGCATAGATTAAGGAGAAAAAGCAAAACTAATACATTAAGGGTAGTCCACAGAATTATATAGATAAAGCATCGGACGGTCAAGGTTGAATGTTGGGTTGGATCCAGCCACCAATCAATCTTAATTCTTATCGCACCGCTTCCCGCCAACCACGGACCCACCTCATTGTCTTTCTCTTACACATTCTATAATTCAACTTAATCAATTAATATTTTTTTTTATTTTTAAATAAATTATTAAGGCTCTGTTTATGTTTCACTTATTTAATAGATAAAACTGTATTCATTCATCTAAAAATAAATCTCACATTTCAGAATTATTTTGTCCTGAAATAAATTTCATATTTTATTGTAATACATATTAATTGTTTCTTACTGAAAAACAATTTATTATTTTAATATGATATTAATTATAAAATTAGTTTATAAAATTACTATTATCTTTTTATATATATATATATATATATATATATATATGTCACTGCATCAAGTTCAACTGGTTGAATAGTATGTATAAATTATTATAAACCTCTCACACTGTCTCTTATTAGGAGATTATAATATATATATATATATATATATATATATATATATAATACATATTAAATAAAAAAAACATTTAGTACTCTTACATATTACTTTTTTTAAGTACAACAAATTTTTATTTTGTCTCAATTAACACTTAAAAATTATTTTTTTATTTATTTAAAATAAATACTGTAAACTTTAAATTTATTATGATTAATATTTAAACTTTAATTTTTTTTATAAATAAGCATATTAAGCTTTAATTTCATTTTAGTTAATCTTTAAAATGTTCCTTTTTATATGAATAAATTTTCAAATTATTTTTTACATATAATTTTTACATATCTATAATACAATTAAAATAACATGTAATTAGATCTTATATATAAAGGGGGAAAATAATATTTTTTTTTGCTGTAAAAATAATAGAATTAATAGAAATATTTTTAATTTTATTTTTAATTATAATTTTTATTTTATAAAAATAAAATTATTAAATACTTGAGATTAAATAAATAAATTTTTATAATATTTTTTAATATTAAAATTAATTAAATATAAGAAATTATTTTATGAAAGGGTAAATTTAAAAAATTAATGAAATAAAATTAAAATTTAGACGTGTACATTAAAAATTTTTTTTTAGATAATTCAAAAAATATTATTAATAATAAAGTTAAGTTTAAGCATAAGTGATGTCAACTTAACAAAAAGCTCATAAATCATAAAATAAAAGAGAAACCAAACATTAACAATACAAGGAAGAATTCATAACACATTTATCATGAGTTGTTACATTTACTGTATAACTATATTTGTAAAGAATTTAAGAATTAGTTAAAAAATAAAATTTAAGGATTTAAAATAACTTTAAAAATAATAAAATTTTGGAGAATTTAACATATTTTTAAAATAAATTAAGACGATATTTATTTTAGTATCGAGGAAAATGAAATTGATATCGGTTAATGGAGTATGATATGTTGCTTTATAAAAATAAATATAAATATATTTTTTCATTCATTTATTAGATAAACTTATTTTCTAAGTATCTAGTTGTTTTATCAGATATATAAGGGTAAATAATTTATTGAGTAATATTTATCTATTTATTTATAAAATATTTTTATTTTTTATTTATTTAAATACATCTAAGTTTGTGTTGAAAAATGGGCTACCCAATAATCTATATTGTTTTGGTAAGTTAATTTTTAAAATTAATTTTTAGTCAAAGATATCTGATTTGAAAAGTGAATATTTTTAGATTTTATGATGAATAAATTAAAATTTTAATTGGAACATATTAATTTGTGTAAAATTTTTAATATTTTTATTTAATTATAGATTATTTTTTAAAAGTATGCTTATAAATTTATAATAAATAGTTAGAACATATTAATTTGTGTAAAATTATTTTATATGTATAATTATTTATAATAAATTTATAAGCATATATGTTTTACACTAATAATATATTAAAATAATTAAATTGATGCATTTCTTAAAGAATACATTCCATAATAGCTACTACCTTTTTGTAGCCAGTGTTTTCAAATATAATTCTAAAGATAGATTACTTTTTTTTGGTGTGGAATTTGGAAACGTAGATTACTTTTAAATAATATTTCTTAGCATTAATTCTTTCCTAACAGACTTTGACAAAGATAAAAACCCAGCGGTTTTAAAGTCTTTTCTGATTAACCAAATCTTACCAAATAGTGGCAAATACTTTATTTGTTATTCCATTTTCATCTTTAAAGTGTCCAATATCCCACTCCTCAAACTCAAACTCAAAGAGTCAAAGTCACAATTCATAATTCTTATACCGAATCTACCCTTCCATTATTCCAAATATCCAAAATATGAAAGGGCAATATAGTAATCATGCCGAAACAGTGCATCCAGCTTCTTGTTTCAGATGATGTGTTTCCAACCTTCCCAATAAAGAGAAACAACACCCATCCTCTGTTCCCTCTGTTACGTTTTACATTTCACTTCTTAAACCCCAAATTTATCATTTTTTTTCCAAATCCCATTCTTTCCCTTCCCAAAATTCGCTCCCATTTCGTTCTTAGCAGCGTGTTTTCCATTCTTGACGCGTGGCCGATCTCCGGCAGCGCATGGCGGCAGGGACAATGGCCACGGCCGCCGGTGCGGCGGTGATGCTTTACTACGTGCTGAGCCGGCGGCTGGCGCGGAAGGAGGAGGACGACGACGAGGGTCAGGGTGACGGCGACGTGTCGAAATCGAGCAGATCGGTTCGCCGGAGAAGGCTTTCGCGGCGGCCGGCGCAGGCTCCGGCGACGCTGCTGGAGTCGATCGTGACGCTTTCGGAGACTTTGAGGTTCACGTATTCCGAGACACTCGGGAAATGGCCAATCGGCGATTTAGCCTTCGGCATCAACTACTTCATGCGTAAGCAGGTGAGTTTCCTAAGTTTCTAAGTCAAATTGAAGGTTCTAAGTGAAATTCGGTGTTTTTCCGTTTCTGGGTATGTGGAAAGATGCTAGCTTTGGAAGAATTGTGATTTTGGAGTAATGGGTGTTTGTTGGTTTGCATTTTGCAGGGTAATTTGGCAGTTGCAAGTGTGTATGCTGGGAGTGACTGTGTGCAGCTAAAAGGGGATGAGATAATCGTGGAGCTGTATGAGCTATTGAGGCTTTTGACTTTGTGTATGCTTTTCTCCAAGAAACCATTTCCTGTATTTTTAGATTCTGCTGGGTTTTCCGTTGATGATGTTCTCATTCAGAAGCCAAAAGCTGGGGTAAGTTTTGTCCTTATCCACTCTCTCTCTATGCTCTTTTAATTTTTATTTCTGTATTTTATATTTTGGGGGTGAGTGGTGAAGAGGAGTAGGACAAATCGCACTCTCACTGAGAGTCTGACTCAGCCACACAGATGGGTAATGGGTTTAAGAGATAGTGGCATCTGTCTCATCACTGTTTAGAAGGAAATTCCAATGAATTGAATCCAAAGGTCATTGTATTTGTCTTGATCCTCTCTGTATAAATATTTTATATGCTGAAAGAAAACCATTACCCCAAAAACACAAGTTTTTTGTTCAGGTCAGTGCTCTTACGTTTTCCCACTTCATCTTTATTCCCGGATTTAGTTATATATGCAAAAGCTTTATTGACTCTTTGAGATAAGGCGGAGCTGTAGTTGGGACTGGACTACCTGTGGTATTAGGCATTTTGAAAGTGACCCTTTTGTTTTAATTTTTAATTCTAATTTTTCCCTATTCTAATTTTGTTTTAACTTTACGATCCCTTGTTGGTTAATAAGGAGAGAGATAGACATAGACTTACACATGGCTCATCATGTCACAGGAGAGAATCCTCTCTCCTTTGTGACATTGTATTTGTATGTAAAACTTATGTCTTATAGTGTAAGTTTGTATGCCCTGATATAACAGAAGGGGTCTGAGTTTTAAATGATAGAAATACAAGATATATTTTAACAAATTTAAAAAATCCATTAGATTAAAGACAAAGTGAGTGTATAGAACAAAGTTATCCTGTTGTTTTTATTCTGTCAATTTTGCTTTTATCTTACCCTATAGCAATTAGCAAATGGCTTTACTGCAACTATTTTTCTTCTGTCTGCTACGCTGTCCTAAACATTCAATGTGACTGGGCATATATCAATCTGTTCAAGCAGTTAGAGGCTTGCTGTTGGTGGCTGAAAAATAACCCATAAGGGAACGGAAATGTTATAAACTTATAATTTATAAATTCCCTATAAGATTATAATTTGGGTTCATTTTATTTTATCGCCATTTTATTACTGCCTTTTACATATAGCATTGGATTGTTTTTTAATTCTAAAACTATTGTGGTTCTATTTCCATATGTTAGTCTTTAAATCTTCCCAAATATGTTAGTCTTTAAATCTTATCACCATTATAATTTGGGTTCTCTATTTTTTTCTCTCCTTTTTCCCTATATTACTCTCAACTTTTGAAGTGGTTGCACTTTTTTTTTTTTTCATAATTTCTTTAATTTAATGCTTTGGCATAATATAATTTTGCAGCTTCTGAAGCCTGCATTCACAATTATATGTGATAAGCAGTCTAAATGCTTACTTCTATTGATCCGGGGTACTCATAGCATAAAAGACACGCTGACAGCTGCAACTGGTGCTGTTGTCCCATTCCACCATTCAGTTTTAAATGATGGTGGGATAAGCAATTTGGTTTTAGGATATGCACACTGTGGTATGGTTGCTGCAGCTCGTTGGATTGCAAAGCTCTGCACTCCTACCCTACTTAAGGCTCTTCAGGAATGTCCAGACTTCAAAGTTAAGGTATCGTTATAATATTTTATTAGGAATACTATATCATTACATCAATGTATACTGAGTGGATAACTCACCAGTGATGGATAGATTCTAGTATCATGTATTTTCTTTCATTTCTTTGTTTCTTACATTATGCCTTATTGCCCTAGTTTACTTTTCATAATTTCTTTCATCATTTTAAAATGAGTTCAATGATCAGGTTTATATGACTTTTAAGACATGTTCACTTCACTAAACAATTATCCTATTTTATCTTTCTATAGATTGTTGGGCACTCACTTGGTGGTGGTACTGCTGCACTGTTAACATATATTCTTAGAGAGCAGAAAGAGTTCTCTTCAAGCACATGTGTCACATTTGCCCCAGGCATGTAGTTATCCTACTTATGAAGTTTTTATTTAGCTGAACAATTATATTCATTATTTTATATTTTATAACTCCATCTTGTTATCTTGATTGATTGTGTGGATGTCTATGCAAGTTAACTGAACTTTCTCAGTGGCAATATGAGATTTCATTTACTTCAGCACATTATTATTGTCAAGGATGTGCTATATGAATGTAGTTTGTACTTGTCATGATATTTGTTTGATGGCAGAAGTGATATTTTTTGTTACTATGTTAACACTTAATAGCAAACATGTCTAATTTCCTATTTTTTCCTATAATGTAAAATTTAAGTATTTCGTGTCTTCAAATAACCACTAAAGGGTAGATGAGTGAAGAATGCAAACACATCATGATATATTTATTTGTTGAAATTTTTGTTTACTGTGATCACCATCCATGAGTCTGTTTGATTATTTTTCTTGCTCAATTTTCTTTACTACATTGAATTTTCTCTAATGATATCCTTTCCAGTCTTATCATACAACCACTGCTAATTCTTTGTATCAAAATTGTCTTTTTGCAGCTGCCTGCATGACATGGGAGTTAGCAGAATCAGGAAAGCACTTTATAACCACCATCATAAATGGTTCTGACTTGGTGCCAACATTCTCGACTTCATCTATTGATGATCTCCGCTCTGAGGTGAGCTAGTTAGGACTTTAGATGGTTTTGACAAACATTAATGTTCATTACATAATTTGTGGATCCATTCCTGTTAGATTAGTTTTTATCTAAAATGCCCTTTTTCTTTGTTAATCAAAGTATCAAATAAAAATTTAGAAAAATTATTTAAATATTAATTAAATAGGAGTGATAATGGACCTCATTGGAGTTGCAATAGATTCAATTTGTGATATAAGCTTGCTCTGCGTCTTACTCAAGTTAGTTTTTATCAGGTTACTGCATCCTCTTGGTTGAATGATCTACGAGACCAGGTTGAACATACAAAGGTCCTGAATGTTGTTTACCGCACTGCTACTGCACTTGGATCTCGCTTACCATCTATATCTAGCGCAAAAGCTAGGGTAGCTGGTGCTGGTGCTATTCTGTGGCCGGTAACTAGTGGCACTCAGGTAACTTCAAGCTCTCTGATTGACTTTATTTCACTGCATGCAGTACTTAGTTGCCCTTTGGGAATGTAGTTTTCAATTAGGAATTCATCAGAAATTGGCTAAGTTGTAGTTATGATCTGCATTTAAAATGAAAGGATGTTTTGTTTTATCTGTTGATCTTGGAATTTCTATCGACCAGATATTCATTTTGTTGAGGGATTTCTCATATACAAAGTGGTAGTTATTATCTGCACTAAAAATACATGCTTGATCTGATGGAGATGTCATTTTATACTAACAGGTTGTGATGAAGCGTGCACAAAGTGTTGCTGAAGCTGTTGTCAGGACTCGCTCATCGTTGTCATCATGGTCTTGCATGAGTGCACGCCGCCGAAATGTGGCCTCTAAAACTGAGGACTTAACTGAAGCCTCTCTAATATCCGAGAGAAAAACAGAATCTTTTATAACTGAAGAGGTAGTAAGAGAACCTATGCTTAAGGATGAAAATACTTCCTCAAGTGGAGGATCTGGCCTTGATGACACGGATGAAGAGGAACAACTCATTCCTGCTAATCAAGACATTACCGCAGTTGCTGTCAGTGACATCACGGAAGGCCAGTTATGGTATGAACTGGAGAAGGAGCTTCAAAAACAGGATAGTACCATGAATATTCATATTCAAGAAGAGGAGGCTGCAGCAGCAAGAGAGATCACAGAAGAAGAAAACCAACTTGTTGATGCTGCTGCAGAATCCAGTAGCAGTTCAATCACAACATCAGACAACTTGGACAGCCATAGATTTTATCCCCCTGGAAGGATCATGCATATTGTCTCTGTGCCTTCATCCGATGAGTCAAATTCAAATTCCGATGACCCTTTAGAAGAACATGTCGGCTTATATGAAACACCTAGAGAGCTATACAGCAAGCTCAGACTTTCAAGAACCATGATCAATGATCATTACATGCCAATGTATAAGAAGATGATGGAACTATTAATACGAGAACTAGAGAGAGATAGCAGCTGTAATATTTTGGATTAAAAGAAAACAAAATAACAATTGCAAAATTGTTAGTGAATACAGATTCAATTTTGTTTATCCCTGCTGGCTGCTGCTATCTTGTAGAAATTTTTTATTGTACGAATTTAATTCTTTTAAGAAGGTAGGTACATGTATAAAATGGAAAATTAATTATGTATTTACTGCTGATTTAAAAAGGTTAAGATTAGAAGGTACTTTGTTTCAAGTCAATGCACAATGCATTTTTTCTTTTGACACATTTACTCATTTTAGAGTAGTTAAATTTTCTTTTAATAAGCTTAGAGGGGATAAATGTTAGTTTAGCAGAGCATGTAAATTCATATATTATGACAGATTTATCATCACAAATGCATGTATATCCATATAAGCTTAGAGTTAAATCTTAGATTTATGATCACAATTTGATCATTTTACTCAAGTCAATTTAATTAGATATGTGAACTTATCTAAATATAATTGAAATAAATAATTTTATGATCAAATCTAACTTAATCAAATCGGTTTATAAATTTAAACTCTACAAATTTAATATATCGGTCTGAACACTGCAAATTTAATGATTTGTGAATTGATTTAATCTATTTAATATTTGTTATTTTTATTTTTTATATATTCAATAGAGCGCAAGCAGTACAAATGCAATAAAACAAAAAAAAAGTGTTTAATTTGTAATTTTTTTTATAGATTTGTCTGAATGTAGTAAAGATACAAGTGTTAATATTAGACCTAGATTCAACACAACCCATACTTTTAAAAAATTATAATTTAATTTTTAATATAACAATTTCAACTTTAGACTAATTTTAAAAAATTTAGTCATTTAATATATTATTTACTGGTTGAAAATAATTATTAGTTATTTAGTTTTTGTCCTTTAAAAATTATTTTTTATCTAAACTACTTAATGTACTTTTATTTGTTATTTTAAAAAATTAGTGTATGTTAAATTTTTTATTTATAAATTTTTATATTTAATATTGTATTTCTTATGTTTTATAAAAATAAAATAAATCTAATTTTTCCAATCCAATTATCGAATCAATTCTTAGTTGGATTGAAATGCTATTTTTTTAATAAATTTGATCCAATTTAATTTAACTAAAATTAATTAGATAAAATTTTATGTTATCCCAAATTCAATCAAATGCTATTCTAAAGCACTCCTACTTAATTTAGTAAAATCTTAAATGGTTCACATAATTTAGTAAACTCTTGAATGGTTCACATCCAATGTAAGTGTATTTAACTTGTCATTTTAGTAAGTAAAAAGTCAAAATTTAACTGAAATGTTTAGATCCATTTAGCACAATGTTAAAAGCTTTTTAGATAGTTATTAATTTTGTTTTTTAAAAAAAAACTATTTCAGTTAACTTTCTAAAAAAAACTACTATTTTCAATTACTAACTATTTTTTTTTTTTACAATTTTACTCTTTTTACAAGTGACTAACGGTGTGGCATGTCATATGGTAGTACCATGTTGAGTAAACTGGTACTTAATAATTATATAAAAATAAAATAAAATTGAAGCACATGGTTTTTGAAAATAAAAACAAATGTTTGAACGAGGGCGCGAAAGACTAAATGTGCTTAACCATCTAAGTAACCATCTAAGTCGTAACGGAAACCATGCTTGCTTGCGTTGCGGCTGTTCTTCAGCTTGATATTCAAAACATACAAACAGCAAATCGGAAGAATGGATATCGTTTACATCGACATACTCATTGCAATAAAAAAAGCCTGCGTGAATAATCAACCGCCATAGCGGTGCTTGAGGGATTCAGGGGGCTGCTCTTCCATGATGCCGGAACCTGTTGTCGCCAAGTACTTCCGAATGGTTGTTTTACGATCAGCAAGATAAGTGTGATCCAGAAAGTTGTCGTAGGCCGTTTCACCAAGATTCTTTGCGGCTAGTACACTACAATTTGTTTTGCAAATTCTGTTAATTTACAGGGAATTCAACAGTAGCTGGGTTTAAATATTGGAAAGCTGGTACTATTTGAATTCCAAGAACAGAGAACCTCTGTTATTTCCCCCATTGGAAGCAAATTGAGAAGGGATATGTGTAAACATTTTAAAGGGGGAAAAGTTGACTGAAGCTAGATAGAGGAACAATGTTGTCCATGAGTTTGTGACCTCTGAAGAATTTTTTACAGGAAAGGAAAGTGTAACAATACACCTCCACTTTCTAATTAGACTTTTTTATTGATTAATTCTTTAACTAGGGCCTTATTTAACATAATCCTTATACTATTCCCCCTTATTGAATCAGAACAATAAATGACAAATGGGCATGCACCCAAAAAGTGCTTACCAGTGTCGAAGGTAAACCCGACAAGGTAACACATCATCTCTCCAAATTTTATCTATATTCCATCGTCCATATTGCTGAAAATAGATTTCCTTGTTTCCTGAATGGAACTGTAATGTAAGAATGCATAAATGAAGACAAAAGATATGAAATAAGAAAGACAATCTAGGCGTGACATAGGGAATGCATAAACAGACAATCAAATTAATCTTCTATGATTGGACTATTGGAGGGGATTCCTTACAAATATCTAGTGAACCATTGTACCCATATGCCTACCTACCAGAAAGTTATGAAATATTGAGAAATACCTAGTAATATTTTGAGTATTGCACGCATCCCGACAAGCAGAGACATAGAAAATTGATACAAGATAAATTGAAGTCTCCAATTAGAACTTCATAAGTTCTGATTACTTATAATGTCATTCATCACTGAATATTAGATAAATTTGTTACAAATTATATTTATTAGGATAATAAACCCATACATGTAAATAGAAATTTGGAGAACATGTAGACACTTTATAAAATCAATACATGTTCTATTTGGATCCCTTTAGAAGTTCAATTCATGTCTTCCTGATTTATTACAGGTATACAACCCTATTCAATTTAAAAGAAATAAGTTGGCAACCTCCCTACTCAGTTTCTATAGTTACATTCAGCAACAGAAGATACTATTACCTATGCAAAAAACATGGACGCTAACATACCACAAACATGAAAAAGAAGGACAAAACCTGCCTTTCTAGTTTTCAAAACAATACAAGCCTATTGCCCTTAGCAAGTACCACTCCGATGAAGAATTACCTTGACATCTAATGTTGAAAAATTCCTCGTCACTATAGCGGGCACAGAGAACCTGACAAAATTTTTCCACATCAAATGACCAATTTGTTAATTGAGCAGCCAACATTAATTATGAGCAGAGACATTTCATGCTATGCCACAAAAACAATAATCACATACCGCTGGAAAGTCAAAAGACTTGCCATCAAGCGTTTCAGGAAGAACCTAAACACACAAGCAACAACACATCTCAAACCACCAAATACAAAAATATCTCAAAGAGTCAACATATAAAAGCAGCAAGCTCAAGCTTACAGCAAGAAACCGAAACTCAACCTCCCTCTTAATAAAATCTGGAATCTGCAAATTCATCCTTACAAATCGTTAGCTCCTGTGGTAAAGTTAACAAAAACCAACACACTGAACCTGAAACTGTCAGATTTCCCCACATTCACGCAATCAACTAATCAAATCATTAAATAAAAATCAGACGACTCATATTTTATTTTGGAAGATCGAAGTTAAGACACTCATTCAAGATCAGAGCCATCTAATCTTCATCGAATGGGTTACAATTCTCTGATTGAACGTATGAATGAAAAGTCCGACTCGGCCAAATCCAGAAATTGAACTACTCAGTACTGTACCTCTGATTTTCTGATCTCAAAGACTGTTACCACAAGGGTTTCTCCTTGGCATGGTTCCACACTCAAGCTCGAAATCTCCTAATAACATTTTCATCACACAAAGCATCAACATTACATTTCTAAAATTCCTTTCCAATTATTACTTTTCTAGTTTTTAATTTCACAGTAAAATAACTGAAAAATTGATTAGTCGCTGCTTCCACCCTAGGAAGAAGCAACGGTTGCGGAGTTGGTAGAACGAACCATGGTTTGGGGCTTGGCAATGCCGCGCTCGAAGAAAACAGGAGCGACGTGTGCGAAGACGCGGCGGAAGCAGTTCAACCGCGCGGTTCTGAAATTGATCAAATCGGGAAAAGTGCTTCGGGCGCTTCTCTCTGCGACGAGAAAAGAAAGGAACAGTTAGGTTGGCATGAGGAATAGTGAGGAAAGTGAAGGTGGTGGTTACCGGAGAGGAGAGAGCCGAAGCCGCAGATGGATATGTAGCCGTCGGGAGAGAGGAGAGATTGGAAGTCGGACTCGTGGCTGAGTTCGGTGATCGGAGAGCGTGATGGGAGAGCGGCGGAGGACATGGCGGTTTTGGAGAGAGTGGCGCGTTGAAGGCACCCGCGTGAGAGGCGAGTGAGAGTTGGAAGGAGATTGATGTGTTAGTGGTTAAGACTCGCTCATGGCTTTTTTCGTCCAGAGAGTCATTTTAAAAGGAAATTTGACAAAAATGGTGTGAGTGTTGAAATAATTCTCATAATGGTGTATTTGATTCTCCAAATGTCATATGAGTTGGTGGTGCCTTTGGGTTGTAGTTGGGTTGGCGGTTTGGACTGGTCATGAAGATTGGAATAGGCAACTTAGTTGTGAGTCTTGGACTGCACAAATCAAGATGAATGAGTGTTTTCAAGTTACACCAAAATGCTATCTGTAGTTTGAAAATCCCTTCATAAATTTATATTAAATGCATGAAAATTAAATGTAATTTAAATTTTAACCACATAAATACTTACTAAACAAAATTTTATTTATAGATTACTAGTGAAAACACATAAATATATTTGTATTTCTATTTTAATATCTTTTGTAAAATTTTATATTTTAAAATATAAATTGTTATGTGACATGTTTTGAAATATATTTTGTTAATTTTATATTTTCTGTTTATGATAACATGATAAAAACATGTCAGATCATCGATGGATATGTCAAATGTGCAATAAATATGAAAAAACTGAAAAGAGGAGAGTTGGAATAGAATCAAAATATTGTTGCATCTGTTTATTAAAAATATTTATCATCAAATATAAACATATATTAATTGGGAGAAGTTAATAATAGGTATTTTGAAAAGTGGACATCAAAATAGGGTATTGCCTTTATTAATAGTATAGATATAAAAGTATAAATATAGTATATAATATAATATCATATAGTATACATTATAGATATAATTGGACAATTATATATGTTAATATCAATATTTTAAAGTAATATTTTGCTTAAAGTTATAAGGTTGATTTAATGGTAAAATATATGTTTGGAAAATAAGAGGTTGTGGGTTCAAGTCTCTTTTATCATAAATTAGTTTATTTTTTTAATTATAAAATAGGTGTAAGGGTAAAATAAGTATTTTTTGAAAAGTGAACATCAAAAGCTGGTATTGCTTTTATTAATAGTATAGAAGTTTAGATATAGTATATAATATAATATCATATATTATATAATATAGATATAATTAGACACTTATGTATGTTAAATATCAATATTTTAAAGTAATTTTTTGCTTAAAGTTATAAGGTTGTTTTAGTGGCAAATTATATGTTTGGAAAATAAGTGGTTATGGGTTCAAGTCTCTCTTATGACAAAATAATTTATTTTTTTAATTTTAAAATATGTGTAAGGGTAGAATAGGTATTTTGAAAGAAAACATCAAAAGGAGTATCCCCTTTATTAATAATATAGATTTTATAAGGTTGATGTAGTGGTAAAATATATGTTTGGGAAATAAGTGGTTATGGGTTCAAGTTTCTCTTATGACAAAATAATTTATTTTTTCAATTTTAAAATATATGTAAGAATATAATAGGTATTTTGAAAAGTAAACATCAAAAGGGATATTCCCTTTATTAATAGTATAAATAAAAGCACATTAATTATTAAAAAAAATAACTATAATTTATAATTATTATTTATATATTTATCTTTTTTTCACACATTTCTATATTATTTTTCAGTATTATTGGTATAATAATTTTTAATACTAAATTTTAAATAATATTTTTTTATAAATAATGATTTTATATAAAAACATACTGTAATCATATTTCCTTTAAAAAACTCTCTCTACGAAAAAAAGCCTACTGTACGAAAAAAAGCCGAAGAAGTATACATACAAACTTTTAATATATTTTTCAAAACATTTATTACTTCTACCATAAAAAATTAAAATTAGATTTAATTTAATTATTGGTGCTCTCTATTTTATGATAGACAGTAAGAAGGATATAAACAAGAAATGAAATAAATTATCTTCGTTTGCTTTGCTCGTATAAAAGACGACCATATTTCATCTCCATTCTCAAGTTTATCATCCACAAAGCCATTTATTTTTATCCTTCTAAAATTGACGAATGTCCTCATCCCTGAAGTTAACAAAACATCATACTTCGTTTGAGCAACATTCTTGTCACACTTGTTTTTTCTTCTACCCCTTCAGCTTTTGAAATAACCCAGAGACAAAACATAAACAACACACAAAGAAATAAGCAAGAGCCAAAAAACAACATATTCAATTTCCAAAATAACTCAGGGGACAAAGTATGGTGTTGGATTGGAACAAGTGCACACTGGATCTTTCTTTGTCTCTGCACCTGAATATGAATGTGCCACTAGTAAACTGGAAAGAAAAGGACAGTTATAGATAAACTGGAAGAATCAGAATTTATAAAACAGAAACTTTGACATCTAAGATACATTTGAATGAAGGGTGAGGAGGATGTTAGACGACTAATACAGTACCAGCTTCTTGAAACCAGACCATGATGTTTACTCATGGTAAAAGCAAATGCTGCTCGATTTATACTTTTCACTTGGAGGATCATAGAGTTTCCAAATGGTTACAAATTTGTTTTTGATGTAGGTGGATTAAATCAAGATTTTGTCCTAACTTTGGTCCTTGGTTATTCAGGAAGGATGGCTTATAAACTCATAAATGTAAGGAAAAACAAATGGCAACAAATGTTTCTATTTCCTTTTTTGATAATTCAAAAATATCATCTTCAAGTCTTCCACAAATTTGGATTTTTTTTTTTTACTATAATACTATTCTCCATCTAAGAGTCATCCTAAAGGAGGAAAGTACAGAACAAAATGCAGTCTTACCCACATACTTTCAAAAGATTCATAGAGAATTATTTCTTCTCACCACCACCCTCCTACAGTTTATTTCCCATTGTTTTACCTATGCACAAGTACCTGCAAGAATTCCCCAAGTAAAGCCATATTCTAAATTTACTCTTCGTCTAATTGATCCTTAGGAGGCTCTGGACTCTGGCAACCAGGAAAGGGGGCATAGCCTTTGGTTTTAGGGCTACCTGAAAAGGATATTTTCATCATATAAGCAAAAAATGGGAACTTTTGAATAGATGAGTTGAAATAAGTCTTCTACTTTATGCTAGATCATACCACATGATCTAGTTTCCCAGCCAACCTTAAAGAGAACAAAAAAGATAAGATGAACAAATAAATAAACATCTTTAGAAATGAATTATTTAGATCTCATTTATCATCATATTTTCTGAATGCATAAACTTAGAAATATATTGCCCCTAAAAACAAAACTCAAGAAGGAAGTATATAATCTGGAGTTATAAAATTGTTTTAGTGACAAAGTTTATATATAAAGAGAAAAGGGAGGAAGGGGTGGTTCGAATCCCTCCATTAACAAAAACCACTATATTAACAAATAAACCTTATAAAAAAATGGGAAGTAAATAATCTCTCTGCAGTATCTTGCCAGTTGCCACTAGTTTCTGAAATCAATAATTAATTTTTCTTTTTCTTTTGTTTGCGGGTTGAGGAAGTCAAGGCAAGGGAGTAGTTGCCTGGTAGAGATTTTTGCAATACATAAGAAATTTTGACAAGAAGACATACAATACAAGGTAATGTTATCAATCAATATTCAAAAGAATGTCATTGCCAAAGGATAGTGCCACAGCTTAAGCTATATTTTACGTAAGTGGTAAAGGTAATGCTCAAGGTAAGAGCTTCTTCCCTAAAAAATCTAGATAACACCAACATAAAACCAAAACTTGAAGTTTCAGAATATATCCATCATGCGAGTTACTTCCTTTAGTTACAAAGCATAGATGGCTTACTGGGTAGTTTTACAAATCATATATGCATACTTTTGTCTTTCGAGTTATCGTCACAGATAGTTGTTCGTTTAAGAACGTAGTTGGTCCACTTTATACGATATATAACTTTAAATTATAAATATTTTAATGTAAACCATGGGAAGGGAATACCTGGGATGATACGAAGCACAACCCGAGCAATCCCATTTATTTAATGAAATTGTATATCTGAGATGCTTATTAGGCTGAGCCCAAATTCTTTTTGCACCTGCTGCAGCAGTAAACATGTTTCTTCATACAAGGGTTGACATTTCAATTTTAAACCTTGTTTTATCTTTTACTTTGCTATTTAAGAAGGCAGAACATCTTTGGTCGTACATCACACACACATGATCTGATTTAATTATGACACAGCAATGATCTATGCACATTCTGACATTGTCCTTTTTACCTTTATCCCCTAATCACTTATAGTGATGCTAGATTCTATTCTTCCTATTCTTCCATCTCCATACTTACGAAGAACAAAGCAAAAGATGAAGCCCGCCAGGGGTAGAAATGATCAAAAGAGAGATCAATAATTATATAATCCTTTATTGTTTTGTACGCATAAATGTATATGACACATCAAATTGCAACAAATGTTTCCATATCCTTTATTTATAATACAAACGTAACATTTTTGAGTCTTCCAAAAATTTGTATTTTTATCACAATAAGCCCATCCTCCATCTAAGATAGACTCATCTTAAGGAGGAAAGTACATAATATACAAAGACATAAACAAAGCCTTAGATACATACTTACAAAAGATTCAAGGAGAAAAAAATTGACGGTGCAGCTATCACATAGAATTATTGTCCATTATTTTTTCTACGCACTAGTACTCGTATGAATTTGGCAAAATCCTCTGAAAAAAGTAAAGCCATATCTAAATTTTCTGCTTATCTGATTGATCCTTTGGAAGGGCTCTGGACTCTGACAACCAGGAGATGGTGCATAACCTTTATGAGTTAGAGCTCCTTAAAGAGACATTTTCACCTGATAAGAAAAAATGGGAACTGTTGAATAGATGAATTCAAATGCCTTAGATTGGATTTTTTTGTAAAGGTTGAACTCTACAAACCATGCAAATAAATATTGCCCAAGTATTTTTTTGTGATAACTGATGAGGAAGCGGCAATGAGCGGTTTAATCACCCACCATTCTTATTTGGCAACTTTATTTGCAAGTTCATGGTGAGTGTGAAAGAAGAGGCAAACAGCTGACATATCATCAATAGCAATGCCTCTTCTCTTACGTTTCCATTCATGCGTGGCGCATTTCACGAGCCTTTGAGCTGCTTTTTCTTTATGTGTCGTTGAACCAACAATTTTCACTGCTTCTTGATTGGAAATAACATCCCATACCTGAGATGAATTAAAAAAAAAACAGCACTTACACAAATTCGACACTTACATCATAGTCATAATTCCCCATTTTATCACATGCGCAAGTCATATGCTCACCTTGCTTTCTATAATATCATTTGGATTTGACTCTTCTAAAGAGGAAGAATAAAGTAATCTAAGTCGCTGATGAGAAAACAATTGAGATATATTCTAATGCATTCATTATTTGCTATGCATGATCATATGCACCTAATATTAATTGTTCATTTTCTCACCAATGACTATTATTTAATATGAGTTTCTCACTTAGAGCCGCCGGATCCACATTATTGCTACTTAACTAATAAAGCATGATCTCTATGCAATGGGTTGATCTGCTCATGAAACAATTACGTTACATTTTTTATTACGCTTTTGCTTTTTGGGATTGGCAGAAAATGACCCTAAAAGGAGCTATTGTGTGATTAAAGAGATGTGTGGAAAAGTAATAAGGTGCATACCCCATCTGTTGCCAAGATAACAAATTCATCCCTGGTGGTAAGTTTTCTTTGTGTCACATCTGGCAAAGAGATTAGTCCAAAATCCTTTGCACAGTAGTCACCAAATGCTCTAGATATTGCTAGTCCCGGGGTCTTACCATTTGGCATCCAAACCCTGTACACTCCTGGTTCATCTTCCTTACAAAATATTCGCCCTCCACATTGCACTATGCGCTCTGCCTCCTCTGAGATTAACAAAAACAAGACTCAAATTTCTGCAATAAAGACAAACACTTCTTATGTTGTGAGTGTGAAGCAGAGAAAAGTATACTTGGTAAATTCGGCTTTAAGTCTGTGGTAAGCTGAACTTGATTGAATCCTTTCTGACCTTTCTTAGTGAACAAAGAGGCAATATTGTTGGACTTAGCAGACTTAACAATTCCAGAGGAAGTCAGTAACAGTTCATTTTTCCTTGCTTCCTTTGCCAATCTTCCACAGCTTTCCTTCCACCATCCTTTTTTACAACTCTTCTCTTTCTTCAAGGACACGGTTCTTGCCAATCCATTGAAAATAGATGGAAAAAAAACCATGGCCACTACATTCCAATCACAGTTGCAGATTATACACTGCCAGAAAATTGGATCCTTGTTAGTATGCCTCTTTCCAACTAAAAGTGCAAAGATTGGAAATCAAGTAGTAGACTACTGGACACCACCAAAATAACAACAACAATAGAAATAGAAGATAAAAAACTAGTGGAAACCCAAAACTTCACCATGTTTTTCGTGTATAGCATGTAATTCCCAAACAGAAAAAATTAAATGAGTATGTTACTTGTTTACTTGTTATTCACGAGATATACATGCTATATATATTGTAATTCAGTTCTCGGCTCTAGCACTTTCAAGATTAGTCTCCGCAACCATGTACATGTAATACAAATGAACAATGTTCATAACATTCGAAAAACAAATGATATATAATTTCATAGCATCACAACTTTCTCATCAGCAAGCAAAAAGAAAGTTATAAACAAGCATCAGGTAATCTGAAAAAAAAAAAGTGACTTTCCTGCATTTCTTAAAATTCACTCCAATGAAAGATGAAAAAGGATGCCTAATATAAAAGAAAGAAAGAAAGAAAGCTTAATATAAAAAAGACTATGATTGATTTTCCACCAAATTTGATCAAGAGAAAGTGCCAGTTACATATGCCTGAGCTTTGAACAATGACCACCAGCAAATATCTTATGCTAGTGCTAAAGCTAGAACTCAGAAATGACTCCTCTGAAACTATGTATCTGACACTCCATGAACCCAAGTTGCAAGAACAAATAGTGTACAAAGGTGACTTTTATTTGTTGTAACTTGTAATGTAAGGTGGCGGCTGGGGGTGGATTTTATTACAAATTTATCATAGCACCGTGCTTTGGCCATAAGCCATCATAAGATTGGCATCATAGCTATAGATTAATCATAATAGTGACCATATAGTCGCCAATTTCAGGGGTCAAATTAGCAATTAAATAGCAAAATTAATATGTTCCTATAATTCAGCATAATTCTGATATGAGGTCAACAGTTAACAAATATACATGACAACTTGACAACTAAGTAATGAATAAATAACTGGTGTGGATGAAATTACATTTTATTTTAGTCATTGGCATTAAATTAAGTGATCTTCAATCTTAATTAAAGAGAAAACTTCAACTGAATATTCTAATCGCCAGGCTTAATCAGTTGTGAACTTTCTTTTATAGTTTTTAAGGATACATCCTCAATGATATACCAAACAGAAGCCTATTTCTTAGCCAGTTGTTATAGAACCCTTGGACATAAAGGTCAAACAAGTGAACACTGGTGAGATTTTTTAATGAGTCATGATGGACTAGGTTAACTAACAAGTACAAAGTTATTTGGGTGGAAGCCAGAAATGCATGATGGCTATATAATATCTACACAAAAAGGAAGAAAAGACAAAAAATGCTATATGATAACTATTGAACGTCTTCACGATTAGAACGTCTTAACTCAGGAAAGATATATATATATATGATTTAGAAGGGAAAAGATTGTTTTCAGAATAGTTCATAATCATTTTTGACAACAATATCAATAACCTAAAATAGGTTAATGGTTTGATATATATGATGGTGGGGCTACAATGGAACAAAACATTGTAACAGAATTTATTAATGGACGCGTTATGCAGAAAAGTATTGTAAACTTTAATAACCTTGTCTTTGATTTGTATAAATCAAAAAAATAAATCTCCACCATAAAATTTAACATTAGAGGTTTGAAAAAACGCCTAATTTAATTTAAAATACATTTACATTAAATGGCGCTTATCATAAAGAGAAAATTTTCAATTTTTTTTTTTACTTTCAAGACTAAATGAGTTTCAGTAAAAAATAAAAAACAAAAATTAAAAAAAAAACAAAATGGTTGATTCAACAATAGGGGGGAAACCCAGGTAATGCTAATGAAATGATGCAAGATTGCAATAACAAATCGCTAGGAAGCCAAAAAGTGAGGTTAAAAAATAATTCTGACTTCTGAAAGCTCTGTAATAGGTAATAATAGCTCTTGAAATTAACCGTGTATATACCATAATATTCTAAACTCTCAATCTTTTGTAAGCTTGCATAGGATATAGTGGGAACTGAGGTCTGGGAACTAGTGGGTAAAAAACAAAAACTAAGAAAAATATAATAGTATATTATTGAACTGATTTTTTTTTCTATAAAAATTATTAAACTGAAGGTTTTTTTTTTTTTTACATTGAATAGTTACAGATACATTCTTTACAAGAATATCATGATTATACCATATCTCCCCCCACCCCACTTTTTCTTTTTCTCACTTGCAGAATTGTAATAAAAAGGAATTCTGCAAGTATTAAATTACAAAGACCCTGTAAAAATTGAAAAACAAAAACCCACTATGTATTGTACTCAATGGAAAACTTGAGTTGCGTAGTATTCGCTTTCGTTAAAAGCAGGTCTTAGACTTTCCTGACACATGAACTCCAATGGAAAAGAAACAAGATGACCCCTCACTGATGATGCTAATCTCTCCAAGGGATCGGTGTTCTTAATGCCTCCATCATGATAGGATTCCAATTTTTCAGGGGCTATTCCTAAATCAATGGTTGTATGACCAATTCTTTCTTTCCAAAAAGCCACACTTTGTCTGAAAGCAAGTCTGCAGAAACATTAGGATTAAAAAAATGTTAGGACAAGATAATGGAGAAGTTTCACGGAAGATGTATGATGCGCCAAAATTATTACTAACGTACCTGGTGTGTATCAGATCATTAGGTACGCATGAAAAGACATCCTGGTAAATTGTAGTATTTGTCTGTAAAATATATCCAAGAACAATTATCAGTATTCTTATCGAAGGTCTTATTTTTAATCCAGTTGTTCAGAAACATCGCAAGATTTAAGCGGTATTAAATCACCTACAAAACATTAGGAAAAAGAAAATATGTATACGTGTGTAACTGTTAAATCTGCATAAACATAAAGAAATGATGATGAGCTATCCGAACCGTGTGCATATTATTAACCGTATTAAACCTAAAACATACAATCATACTCCTGAAGCTAGATGTATATAGTATATAGGGTTAATAGACCTTATTATACCTACTATATTGTTAGTAGTTGCTTTCAATTCTGATGCTACATTCTAATTTATCTATTTATTTTATATTTTTAATATGTCAGAGTCAGTTTCCTTATTCTTAGGAGTTTGTTAATGTTCAGTTTTTATTTATTAAATTGTGGCCTGATTAGAGGACATGGTGTTACTGGTCAGTTACATTTCAAGCCTTTATATGTAAGTTTTGAATTCAATGAAAAATAAATCACTCTTCCTTCACATTCCCTGTTTAACCCATATCCCTTCCCCAAATTCTGTTTGTGCTTTGCTGCTACATTAACAAAACCAACATATATCAATATCTTTTGTAATGTTTGGGCACCAATGGTGCATTTTCTCATTAATATATATTAAAGTTTTATGTCGATAAAAAAAAAATAAAAACCTCCTGAAACAAGCATTGCACTCTAGAGGACTTTGGGAGAGTCCATGGGCAACTGCAAAATTTTCATGCCCTCAGATTCATGCACATACTATCGACCCGTATCTCTTCGGAAGATCTCAGATGTCATTTCCTATCTTATCTTTTATCCCCCACACTGAGATTGGAAGTTAAGGTGGCACTAAGGACTGAGCAGAATAAATATTTTGGAAAATCCTTTTTCTAGCAGAGTTAGCTACATGGATCAAACAATGTCATCATATTCTGTCATAAAATTAAATTCTCAGGAAGTTCATTTAGATGGTAAGTTTTAATAATTTCAACAAGATTTTCCTCAGTTTCCCTTTACTTCTAAAATTAGAAGGCTATCCTCTATTTGATCCAACACTCCTTAGTTCTTACTTCTTACAACTTACAAGTGCTTCTATAAGTCTTTTCCTCACGGAGAGAAACAACTCAAGGGAGATTCTAACATGGTTTCTTCAATTGGCGCTTCCTCTATTTTTACTATATGCATGGATTATTTCTTGATCCTATCTAGCCTTGTATGTTCACAGGCCATTCACCCAAGACAGCATCCTCATCTCCTCAACACTAAGCTTATGTCCTCCTTCAGGACATTTTACCACCCGACATTTAATGCCAGATAGCATTCGGTTCCCAGCAGTAAAATTTTCCTTTGCAAGGTATCTTTTTATAATAAATAACATCTATTGGTTGTGACATTTCTCCATTTTACCCCACCTACCTTCAATGCTATACTTCAAAACTCCCTCAATATCTTCTTCATTTTCTTTTATGAAACATATAAATTCAAAATAACCCAAACTAGTAACTTGTGGAATAGTATAATCTTTCAATCTCTTAGCACCCTACTATAGACCTCTTCAATGTCGAATCATGAATAGATCTTTCTGATTCCTTCAATACCTGTCCATCACTTGTCATAAATATTGCTTCCATTGTTAATCTGGCTAGCATAAAACAAACTTGGTTCTTCAAAATGTGGGTTTCTTGCCTTGATATCCATTCAGTTACCCTTTCCCATAATTTCATGGTACAATGGTATGGCTAATGAGTTTAATCCTTAGGAAAAACTACAAAACGGGGGAAAATCCAGCAAAAAAAAATTTTAAAAAAAAATAATTTTGGAACTAGTCACCCAGGTGATTAATGAGTAGCAAAGTGGTTAGTATTTCCTGAACAATGGAGTTTTTTTTTTTTGTTTAGTAGGAATTCATTTTCTGAAAACTTACCTAATCACCCCCGGCCCTCTTTTAAAATGATAGATTTTACATAATGAACACATACCTTTTGCAAATAAATTGAGAAGGAAGAAAACATTTACGAATATTTTTCAAATGCAATTTATGAAAATACAAAGTAGATGACTAGATGATATCCTCCTAAAATAACAAAAATATTTTTTTAAAAAAAAAATGCATTGCAAATAGTCAACGTTAACCTTAAACTTTTCATGAATTGCCTCAAGTTTTAATTTTTGTGGTTTAATCTTTAAACTTTTAACCTTTGGCTATATACAATTTTTTAAATCTTTGTTTACATTGTTAAAATTTTCCAAACATGACATTGTATTTATTTCATATTTTCCTAACCATTTACTATCTAGCATTAAGAAATTCGAAGTGAAGATGTACAAGACTGCTATAATTTCAGATAGCGTTTTCAGTTACCAAGAGTGTAGAGGTTGAAGTGGGAAAATTGCAAAAGCAAAAACATCAAGGGCAATTTGCGAAAAGTTTAAAGTTGAAGTAGGTAATTTGTTATTTGGCTAAAAAAATAGAAAAGAAAAGAAACCTCAAAACAAACACCTATAAAAGGAACAAGGAAATCTATATCAGCTACCAACAACTCTGGTCTTCAATCCATAACTTAATGGAAGGACAATGATATAAGTAAAAAGGAAGAAGCCACTTTTAAGGTTTTAGAAGAATGAATTTTATGCATGGTAATGTCTATGTAATAGTGATTTTATAAGAATATAACAGTTAAAACACCGTTGTTCATATAAAAACTGGTTAAATTAGCAATGAATATTAATATTCTATTTTTCTTACTACCTTTGCTGTTGCCATCCAAATATCCTTGTAAGTAGATTCAACAACTGGGTCCATTATTTGATTAACCTGAGGGAAATATATTAAAATGGTCATTACAAATTAGGAACATGAAACAACCACTCACTAAAGAATGAAAAGTCACTAACCTCTCCTGTAGGAAAACCCAAGTGCTCAGACCATAATGACAATCGGAGGGTCAAGGAAAACTTTCCCGCTTTCCAAGGCTTTCCATCCATATAAGAACCAATAAACTCTCTGTCTTCTATAACTACACCAATCTGAAATCCATATGAGGGATGATTAAAGGAACAGAAAGGAGTGCTATAACTATGTGTATTAGTAGATAACTTAAAAATGTCAAATATAAGTTTAAAAATAAAGCAAATAGTAATTAACACTTAACAGACCAATCTATGAATTCAGTAGACAATTTAAAGGCAAGAAAAAGGGTGTTGGCAATAAGATATATCTCTCAGTTGAAATTATTTTTTCACTAGTTACATGTTTTACTTTATTTTAAGGTTTTTGCCAAATGCAAACTAATGATATGAAGAAGGAAATTCAAAGTTTATCAACACCAAGGATAAATTTTCAATCAACACCCAAATTTTCCAATAAATTATATAGACAAAAGTTAACTAGCAGTTGGATTAGGATTTAGGAAACGGTACATACATGTATCTTATGATAAAATACACTTAATATTCATGGGAATTAGTAATGAGGAAGTTGCAGTCAATTAATATAAGCTAGGGAAATGGTCTCCACTAAGTCTATTAAGACTTAAGAGTCTACAAATATAAATGTTATGCATAATCTATGTACATTATCTAGAAAAAGAAAGCATCCTATAATGTAAAAATTAGCATTGATGGAAATTATTTCAATGAGGGTTCATGAAATGAGAGACAGAACATAGTACAAGTTACTTTAAACCCCTAATTATAATCAAACTCATGCAGCACATAAGGGAACAGGGCATGGAAAAGTACCTCAGAATCTCTGGAGCCAAGTAAGCTCCTATCATTAATATTAGCAGATCCAATCAAAGTTATACAATCATCAACAATCATGATTTTACTGTGAACATATACCTACAAAAAAGTGTATATCATTAAGCTGACTGAAACTACCTCTGTATATGACCATAGATGTAAAAGAATACCTGGCTGGTTGCTACAGGGCCACCATTAGAGAGTATACCATAAGACCTCAAGCCATAAAAAGAGATGTAGTCGTGTATTTTAGAACCAAGAACTTCATAAAGATTATGCAAGATAGAATTCTGCCCTCTGCAAATGGTTCGATACTGCCAATGCATTATGGCTCTCACTGATGCTGCACCACTATCATCAAGGCCACCCTAGATAACTGAGAAGTCAGTCTAACATTCATGCAAAAGCAATATTTACAGTGTTGAAGAGAGAAAAAAATAAAATTAATCAGAACCTGGAAGCCAGGCAGGAGAGGTATGACAATTATAACCCTGAAAGATTTTTTGTCATTGCAAGCTCGCATAATTCGTCGATATAAAGCTTCTAACACACGATTCCGTATCATCTCATCTCCAGAAAGACCTGAGATAAAAAACTGATTCTGGAAAACGTTCCCAGGTATGAAATAGAACAGTCAGAAAGGTCCAAAACAGATTGTGGATGTGATAAAATGTTACGACTACCCCCTTCAAGCAAGAAAATAGAAAACGAGGATCAGAATATATAATATGGCATTATGGCTTCACTAAAGCTGGTTCAGTAATGCATAAAATCTAGCACACTATATATAATTCAAATTTTGAGAATATTGGGGTGGTCTTTATTAACATAGCTTTTCAACTATATTCACCTTCTTAAAACTTATTGGAAAAGAACCAGTCCCAAATTGACTAGAGATAGTGCTAAAATACAATACATAAGTGGGGAGCAACACTCACCCCTTGAGTTAGCTTTAGGGATTGAGTTAGGTTCAAACCTACAATTCTAATGGTATAAGAGCTTATCTTAGATCCATTAAAACAAGTCACTCAAATCAAGTAGAGATAGTGCTAAAATACAATACATAAGTTGGGGGGGGACCTCATCCCTTGAGCTAGCTTTTAGAGTTGCGTTAGTCCCATACTCACAATTCTAAAGAGAAGGGTCTCCAGGAAGAGTCCCGAGAATGGTCCCAAAAAAGGTCTTTAGGAAGGGTCTCCTGATAGGAAGGCGACAATATGATAGCAGATTGCTAAACAGTGGGTCCACCAACAATTAAGGCACTCAAGAGTCAAGACACTCAAGCTCCTACGATCTAGTTTATTAGGCTACATACTAATACCATGTAAACGTGTGTTAATGTGTCTTGGATGACCACACCATGTCTTTATTTATAATGAACAAATAGGATCAATATTATTTACGTAGGATTACTTTAATAGTGACTAAAGGATCAATCTAATAATAGGTAATAAGAAGTAAATCTCCACTTATTATCTAAATCATAAATAAGGAATAATATCTAGTCTTTAACAAAAATCAAAGAAGCATTGCAAAGAGAAAATCCAAATAGTTTTATCTATGAAAGTTTTCTCCTTTAAAAATTGAGGAAGTGTTTTGGCTACATGATCCTCGTACTCCAATGAGCTCATAATGGACCCAGTAGCATGGCTTCACTTCACCAAAGAAAGAATAGATGCCTCTAAAAGTTAAAAGGTGATTTTTATTTTAAAAGGAAATTGTTAAAAAATAAAACCTATTAGGCGTTAAAAGAAGCAATTATGTAAGAAACATAGAAAGACAGTTATAGCCGGGATAGAAGTCAAGTCAAGTCGATAAAAGGAGAAGTCAAGTCAAGTCCTAACATTAACTGAAGAAATATTAATAGAAGTCAAGTCCTTTCTGCGATCATCCTAACATTAAAGGAGAAGAATATGCTGGGATATATCCATAAAAGATAAAACAAACCCTTGTTATAGATGGCGGAACATAGAGGAAGGCAAAAATTATGCAACTCTGCAACAAAAACACATAATTGCATCTTATGGGCACTATAGCAGAGATCCCTTCACAAATTGCCAAAGTCTGCCATGGTTTTGTTTAACAGCATTGAAACAAGCAAAGCCCAATACAATTGCTGAAAAGGGATTAAGTTCATCCCAGGACTAATGTTTGAAATCAGTTCCAGAAACATAATATATGCCACATGTTGATTAAATAAAATGTAATTATTATCTAAAACAACAATACAAAACAATAAAATTTAATGATACTGGAGACGGAGTCTTCAGAGCTGAGATGTTATGTAGAAACTTGTGAAACATTCAAATAGTTTACAACAATATTATTTTAGTTACTATAGACAATAATTAAATGGTAACTCATTTATCCATGTTCTTTCATCCTTATTTCACTCTATTTGCAAGCTTTCTAGATAGATTCATTATTATAACAAGGTAAAAACCATTTTAGGGATAATCATCTTTAAAACCATCAGTCTTCAAAAAAAAAAATCCAATGAAGAAAAAAGGAGGAAGCTTAATTAATACCTCAATGTAGACAAAATGTTCAGCTTTCTCAATAAGAGAGCAATAAGCACTGTGGATGCTCTCTTCAGTTTGACTTGTTCCAGCAGACCATTGACTCACACTCCTAATAACCTATCAATTAAAGGTTATTTTAATGGGAGAAAAATACAACAGCTAATGCTGAAAAATTTATGGCGTAAAAGTGACAAGAATAAAAAAGAATAAGAGAAGGAAATGCAACCTCACCAAATTTTATAATTCCAGCAAGATAAATA